>OY776078.1:10000000-11200000 GCA_963675205.1 Catocala nupta
TTTCTCAAAAATACAATTGTTCTACAATCTATAACATTAAATATACTCGATATAATCGAAGTTAACACAAATGTGGAATTGCGATCAGCATGGGTAAGACGGTAAGACCACAATAAATAAAATAAAAAAATAAACCTACCTCCACCGGATCAATTCGAAGTTCCATATCAACCTCTTGCTCTCTAATTTTTTTAAGTGTCTCCATAACAGTTCTGACGTCATCTAAATCTCTGATGGGTCTCTCCAATTTACGGTCTAAATCGTTTATTATAGCATACACGTAGTCCATTTCTCGCTTGTATTTTTTACGCATTGCCTGACTTATTCTGTGAGTACCGTCTGTTAAATTATTAAAAATGTCATATAAACAAATTATAACATACATACGACACCCATGAAGGTGTCCTAAACTATTTAATAAATGCCATATAGGAACTTAATTATTTTAACTAAACTTGATACGTAACGTACCTAAACAAGCAAAAAATAATTAATATCATTAAAAAAATGAATTTGCAATATATATATTGCGTTATTAGGCAACAGAAAATAAAAATTATATCCGCAAAACAGATTATGGTACAAACTATAGTTATTACGTATATTTACTTTTAAGTTCAGTTGTAAGTCCTAGTTTTAATTTTTCGGTAGAAACCGCAAGACAATGTCCTATAATAAGAAAATCAGGCTCAAGGTCAAGCTTAGCTTCTAGCTCACTGTGTCTCTTTAGTGATGTCTCAAAATCATTCAAATTCCACGCTAGCAATTGACGTATAGTTTTTTCGCATTTCCACAAATAATGGTAAGGGCGCCATCGCTTCACGAGCGTGTTGAATTCCTAGAAAAATACATGTGTATATTTACGTCGATACAAATTATCAAATTTATATAAAAAATAAGTTCTATAAAAATCAACTCAAACGTCCAATGTTACCACGTAAATAATAATAATAATAATATTACCGTTTTCACGTTCTGCGTGCACAGAGACAATAAAGATAATGTCTTGACTATCTCCTTATTCTCCATCACATGGTTGTAGAAGTTTTTCTGCTGGAATGGGAACGAAGGCTTCTCCTCTGACTCGAGTCTGTAATGCTTCTTCCTCTTCATCTTAGCCGCTTCCATTTGACTTCTGCCGGTTGATTTTTGGGCCGTGTTCACTGGCGCCGTCACTGACTGGACCTGTTCGTCAAGCTTTGAGACAACGTCTAAAAGCGGGTTTGAAGGCGGCTTTGCTATTTTCTTCCAGCTAACCTATACACATTGAATGCGAAGAGGCGAAGCCAAGAACAAATATAAGAAAGCACACCGAGTGGATGCAAATAATTGGGTAACGCAGAAGCACACAATGCAGACGAGAACAAGGTCAATTTCACAAAGTGTGGGTGGCACAAAACATCACAATACAATTAACATCACAAGGGGGAAAGAGAAAGAAATTTTATTAATTCTTTCATTTGAACAATGCTAACTAACTATAAACATTGTAAAAAGTGGATATAATCGCATCAAAGCAGCCTTAGTTTAATTACCTTTTCCGATTGCTATCCTTTAGGATAGAGTCATATAAAGATATTATTATTATTTACAATTACAATTAATATTTTGCAATCCATACTATACAATGAATTAAATTATAATATACCTACAGAAATTAAGTGGCTAGCCCAAATAAGACCTTTGCGTAACTGCCAGATATAATTTAATAAATCATTTGCCCATTTAATAATAAGAATATTGACTGGCTCACTGTCGAATACACATTTTGAAATTCATAATGTTTTCTATTTATGACAATTCATTTAATTCCTAATCCATACCCTAGATGTTTTCCCTCCAGTCCATTGAGCAACACCTTTTGATAATCCAGATATCTGCTTGCCTGCAAGTATTAATACTTCTTGTATGTCATCTAAAGTAGGAGTGACCGAAACATTTGGAATCATCAGTGCCGCTTGCAGTAAAAATATCGGCCTTTTTTGTGCATCTGAAAATAAAGTTTTAAATTATTCCACCTTTATCAGATTTATAGTAGTTATAGCGAAATGCTCGTGTGGTGAGGTTCACGTTGTGGGGGTAGAACTGGAGATCCCTTTCCCCCTTACCCCCTCACTGATTTAACCCAACCCCATTCATGTTATCCTACCTCTCACTCTAACATATGAGGTAAACACACGTGCTATGGCGAAAACAAGCAAAGCTCTTTTCACGTTCTGCGAGCCTAGTGTAAATCGGAAGTAAGATTACATGGTCTGAAGGCTAACCTATAATTATATTATAGGTATTTTTATATTTCAAACTAAGTTCCAGTCTAGTCATAATCGACAAATGCGAACTGAAATGTGTATTCACATTTTACGTTTATTTATATTTACGAAAATAATATTTGTGTTACGAATGACAATTATACTAGATCGGAACTTGATTTTAAACAGTTTCTTTTTTGACGCAAATTGGCACCTTTCAGAGGTTGATTAATTTGATAGAATTGTGATGTTTATGATAAGGTTCAATTTTGCTTGGCGTTGTATTAAAATACGGTATACCTGGTGTTCGATTGCAAGTTTATTAGCGACTGGTTTTGGTAGTAACAATTTCTATATTATAAAAATTGAAACCGACATCAGACATCTATAAATAGGTATGTACGTTATTGAGCAGCAGTAGTCATATATTATCAGACTCCTCTCGTCGCCATACCTATAATGCATTAAATTGATAGTCAGCGTCATCAAGAGTTACTTTTATCCGTCGGCACATCTGTTGTATAACAGCTAGAAAACAGACTTGCTTTATTCACTATAGCATCGGAATACTCCTCAGTATACAGTACCTACAGCATTTTATTAAATTAAACCTATGAAGTCCTTCTTACTGTCCTACTTATTAAAACTCAAATTTATGTGTGTGTATAAAAATTATATGTATCTTGCTTCTATAACTATACATAACTAAGTAATATATGTGTGTATTTGATAAGAGGTTTTCAGTATACCTACAATAAATTTCAATTTATGGTAATTGAAAGTTAAAAGTACGGGTAAAATTTCGTATAACAATACCTTGATCAACAGCTATTATAATAAGAAATGTTTCTACAATTTCACAATTGGTGAAGCCACAGCGATAATCAATTCGAATTGTATCAAGGACTCTAAACTTTTAGGATCAACTCAGATTCAGCTGACAAATACTCGAGCCCTTTGAAATGTAAATCAAATATAAACCTTATGTACCTACTTAAAATAGAGCTAAAAATCGTAACCAAGAAGTACAATCTTATTCTACAAAACATTGTAATTATACAGTTGGTATGCTTAAATTATAAATAAATAAATCTAGTCCAGCGTACAGCGGCGTGTATTTGAACATCTCGCGACTGCACGAGTGTTTCCGAATACGCTTGACTATGCGTAAGCATATTCATCGTGCGTCATCCGACGGAGGCCGCCCACGTGTTTTAACACCGTGCGGTGGCAGGACTAGTTAGCCTAGATAGTAGTGAGAGTGAAACATTTAAAAAATGGATGACATAGAATTAATTAATTGCACTGATTTAATGCGCCAGCTGCAGGCATAGTGCCCGTGCGGATATCCACGAAACTGCTCGAGCATACATGCGTGTGATTGTCTGAGCGGACGTGCGTGTTTAACTCTATTTGTGAGTGGCGGCAAAGAACATGTTCGAGCATGCTCAAGCATTTTGCTGCTCTATCTGAGTTAACTCTTATGGTACACATTCAGGAACGACGCATTACATACACTAGGTATATTTGGAGTGGCTTGAGCACATTGTCGACAACTCGTTGTAGGATGATTTCATTTCGAGTCTTCTTTCCATAATAATGTTAGTTTGCATATTTCGACTTACAAGTGTGGTAGTACCTAATACTGATCTTAAAACTGTTGCATGTAATGAATACGACATGATATAACACTTACAACATTAAATTTAATAAACGCGCCTTATGTAAACTTGAATTTTACTAAAAAGTATCTTAAAATATTCAAGAGCCTTTGACTTGTAGTAATTTGTTAAAATGTGCTTTAACCATACATTCATTTGAAGAGTTTATTAAATTAATAAGTATGCTTATTAATTGAGTATATTTCGTGTGTGATTATGATTATAAAAAGATATTCTCAAATTTTAGGCTGTCGAGAAACCATTACCTATTATTATACATACTGAATTGACCATTCTGTGGGCCCGTATATCAAAAATAGTCCGTTTATTTGAAACCACCACTAAGTATGCGTCCTAATACCGTCCACCTACACCTCTTGCGTCCAAATTAACACCAGTAAAGATTGAAATTAAACTACTATATACGGATTTTATCGCGTTGTTTATTTATCACTGTATTACAAAATTTTACAAGCGGGGAGACTCCCCGTGACCATGGCTGCTGAAAAGCAACCGAAACGTCGGGGAAAGTGTAAACCAAAAATAAATAGATTTAATAGTTTAAATAATTTTATTAGCTAATAAATTAGTAAAATAAAATCAATAGTAGTAGTAGTGTAATATTTTCAAAATTTTGTAATACAGTGATAAATAAACAACGCGATAAAATCTGTATATAGTAGTTTAATTTCAATGAATAACATTCGCGTAAACAGAAGACAATATTATGTAAACCAGTAAAGATGTTTTGTGTATCTAAACGTTGAGATTATTTTAGTTATATTCTTAATAATATTTTTATTAAATATGTGATGGTTACAGAACCTTATCGTATAAAATCCCACGATTCATATGTAACTACTAATTAGCTATTATAATGTTAACGTTGTAATTTAAGAAAACATTTTGATGTTTATTTCATCTTTGGTTCAATTTGTAACTAGGTATCAAGTGCAGCATTTGTGAATGTGTAATGTTTTGTAAAAATCAAATGTGATTACATTTTCACATTCAGTCTTACTTCACCTATCAAGATAGTATACCAATTTGATAATTAACGTTATTCATAAAAAATCTATACATATTTTCTTTTAAAGTGACAACTACCGCACTAGGAATAATTCCTGTGTAGCCAGGGATCTTACAAACGTTCAAGCAACAGACACCAAGAACACCCAGACTCGGAACAACCATTTGCAGATCAGACAAAATTTTTGTCCCGTGTGGGGATCGAACCCACAACACGACGGCAGAGGCGAGGCGACCACTTAAACCATTACGCCATCGTGCAGTGTGTATCTATCCCCTAAGTTTAAATAAATATATGTTAGCTGATAGACTAGCCTACATAAACGTTACACGTAGGCAATCTGTAGAATAATTCTATGCATTTTTAACTTGCCCGTACTTAATATTGTAGACAATGTCATACAGATGACAATTTAATAGAGTGTTCATGGCAAATAGCTTGAACATGCAACATATCCCTCAAGTGAGTTAAAGCTATGAAAAAATCAACATGTTCTGCACAAGCTTAAAACTCTAACTTAAAGTGCGAGCCAACTGTGACAGAGACAAAAAAGGGAGGCAAATGATTCGTAATGGATAGTAGAATGTGGGGTGCTATATAGCGCTGAGTTGCAACATTATATTCATAATGTTTTAGGAGACAGAAGTTGTAGAATATTAAAATTATCATTTATTTGTAAGAATAACTGACGCTCGATTAGAATTATTTTCTTTGCAACGAATTCAGCTGAATTTATACCTTTTAATTTTAGAAATAAAAATAGGTACATAATTTTAATCTAATTAAACTCCAACGGGAGAGTAGTATTCCACGGTTTGAAACGTATTAGACATAATATTATATGTGATGTGAGATGACTATGAATAACTGTATAACATAACAAATCGCCAGCATTCCAACTGTAAGTACGCGCAGCAAATACTGGTACTGAGCACACACCTGTTTATTTGCAGTTTGTCCGCAATTACTATAAAACGACGCCATGGCCAACCTTTTACTGCCCTGTCACTCATAATCGCAAGATACATTTTCATAAATCATCCTTCATTCATCTTTTCAATACATAAGTTATGGCGCTATTAAACACGTAATCCCGTCCGTTCTACACAGGCGAACTAACTAGAATGGCGCGTGCAGGATTCGAACTGTGTTTCAAAGTCGAAATCCCAGTCAACGATCGATATGTAGGTATGTTTGCTGTAAATTGAAAATTACATGTAGCGGCAAATTTCTGCATCTTTAACAATTGTGCTTCAAAATAAGGAGTATAATTATATATTTTCAATCTAAGGTATACTAAATTTAAATGGCCCTGCATCACGTAATGCGCAAACAATGTTGGCAACTTGCGCAATGCGGCGTTGAGTGATAACTAAATAAGTCACCGACACCAGTTTCTTTAAGACATGTTTTACATCTGACTATAACCTAATAAAATGTACCTAATTGGTATATGAATATGAAAGTAATAACCTAATAAGGGTTTTTAACTAGATGGAAACTAGTGTTTATAAGACTATCATCAGGATACCTTGTGACTTAAAATTCACAAATAAATATTATAATATAATGCAATAATACCTAATAAGTATTATTCATTCATAAGATGTTTCTGCAGTGCTCGAATAAAATAATATTTTTTTATAATATGCAGTTTATTCAGGTATATTAAAATATACTGTCAACAATAATTAATAACAAATTTCCAATTTATAATTTGTAAGATTTTCGTTACACGTAAATTTTTTTTAATTTTTTTTCGTAAATTTTCATTTGAAAAGTTGACTGCCGCTGACTTTTACTCGCACCTGTACTAGGAGATCAGTGCTTACAAGATGTAGTACAAAAATTATATAATATCTATGAAAGAATACCTTTGATGGGTAACATCGATTTTAACTACTGCGCGCGCATCTAATAGGCGGGGCAACCAAGTCCGTGATTCTATTGTTAAAAAAATGAGATCGACGGGGAACAAAGCACAAGGTACCACGAGGTTTTACGTTTATTACGCATGCGCTAGTGCTCTCAAAGTCCCCACCCAAGGAAATAACGGTGCGAAGTACTAGGAGATAATAGGCTTACAACAGGTTCGAATGGAACTTGGATTATACGTAAGTAAAAGTTTTTACAACAACAACCTAAAGTTTGTACCTATACAATATATACATTTTAAGCTCGCATAAACACGAAAAACGATATTATTCTTGCAACATTTGCAGGTCATGCTCTATGCTGACTGCATAGAGCATGACCAAATTAATCTACTAAATAATGCAATTGAAGTAATACCTACATCATCTTTAACTACAATATATTTGATCTTTAATACACCATTTTTGAGGTTTTAGTATTTGTGGCGATTTTAACAGATGGCATTCTGAATTTATCCTCGGTAATTCAAAGAGTTTGATTATTGAAAAAGTATATTATCACTTCGCTTAAATATAATAACCAGCTAAATAAGAAAATAAATTTTTCGCCCGGTTTATATGATAGAAACGGTAAAAATATATCTATTTTCACAATTTGAAATAAAAAGGCAGTGTATTTCTAAATACACATAATCAGAGAAAACTGTTGCATTTTCTAATTAATAATAACAACAATACTATGTTTTCTTAAAAATGCATTTATTAAGCACAATTAATAATAAAATAATATAAACAAAACAACAAACGACTGTTTTTGTTCGATTTCATTTTCGCAATGTTTTTTTTATACCTATTTAATGATATTATGTGAGTTTTAATATTTTAACATAGTCAATATCGAATCATTGCAATGCTTTGCAGGTCTAAAATTACGAATGGATAACTCATGATGGAAATATATTAGCAAATCATTACTTGAAATTTCAATCATTCAGCACTTTTTTTATGGTAGGTAAGACAAAATTCTGCATCGCAAAAGTCGTAAAGCGTCGTACACCACACTTAATAGATTTTCTTTCGTCTTCTTTAAGACGCAAAATTTTAAATTGAATGGTTTGATCTGGATAAATCACACAGTACGGAGTTGGTCCCTTAATCCTCACCTCCACAGACGTGTGCATGTACTAGCTGCTAGACGACAGGAATATCAGAAAGTCTAGTGTACTTGACTTTTAATAAAAAGTTTCTATTAAATAATAGGTATTTAAAATTGTGTATTTCTTACCTCTTAGCTGAGATAATATTATTTTTTTAGTCCTATGAAAATATATAGTGTAGTGTGACCACACAATGAAACAAAATGTAGACAATACTAAGGCAGATGAGAGCGCCATGCTGCCTCTCCAGCCACTCCTCGAGAACGGGACTTACCGCCATGAGTGTGGCGTGTCGCAGTATTTATTAATTGGGTTTTATATTTTAAGTTTGAAAGTACAGAATTCACTTCACATTTACTTGCTTAGCAATAATTATGTACATGTTATTATTGCTAGCTTAAATTATTTACTTTATTGGCTACTCTTATCATTGAAGAGAACATTTAGATGACATAATATCGACATTACAGATTGTTACAAATAATTACTTTTATTAGTATCGTAATTTATTGTAATGAGGAGCAGAAGTGATTTATGATGCAATGTTTCATACTAGTTAGTAGGTATCTGAAGAATAATTAAATGAGAAAACATACAATGTAAAAAGTCTTCGAAATTACTTTATAAATAAAGATCGATGAAAGATAGCTATACTCTATGTTGGTTGAATAGCATTCGTATGTTAATGAACTAGTTTATATTATTGAATTATTTTTACGCTATTTCTGCGGTTTATCGAAATGATAACAATATTTTGAACTATTTATTTATATACTTATCCTGAAATTTTATTGGTTTTTAGCAGTCTTGGTCACATGAGACAGCATAATTTTAATGTGTAACATGCGCGTAAATCTAAGACTATATCATGAAACTAATATGGTATTTAATATACACACCAATTATTTAAACATTATTTATTGTTTAAATTATAATCGAACATTACTAGCAATAATAATCAATTATTTATATTAATGCATGCATAGCATAGTGGTTTAAATACTTGCCTCGCCACTGCCATTGCGTGAAGTGTTGTGTTTTCGCTCCCCACACGGGACAAAATGTGTCTGTTGTTTAAATGTCTGTAATGGTCTCCCGTTACACAGGCATTATTCCTGTTGTAGGAGTTGTCTTTATCAAAGAAAAACGAAGAAAGACATATTTCCTTTGTATGTAAACTACTAGAGATTTACCTGATAAACCGCCACGCGTCGATAAACTGTAGTCGGTGTTACCTTTTAAAGTCCACCACGTAAAATTAGACTACACCAACCTATTACTTCATAAAGCTTCACCGCTATCTTCAAAACGGTGCTTGAGTATATGTAATTTAAGCACCGTTTTGACGAATGGGATAGAAGGAAGAAAGCGATGAGGTCATCGTTTCTCTAAGCTCTCAACATTGGGCGTCAATTTGACCTCATTTATATACAAGCCAAAGCGAGAGAGCAAACTTAAATAAGCGAATAATATATTTATAACATCTTACTGTTTGCAACTCAAAATGATAATATGCAACAAAGTGAACTCGTTCTTTTGATACCAGGAAATGAAAGCGCTGAGGAGATTGGACTGGCAAATTTACAGAAGTGTGCGAATAGTAAGTTCCCTTAATAATGTCAAAGTATTTTCAACTTAGTGCGCTTTGAAATTAAGTTCTTTTATATTTATCAAGTAATGGAGTTGGACCACTGATATCCCACAACCAAACGAAATTGGCTAAGGTAGGCTGCCTATTCGGACATTAGAATGCGAATTTGTAAATTATGACATAAAACCAATAGCACTGTTACTAAAAACAAACCACCATCAAACCATCTTCGTATATCAATAAATTTTATAACTATCACCACATTAATTAAGATATACATCATTTGTATATATCAACCCGTTCCGTCGTTTTTAGCATTAGTACTTCACCTAGTACGAGAGGTGTCGCTAGTAGTTGTTTCTATCATGGTCTTATTCAATTATAAGACAATATAAAAATATACTATTAGTATTAATAAATTTGTAAAAATGAAAATAAATATATGAAATTTAAAAATATTTATTATCAGAAAGGTAGGCGGAGGCGTTAACATATTAAAGATGTCACTAAAGTATTAGATTTATGTTAGTATATATGATCGACAATATTAGAACGAAGGGGTCCTTGGTAACAAATAATTTTTAAATATAACAGAAGTTATATTTAAAAATAAACATTAAATATTCTTTTTACATCGTACACTCCATATTTACGTTGCTACGACGTAGCATGGTTTCGTAGCAAAATGAAACAAGCAATTTATATATTTGTAATAATCAACGTATGTATTATACTCGATTCATATTTATATCATTGGATAGAAACATAATTATTATAATTTTTTAGTAACTGCTACCTTTATACAATATATAACAAAAACCCAGTTGTTCCTTTCAGATGCGTTATCAATTATCAATGACGCTGTTGAAACGTAAATTAGTAATTTATATAGTCAAATACGCACATATAACTATCACTTATGAAGATGCATAATGTTGTTTTACACAACGTTAACTTACATAGTGAATGTACGGCATTGCTATTATACTGGTGTACCAACATTACCTTTATGGCGCTTTACTTCCTTTTATATCCTGATAGCTCGTATATGACTACTAGTATTATTGTAAATGACTTACTCTCCGTACCGTCAGGTGTGAATTGTTTAATGATAACGTCGAGGGTACGCCGCGTCACTTTAATTAGTACATCCACTACTTTTCTGCTGTAGTATCTCCTCATCTCACTCACTGCATTCTTCACCATTTCCTTTTACAAGATGATTACAGGTGTATCAAGACAAATGTAAAGTTAATATACATTGCTCTGCCCTAATACCATAAAATATAATAAGTATTATTATAAAATTATACTAATTGACCTGGAGTACTGACTTAGGGACAAAAAATATTTAAATATTAGACGAAAGCTAAATTAAGAGGGTGAATAATTAAATGCATTAGTTCAAATGAAGTAGTTAATTCTCAACAAATTGCGACTGCAATGTATTTGGCGGTTTATGTATCGTTAAAAATATTTTCCAAAGTGTTGTTTTATACTCACTTGCATACTTTTGGATAGGCCACCAGCAGGCATAGAGAGTAGTCTATGAGGACTCTCAAAGCACTCCCACACCGCAGACCAATCTTGTTGTCCACTTGACGCTGAGTCGTTTATGGTGGATGCGGCCCCACTACCCGTCTGACTGTCATCTACAAACAATATGCCCATTACAATGTGTCTACATTACCACTAAAAACACACCTTATCTTAAAAAGTCAAACGCGATAACACACAGAACGTTAAGAAAAGATATAAATAAGATATAGTATTTAAAAAAAAATCAGTACCAGCAGTTAAACTCACAAGAGTAAAGTTAGTTAAAAATCTTATTTATAACATTGGCGTAAACGTAAGACAATATTATGTAAATCTTATGGTTATTATATGCAGTCGCCAACTATTTAACCAAAATAATTCTATTTTAGCTTATTGAACACTAACTACAGACCACATCAATAGCAATCATAATAATAATTGAAACTATTCGCTAACATTTTGCGCAACTGCGGTGCTAAATAGTTTGGTGCACCAGTGAATCATAAACAGTAGGAAGTACGTGAAAGCCGAATAGTACGATACCGTAGTTCCACACACATATGCATTTTCACCCCTATGGTATATGATATTGATCGCTATAGACATGTGGGTTTGCAATATCGTATCCACGTGTGTCATGTGTAGTCATACCAGGGTGTCAGTAGAGCAAGCAAGTACATTTTTGGTAACATGCAGCGTTCACGTCACTTTTGTTTATTATGAATATTGAGTTGTTTGCATTTAATATTCAAGTTTATTAAATGCGTTATATCTCAAAATGTATTGAAGATAATTAAAGTAATTATTAACAATTAACAAATGAGAATTTTTACATATTATACATATATCAAATTTAATTTGCTTATTATTTTTGTCCTTTATTTAGGTAAACTGTCTACGTTCTAAGCCAAAGACTGTACTGCACGTCACATTATGTAAATAGTAAAATGTTAAACATGTATCACATTTTTTACCTATTTAATTAGAATTAATATTATATCTGCTCATATTCTCGGTAAAGAACCGTTTCTTCTTCATTTCGTATTACTCCATAATTGATAACTTGGATTTCAACTATTTAAACAATATTACAATCGATAATAACATTTTAGGTGCTACTCTAATAATCTGAAGCTAACGATACCTAGCTGGAAATAATTAAAATGATAAATATGATAACCATCATAATACGTATCAGAGTAATATTAGTCATCATCATATCTTCTAATGCAATATTTAGTAACCTATACAAATATTGCGGAACTACGCAAGGTTTGTTTACTAGGCAAACATCAACAAGAAGAAGTTAATTTTCCGATATTTACAATCAACTTTTGTATGAGGTAGAAGCAACCATGAAGACCTTGCCGTCCATTATTCAAAAACTTTAGGTGTTGTTACTAGGATGCAACATATTTCAAGCGTTACTGCAATATTTGGGAAACAATCGATATTAATTCTTATGTATTTGTATTACGAAACCGCGGCAATGAGTTTAACCTAATTGTAATTAAAGTCTATTTATATTTCTGCGCCAAAATATGTGCGCATGAATAGGCTCGAACCTGCTTGTCGTGATAATTGCATTACAGTCATATTAATGGTAACTGGGATCTACATTGCACATGATAAACCATCTTCTATTTTTATTCATTTCATCGAGTTGTCTATGAACTCAGAGCTATAAGATGTTAATAATATTTTTATTTATTAGCTGAGTTATTGTGTAATATTGTGCGTAGTGATGAAATGTGTGCTGGTTTCTGAGGGTTAGCTTTCTTTCTCACTTAGAAACAAACAATCGTATTAAGCAGGCGATAGGATTGCCTTTTGTCAATCCCATTCACTTTACTAGTCCTTTTGGAATGTGACATAATACCTATAAATACGTTCTTGACATTCTACTTTGTATTTGAATCACACAATGCTCGGTAAGGCTTTCAAATTAATTATTATATCATCTCTGTACATATAAAGTTGCAACGAGACAATATCTATACATATTTTAATCTTATTTTCAGAGTTGGTTTGCTCCGTGAAAGCTTTATTTTTTGACATAGGTGAATGCATACTTACATATTCCGCGAGGAAAGAGAAGCGGAGAGGTTACGTCAGCTGCATGCACCCTTTTATTTTTTTAACGTGGTCCTGTGCTTTGACGCATACCTCTCCATGGAAAAGGGGAGTGAAGAGGTTATGACGGGCTCCCCCGCGAAAAGATGGAACGTCCCGGGTACTACCGACTAAACCTACCACGGTGTACTAACCCGCTGCCTTGAATGGTGAGTGGGTGGTCACTGGAACTGAAACTACATCACCGACTCACCCAGCAGTGCCCAACGCAGGCAAGAAATGTCTGCGGACGATGACTCCTGGGCGACACCCTGGCACGATAAAAGGCGTCACTCCGGCTCGATGGCTAGTGGACGGGAGATCCCCGTTTTCCTACCCACGGTCTTCACTATGCGCCTTACATCGCGCCTATGCGAACCTGTGACACTGGGTCCGCTGGCGGCGGCTCGGATCCGCAAGGAGGAAAGAATCCTCAGGAATCCGCTTCGCCGCCTCCTTCCGTGAGATAAGATCCTCGCAGAAGAATGCGACCGCTCTCCAGTTCCTCTCACTGTCGACCATGGCTTTGATCACGGGCGGCAGCGAGAGGTCGCCATTAACTACGTCGACGAGTTCACAGCGCTACACTGCCCATGCAGGACATGCCTCGAGCCTGTGCTGCACAGTGTTCGCAATACACTCGCACTGGTGGCAGATGAGGCTCGGTTCCCTTCTAGTAACCGCGTGCAGGTACTTGCCAACGCAACCGTGCCCTGTCGATACCTACACTAGTCGGCCGTAACGGTTTTTTTACTGGATGAATGGTACCCTATGTCCTTTTCTGTTCATCTGACAACGCGCACGTGTATTTTTTACAATTTTATTTTATCCATTCAAGTCAATAAAAATCTTGGCACAAGGCTAAGGCTGTACTGTGGGAAATATAATACAAATTACTATACAAATATCATATTTTAAAGAAAACATTTGTCATATTTCCATCCCACAACGTGTTATAATAATCTATGTATTTTCCATGTGACGTTCACGCGGTCATCGGTCTGCGTCGTAAAATCAATATTCTCGTCTCAAGGTCAGGTTCACCCTTTATCCGTATTGTACGCTATGGTTGTAGTGCTTTGTTTTGAAGTAAGCTACTCCCTTTTATTATATTTAATTTAATTATGATGACTTTCCCCTTGGTAAATTGTAAAATAACAATGTTATGAACTACGTATCTGTACATGTGACTAATACCTAGATTAGTGGACATTTTACTACAGAATATGGCTATTAGAGCAATTAATACTAAACAAAAGCTCCGTACACCCGCTACAAACTATTTTTTAGCTAGAACCGAAGATGATGCACTGTGTGATCAACGTATGCAAAAGCCAACTACAGTCCACGTGACGACGTCGCGAGTCAAATATTAAGAATGTATTATTATTATTATAACATGTTATAAAAAGTTGTGTTGTTATTTAATTTATGCCGTATATCGTATAAGTCAGCACTCATTATAAAATGTAATGATAATAATATGTAATAATAACACTATATTGTTCATACAAATTACTTGGACTTTCGTATCCTTAAGCAATATTTATACAAACTTTGTTAAAAATACCAGCTAAGTATTCTATAAAATCCAACTTTGGGCGTGAGATTTAACGTTCACTTTTGTATCTGGAGAATATAATTAAATCATTACAATGACTCCTGCCACAGTGAAATTTAAGTTCGCAATTAAAATAGTATTGCAAGTCTAAAGTTATATGCAGTTACTGTGCGCCACTTTTAATTTGCTTTTATTTGTTTTTAAAATATACTTAGTTTATATACGTCAGCCTCACTCGTAACTTGAATAACGAATAAATATAAAAGCTTGGTAGCGTTAGTAAAGGCATATTTAAATTATTGCGGTATTCCCACACAACGTTATTTAAGATAAAATATCGTTTTGTGGTAATACAGCAAGAATGGTTTCTTCTGCCCAAAAATAAATAAGAAGCAATAAAAGATGTAAGTTAGTATTTAGTTGTAATGAATTACCTTCAGCGATAAGAAACTCGAAGTCAGGGTTGATCTCGGTAGGTCTGATTTGTTGTGCCGCTTTCTTCACAAGATCAAGGACCTCTTCTACTGCTTCCTCCACCATGAGACTCTTGCGATTTAGCTCTAAGCACGCGGTCCTAGAATAATGTAGATAATAATTTATAAATCAGAATAAATATAGAACCAAAGCATGAATATTGTTAATTTAAGATTGAAGAAAAATATTTTGCGTGATTATGATTTATTTAATATTGTTACTGCCTCGCTGGTCCCGTTGTTTGTGATTATTTTTAATGTAATCGGGAAATTTTAAGATTCTTTGCGGAACCTGACAGTATTATTGGGTTTACCAGTTATCACATAGTAGCAGCGGGGTCTTCAAAATAAACCCGGCAGACCGCAACAAGCTACAGTTGACGAAATATAGTATTACAACTACACTACTACCTACTACTACTGTCGTTAGGGATACCGTTGTGTGAGATTATGCATATAATTTTCAATCTTTCTTTCAGATACACCAGTCATCTATAAAGCAACGTAAATTCATTTTAAATTAATTTTCTTAGATGAGTCAATTATTTGATTCATTTATATAGTGTGTCACACGCTCAAAGTGACAGCCAAATAAAGGATCAGGAACATAAAAAATTACATGTAATTTTGCTTGTGTGTGGAAGTTTAAATAGGATAATACTTTTATATATCTAATATGATTTAGCAAAACAACAACTAAATACATACTTTTGGTAGAACATTCTACGGCGTAACAGCTGCTAAATGTAAAAGAAATTTATTTGACATGTGTTTTGAGCGTGCGTTATTGATAAGTTGCACAGTTCAAACAAGCATTAAATTCTTTAAATATACCTACGTGCAGCAGATACGAGATCAGCAATAATTAATGTAGGTGCCTGTTTTGATGAGGCCAGGCAAATTTGCAAGGCGGCTGTTGCGCCCTCAAGTACCAGGATAGCATGAACCATTAGCAATACGCTGTCTCAAATAAACTGTATATCTGACTGTATATTGGTGGTCAGTGGGATAGGGCGGACAGTTCATGAGTAGATGGCACCCCATACTCATGATAGTATGGAATAAAATGTACAACAGTGTGCAACAAATTTTGAAAAATAGCCGGGCAGTGCATGTTATACTTCTACATATATTATTTATCAAGAAGTTGAGTCCAAAATTCTTTATGCTGAGTTATATTGGTATATATGTACTTACTTAGCCTTTTACAATGCATAAGCCATTTAATACCTTCGATTTCAAAAATATGATGATTACGTAAAGATAAATATTTTCTAAAGTAAATATGTATTTATTCCATAGGTGATTTGTTTATATTGAGGTAGCAACACATTTAAGAAATTATGATGTAAATTTTAATATAATATTTTATGATAAAAATTAATATTTATAATTATTCATTTGATATAGATAATTAATTAACATTTTAACGTTAATATAATCGCGATTACAAATGACATATGTTGTTTAACTTGTGCCTGGCACACGGCAATATTAACGGCAAGTATCCTATTACACGTGACCTAAAACATAGCTGATTAAATGTAGGGACTCCTCTATATTTAATCTGTTGATGTTTGTGGACGCGTTTATTTTTGGACTATTGTTATCGGTATCAAAATTTAATATGTTCATACCGTTAACTGCTTTTTAAAAACATGTTTTGTGTATGTCATGTTTTTTAATTTTGTTAGTTTTGTATTACTTAAGATACTATTAAAAATATTTAGCAGTTGCATTGATACAAAACCCACCGACAACCAGTTTCAACGTTCTCAATAAATTCTTCGACAGACCATGGCGTTTCTTCTGTAAATAATCATTTTCATTATTCATAATTAGTTAGTAATGCAGAAAATATAAAAAAGAAGCAAATGTTATAAAATAATCAACTCATTTGTTATCTTACCAGGTAACGTGATAAGCGTAACATCTTGCATTCCAGATAGCATATAAATGATTCTGTTAGTGTATATATCGTGAACTCTTGTCACTAATACATCGAAACTGTTGATAGCAGCATTGGCTGTGTCTATAAACTCTCGCCAGTCGTCACTGGTCCAGCACACTGAGCGTAGACCAGGAAGCAAAAGAGACGAAAGACGGACCACTTGTGGAAGAAAAAGAGGTCTCACTTCCAGTTTTACACGGCGAACGGTGCGCAGATAGTCTTCTAGAAGAAACTGTGAATAGAAAGAAAGAAAGAGAAAAATTGGGTTATGTTGTACTTGTAAATAATTTATTTCAATATTACACAGTACTGCTTTTAGTTTTGCGAAATTAATACGATAGTATTAGAAAAGCGGTCAACGGCCTTGCTTGTATTGGTACATTACGCAACTGAGGTGCAGGGCTTATATAACCATACGTTAAGCTTGAGTCATATGTCGGTATGGTAACGTAGTATCGCAGGTACTCTAGATTCAACACCAAAATAAACAAATAAATCGCTGTGTTCCAAGTAAAGCACGGAATTAAATTTCACATTCCCTTTAGAAACAAGGGTTTATATCTCAATGAGAGTAGGCAGAATTATTATAAATACCTTGTATAGAAATGTGATCTAATGTATCCGTTATTAGATATATACATCTTAAAACTATGTTATGAGTTATTTTTGGTACACATATTTGTGTGTTTTAACAGACAAATATTAAAAAGCTATGTACAAATGGCGATTGAAACAATGGTCATGGGTTTCTTGATTTCTTAGAGAACTCTACTCCTTGAACTATCTTTTACAATATTTAATTATTTCCGATTTAGATTTATTATATGTAATTTTCGACGTATCCAAATAATACTCGAATTTATTTTATGGTAATATATACTTTAAATTTGTTTCAGACAATTTTCTTACAGACGTTAGGTGACACCATAAATACAAAGTAACAAAACACATTGGCAATATGACTACGGCATGAATTCCTAAAAAACGGCCAAGCAAGATTTTTAGAGGTCATGAGCGTATCGTGTCCGTAAGCGTCGATTGGTTACAGTAAACGTTTTCGATCAAGCCGATAATATGTAAATTCGTACCTCAGATATATTAGAACATTGATGATTTTACGAATGCAGTGTTTACCATTATTAATAATAGCGTACCTGTAGAGAATCATTGACGAGAGTGAAGTAGTTCTTCTTGGCGTATAAGGAGTGGCAGACGATGGGCAAGTCGACGCCCATCTTGACCAAGCAGTCGGACTCGCGGATTAAGAGTCGTACTGTGTGGTCCAGGTTTACAACGATGCAACCAGAATCGTCAATCCTCAATAAAGTGTTGTTCAAACTATCGTCTACGTCCCATAACTGAAAATAAGAACTTAATTATTAATACCTATTAATTTTACAAGTAGCTATTATCAATTGCAAATATTTCGAATTAGTCTATATATATATATATATATATATATTAAACTATAAAATTACCTGTGTTACAGGTCACCAGGCTCCGCACGGAGCCAGGTTATGCAAACATAAACGAAACAAAACATAAGTATGAAAACTAAAAGCTAAAACTAAAAAAAAAAAAGCTAAAGAGATCATGATAACATTTTGGATATGTTGAACTAAGTGGGTGTGTATAAGTGTATGAGTATGTGTGTTTTGTGTGTGCGTGTGTGTATGTGTGTGTGTGTGTGTGTGTGTCAGTGATTGTGATCGCAAATGATTACTCCAGAACCGTCAAGAGATCTTCTTCTAGAACAGTAATGATGCATTGATAACTGTTTAGGGGGTAGATACATAGAAACTTATAATTTTTTTATATATGTAGGGACCGAGAAAATAAAGAATTTACGACTAAATGTCGTTCTAATTTGCGATGACATGACAACAGGATTATTGCGGCGGGTACTTCCTCGCATGTAATGGGTTACTGCATGTTGCCTAAGAATTGTAGCTTGTACAAATAGTTACCTGACAGTAGGAACTTGGCAGTATTTATTCATAGACCCTAGTTGTAGGAAACAAGCGAGGCTTGAAACAGCATACTTTAAGCACCGCTCTTTGGGCGCGCTCAAGGCGTATGTTTATTTTAGCCGCACCGCCCCATGTTGTGACGCAGTAGCTTATAGATTGTATGTGATATGCTTATAGATTATATGTATATAGATTGACATAATGATTTAAGGACCATTTTCATTATTTGAGGATCAGCTGAGTGTCGCAGTTCTCTAAATACATGTATAAATAAGTTGACGTGTTCTAGTTGACAAATACTCAATGTGGTCTTTAAAGTTTAAGTTATTGTCGATGACTATACCAAGATACTTTATCGAATATACTTTTTCAATACAATAAGAACTGTTACCTATTGCACTGTTAGGTACAGTTGCGGTAATTTGTAATGAACTGTCTAATTTGATTGGAGCGCGTATAGAAAAATCTATTACTTTTGTTTTATTTATATTTATCGTGAGCAAATTATCAGTAAGCCACTTACTAACCACATCGAATCCCTTTTGAGCAAAACCATAAGTATCCAACCAGGTGTCTGAAGAAAAAACTAGTTCAGTATCATCCGCGTATGAAAAAACTGTACCATGGTCAAGTAGAAGATTACATAGTTCATTAATGTAGACTAGAAACAGACTGGGGCCAAGAATACTGCCTTGGGGCACGCCGTATGTTATGGGCATTTCAGCGTTGGCATAAGAACCAATCCTAACCAACTGCGACCTGCTAGTTAAGTAACTTTGGAATAAGGATAACTGAGTTCCTCTTATTCCAAGTGACTCCAGCTTCTTCACAAGGATAGGAACCGAAACTACATCGAAAGCCTTTTTGAGATCTAGGAACAAGGCTACACATTTCTGACCTACATCTAGCTTCCCAACAATAAGTTCAACCAAGCTGTGAACAGCATCATCTGTAGATAATTTTTTTCTAAAGCCGTACTGGTTAGCAGATAACAGGTTGTGAGACTCTAAATAGGTTACTAATCTAAGGTTAATGATTTTTCAAGAATCTTTGACATTGCCGGGAGAACTGATATAGGTCTATAATTTTCGATATAGTTCCGGTCACCAGATTTATGAATTGGATGGATAAGAGCTTTTTTTAAAGGTTCGGAAAATGTGCCAGTGCCAATGCTCAAGTTACAAATATATGTCAGAGGGGGGACGATGATGGTAGAATATTTCTTCAGAAAGTTAGATTTTTTTAGAAGTTTTTCTTTATTTAGTATAGTCCTTTCCAATCCATTCGGAAATAAAAAAAAAAACGGAAAAATGTGCACAAACCAAATTTAGTTTAATTTATCATTATTACTTGGAATTAATGGAACTTAATGGAATTCAATGGAATTCAAGATTTTCACAATATATTACAAGGCATTTTAAAGCAATTGCCGTTTGATTAATAAATGATAATTTAATTTGATAAATCTTAGTCAAAAACTGAGGTTACTTGACAAATGAAAAGCTATCTATAATTTATGATTGTATAGGGCTGCACGACAAACAATAATTCGTTCAAGTCTAAAGAATTTTAGTAACCGATAAAAAGATAAAATGTATATATGCATGTTTATCCACGGTCTAGTACCCATAGTACAAGCTCTACTTAGTTTGGGCTAGATGGTGTTGTGTGTGTGTGTGTGTGATAGAATATTATTCCTTAGGTTATTTCTTTAACAATGAAAAATTATATACCTTGCAAGTGTATTTTACTTAATTTCTTACTGTATACTTCTGTTTGCTGAACTGCGGTGATCGATTGATGGGTATAATTGTAGCGCGATAAGATATAAATTATAGCAGTATCTATGTCATGTTTAACTCTTTCGCAGCATCAAATCGAATGATTCGATTAGGTAATTAATTGATTTACAATTGAAGCTACAATTGGACATCACTAAAATGTCTATAGTCATATCAATGAACCGTTTGTGTACTTTTTTATTTTATAAGGTTGGAATAGACTATAGATTTATTTGGCTTTGCTCTATGACGACTGTTTAAGTATTGCAAGAAGAAAATTGTATTTCGCCTTTTGGCGAGGTATCAGCTGAGAGACCGGTAAAATTGGTTTATAAGTAAAGAAAAGTTACTCATTGATTAAGAGTATGATAGCTGCTCAGATAAGAGATAGCTAAGCAATGTTTAGCGATAAGGCTACGAATTGCTATTCAGTAAATATTTTTATATCAAAGGCTGTAAATCTCCGGGTCTAACAGAATTCGGTGGAATGAATCTTTGTTATAAAGATAAATCCTAAGTTACCAAATTATGTCACCGCATCAAAATTTATCCAGTGGTATTTGCGTGATACTGGGACATTTAGATATGGCTAACTGGTATTTGAAAATGTCCTATGTATAACAATCGAACAAGATGAAATAGTTCAGCGTTCAGATTTCTCTAAATTCACAATCACGATTAATAACCGCTCTGACTGTACATTTACAGTCAGAGTGTTACAATGTTTTTTTTTTTTTATCTTTATTTATTTAAGGAACTTTTAACAAATTGTTACGTCAGTTCCATCATATCTTAATCTTAAGACTAATACATCAAACATTATAACAATTAGTAAACAAGGAGTAGACCATTTTTGCTTTGGGCGACATTGGATTAGCTAAAATTGTATTAAATACACCTATATCTAACATATTTATCTTTAGTTCTTTAACTAGGTTTTTTCTTTCAGGCTCATTCCTAACACACGCCACCAAGAGATGATAAACATCTTCTACCTTATTACAGATTAAGCAATTCGGTGATTCCACCTTTTTCATGAGATATGCAAACTTTCTTAGTGGCATGTGTCCGGAACGAATTCTGAAAGCAGTTACAAATTTATATCGACTAACCTTAAATTCACTAAACCATGGGATACGAGGAGGCTCGTTTTGTATAGTTTTATACCATAACCCTATACATCTTGACTTCTCATTAAAGTGATTTTTCCATTCCTCATAACAATGTATTTTATATTTCAATAGAATTTCCGAATATACTGGTATAACAAATATTTCTGCACCAGAGATAGTTGCTTCTTTGGCTAACATATCAGCCTCCTCGTTTCCCTGCAGACCAATATGTGACGGTATCCATTGTAGCACTAAATTAACACCTTTTGAGAGTAATGCATGTATTTTACTCAGCACAGGAAAGGCTATCGATATACCTCTGCACCCAGAGGCGCATCGAGCCAGATGCTGCAGCGCGCTCTTGCTATCGGTGAATATCACTATATTAATGTCCTGCACAGTAGCAATGTAAGACAACGCTTCGGAGATAGCTAGCAACTCTGCTGTCATAATGGAGACCTCAGATACAATCCTGAAGCATCCACTAATTTTAGTAATTGGGTCGTAAAAAGCTGCACCTGTCCTGGTACCCTTTGAACCATCAGTAAATAACCTGTACCAACCATTATATGTCTCACTCAACTCAAGTAAAATATGATTTCTTACACAATTAGGTTCATATAATCTTTTGGGTAAGCTAACACTATGTAAACTAATTTTAATAACAGTTTTAATTGCGATATTAGAACACCAGATATTTAATTTATATACGTCTAAGGGATTACTTGCATAGATTTTTTCATTTCTTATGGTATTATAGGATTCCATTAAAACAGGTGTTTTTTTTTTTAACCAGTATCTATGAGTATTTAGAGCGGAGAAATCAGACACGAATTTATTTGTCAAACAATTGGTCCGCGATTTAGCTTTAAGACAAAATTTAAATGCTAAGTATTTACGTCTTATGTACAATGGAGATAAGCAACATTCACTTTCCATCACATGTATAGGGGTAGTTTTAATGAAACCCCCAACAATTCTCATTGCGTGATTTTGAATTTTATCCAACTTATATAAACGAGATTTAATACTACTGTCATAGAATATAGAACCGTAATCCATTCGACTTCTAATAAGGGATATATACAGGTGTCTTAAATGTATAGGATGCATTCCCCAGCAAGAACTAGATAATACTTTTAAAATATTTAACATTTTTTGACATCTTTCGTAAAGTTTGTTTATGTGTTTACCCCATCGAAGTGAACGATCTAACCAAACACCCAAATACTTAACATTTTCAGCAGCTACCAGTGGAACATCATTAAGATAAAGTTACACGTGTTGCCTTCTATATCCTCTGCTAAATAAACATATTTGTGATTTGGACGTTGACAGCTCTAATCCAATATTATTTAATACCTTAACAGTATTATTTAAGGCTAATTGCAAATGAGTAGTACTGTCGCTTAATTGTTTCAGACTAGTAAAAAGGCCAAAATCATCAGCATATTGGCATATTCTAACCGGATTGGCAATATTGTTACAAATTTCTAACGTTACTATATTAAAAGAAGAGGAAAGAGCGGATCTCTCTGTGCTAACCCTCTATCAGTCCACCTCACGATGTCACTTCCTTCTTCCGTGTTATCCCTAATAATTAAGTGCCTCTCTCTAAGAAATTCCCATAAGTAATGGCATATTCGACTTCCTATGTTAAGATTGTCTAAAGTATTGACTACACTATCAACCAAAACATTGTTGTATGCATTTTCAATATCCAAGAAACATGCCAAAGTTGGTATGTTCTTTGTGAAAGCTGTTTGTACACTTGTGATCAATTGACTGAGAGAATCTAAACATGATTGACCTTTACGAAAACCCGTCACGCTAGAGGACAAAACACGATTATTTTCAATGTACCACTCTATTCGTTTAGCGAGCATCAAGTGAAATATCTTACAGATGCAAGATATCAATGAGATTGGTCTTAATTTAGTGCTATTTCCTACTTTAGGTATTGCAATTACTCGAATATTACGCCATTCAGTAGGAATGTTGCCAGAACGAAATATATTATTAAATATATTGAGCAAGAATATTTTCGCAACGCTGGGAAGGTTAAAAATCATAGAGTACGCGATGTTGTCATCACCAGGAGATGTATCCTTTTCTTTAATACAAGCCTCCAGCTCTTGTATAGTAAAGTTAGACTCTAAAAGTGTATTGGTGGATTTAAAATGAGGCTTAGGGCTTTGTACTGACTCAGGCGCTAAGTTATTCAAAAGGTCTCTTCTTTTATCAATTGGAACATAGAAATTTGATTGCTTATAACCCTTCACCCACCTCATTTTGCGCCACATCTCACATGATGTTACGGTGCCATCAATTGAGTTACAAAATTCTTGCTAGTTGTTTGTTTTGGCTTTTCGAATTTCATTCTTCGCTTTTAAAGTCCTACTCTCCAGTACTGCCAAGTTTGTGGGGTAGGGTTGCGTCGGAATGCTCGTAGTGCTAGTCGTCTTTCGGCTACCATTTTAGAAAGATGAGAGTTCCAATACGACTTAGGTGTAAATTTGGATTGTGGATCATTACATATTTTAATTAACGGTATATTTTTATCAGCAGATTTGTTAATAATGGAAATAAAAGTTTCATACATTTTCTGACTATCACTGTATATCATATTAGGATCAAACTCCGAAAAATGTTGCTCAATGTCGTTACGATAATTTAACCAGTTTGCTTTTTAAAGTTACGTTTATTGATATTATGAATCCTATCCTGATATTTTAATTTAATTTTAATCATTAAATGGTCGCTACCCAAATTCTCATTAAATACCTGCCAAGAATAGTAAATAGCAACATCAGATGAAATAAAAGTGACATCGGGAGAAGACTGTTGAAAAACATTACTTACGTACTTTTCTCGTGTAGCGCTGCCGTCATTAATAGAAATGTAGCCGTATTCTAAAGCTGATTCAATGATTTGATTACCTCGTGCATCAGTCTTATGCGACCAACTTGAGTGATGCCCATTGAAGTCGCCCGCTATAAGTGTTTTACTAGAACATAATGAAAATAAATCATCCCAATCACTTTGTCTAGTTTGTATGGAAGGTGGGCAGTAAACAGACATTTGCAATTGTCTAGCTTAACATGTACCATCTCTATGCCAGTATTATTAACGCTCGATACGTTACAACAAACAGATTTAATCGACTTATGTATTAAAATTGCCACGCCGCCATAACCATCAGCTCGGTTTTTTCTATACATTTGATATCGACTTAAATTCAATATACTATATTCTTCTAACCATGTTTCACATATTATAGCTATATGTATTTGTTCCTTACACAATAATGACTAAAACTCTATCATTTTTGGCCTTAAACTTTGTGCGTTCCATTGCAATATATCAAGAGCAAAAATTTTAAAATTGTTAAGGGCCATCGTTAAACAAAGAAAAAACTTTATGTAACAAATCTGCCTCTTTTACATATCCTAAAATTAACTGAATGATTTCTTCAAACATAATACTTACAACTAATTTAATTTTAACCGCAAATGTAGATTTGGAATAGTAAATTTCTTTCAGTCTATCCATTAACTTCTTTAAATAAAATATATTTCTATAGGGATACTTCTGCTGCTCTTCTTCTTCTGTTCTGCCATTAATTTCACTTTGAGTTACAGGCTGCTCGCTGTCATAATGTTCGTCATTTTGATATAATGACTGTCCTTTTTTCTTTTTATTGTTGCGCTTCTTTGATTGCTCAGGCAATGGATAGGTCATTGGTTCCTCCACAGCGGTAATTCTTTCGTCATAAAAGGACTTTTTAGATGTTGAATCTATTCGTTCTGTGTCATTGTAAGCTTCAGATAATAATGCATCTCTGTATGACTTTCCTTCACCATTAGTATGTGATATGTGTGACTGAGGCAGATGCGTAATATGTTCTACCAAGTTAACCTCTTCATATTTTGTTGAGTCTTAGTTTTATCGAAGTATATATTTAGTGCCTTTCTATACATACAATTTTCCTTGCACATGATTTCCCTGATCGCCTTTTCTTTTATAAATATGGGACACGATTTGTAAAGTGCCATATGTGCACCCTTACAGTTTACGCATTTAAACTTGTTAGTTTCGCAATTGGTGTGATTTTCGCCACATTTTGGGCACACTATCTTCTTAGTTGGACATGTCTTAATGAGGTGCCCGAACCGCCAGCATCCAGCGCATTGACTAACAGGAAAAGTATATGGTTCTACCTTAAATCTGCACCCGTATATAGACAAATACGGTGGTAAGGTAGAACTTTTAAAACATATGCGAATGGTCTCGCTTAGAATCCATTCCCCATTATCGGCTTGCCTTTTCAATCTTTTCGCGGAAATACCATCACATTCACTTTCTAAGCTTTCTAGAAATTCCTTCTCCTCAATTTCTAAGTCAATTTGTTTAACAACCCCATACGATAAAGTAATTTCATCTATGAATTGACATCTATAACCCAGATCCTGTAGCTTGGTACAATTAATAAGACATTCTACATCACTTCTATCTTCAAATTCTATATGTATCTTATAGGGGTTCTTATATTGTATTTTTAAAACATTCTTTATATTTTCTGCTTTTAACAACTTGGCCATGGTAAAAGATTTAGGTAGAATTTCCTTCGACGTTATACATACTATTATTTTATCATTTACCGATTTAGTTGGATTCTCGTCGTGCTTATTATTATTAAAACTTTTTGATAATCTCCTTGCTAACCTCTTTTTGTCATTTCGCACTGTAATGAATCCGTCTTCATCTTCTATAATTTCTTCATTATCAGACCGTACTCTTTTCTCCGGCATTCTTTCTATTTCCTTCACTCTACTTTGCTCGTTGTTTTTAACTTGTTGCTCACACCCCTGCATCAACTCGCCTTCTGCTACATCCCTTCCACTTGAGTCACAAAAGTCTATATTATCCATTATCAATTAACATTTATAATTTTATTACGTGAGTATTTAAAGATAAACACAGCTCGAACAAAATCAACCTATGCTTAACGCGTGCGCTTACCTCGGCGATCGCGCGAGACTGTGTTACAATGTTATGATATTATGTTATTGTTTAGTTACCGTTGCAATGATTCATGAATCATGACTTACGATTGGTTTATAAGCACGGCTTTCAACGTTTTCATATTATTGTGACTTTTGGCTCGCTCATCATGCGAACGGTAATAGTGGCGGCGCTTTTGTAAGTTGACATGTAAAATGTTTTGATTGTGTCTCTGTCTCTCTGTTACTCTAAGTATATGTAACATGTCTGTGCCTATGTATGTACTAACTAAATTTACTAATTACTAATTTTTCATCTCTAAGTGTTGTTTTGTAACCTGCATATTTATTTCGACGACGCAGGTCAAATAATTGTAGTAGGTAAAATTAAACTGCATGTCACGCGTTCGATGTTCGTATATAACGCCCAAATTATTAATTATAATAGTTAAGGATGATTTAATAAAATTATAGTGCATAACTCTGATAAGTCAGAGCAGTATAATACATTCTCGTCACCAATATAGCTTATCCTTCTTCTTTACGAGTTCCCATACAAAGCGGAGTTAAAACTGCCGTACCTGAATCTTGACATCTCTTTCATATGAACTGTCATACAAAGTGGGGCTTAACATTGTTAACTAATTGTTTTCCCATATTAACATAATTATAATAATAATAAATTTATTGACGCTAATTAAAATCTATTTACAATCCTTCTCTTATGGCCTTTGGAAATAATTATAATGCCAAATGGATCCAGTTAAGAATGAACGAGAACAGACTGACTAAGAAAGTTTATAAGGCTAGTGTGAATGGAACAGTCGCAAGGAGAAGACCTTTTTTTTTTTTTTTGTTTTTGATACCCAGGAAAAAACAGGCGAACGTTTCTTGATCAGTTACTAAGACTTTCTGGATAAAGGCTAGTTAAGAACACCTTAAACCGGCGAGCGTGTATGAAGAGTGTTATGAAAGTGAATGAAGCCAGCCAGAGAAGTGTGTCAAGATCGTAGCAAATGGAAATCCGTAGTCTGTACCTACCCCTCTGGGAAACAGGCGTGAATATGTATGTGGTATTTAGTGAGAAAGTAATATTTTAAATTATCTTTTTCAGGTTCAGTTTATCCAGTTACGTCCATTGTAACGAAACGAAGAGCCTGGATATTAAATGGCCGAACAATACAGACCGATATGATTTTATAGGAATGTTGGTTTTAAATGGTATAAAATATGGTGCAGCCTCGTTAATTACTCATTGAAATGCTATAAGTACAGCAACTATTATTTATCAGATGGAAGGGGTGAAAAATTTAACAAGAGATGACGGTGCTCTTGTACTATCGAACCCTATCTACTTACATCTTATCAATGGCTCATATGATAAACATGATAGATACATGGTAAAGTCTGTCACGTTACTTTATTGCCAAAATGGTGTAGACCGAGTGCCTTTTGATGAAAATAATGAGTATAGCCCAATTCTTGACATGGCCATAATTTGGATAGAAACTAACATATCAACTACGCCTAGAGATCGTTTACCCTACCACCATCGTTGGTCTTTAGTAAAGAAACAGAAAATTATATCCAATGGGATGTTCGAAATTATTGGGTTTGGTTTTATCGATCGGCTGCACGTGAAGCAAATGAACCAGTTAGAAGGGTACGAGTATACTTTCGCCGAAGTTTGGGTTGATTGTGATGAGTGGCTTCCACGAAATTGGGGACATTTTTTTTGCCTGCTAAACATTAATCATTTCGTGGGAATCGACTCTGGTGCAGCGCTTACTCATAATGGACATCTGATTGGTTCTGGCAGTTTTGCTATAACTCGAGGGAACAAAAGTATATTGGTGTTTAATGATTTAAGAGCGGTTGGTAGCTTTATGTGGAATTACGTTGCAAATGGCAATGTTACTACGAACGTGACAAATATTTTCACGTAATAAATCTTTTCCGTACGTAAAGTTCTATGATAACAATACGAAGGCTTTGTCCGAACGGATTAGCAATAAATATACTTTTTGAGTATTATATATTATTGAGTAATATAAACGTTTGTTTTCATTTTTCTTTCTTAATATTTCACTACATAAGTGAGTATTAGAACAAAATGGGCAGCCTCCGTCTAACTATGATAGAACTTTAAGTACTTTAAGTACAGGTAAGTTTGTTTAATATATATATATATTATTAAACAAACAATTAATATATATAGATCTGCTATCACACAGAACATATGAGAGAAGTGGCCATCAGGTAATTCAGAAAACATGGATTAATTACTTATGTGTTTAAAGTATTCATATTTTCTTTTATATATCTACTATTAATGGACTTACTTTTCGTAAGTCAATATTAATTAAAACTTGTTTTCTTAAATTTGAAAGGTATTTCAAATTAATTATTAAAAATCATATAATTAAGTAATAAATTAATTTATAAAAATATTACGCTTCTTATTGAAATACTCTCGAAACATATAACCTCGGCCATTCTGCTAAGCGCTACTATTTGTTCACGAACTGCATATATCAAAAGTGTGCTCGCTACATCATCCCTATCATAGTATCCTAGAAGTGACTGACGATCGTGATGGCCAATTGAATACAATATATTATAATATTTCTGCACATAACTTTTGAAGGAAATACGATGATATATTAGTGATAAAGCATCGTATATTTGCAAAGTTTACAAGGATATTGTGAAAATTTTATCATCTGGAGTGTTTGGCATTGACCATTTAGTGCTATGAAGCTTTCACAGAGGAATACAAGAATAATTGGCACAAGAAGTGTTAATACATGAAATACTCCTGTCAATAAAGATATTTGACTTTGAATTTAACATGCAAATAGGCAATACTACTAATTTCATAGGTATAAAACAATACCCGAGCGCTGTCTATATATATGAATTCATTTAAACGTGTTAATAACGTAAACTAACATAAGCGGAAAATGCATCTGGCGACGGCTGGTCCAACACCTGTCTAAGTATTGGATAGGCCAATATCCGGCCTCGCTCGAATTCAACTCATTGCGTAACGTAACAATAATGAGGTATATGTCCGATAGGACATGTGTTTATGTAACACGCTTCAATTAGAAAATACAGCTAAATCTACAGTAATAATAAAAAGAGGAAGGATTTGTTTGTAATCGATAAATTCTGAAACTACTTAACCGATTTTCATCGTTTGAATTTACCATAAACGAGGTATTTATCCATAAGTATTATTGTTTATACGTACGAGTACGTACCTTGAGTACGGGAGCGGACCAGTAATCAAAAACGTGGGTACAACCGTGGATTTGACTGGCTCAGTGGTAACCGCTTTGCGTAAAGACTCGGACTCCCAGCATGAAGTGCTGGTATACCCACTAAAAAACCTAGGGTGTTCCCTCTCTCACCTAATGGAGGGGCCAGTCGGGAGCTCTCAAAAGATTCGTCCATAGGAGGCCCCCCCGTGCGGGTGCAGGCCGGGTCAAATGGACCCGACAACCTCTCGTCCCCAGGGGAGAGCCTCACCGCTCTCCCCTTTCGACGTTAGAAGGCGCGCGGAAACACCACGCGCACACTTTTGGGGCTCTTAATTTACGGGTGGCAGGGTCCCCTGATGCCCCGCCACCCGAAGTCAACCCAACAAAAAGTTACCAAGATTTTTTGTAATATAATCTGAACAGGTCAGCGATAATACGTTAGCCGATAATCACATAAGTAGTTGGCTCTGCTTCTCTCTCTGGTCGTCACAGATTTCCTTCCCGTCGGACAATGCCAATGAAGGAATAGGAAGTACTTATATTTAATCGAAGAGTTTAAGGTCAATATATTTAATATTTGTGACTGACACCGATAGGATAGCAGGTAACCGGCGCCTCACCACTACCGTCGTGCTGATTGTTAAGGATTCGAATCCCGCATGGAACAATTATTTGTGTGATTCATAAATTATTGTTCTAAGTCTGGATTTATATTGTGTCGTTTTATTGTTTCTAAATGTTTGTCGCGATACAGCAACCGGTAACTAGAGTGAGATGTGTGTTTATAAAAATTCCGTGCTTTGCATATATCCTGGGTCGCGGCGTTCTTTGCAACAATTTAACTAATGAGCACAAGGAACAACTGTTTATGGATCATGCAAAATGTTGTACCGTGTAGTGATCGATCTCACAACACTTGGCGCAGTCATTGGTAAGTCCATCAATTAAAAGAATACGCCATCAAAAATGTATTAACTCATTACTTAATTTACGATACTATTATTTAAGTAACACTCAGCGTTAGTAAGCTTATGCAACAAGTAAAGTATTCTCGGCAACTCAACTAATAATTTATTACAGTGCTATCTATTGACATCTTACGGAACTACGTAGGTCGTCGGTACGAGAAGAGTAGAGACAGCGCTTGAACTTTCTCGAATCTTCGTACTGTTACATATCGGGTATGGCTTTTCTAGAAATCTCGTCTCTACGTACGTCTCGCGTCTAAAAGGCCAGGCCAGCGCTCGCCGAGTCAGTTTACAGTCGTAAGCGGTCAAGTATACATAGTATATAAGAACGGAAGCAAAAATACTACGGAGTTTAAAGCTAGTTATAATGGAACAGTGTAGTATAGTGTGTGTTGTGTTTAAATTTAATTTTGTGTTAGAATAAAACGTGTTTTAGTCGGTAATATTGTTTACATTCTTATCCCTCGAACCCAGCACGTAACAATTGGTGTCAGGAGTAAGATAAGAATATGCCAGTACTACCGAAGGAGGAAATGGAAGGAATGCATACCAAGTAACAGTGCCAGCAAAATGTGGACCAGAGGCGCTTTGGAGACAGCCTCGCCTCGTCTGCAGTGGAACCATGCAGTGCAGCTCACTCACCGGTAAACCTTGACCTCGCGACCCTGATAGCGTTCATGCACGAGCAGGCACGCCGCCAGGAGGAGCAACCACGCCGCCAGGAGGAGCAGGCACGCCGCCAGAAGGAGCAGGCACGCCACCAGGAGGAGCACGCGCGCCGCCCCGAAGAACAGCTGCAACGCGATAAGGAAAAGGCCACGCGCCGCCAGGAGGAGCAGGCACGCTGCCAAGAGGAGCACGCACGCCGCCTCAAAGAACAGCTGCAACGCGACAAGGAAGAGGTTATCCGCCGCCAGGAGGAGCAGCTGATGATGTTAAAAGACTTCAGCGCAACGGTTGACAAGGAGATGAAATAGATGAAAGAGCAAGTCCAACGTCACGAAAGTCGCATCGCCGAAGTGGAGAAAACGATACGTGGGTTCAAGACTGGAGATGGGATCGTGACATCTGCGGTTATGGCGCCTTCACCACGAGGCTTTAAAGTCCCACCATTCGACGGTTCATCGTCATGATCAGGCTATTAGATTAGATCCAGTTCGAGGCCGTCACGAAATCGAATGGGTAGACGCAAGTACAGGCTTTGACTGCTCTCAGTAGGGTATAATTGTGGGTTCTGGATCACTTACTCTCGCTTCGCTCGAGCGTGATCCAGAACTCCCCAATCGTACACTGCTAAACATGATCTGCAATCCGGTTCGCAATAGAGATATTATATTTCTTGCTTCATCGACACCTCGTCATACTGATCTTATCTTATCTTGATCCGGGGGCCAGTCATTGTAGACCGGCGACACTTCGACCCAGTGGGATCTTTTATGTCGGCCCCGAGGTTTATCCCTGAGCTATCTCCCTATAAATGTACTGCATCAGTCGCAGCGTACACTTCAGAGGGAGAAACCTGAAGTCTTCAGGGTTTGGATATACCAATCCCATCAGACCCATCCTTAGTCCGGCCAACGCATCACATTCACACAGTAGGTGTGATATAGACTCGTCCTGTTCACCACAGGCTCTGTAGATCGAATTGTTTGACTCGTCATACTGATACTATTGTAACAACAAAGTACAATCAAATTATCGCTTCAACTTGTTGGGATGATATACCTTGGTACTTAAACAACATTCTCAAGTTCACGGTGCGATCGGCGAAGCTCGGGCACAGCTATGTGTTTATGTGTATCTCATGTTTCTATAGCGCGCAGCGCGGTGGTGAATCAATGAAAAAAAATTTGGTTGTGCAGTGGACTCGCGCCACAGATGTATCGAGTTCGAATCCCGGAGCAAATACTACTAACAGAACTTTTACGTATTTAATATAATATTATGGGTGTAGTATAAATAAATAGATTTTAAGAGCGTATCTCGCCAGCAAGCGAATGATCTTGGCGAGTATATATTATAGAGATGTAGGTAAACATTGTACTTATCGTAAATAAATAAAACATAATAATACATATTATTAAAAAAATATATATGTATAATGGCCTTAGTGTGGAATTGGCTTTGTTTTTTTTTTTAATAAGTGGATACAGTAGAAAAACAAAACAGCCACACCGGAACAAATACTTATTTGTTCCGTGCGGGAATCGAACTCACGACATTTGGCGCATTTAACATTAACCCGTTTATAAACTAATATTTACATTGTTAAGCAGTGAGACGAGCTCATAATGAATATGCCAAACGTGTCGTCGAAAATGTGATGAAATATGAGATCGCTTAATGTGTTTCCTTCAGATTACCGTATGGTACCAATGTAATACTGAGGATTCAGTGTTCAGGGTTAAGAGTACTTTATTTTGAGCATTATGTATTTGGTATGAGGCAATCTTTCTCATGATATTTTACTTTACAGTCAATGCAAATAATCAATATTTCAATGAATTCATAGTTTCGAAAATAATCGAGTAGATTCGAACTCACACCCAGTTGCATGGAGGGTGGGTGTTCAAACTACTCCCTTGGCTATCACAGCGTTCAAAGGTATATATAACTATATTTTAGAATTTCATCTCAGGTATCCGCAACGCTGCAGCATCGTTTTCAAGGTATTCGGTATATAGTACGCAGTTAAACTAATGGTATCCACATGTTTAGACTTGATTCTGTTGCCAAACATTATGTACCTACTTATAGTTACTTATAATATTATGAAGAAAACTAAATCTTAAAGACATGAATCTGTATGCCATATATAAGCGAATCTGTTTTCTATAGATCGTAGAGAGCCTTTGAATGCAACACATAATACAAGTTTCTTTACTTTTTGGTTGATTTCATTAGGTACACTGTGAATTCGTAATGTCGGTAAGTAATAAATATAACACATTAAATTATGATGGTATTTTTTAACAATTGGTATTGGTGTAGGTATTCGATGTATTCATATTTAAAATACAAATTACCTATTTTTGTTTTCAGGACAGCGAGGATCTTTTTAATTTTATCCCAGACCAGCAGCCCAAAGAATCTGTTCCCTCACGACTCAATTTAAAGAGAAAAATGATGCGTCTGGTCCTTCACAGAAACGTGTACGACAACAAAACTACTCGTACATCAAAACTAAGATGCCAAATACATCTTCAAGGACATACGCGATCAAAATTGAGATATACGAGAACGATAATTTACCAGAAAAATCTTGTGAGTGTAATGCAAAAAGTGTGTGCAATTTATAACGGAAAATGTTACTACTAGTGATATATTTTAGATTTAGAAAAGAACATGTAATTGTTAATATTTAAGTGTAGTAATGTCCCTAGTAATGCTAGATTAGGTAGGTAAGGGTGTTGTAATTTCCTAAAATATTAATTTATCTTTTACGTAATAAATCATTTAAAATATAAATTTAAATTATTATGTTTGTTTCATTTCCCGACATTAAATATTCTCTTAGCATAATTCTGTAAAATTATCTTGATATGAGCATGTAACAAAAATCATCAAGTCGTCACGCCGATAACAAGCAGTCCTGGTTTATATTATGATAGAATGATTAACGTAAAATTCACCAATGATGATTGGAATGTAGTAACATATCCAAATATTAGTAAAATACAATCGCACTTAAATTTAGTCGAATCTTTGGTTAATAGAATTAACTCATTTTGTAAGGATTACAGTTCATCGAAGATTGAAGTTGATTGTTTAAATGCGTTAACTGCACTACAGAACCAACATGACAATAACGTCAAAAAATACTCATCTTTTTCATACTTTGTAAATAATAACAAGCGATTCAAACGAGCCCTTATTGATGCTGGTGGATCAATCTTAAAACTTACTCTGGCACGTTAGACTCGGAAGATACCGTTAAATTCTTTAATGCCATGTTGGTTCTGTATATAGCTTAACTAATATTATAGATGTCAAATGTGGGTTTGTTTATTAGTGACGCTTTAATCCCTAAACTATACAACCGATCACCATGAATTTCACGTTCAATTTTGAATATTCGTTGTCATGGATACAGAAAAAAAAATGTCTTTTCCGCCCTATGGGGCTCGGTACCTTTCATCCAGAGCTTACTGTTCCTGGGGGAAAGAAATTTAATTACAAAATCTATATGAACGCGAGCAAAGCCGCGAGCAAAATCTAGTCTCTTATAAATGATAAAATAATGATAATGATAAAATAATGATAATGATAAAATATAATTATGTTGATATTGAATAAAGCACAGAGCAGAGAAGTAAAGTAGAAAGGCCATCGAGACACTTCTGTATCAGAGCTGCTGTCGGCCATGCATATTCACATTACACGTCATATTTGCAATACATAGAACGCATTATGACTATTGGTCAAGATTGCACAATAATTGTGATTATTAAAAACAAATTGAACAATTAATTATAATTATAAGGCAAGAAAATAAAAAGAAATGCATGTCTTTGGACTATCCAAAGTTATTGACCTATCATAACAACCACTAAAATACTGTCTATCTCATACAAAATTATATTAGAATACACTGTTAGTACCAAAGCAAACTAAATTACAATTAATTACTTTACCATTGTTCAACACATAATAATGATTTACAACATTAAGTAGTAAGCTCAGACATCGGTGCGATCTAAACAGACATTTTGCATCGGCCTTTGAGCTCAGTTTCACAGGCTTCTAACACGGGAAGCCTGAACACCAGGAGAACATAAAGCAAAGATAGTGGAAAATCCAGTGTTCATTTTAAATGTTCCATTCACAATTGTACCTTATCTAGGCGCAGTAAGTCATATTCTTAAGTGCAGTCTATTTTGTAGCTAAAATGTATCGTGGTATAGCCGTGGCGAACATAATTTGTTGTCTGTGAGACTAGTATGTATCATCTATACTAAGGTGTTATTTAGTAATTTTGAGGTATTTTACATAACTCATAAATATTCTGACAAATAAACAAACTGTAATTATAAAAAAGTAAGTAATAAGCATAGAATAAGAAGTTAAGATGTAATCGCGTGTGATAGATTATTCGAAATATTTTGTCTAAATATTCAAAGAAATATGAAAATAAGTACGCTTAAATATGTGTGTGTCTCATTTGTAAGTACCTATTTATCCCGGAAATAGTGCCGATAACAAACTGTGTAATAAATCCGGCTAGATTTTATGTCATTGTTATTTATAGGTTAGATTTTAGGTTAAGTTACAATAATAAGATCAATTTTAGAGTTATTTACATGTTCAAACATAAAGAAAAATAAATTATGATTTAACAACATTATTAGCAAAAACTAAGTAGCTCAAATATAATCATTTCTAAAAAACACGTGGCCGCCCGACTTGTTTGTTCACTAGTATAAAAGGACACGTGTCAGACGGATCACGTCACTTGTTGATTGGCCGCCGAACCGAACGGAGCTCCGAGTTTGCGCTACGAAATAAAAGCTGAGTAACTATTCAATTGTTATTACTATTTATTTACCTGTTAAAATCAAAATGATTAAATTAAATAAAATATTAAATTGAACCATTCTCGTTTGATATTTCTATTTTGTGTCTATGTATTATATACGACATTGTAAAGTTTAAGAATCAAATATGAATTGAATTATACTTCTTTTCATTACCCAATAAATGTGAATTAAGATTGGGTTTTCTATACATGATTTGATAGCCTAACATTGTCTATGCTTAGTATATGAATAAATGTATATAGTGTTTATGTATACATATATGTAAGTGTGATATGATAGTGTATATATACATATACTATATAAAACAAATATAACCTTATGCACATGATTTTAATAAATACATATAAATGAATTAATGGGTTCTTTTTATTTTACTTTTATTATTGACTTATAAATATATACATAGATAAAAATTATGTAGTTAAATAAAATATTTTATTATCAGAAGTGGGATTCGAACTAAAGACTAATGTTTTCAGAAATTGAACGTGGTTTCATAATGGATTCCACCATTATTGAAAGTCTACTGAAGACAATTCAAGCTGCATTAACGGATAAACGCCGAGGCGACGATGTCGTGCTACCGCCTTTTGATCCAGAGAAAAACGAAAATGGTGCTGATAGCTGGTGTCGTTCCATCAACTCTATTGCTGTGGACATGGGATGGAGCGAAATAACAACAGTTGCTAAGGCAGGTAAAGCCTTAAAAGGTTCTGCATTATTATGGTATGAGACTTGGGATCCTGAAGAGGGTAGAACATGGGATTTTTTTAAAACAACTTTGACTGACTTATACCCAGAAAAACGTAATCTTTCTGAAAAACTATCCAGAGCAGTGTTATTGACATCCGAAAACACTGACTCTTACTGTGAATACGCCAGGGAAAAACTAAGACTATTTAAGCAGACAAAAATAGCGTTTACTGAAGTACAGTTAGTAGAACTTATATGTGGGGGTATACATGATACCACGGTTAAAATGGCAGCACACAACAGTCGTGTTAACACTACGGCCGAATTAATATCATTATTTACGACATACGCCAAAGTTCCCAAAAAGCGACCACTAGACAACAAAACTGATAAAAATTACTCCTTATCCATTGCTAGTAGTCATAAACGATCTAGAATAGAAGACAAACGTTGCTTTCTTTGTAATAAACCTGGTCATACTCGTGCTCAATGTTTTCATAACCCAAATCGCGAAACCAATCAGTCCAAAGCTTCTACCTCATCGTCAACCTATCACCCCATTCAATGTACATATTGTAAAAAGATGGGCCATGCTGAAAATGTATGTTTCTTTAAGCAACGAGCTAATAATTCTAAAAATAATGCAACAACAGATAATAAAAATGATGTAAACTGTTTTGCTAAGGTTGACAACCTCAAATTAACAAAGATTGACATTAAAGACGTGACTTTGGACGCTCTTATCGACACTGGTGCTACGTGTAGTATCATTAAAAACTCCATAGCCAAACGACTGGACTGTAAACTAGATCCTCATTACACCACACTTTGTGGTATTGGGAATGGTATCTTACACATTTTTGGTAAAATCACTGTACCTGTAAAATTTAATGAAATCTGTATCGAAATAGAATTTAACGTAGCTCGGGATAGTGAATTCCATTATGATTGCTTGATAGGTCGTAATATTATACAATATTCAGATATTTCTGTTATTATGGATTCCACGGGTTGTAGGGTGACTCGTAGAGTAACTCCATTATCGACTGACGTTGTTAACTGTACGGAGACTAGTACTGATGAGTTAGGATTACTGCATAACTTGGTTAATCATTTAGATATTGGCCTTCAGACTAGAATAAAAACAGTATTTGAAAAATTTCCATCTGTTTTACCCTCTGAACACAATATTGGGACTGTCAAAACTGGTACATTGCATCTACGTTTAAAACGAGACGAAGTTATACATTATAGACCTTACCGACTAGCACCCGTTGAGAGAGAAAAAGTCAATGAAATCTGCAAAGATCTTTTAAATAAAAATATAATCAGAGAAAGCGATTCCCCCTATGCTAGCCCTGTTTTACTTGTAAAAAAGAAAGATGGAACTGACCGTATGTGCGTTGATTTTAGAGCTCTCAATAAAATTATTGAAAAGGAAAGATATCCTCTCCCTTTGATTGAGGACCAACTTGATAGATTGGGTAACTCTAAATATTACATTTCGATAGATATGAAGAGTGGATTTCACCAAATTCCGGTGTCTGAAGACTCTATTAAATATACTGCCTTCGTTACTCCAGATAACCATTATGAGTTTATAAAAATGCCTTTTGGTATATGTAATGGCCCGTCTGTCTTCCAAAAAGCCATCAGCAAAGCAGTCCAGCACTTAAAATTTTTATTAGTATATATTGATGATCTGTTGATTCCCTTTAAGACTGAAACGGAAGGTTTACAATATTTAGAACTCACTTTAGATGCTCTTAGTGTCGCTGGGTTTACTATAAATTTAAAAAAATGCAAATTCTTTGTAAATGAGATAGAGTATTTGGGTCGAAATGTCTCTGAAGAAGGAATAAGACCAAGCCAAAACAAAATTACTGCTTTAACTAACTCTCCAACTCCTACATCTATCAAGGAAGTACGACAATTTATGGGATTAGCCAGTTATTTTCGTAGGTTTATACCGGAGTTTGCTTCAAAAACCGCTAGTATCACTAAATTAACAAAGAAAGACCAAAAATGGGAATGGAGCGACGACCAAGAGCAAGCTAAAGAATACGTAATAAGACATTTAATATCAAAACCCCTTTTAACTGTATTTGATCCAAAATTACCGACTGAATTACATACAGACGCCAGTTCCATAGGGTACGGAGCCATTTTACTACAAAAAATAAATAATCAAAATCGAGTTGTAGCATATTTTAGCAAACGTACTACCCCTATTGAATCCAAATATTGTTCATACGATTTAGAAACATTAGCCATTTACAATGCCCTTAGACATTTTAGAGTATATTTGTTGGGAGTAAATTTTACTATAGTGACAGACTGCAACTCTATCAAATCCACGATGACAAAAAAGGACTTGTCCCCTCGTGTAGCTAGATGGTGGACCTTTATGCAAGACTTCCAGTTTCAAATTTCATATAAAAAGGGTACATTTGTTCAACATGTTGATTACTTAAGTCGCAACCCGGTAACTGTAAAACCTTCGGTTAATATTATTGAAAACTTAAATGCTGATCCACCATCGTGGTTCAGAGTTGCTCAGCAAAATGACCAAGAAACTCAAGACTTATTAAGCAAAGTTCGAATTGGTGACATTGACGCCAACCAATATGTTATTATTAACGACCTATTACATTATAAAACTGACTCTGACGATGTACCGAAATTATTTGTTCCTAAGGGATATAGGCTTAGTATGCTACGACTCTATCATGACGAGAATTGCCACGTAGGTTACGATAAAACACTTTATAAACTTAAAGAACATTTTTGGTTTCCTAGCATTGCAGCTTTTACAAAAAAATATATCTCTCATTGTCTGATTTGCACTTCTCGGAAAGGTCATTCGGGACCTAAACAAGGTCTGCTCTATCCTTTAGTGAAAACTATTCCTTTTCATACATTGCATCTCGATTGTACCGGACCTTTTAGGCAGTCTGAGGATGGTTATAAGCACATTTTGTTAGTTGTCGATGGTTTCACAAAGTTTTGTATTCTAAAACCACTTAAGAATTTAGGAAGACAGGAATTAGTATTTGTTTTACGGGAGACTATAACATTATTTGGCACCCCTTCCCTGATAATTACAGACAGAGGAACAAACTTTTCCTCAAACATAGTACAATCAATATTTAGAGAATTGCAAATTCGACACCATATGATATCTACCGGTACACCTCGCAGTAACGGCCAAGTTGAACGTTATGTAGCGACAGTTATAAACATGCTAACTACAACAATTAATGATACTGCAGAATGGCCAAACGCTCTTTGGAATGTACAGCAATCCCTCAATACCACCATTCAGAAAACTACAGGATTTTCGCCTGTTAGACTGTTAATAGGCAGAGAAGGAAACATACCTCCCATACAAGCTCGCTTAGACGACGTAACAGATGTATCTAATCAACCCCATATTAATGTAAATACTGACCGTGACTTAGCACGACAAAGACTTGATGAAAGCGCTACTAAATTTAAAGACCGATTTGACTATACTAGACGAAATAATAAAACTTATTCTACTGGCGATACAGTTTACGTTAGTCAAGACCATAGACGTCATGACAAACTTGCCCCTAAATTTAAAGGTCCATATGAAATAATAGAAGTGCTAGAAAATGACAGATTTAGGCTACGGGGTCAAAATAATATTAGGGCTATTACAGTAGCTAAGGAGAAATTACGAGCCTGTCCAGGCGAATGGTTAGAACAAAATATTTGTTTTGAAGAATCTTTGTAAATCCGATCCGTGATAGATTATTATTATAAGATATTATGATTATAAATAATAGTTATTATAAATATTTATATTGTATACAAATATTTTTTGATTATGATTTGTGTATAAGGCTAAAACAAAGCATGTTATAAAGATATCTACATTTTACTTTTTTACGTAAGACATACACATATTTAATGGTTTTACCGCTGGTCGGCTTCTGATCAGATATTAACCTGAATATCATACTGCGGCGGGTGATAGGGTTGATATGTCATGGTTAGAAGTCACAAAAATACCGCTGGTCGATCTTTGCCCTGATACTTCACTGAAATTCACACTGCAGCGGGTGATAGGTGCTTGTATGCCAAGGCCAAAGATCAAAAAACAATACTGCTGGTTAACTAAACGTTAATGCAGCAGGTGCTAAACAAAAAGGAAATAATTATATATTATATATACAGACTAATACAAAGGGTACTTCGAGAGCGAAGTACTGGTCAGTCTGGCCGTGATAGATTATTCGAAATATTTTGTCTAAATATTCAAAGAAATATGAAAATAAGTACGCTTAAATATGTGTGTGTCTCATTTGTAAGTACCTATTTATCCCGGAAATAGTGCCGATAACAAACTGTGTAATAAATCCGGCTAGATTTTATGTCATTGTTATTTATAGGTTAGATTTTAGGTTAAGTTACAATAATAAGATCAATTTTAGAGTTATTTACATGTTCAAACATAAAGAAAAATAAATTATGATTTAACAACATTATTAGCAAAAACTAAGTAGCTCAAATATAATCATTTCTAAAAAACACGTGGCCGCCCGACTTGTTTGTTCACTAGTATAAAAGGACACGTGTCAGACGGATCACGTCACTTGTTGATTGGCCGCCGAACCGAACGGAGCTCCGAGTTTGCGCTACGAAATAAAAGCTGAGTAACTATTCAATTGTTATTACTATTTATTTACCTGTTAAAATCAAAATGATTAAATTAAATAAAATATTAAATTGAACCATTCTCGTTTGATATTTCTATTTTGTGTCTATGTATTATATACGACATTGTAAAGTTTAAGAATCAAATATGAATTGAATTATACTTCTTTTCATTACCCAATAAATGTGAATTAAGATTGGGTTTTCTATACATGATTTGATAGCCTAACATTGTCTATGCTTAGTATATGAATAAATGTATATAGTGTTTATGTATACATATATGTAAGTGTGATATGATAGTGTATATATACATATACTATATAAAACAAATATAACCTTATGCACATGATTTTAATAAATACATATAAATGAATTAATGGGTTCTTTTTATTTTACTTTTATTATTGACTTATAAATATATACATAGATAAAAATTATGTAGTTAAATAAAATATTTTATTACGTGCAGTTAGCAGGGAAACATATTATTGTATATAATACAAATGAACAGCGTCCGATAGATGGCGTTGTGCCAGTTTTAGTTTTAAAATGTTATTTTCTGAGATAAAACAAAACAAATTAAAATTTAATTTGTTTTGTTTTATCTCATTAATTTGCAACAAATAAATTAAAATTTACTTAATCATTTAACAGTTTAATTGTATACAGTTTTATAATGTTATAGATGTAAGCTTCTACACGGGCAATATTTTCACTGCAATATTTTCATTTATTGTCCGGCCTTCTCAACAACACTTTAATGCATCGACCATGCCGAATAGAATTGACGGCTATAGCTGTGCCATACGAATAATATTTCCAGGTAGATCTCAGCATAAGTGTTTTTAAAGCAGGCAACGATGCAGCGTCGGCCATGATTATCCGTCTAAAAGCACCTTTAATCACTTTACCATAGTGATTCTATGTTCTACTTTGAATGAGCTCTGAATCTGTTGTCTGGATTATACATACCAGAACGTATCTGTTATGTTATAACGTATCTTAGAAATAACACATATTCTAGTGGTTCAGGTTGTCCTGGTAATACAAAATAACCTGTTCCAATTTATATATACCAACCGTCGCGTCGGTTTCTAGTTATAACCATTCAACACATTATATAACAACGATAAGATAAGTTCTAACTAAAGAAACGTTTGTGACTGTGGTGAGTGTGGTAATAAATAAATACGAGTAAACTATGACTATACTGCGCACAGTCATGGATTGCGACCATAGTAGTATAAGTGTTGACAGAAAATAAACGTAATGAACAACTGTGGAAAAGTAATTTTTCAACTAATCCTTAAATCTACTATTACTTATAAACTAGTTATAAATAATATTAGTTGATAAATTATTTTTCACAGTTGTTCATTACGTCTATTTTACATTACAACTGTTGATTTATATTGGGTTTCAAAATGTGCTGTGTGCATGGCGTTAACCAGGATACTGAAACAAGTTCAATATTACGTAAGGCGTGATAAATATAAATTGACTTAAAAGAAAATTATTTAGCAGCGGTCTGATCTCTGTTGTAATAAAAAAGTACCTACAGCGTCTTAAGTTGGAAGTTAAATATTTACTAAATTTATTTTAAGATTCGTCTTTTCCTGTAATAGGTACAGTGACTTATTATAATGTAATTTTAGAAGCTAATTTATTTGCTTTATACTAAAGTTTCTGCCGTATTTGTGTCGTAATATAGCGTTATAGGTATTAAAACAATGCTTTGAACATCATCTTTTATGTTGATAGTAATAATTTATGGTTCGAATGAGTTTTGCACTCGTGACAACTGGCCCTTTCGTAGTAACAAGCGGTTCATTATGCCCACTTCCTAATTCATGTTGTCGAATACATTATAATCAATGAATACATTAAGATGAGGAAAATTGGTAGCCATCTTAAAAACATCGCGATGTCATCAGACAGGCTTTGCGTAATGTTAAAATTAAATGTTTGTTAAAATTTACCGGACCGTAGGCATCTACGTCGTAGCCAAATACGAACGTAGACCTCTACGGATTCGTAGACGTATATTTATTTACATTTACTTGTTAAATTTATTACTAGTAAGTATTATTAAATAGATGTAATATTCTTTGGTTTTCCTAATTGGAGGTTGTCAATAGTTTAGCAATTTGTTCAGTGATTTCTATTAAATTGGCTGCTAAGCACATGTTTGCTTAATAATGCAGAATGCTTTATTGATGGACAAGTGCATATTTTATCAAATGTTTAAACGTTAGAACAATTTGTTCATAGTAAAAAACTATGTAGTGAGCATTTAATGTCGTAATATTTGTAATAACTAAATATTGTAATAAAGGCAGACGGTACAGTAGAATAAATTTACGCATAGTTCATTTAGGTCCATGCATAAAAGATCATAGTTTGGATTTACCGTTACCGTTGTCTTTACGGGGGAGTACCACGCGTAAAGACAACGGTAGTCTCATCATAGCTCTCTATAATTGTATATTAAAATTAATTATTGATCTATTCGAATATTTATAGACCACTAGCTTTTGCCCGCAGCTTCGCTCGCTCGGGAACAGAACTTTTTTCTGGACGAGAGATACCCTATGTTTTTTTCTGTACCCCTGAGAACGGGTACGCAAAATTTGATATTATCTGTCAAGTAGTTAACGCTTGGAAGCGTAACAAATAAACGAACAAACTAACATTCTCATTAATAATATTAGTTCGGGTTTCCATTCAGATGTATCGTTTTGCCTTGTAATTGAAGTAATCAGTATGACCACAATAACATTAATTTAAAAGAATAGCCGTGAAATTCTTGCATGTATCTTCTCACAGGCTCAACCTATGGTTCAAAATACATCGAAATAATAGGTACAGCCCCTGTGATCGTATTGAACACACTGCTAGGTCTTGATTGCCGAACATAGTGTAGGCAAAAATAACATGATTATTCAAAACAAATGCTTTATTTCAAATGTCCAATGGTGCAGTGATAGTGAACGGGACTGCTGCACATTAAGTCTCAGGATCAATTCCCGGGTCAGGCAAAGAGTGATTGGTATTGAGGTAGGTTATAAATTTTAGACTTAAAGAGATTGTAGGTATTTAAAACTAATATATGTACCTCTAGCTAGATTTTATGTGCCTTAAATTGGAAGCATTCACGTCAAGCATATTTAACAAAATTATTTGTATGTAGGCAGGCAATACACAAATAATTTTGTTAAATATGAACACTTATTGGCAATTTGTTTATTTGTCAGAATATTTATGAGTTATGTAAAATACCTCAAAATTACTAAATAACACCTTAGTATAGATGATACATACTAGTCTCACAGACAACAAATTATGTTCGCCACGGCTATACCACGATACATTTTAGCTACAAAATAGACTGCACTTAAGAATATGACTTACTGCGCCTAGATAAGGTACAATTGTGAATGGAACATTTAAAATGAACACTGGATTTTCCACTATCTTTGCTTTATGTTCTCCTGGTGTTCAGGCTTCCCGTGTTAGAAGCCTGTGAAACTGAGCTCAAAGGCCGATGCAAAATGTCTGTTTAGATCGCACCGATGTCTGAGCTTACTACTTAATGTTGTAAATCATTATTATGTGTTGAACAATGGTAAAGTAATTAATTGTAATTTAGTTTGCTTTGGTACTAACAGTGTATTCTAATATAATTTTGTATGAGATAGACAGTATTTTAGTGGTTGTTATGATAGGTCAATAACTTTGGATAGTCCAAAGACATGCATTTCTTTTTATTTTCTTGCCTTATAATTATAATTAATTGTTCAATTTGTTTTTAATAATCACAATTATTGTGCAATCTTGACCAATAGTCATAATGCGTTCTATGTATTGCAAATATGACATGTAATGTGAATATGCATGGCCGACAGCAGCTCTGATACAGAAGTGTCTCGATGGCCTTTCTACTTTACTTCTCTGCTCTGTGCTTTATTCAATATCAACATAATTATATTTTATCATTATCATTATTTTATCATTATCATTATTTTATCATTTATAAGAGACTAGATTTTGCTCGCGGCTTTGCTCGCGTTCAAATAGATTTTGTAATTAAATTTCTTTCCCCCAGGAACAGTAGCTCTGGATGAAAGGTACCGAGCCCCATAGGGCGGAAAAGACATTTTTTTTCTGTATCCATGACAACGAATATGCGGTTCAAAATTGAACGTGAAATTCATGGTGATCGGTTGTATAGTTTAGGGATTAAAGCGCCACTAATAAACAAACCCACATTTGACATCTATAATATTAGTTAAGCTATATTAAAAGATATACGAAATAACTAAAGTGCTTTCATAAGCAAGGCGCTTCAAGCCACTAAATTAAGTAAAGTCGAAGAACTAAAAGAAACTTAAATATATTCAGAAAATCAACTCTCCTTAACCTTCTAACTCTACTCCTTAAATAAATAATTAATTAAGTTTTACATATAGGACAGATACCAACCAAATTCTGCCATTCTAACATCATACTAATCCATAAAAAAGTTGATAAGGACGATATAAATAATTATCAACTCATAAACCTAATCTTCTATCTATACAGAGCTTTTATAAAAGTAATTAAAACCCACCTTTCTGCACAACTTTATCGGCACCAGCCATCCCGAACAAGCAGATTCAGACCCAGTTTCTCCACTACAGACCACCTTCACATACTTAATCAGATAATAGAATTTTTTATGAATTTATTAAACCATTATATATAGCATTTGTTGACTACTCTGAAGCCTTTGACAGTATCCTTTACTCTGCAATAGAAACTGCCCTTCATAACCAAAACATTAAACAAACTTACATTAACTTAATCAATGTCATCCACAGTCACAGCATATTGGATATTAAACTTCAACCCTTCGATCAAACATTTTATATTGAAAGAGGCGTTAAACAAGTGGATTCACTATCTCTCAAATTATTTACCATTGTTGTCCAAGAATGTTTTAAAAGTCTAGCAGATGCATGGAAACAGATGCACATTGTTATCGGTGAAAGAAGACACAAATCTTCGCTTCACCGATGAAATTTTTCTCTTTACCTCCTCAACATTAAAGGTCGTGATTATGCTCAAATATTAGATCGAGTTCTGATTCTGAAAACTTGTGGGGCTGAGGGTTTTCAAGATCTCAGCTCGTCTAGTCAAGTCTTCAAGTTGTACTTCAAATTAATGAAACGAAAACTCAGGTAATGACGACTACACGAAACGTAGAGCCATGGTAGATGGGCACGTTATTCACTATGTCGATGAGTAGGTATATTCACTTGAGCCAGATGGTATATTTTTAGTAACAAACAGGATAAAGAGATTGACAGATTAACTGATAACGATATGAAGAACTTCTGGCCAAGGAAAGACCTTATGAAGGGCAACCTTTCAATCTCATTAAAGCGGAAACTTGTCGATATGGGTATATTGTCTTTGCCGAACCTACGGTGCCCAAACATGATCTTTAAACGAAAATTAGAAGTTCAAATTGAAGATCTGCCAGAGAGCTATGCAGCGTAGCATTATCGCCATCAAAAGAATGGACTACGTCCGAAACACTACTAACACGCATAACTGACGTACGTGTTAAATCCGCCAGGGTGAAGTGGGACTAGATCAGAAACGTGCTCCTAGAGAGGTGGGCATAAATTGTGATCAATTGGGTGCCAAAAGACAGTCAATGCGCCGGGGCAGACCTAAACGGAGATGGCGGAAAGACTTGGACGTCTTCAAAAGGGACTGGCAGGAAATATCTTCGAACAGAGTGGTTTGGAAGTCCAAGGGGGAGGGAGGCTTTTGCCCAGCAGTTGGACATGACAAAAGGCTAACGAAAAAAGCATTTGCCTAATGTACTGACATTAAGCCATAATTGAAAGAAGAATGTAAAAAATATTAATGGCAAAATTTCTACGAAATTCTCGAGCACTTAACGTGCCGTGGAGTAAGTTAATTGCCAAATTAATAATCCCCAGCTTACTAAATAAGCCTGGCACCTTACATAATGCCAAACCTAATCGTTGGCTTCCCAACGCTGAAGCAAGTAATTTACAGCTCGTGCAAAGGGTTATAGGAGAACCATTGTCTCCTATGACCCTTTGCAGAGTGATTCGAAATGCTGTGGAGCCCGCTTATATAGCAGTCTTCGCGCATGCGTAATGTTTGTCGTTCCAATCCCTCCTCTCACAATGAGAGGAAAAGAAAGATCAAATACAAGAAAAACAGAGACGAGGGATATGGACTATTAGTAGCTAGGTAGTGTTTAATGTCAATTCTTTATATTCCAATCGCCACAGAATTCTTAATGTGTAATGCTCTAAACTTGTGAAATTCATACAAGATAGAGCGACTCGCAGAACCAATACCAACCAGCATTAATCTAAATTGTACATATTCCATTATTATCGGCATTTGCAGCTTATTTGTTACGTCAACTAAATTGTAAGATAATACGTAGGTGATGTTTTTTGCCCTGGCCTTTTAAAACATTACATGCGCAGTCATGTGGAGACTATAGAATAAATTGGTTTGGGGTGCTTAACCAATTTATTTATTATCTCGAACTCATGTACCAAGACGGCATTCAAATTTTAATAAAAGTTTAGCTATAAGTTGTTTCAAGTGTTGATATAGAATTATTAAATAATATTGGGTTAGAGTGGCGAATAATACTATCGACCTCTCTAACCCAATTTTTTTTATTTACCTTATATACGTAAAGCTGTTGTTTGATTCAATACAAATTAAAAAATGCTTTAAGCCAGCCTTGAACTTACAATTTTTTTTGTAATTATAATACGTTTAAAATAAAGTTCCGATCATGTCTAAAGTCTAACAAACATAAATTGTGAACTGAGAAGAAATTAAAGTTCATATTTGACGTTGACGTTTAACATTTATTTTAAATCTGTTACTAAGGACACTGTGACTACATTATGTTTTATGAGAATTTGTTATATCTATTTATTTGTCCTCATGTGGTTTGTCTACAACTCTATGAACCTATCGTATGTTTATATTTTCTTATATAAATAATATGTCTTTTACCCAAAAAATCCATTTATAGCCAAAAAAAAACAATCAGTTTAAGCGTTAAGTTTAGGAAACCAAGTGGCGTAGCACTTGGTGGTTTGTATCCGAGCCGCTGGTAAACAGAGGTACACAATGTAGCGGCTCGTATACGAGCCGCTGGCAAACGACAGGTGAATACGCTGTGTTCTTACCAATCAGTGTCAAACTGACCGTTTAGTATTTTAATGTCGTTATATATGTATTTACGCTGCAATAATTTTTCATAATAGTAGAAATATTTCCTAAAAGAAAAATTTACCTTTGCGTGAAATCATAACATTTGAAGCATAATTATTATTTACTAATAAATAACCTGGACTATGCCACCAATGGCAATACTAAATATTTATATACATAAGTATATAAATCTTCTGTGCGTGTGTTAGTAATTAATTAACTCCTCCTAAACAGCTGGACCGATTTTGATTAAATGTTTTGTGTGTGTTCAAGTGGATTCGAGAATTGTTTACATTTATTTTTTATTCCTGTGGTACGGAACAACGTCTGTCGGGCCCGCTAGTAATATAATATAATTATATTCACCATACTAAAATCAGTCGCAGTTATCCGCAACAGGGTTTTTACCCGCACTGATACTAAGGTATCATAACGCGGCAGAGCTATATCTTTGTCCAACACGTGTCACGTAGTATGAGGGTGAGATTCAATTCAATGGAATGGCGTAAAATGTATGAATGAAACAAAACGATTGTAGCATTGCTGCGTGGGAATGAGATGTATATATTTTGTTAAGTACTCCATAATAGTTAGCTACTCGACATCTACCCTTCCGAGTAGAGGTGGAGGAGATGGAGGAGGTGGAGGAGGTAGGTTGCAAAAACGGTGTGCTGCCACAGTTGTAAAATAGTAAAATCAGCTTTGGAGAGCCATAACTCCTAATATCTTATGCAGTCCTGGTATTAGAAATGTAGCAGATTTCTGCGTTAGGGTAGCAAATTAGATAGCGCACTTCGCACTTAAATACAATCGATCAATATAACAAGGTTACCCTGTTTCTTTTATCTTATAAAAACCAGTACTTATTATTAGACTAAACTTGTATGAAATAAAGCGCCTTTTTTGTTTAATTACAATAGTAATCATTTTAATTTAGTCAGTAGTTAGTTTTGCACTTAAATAATATTACATGCTTAAATGCCAAGTAACTGGACGAAGATTTATTCTACTGGTTGTAACAGTAAGAAGTGGTCATATGTCAATTTTAAAATCTATAAAATTTCTATAAAATTATACATTAAAATTTAAATTAGCCACAGGATCGTTCTATACAATAATAAATTTATGTATGACCACATTTTACTCTTATACACTGGTATATCCTTTTGTCTGTACTGACAAACAAATAAACGCAAAAACATTTATTAAAATATTTTTATCGATCTATATTTCGCAGTATACCGTTCTCATCATCATTTACTTCCACTTTCTGCCACGTTTTTTTATATAAATTTTGCTAATCCGTTCGACATAACAGAAGTTCCTAAAATATAATAAAAATATTTGGTGTTGGTTTTTAGGTTTCAATAAAATATTATTAGTTTATTTAAAATATTCAGGTTTGAGAAAGGAGGCAAATCTTAAAATAAATCTTATGTATATGTATACCACCGCCTTGGTTTGGTCTTAAACATCGACGTTGAAAAAGTTATTTGCTAATACGGTACAATATAATAAAGGTCACTAGAAACCAATCTAAGGAATATCGATTAATGACCATTTTACTAATGCTCTATCAATGAATTAGTGAGTCCGGGTGGTCGTGATACAAGTATTTCGAAGCGTCACACGCTGTTCGTGTCGAACAAAAGCTACATGCAGTATAAGTTCCCTTATTCTATAACAAATATTTCCTTACGTTCTGGTTCATCCAAACAGCCTTCATGGTCTCCTCGTAGTTGTGTATTAAGGATCTGGTGTTGCTGTACTTCCTCATCATGTCGGCAGACGCCGGCAACGCTTTAAGCACAGGATGAGCACAAACGCTTTCCACCGTTTCTGTCATGTTGTGCATTAGACACCGCGACCACTTAATGCGACCTGTAAATATACGAGTGTCGGACGTCAGCGTTAGAACCCACACTGCTATAATGTTAGTTTATCAAACTGTAACGGGGCTATGACTTATGTACGGCAGCCACCGGAGGTGATACATAATAATGTCTTACTTCTTCTTTATACGAATTTTAACGCGGTTTATTTGAATAACACAAATTTTAGATAAATTTTAAACTAAAATTGTTTTATAGTTGTATTATTAGGGCGATTACTTAAAATATCTAAAGGTTTTTAGGATTGTTGTACCTGTTACCTGCCAGCGAATGGACATTTATGCATTATGGCATTTCACTAAATTTCACAGTACGGTCCACTATTAGTTGCAGGTTAAAGTCGGAAATGTTTTAAGCGTCTAACTAACAGTTTACACAGGTGACATACAGAATAATATCATCTTATATGCTTTTTCGTTTGTGCCAAGCAGAATACGTTATTTTCTTATATTATTTAGACAAAAAACTTTTTATTTTACCTATGTAATTTATATTCTCGGTTTAAAACAGCATTATGTAAAATGTTGCCTTTGGATAAATCGACCTTATCCGACGATTTCCCGCAGAACAGGCTGAAACTAGTGCGGAGGAGAGAGATTTCATCGATTCCGAATAATTGTTCAATTATTTGGATTCGATGAAATTCCCTAATCAGACCTAAAGAAAATTTATGTTGTTGCAATGTCTTGTATTATTCGTTATTTATTTTATGACTATAATTTTTATTATTATAATATATATTATTATATTTATAATTTTATTGCTATAAAGAAGTATCATTTAAATGCTCCTATACAATGATATGATGATATATAGGATGATATGAGTAACAAATAAATATTATTCCTATAATATTTTATGATTTCAGTTTACTTATACTGTAGTAAGTCGACATTTTTACTCAGCTGCATCAACAATACAACATACAAGACAGGAACAGAAAACACATCTTATTTTCTTAGTAAAGTGATCTTATAGCAAAGGCCTCATACATATAGGCATAATATTTATATACTGTAATATATTGTAAATAGCGGGTAGGTTACAACTACAACGCGCGGCACGTAGCTATAAGTACCTAGCCTTAATATTGTAGCGGGCAGTCGGCCAATATACGTTGTATGGCAAAGTGGTGTATTATTTCCAACCCTCATATTCCGGCAAGAAGTGCATTCCTCAGAAACATTACAGTGGCGACGAGAAACAAGAAGTTACGCGTGAAATACGGCCGCAGTATTAGTACGTTTAAAAAATACGAAGATTATTATCGAGCAAAATGTCGATCGGAAAAATTGCCGAGTTCAAAGTTAACTGTGACGACTGGCGGTTATATATGGAACGATTAGAACAGTACTTTTTAGTCAATAAAATTGGGACAGATCTGCAAGTACCTACACTAATCACCGTCATGGGATCGGAGAGTTACGAATTTTTGGTTAACTTGTGTACCCCCGATAAACCAAAATCTAAAACGTTTGAACAAATAACGGACATTATGGCGAAACACTTACAACCGAAGCCGAGTAAATTAGCTGAGCGATGTAAGTTTAGGCACCGAAAACAAAAGGAAGACGAAAGTATATCAGATTATACTGCGGTTTTAAAAAAGATGTCCATGACGTGTGGTTTCGGAACGTGGTTAGAAGAGAGCCTGAGAGACCAGTTGGTATGCGGGATAATCAGTGAAATAATACGACAACGATTGTTCGCGGAAAGTCAGTTCAATTTTGCCAAGGCGTACAGACTGGCGGTCAGTTTGGAGGCGGCTGAGAAAGACGCAGCAGCTGTGGTGGAACGTAGCAGACAGCCGGCGACCAGCACCAGTGTGACCGATGTCGATTGTCAGGTGCTGACTCCGAACCCGAGGCGCAATGCAAGGTCTGCGGCGGGCGAGCGAGGCAGAGGTCAGGGCGGGCACGGCAGGCGCGAGGCATATCGGCCAGCCACCGCGCCGACTCCGGCGGCGCGCGTGTGGCCGCGGCTGCAGTGCCGCGTGTGTAGAGCGCAGCACGAGGCAGTCACTTGCAAGTACGGGCGTTATGTCTGCAGAGTGTGCAACCAGCAGGATCATCTGCGACGGGTTTGCCCAAGGTTAACGGGATCGCACCATGCTGACCTTCGACATACCGACGTTGACGACGACGATAGCGTGGCCAGTGATGAGGTAATAGATATACGTTTATTATCGCCAACACAATGTACACCTATCTATATTACTTTGAATTTAAATGGTCAAGATCTCAAAATGGAGTGTGATACAGGAAGTGCTGTGTCATGTATAAGTTCGGCATGTTATAATAAGCTGTTTAAAAATTTGACGCTTACACCATGTGATTTAATGTTTAAGTATTATACGGGCGAATTAGTTAAACCGTTAGGAAAGCTGTTAACATTAGTATAATATAGAAATAAAATAAATTACTAGAATTGTTTGTTGTAGAAAATGGTAAAACCATTCTGTTAGGCCGACAGTGGATGGCAGAACTAAAAATACAGTTACCCCCAGTTGCTTGCGATTGTAATAATTTATCTATGTTTAAAAGGAATGCGTTTGATGTAATTGCATTCAGTTCCAGATACTGTGAAGTGTTCGCGGATGGCTTGGGTCGATTCACTGGTGGCACAGTAAGCATTCACGTCCGCGAGGGGGCGCGGCCGTTGTTCATGCGCGCGCGACCGCTGGCTTACGCGTTGCGCGAGCCCGTCGAGAGCGCGCTTGAACAGCTAGTGCGCGATGGCATACTCTCACCTGTTGAGCGTTCTGACTGGGCGACTCCGATCGTGCCGGTCGTGAAAAAGGACGGTAACATCAGAATTTGTGCTGATGATAAGATAACGTTGAACAGAGTTGTAGAAATTGACCGTTATCCGTTGCCGAGAGTCGAGGAATTATTATAACGTTTGAAAGGGGGCGAACGTTTTAGCAAGATAGATCTGTCACAAGCTTACGCGCAGTTCGAATTAGACGACACAAAGAAATATACCGTAATTAATACACATAAGAGTTTATTTATGTATAATAGACTAGTTTATGGACTCTCTTCAAGGCCGGGTTCAAAGACATTTAGAGCAGTTATTTGCAGATATGCCCCATGTAGGCGTGTTCCTTGATGATATTATTATTACAGGTGGCACCAATCGGGATCACTTAACTAATTTATGTAAGGTATTTGATCGTTTACGTAAATACGGTTTGAGAGTAAAGAAGGAAAAGTGTGTATTTTTCGAGAAGTCGATAAACTATTTAGGTCACACGATAAGTAAGGATGGAGTTCACACATGTCCTGACAAAGTCAAAGCTATTGCCGAAACGCCGGCACCGACTAACATTTCCGAGTTAAGGGCATTTATCGGTATGGTTATGTATTATGGGAAGTTTGTAGAAAATATAAGCACGATTTTAGCACCCTTATATAACTTGCTCAAGGCAGGGGCTAAGTACCGGTGAGGTAAAGCGTGTCAACATGCATTTCGCGAGGTTAAAACGTTGTTAGCAAGTAGTAAGATATTGATGCACTACTCGCCTGAGTTGTCATTAATATTGATAACAGACGCGAGTAGTGTAGGTATTGGCGCGGTTATATCGCATACGACTGCGAGCGGCGAGCGGCCGGTGGCATATGCTTCTCGTGCGTTGACTGCCGCCGAACGCGCTTACTCACAAATAGATCGGGAAGCACTTGCTATTATTTACGGCGTCCGCAAATTTCATCAATACCTGTATGGTCGCAATTTTATACTCAGAACGGATCAAAAGCCATTTACATATATTTTAGGTAATAAAGTAGGCATACCGGTAATGGCCGCATCAAGATTGCAACGTTGGGCAGTCTTATTATCTGGGTACAGTTACGAGATAGGTAGAATATGTATCATCTAAGAAAAACTGTGCAGATGCTTTATCTAGGTTTCCTTAAAGCAAGAATACAGAAATTAAAAATAGCGATGAGTATACGTTAATTTTGTAGAAAATTTCTTACCGATAACAAGTAAAGAAATTAAAAAGGCGACTGCCGGTGACGCAGTGCTAAGTAGGGTTTCGGGGTACATTCAATCGGGATGGCCTTTGTCTTGCCCCGACGATCATATAAACCCTTATTTTGTTCGACGCAATGAGTTGTATACCGAATATGGATGTATAATGTTATCGTATGGTGATACCGGTATTATTACAGGATAATGTTTTAAAACAATTACACATCAGTCATATGGGTATAGTAAAAACTAAATCTAAAGATTTAGTTTTCGAAGTTACATATGGTGGCCTAAGGTAGATAATTATGTAGAAATGATGTGTAAGCAGTGTGAGACTTGTGCGGCGGAGGCTGACGCCGCGCCACGGGCTCAAATACAACCGTGGCCGTACCTCGCCCGTCCTTGGAGTAGGCTACATATTGACTTCTTAGGCCCATACAAGGGGTTAACTTTCTTAATCTTGATAGACTCGACGTCAAAGTGGATAGAACTTTTTGAAATGCCTCGCACTACTGCGTCAAGTGTAATTAAAATATTGAGATCCACTTTCGCAAGGTTTCGTTTACCAGAAGAATTAGTTTCAGATCAAGGCCCGCCATTCACTAGTTTAGAATTCAAAAATTTCTTATCCAACAATGGTATAAAGCAAACTTTCTCACCGATATATCACCCAGCCTCAAACGGTGCAGCCGAGAACGCTGTTAAGTTATGTAAGCGAGCAATTAAAAAAGCGTATAGGGAAAATGTAGATATAGATGCAGCTTTACAAACTTTCCTTCTAGCTTATCGAAACACTGTCCATAGTACGACCGGTAAAGCACCGGCTATGCTGTTGCAAAAGAGGTCTCTGCGTTCGAGGTTAGATCTGTTGCGCTCCGAGCGAACTGTTGAGGACAAGGTTCGGAATACTCAAAGGCGCCAAGTGGAATACGCAGGCGGGGTATCACGGAACTTTCGAGAAGGCGACACGGTATGGGCGCGCGGTTACGGAAGCCGGGATAAATGGGTAAAGGGTATCGTGGACACTGTTGACAGTTCACGGAGATATTCTGTGGCAGGGGATGATGGTCGATTACTTCAAAGGCACGTTGATCAAATTTGTCGTAGATCGTGCTTGTCTGATGTTACCGTACCTGTTCCCGAATGCGAGAGTGACTCGTTACCAGATGGGGAGAAGGTTATGGGGCCCTCAAGTGACGCGGTTAGTGGGAAAGACAATTCTGGTGAGGATAGGGTTAGCGTAGGAAAGACTGTAGATGACACCAAAGACGTATCTGATGTTTTGCCAAACAATAGTCCTAAGGTAAACAAGTCACCTTCCTTGCCATCTACAACTGGGCCCCCAGTGAATCGATATTCAAAGCGAACACGGAAACCAGTCGTCAGCTAAGCTAGCAATAAATTGTAGATAGTAAGTTTTACTCATAAGTGTGTTACTTTTAATTAATGTTTTCACTTGTTGTATCGTGGTGGAGGTGTAATATATTGTAAATAGCGGGTAGGTTACAACTACAACGCGCGGCACATAGCTATAAGTAACCTTAATATTGTAACGGGCAGTCGGCCAATATACGTTGTATGGCGAAGTGGTGTATTATTTCCAACTCTCATATTCCGGCAAGAAGTGCATTCCTCAGAAACATTACATATACGTAGTACCTAAATCATATATACAAAGAGCTTTCAAAGAGTCTTTACATATTTATGTCTCCCTAATGATCTAGTATCCATTCCAGCAATTCTAGGGCTAGTACAATCGACTTAGGTACACAACTTAGATAAAATATTGAATTAGTATTAGCTAAAATGTCTTTTTAACTAGTCACATTTTTTAAATGCAATCGTCTTTCGTAGAAGTAAGAGAAAAATGACGTCCTATCGACCGGCGCGTATTAGCGACGTGTCTACGTCCCTGAGATCCTAGTAAGAAATACGTTGGACTGTGACGTAACTAACATGGCGGATATCGTAGTATATACGACTTCTACTACGTTACTATGTTATACATTCAAGTAGGTAGGTTTTTATTTTGGCGATTCCTAGAACAGGCGACCGCGTAGCTTGAGAACGGTCTAACTGTGATTCGAACGTCTCGGGTTCGAATTACCTACAACTTCGATATGTGAGTCACACAATTATAATTATTACGTTTTTCTGACACCAAATTCAGAATTAAGAGACTATCGGTTTTTCAACTTCGGAAAGTACGTAAAGTGCATTAAAGTCAGGTTAGGTGCCGAATTCATCCGCGTGGACTACCGATCGCCCGCTGCTTCTTGTATGTAGATGCTATTGAATAGGTCAGAAGAATCGTGATTTAGACTTTAACTGAAAACACATGCTATTCAACAATGGAATGCAGCACAATCAATTTAATAGATTTTGCGTGATGCCGGTGCAAACAGAGGGATAGGCAAAAATATTTAAAAGCTAGGTATTTCCTTTAGGTTCAGAGCTCTCGAAATGTTGGACACCCATTAGTTTTTAAAAACGTATCTCATTAAAGTTAGAAATATGTGCCATTACTGTATGTCGGGTGCAAATAAAACGTTGTGTTGGTATACAACAGAAAAACAAAGATACAATAAGAAATACACGTAGATATTTATTTAATGAACATTTAAATATAATATCTATTAAAATAAATACATGTGCAATATACAATGGTGGTACACTATTATCAAAATATACATTTATACATTTACCAGCGACGGGAGAGTAGTTCCGTGGCAGTGGCGGATCCTCCCTCTGCCTCTTGAACATTTTGGTTATCTTGTCCACCTCTTTCTCGCAGTATCTCAGCACCCGGTCATATTTCTCACTGAGTTTCGTTATTTGAATCTTAAGACTCACCTGAAAATGATTACGAAATCCCTTGTGTATATTTCAGAACGTTTATGAGTCGATGCAGCCAAAAATAATTTTACTTTTAATAAGGATTACAAACAAACACTCTGTGTACAGGAAGATACATGTTGATCTATCATGTTGGTTATATATGTGCGATTTTGCAATTGATTATTGTAAGATCAAAGGTTTGTATTATGAGTCGAGCATTTATATCAAATATTTTAGAAGAAATAGGTTTAACATTGAAAGTTATTTGAAATGGGGGTCCTAAAGGTTTTATGGAATAATATTACACAAATAATTCTATGTATATGACCTTTCAAAGATAAACAACTCTATTGCGGTTTACCTTCTCAAATCTAGTTAAAAACTTGATTCCTTGAGGGGTTTCCCAAACAGTAGCGAAATTATCTTCAATAGTGTTGCCTATGGTTTCTCTCAAGGCATTCGTTTTATCTTCAAATATACGATAATCTTTATCAAATTCATTATTCCTGTAATCCAAGTAGTCGTATTGACATGTCGTAACCGTTTTCTTTGCTTCCTCAAAGATGTGAACAGCCTCCTCCAAGTCTAAAATCGAAGAAGTAAGTAAAACAAACAATGTATATTAAACCACAGGTTGAACAATAAATGCACGCATTGATCTTACTGATCAGCATAACTTATTATTAAAGAATCTTTTTATTCTGAGAGTTAATAATTGTATTACATATTATCGGGCAAAGACGAAATACGTACATGAAACATGTTTAAAACATACAAAATACTAATTTCCAAAGAAACGAAATTGGACGGCTAATTTTCAACTGAAATGCTAATTACGTTCGCATCTGATTTTTATTCAAATGCAGGCGAATACTATTTGGGATATGTACAATGATACTAGATCCAATCTAGTATCATTACTCTATATTGAACCAAAATGAATGCGCAAGTCTGGTTTTCACAACGAGCACAAACAGTATGAACAATGCGAGCAAGCATGTCGACATGTCACATGCACAACAAGCTTTGTGAATGCATTTAATTTTTCATTCGTATAATCTATACTAATATTGTAAAGCTGAAGAGTTTGTTTGTTTGGTTGAACGCGTTAATCTCAGGAACTACTGGTTCGAATTGGAAAAATATTTTAGTGTTGGGTAGCCTATTTATAGAGGAAGGTTATATGCTATATTACATCACGCTACGACCCACGGGAGCGGTGAAGTAATCATAAACGCGAGTGAAACCGCGGATACATCTAGTAATATCTTATGTTTATTGAAATTTAACACTTTATATGGATTTTGTCACGTTGTTTATTTTACTTTAAAACACTATTATTACATAACTTTGAAATTCTAACACTGCCTTTATTGAACTTTACTACAATTTAAATTAATTAAAACTATTTATATTTAAGTTTACCTTTTGCTTTGTTTTTTACACGTTACAGCTGCCATATTCAGCCGGTGAATATGTAAAATAAACAACGCGACAAAATCCGTATAAAGTGCTTAACTACAATTTTTCATTTGTATTAAAGACATTACAATAGTTATTTATAATTTACTTTACTTTATATAATAATAATAATGTCCTCCAGACCGAATTTCGGTCACAGCAGCCTTATCAATCTTATCGGAGACTGGCCATCCGCCCAGGAGATAATATAGTGCACAAGTGTGTGCGCAAACGCAAATGCACTCTCTATTCTCTAACTCTCATGATCCGACCGGACGGTAATCCGACACGACCGTAAAGAGATCAGGCGCAGGACCAACGGCTTTACGTGCTTTCCGAGGCACGGGGGTGTCTAACACCGCCAACTTTCTAACTCCCGGCTGCTATTGAGATTTCTTAAAAGAAAAACCCAATATTGTCTTCTGTTTACGCGAATGTTATTCATTAAAATTAAACTACTATATACGTATTTTATCGCGTTGTTTATTTAGCATTGTATTACAAAATTTTGAAAATATTACAATTTTATTTTATTTTAATTAAGATGTTCTAGGAATACACTAACACTATCTGTTGGTAAACACAAATGCTCGTTGAAGTCTGCTGTGTGAACATGTACAACAGGGGACCAACCACTACCTGAGATTTGACAAACCACAGATTGTCGCTAAAGAACACCGATTCCTACAAAGGATGCTTCGCGAGGCTATTGAAATCAAAAAACATCCCAATTTCAATAGAGAAGATGGTTGGAATGTACCACCAGCTTGGGATCCAGTACTTCAAATAGTCAAACCCAAGAAGAAACAAACCATAGCTAGACTTCATGATACTTTGAGCTCATTCTGCGTAAATAGAAACACCAATAATTAAATTGATGTTCGGGTACTTTGAAATAACTACACTGGAACATTGAGACAACTACCATCTTAGTCTCCCCGTGACCATGGCTGCTGAAAAGCAACCGAAACGTCGGGGAAAGTGTAAACCAAAAATAAATAGATTTAATAGTTTAAATAATTTTATTAGCTTATAAATTAGTAAAATAACATCAATAGTAGTAGTAGTGTACTATTTTCAAAATTTTGTAACACAGTGCTAAATAAACAACGCGGTAAAATCCGTATATAGTAGTTTAATTTCAATGAAAAACCCAATAACTCGTTGTTGGCCCGACTCGGAAATCGAACCCGAGACCTCATGCACAGCAGTCACATTCACTACCGCTGCACCACAGAGGCAGCTAGCAAGGAGGTACTTTATATAATATGTCTACGTCATAACTTAATTGATCGTTAGATTAAATAAAATGCGAGGTTTATGACACTTAATCCAAAATTACCACCATTGACATAGTACCTTAACTGAATAATTACACAATACGTCCAAAAAACAAAATGCATACTAATTAAACTATAAAAGTATTGTATAAATAAAACCCATACATTACTCCTACTATTTGAAATTAAAATCAATAAATTATTAGTGATTGCGGCCATCTATTGTTCAAACGGCAATGCACAAATAGCACGTTATTATTCATACGGATCATAATAACAAACTTACTAGAGCAATTTAAAGATTGTTGTTCTATTATAATGACTTTTCCAAGGCTTTTCTAATAGCTATAAATTGTATCAGTAAATAATTCACCACTGATTATTCTCTTATTTAGAATATCCACCAGATTTGTATAATTATTATTAATATTTATGTTTAATATCTCGACAAGGGAACAAACACCTACTTTTTTGTAGAATTAAAATGCCTAAAATGGAATGTAGAATTTTTAAGACAATCTTTTTTACACGTTAGTGTATATTTTACTTAAGAGTAGATTACAAGACACCTATAAGTAACCTTTATTCATTATTTCAGTTTTAAACCCAGTCAATATTGTGTTAATAGGACACAGAAATAAATAAAGGCTCTATTTGTATTACTTTATGTTTCTAGTTACCGAAATACCTCTAGTTAAAGGAATACCTCTTTTAGGTGGATTATATCCTAGTACTGCTGTGGGCTAATATTGATTGCGTATTGGTAAAAAAATAAATTAAATAACAGAGTTAATCTATTCTTTTAAATTCGAAACAAACTTCATTGCTGAAAAAACATTATAAAGCATTAAGCAATGTTATATACATTCTTAAGCAAGGTGAGACAAAACATACCATGTTAGTTAAAAATATATTGAATTTTATTTAAAAAACATATTTATAGTAAGCATGTCGTTACCTTCGCCCAACAGGAGGCCTTCCATTCTCTTCTCAAAAAGGTGGTTATAATCATCCATCAGATCGAACATGGCTATTATCTTATTTAATCTTTTACAAAACGTATCGAATTTCCCAAACACGTAGTTTTCTGAGAAACTAAACTGCTCTGTATTAGGAAGAAATGGCTGGTTCTTGACAAACAAATAAGTTTCTCTGTACGTCTTGTTTAGATTAATGCAGTGTATCAGTTTGTCTCTAACTAAAGCCCGTTCCTGCGACCATATCGTCTCCTTAAAACGACAGGTGATGTACTGCTTGCAAGTTTCTATCATTTGATTTGTTATCTGTAAAAATAAAGCCTCATTGTTACGAGTTATAAACCTAATCTACAATCATTAAACTTTTTAACTAATATTGTAAATAAAAATGTGAGTTTGTAACGCTTTCACGCTTTAACTACTCGACCGATCATCATGAAATTTCGCATACATGTCAGGGGAACATAATTCTATTTATGGTAATATATTAAATTTCCCAGGGAAAATGCTTTATGCCGGCTAGGGGACGGCACCGACGGGGTGTGTGGGATTCCCAGCATGAAGTGCTGGTATACACACTAAAAACCTGGGGTGTTCCCTCTCTCACCCAATGGGGGGACCACTTGGGAGCTCTTAAAAGATTCATCCATAGTAGGCCTCCCCTATTTTATCTTTACCTAACCTATATTTACGAGAGCGAAACCGCAGGCGAAATCTATTCTATTTATACACATAGGTATCTCGCACAGAATGTTACAATATCTGAACATATACCAACACTGATAACCGTTACAAATTTCACATTTATAACAACATACAGTTCAGTTACATTTAGTACCAATATGTCTGAGAGTTTGTCCTTATTTTTAGATATTATAAATTTTCACGCAGCAGTCGCCTACCGCCTACATTGTCAATTAATGTTCCTGTGGAGGAGGTAAGTTGTAGTAGGGTCAAATAGTTCCTCGTAAAAAGCCATACATTTGATTACTGTAGGGCACAAATAAACGAATATAAGAAAATTTACTACGAAAATAACTTGGCTCAGTTTTATACTTGAACGAACTTGACACGCCGCTAAAAATGTGTTTAAGATACTTTATATGGTATTTTTAAATCGTGTTCATTACATTAAAACTAAATATAATAAGCATTTGGAAACTACAGACACAATGTCAAGATATGTGCTAGTTATTATATTAATATCAAAGCTATATTTTCGCCAGGTGCAGCATAATACCTTCACCACATTTTCATGATTTTATTTCTTTCCCTTCGACCTAAATAAGGCAATCGCTGCGATTTAATTTGAATCAGTGTCAATTTAATTAAATTCTTTCTAAAATAAATGGATGGTAAACTTAAAGCTAGCTCTTGAGCTCAATGACACGAGCTTCTTTCCTGGGAAGCTTTCGAGAACCAGGATTGCATAAGACGATAAAAGTAGCAAATAGAGGATACAATAAATGCCTTTAAAATACAGCCTTGGTTACTTGTAATAAGTCTTATTCTTCCGTAACCAGTAGTCCAATTGATATGAAACAAAAGCAATGTATATAGTAGATTTTATTATAGATGTGTGCGTGAAAAGTGTAGAAAGGTGAAAAGGTATGGACATCAAATGTCAACTCTGGGATAGTATGTAAAAAGCGAGATAGCTACATTTCTCGAAGTACTACCAATCTTTAATATGGTACCTACAGAAGCATATCCTTATAGTGAACACACAACACATTCAAAGTTTATTATCCTGGAATCTGGACGGCTTACAGGCACTTTTGTCATTATAAAATGCCTCGTTTTGTAATGAAAAAGTAGCTGACCTACGTTTATGGTATTGGCCTGAGTTGTACTTTTGTCATTACTGGTTGCCAGATAGCTCTGGTAGTTGAGTTCTCATATGTCTAAAATAATCTTAAACATTTTGTTTTTAAAACTAATGGCTTAAAAATTTAAGAATTAGGCTTTATTAGGTATTTGACTACTGTTGACGTGTACCTAGGTGTCAACAGACCGTTCTCAACGTCTAAGAAGATTGGCCTACTAAGCACCTACACAAAGTATTATGTAAAAAGATAAATAGCACGCATACATCGTGCAATTTCAATAAATTTCCAATGACATGGCTCAGCTCATAAGCTGAATGAGGCTCTGGGAACACGTTGTGTACGGCGTCTTTACCAGGCCGTAAGAGCTAAACAGGAGTTATAATTTACCGCCACACCACATACTTTTACTGACGCACACTACAATCTCATATACAAACATGGCATGAATAGGAAGTCGTTTCATCTCATTCCACGAGCGGGGGTCAGAGGTGGATAGGCGTCGCCCACCATTTCCCCATGTTCTGAACAACGATCTCCTATGCAGTATCATAACCTAGTGTTCTATGTTCAAGATTCAAGAATGTTGTCGGTGCCAGTGCAATGGCAACGTGTTGTGCCATATATTGATCGCATTGTATGGTGATATACATACATATATATTTTAGGAAAATATTAGGTATTTGTCCCTGAAGTTTAAATTATTTTCCTGCACAACAATTTGTAAACTTATTTAAAGTAAAAATATATTGATTTATTATGCGCCATATGTCCAGTTCTATCTAACGGAATCACATGATACGTATCTTAGACTTTAAGTTGACCCCTTAACTACAAAACTACAAATCAAAACCTGCTAGATAGAGAAAAAACGCGTACGATAATCGCGTACGATAATCTAAGTCAGTTTTTTGTTGTTCTATTTCAGTTTCTAGTTTTTTATAATATCTTTGGTATAGTTGTTATATCAAGTTAGTTGCCTGTAATACTTAGTGACTTACTTTAACCATTAATGAAGAAATCCGTTCCGAAGTATTGTAGAACTGAGAGACGCTGTGTATTAGTCTCACTGTTTGCAACAAACTCAATATTGAGTCTTTTATCTTTACAGGATCGTCGAGATACAAAGAATGACAGCATTTCTCCATCGCTTGTATGAATTTTGCGTTATCCTTTGCCTCGTTATAGCAGAAAGTTATCTTGTGGTCTGTCTCTCTCCAAAGTCTAATTACTTTAGAATTGGCGATTTGCAAACAAGACAGCGTTAGTTGAACTTCATTATCCTGTAATAGAAATATATTTTATTAAGATAATTTCTACACGGCATGATCGGACCTTAAATTTAGGCAAGTCGTCACACAATGGGATAACGCGTAACATAATAGTAATATAGTATAGTCATTTAGATAATATACCAGATATCTTATATTAATAAAATTATGCATTTTGATGTTTTTGACGTTATTAGTTGATACTTATAACGGTACGGTGATCCGTATAAGATAATCTCGGCTAAGTAATATCCTCACTAGTCCATCTTATTCGTAAAAAAGCGTCAATGTGGGCTTCAAAGCCGAGTTCCAGTCAAAAATTTCCCAGTAGCTGAAGTTCTACAATGTATGCAAATGGTTCACCCTCTAATATGTAAAGCCTGAGGGAATATTGCCATAAATATGATATGTCTCATAAGAATGTATTGGCTCTCTAAACATGGGTGTCAAAAACAGTGAGCGCTCCGCTGTCTAATCTTTCAAGGAAAACATGTGTGATTCTACTACACGCTAAATGTATTTTTGTGAACAAAATCATTGACAGTCATGAATTTTAAGACACTTATCACCTACTCATCAAGTACAATAATTATGTAGTTCTTTATATATTTAACATGGTGGGTCTCTTCTGCGGTAATCTTTTCATGAAACAAAAACTACAATTAGTAAGTACATAGACTCCCGTCTATAGTTCAAGTACCAAGAACTCGCCCAGCCTACATTTTGCGTGTTACGAGCATCGATCGCGTTCTGTTCACGATCTGGCACAAAAGTAATCTCAAAAAGCAGCGGTTACGACGAGGTATATAATAAATACCGAATACCTGTAAATATGAGACGAGTTGTGAGAATTGTGCACCTCTCTTCTTCCAATACTCCAGTTCATCCTGCGGACCGCTGGAATCCACCTCGCGTCTCAGCTGCTCGCTCTCACTTAGTATCTGAAGTAAATATCATACTCTGTTCAATATATTCAAAAATCAATTGTTCAATAAGCTCGATGATAAGATGGATCATATGATCATATTTTGGTCTGTTTGTCTGTGCGTTTGTATAACGACAATATACATACATATGTAGCAACTTGTATGGTGTTTTCTGTGATATACTGAGATGAGGCCCTTGACCTTCAATGTTAGTATTATTTACATTATATGATAAACATGTAATATAAATCTATGTGTATTTTAAAATACGGTAGCATTCGTAGATAATACATGTTTGTCCGCGCGTAACATATTTGGAGTTACTGTAATAACGTTCTTTTTATTTATTTTTTTATTTTGCTCCTCAAAATGACCACACTCCGCCTGATGGTAAGCAGTCGTGTGGTCTAAGAGCAGTGGCCTCCACATCGTCCTCATAGCAGCCGAGGCGATTTTTAATTACAATTACATAAAATTTTTGTCGCGGTCTCGTTGCCGTGATTCTAAGAAAACCTAAAATCCCAAAAAAGTCGTGCGTATATTTTAAATGAAAACGTTTAAATAATGGGATAATATGTGTTAAATAAATCAAATTGACATACATACATGAAATGAAACTTTATTTAACATTATGATACTTTGACCGAACTGGGATTTAAATTGAAATTAAACTACTATATACGGCTTTTATCACGTTGTGTATTTAACACTGTACCTATTATATAATTTTGAAAACTGTTATACTACTACTATTATTGAATTTTACTAATTTATAAGCTAATAAAATTATTAAATCTATTAAAACTATTTATATTTAGGTTTACACTGTCCCCGACATTTCGGTTGCTTTTCAGCAGCCATGGTCCCCGTGACCATAATAGTAGTATATATAGAGACCACCCTAGTAGTAGGGTAACAGTTTTCAAAATTATGTAAGAGGTACAGTGTTAAATAAACAACGCGATAAAATCCGTATGTAGTATTTTAATTTTAATGATTAACATTCGCGTAAACAGAACACAATATTATGGGATTTACATTTTGAATTCGAACCTATGGTGTGAGACTAATGAGGTAATTCATATTTCAGAGTCGTATAGTGTGGACCATAAAAAAGATGGAAGCTACTAAGTAGCCTTTTCAAACATGGGAGATTTATTTATTAATTAATCATCTCAACATGTTATCATGCTGATTCAATTATCTTTTCGAGCAGCCGTACAGCACGTAATGTCGACGTTAATAACAACTAATAAATATTAGATTAAAATTAATAGACTATGCATTTTTTATTTTATACAAATACTTATTTTGAATTACACTGATTAGTACTACTACGCTTAATGCACAATAAGTACATAAAATTGAGTAGTTACCTCCATAACTTTTTTGATCCATTCATTAACTCGTTCTTCTAGCATTGTAATCGTTGTGGGATTTTTCGCCATGTCTTTCAGCTGAGTGTGGTCCTGAAGCTCCGCCATGTGTGCCTGGCCGTCATCGAACAAGTTCACTTGGTTGCATACGTCTTCACAAACTGGTATAAATAAAATTAACGGTAGTTATCGAAAGCTCACCGAAATTAGGAAACAATGTCACTATACCACATAAGAAAAACAAACCTGATTTAGTTTAAAAAGACTATATAAAAAGACAATTACATTAAATTTTTGTCGCGGTCTCGTTGCCGTTATTCTAAGAAAACCTAAAATCCCAAAAAAGTCGTGCGTATATTTTAAATAAAAATTGTTTTATCAATAACCAATCGATAAATTTTACCTACGCAAAAAAATGCGGTTCCTTATTCCATCGCTACTTGAAGGAAGCAAATCAACCGCATTTATAATATTAATAAGAAATTAGCTTAGCTAAGGCAGTAAGTGAAATTCAGCTGTCCAACTCCCTTTTATTTACTTCTGATTACATTTGTTATGGATACTAAGAAAAGAAAAGAAGTTTATTTCTTCCTGGATACTTCTTAAGTATCAACACTGGGTATGGACTAGACGCTGATGCAGAATCTGGCGTTACAAGTGGTGCCACAGCGTGTGTGTCGTTAGTTAAAAATAATTATAAATTATGAGCATTGTATTTCCATTGAGAATAAAACAAATAAACGCCAAGCAGATTGCGATACTACCGTAGTAAAAATTACTGGTCATGAATGCATTATAATGATAGTTGTCAGTTATATTTGATCAAGCATTAAACATACCTTTCAAAGCGCTGCAAAAGGACCTCAAGCCGGGTAATAGTTGGTTTTTCACTATGGGGAACTTGGTCTCATCCTCCTCACCATCGCTGCTGGGATGCGCGAGAGCATTCATGTACACATGTTCCATTACGCGTTCTATAGCAGTTACCAATCCCACATGCTCAGCGTTAAGAATACCGCAGAATCTGTGTTTAATTAAATCATTAATACAGAAATTGAATTGTCAAACAAATGGTTACTGTTTCAAGTCTTAATTCCTTTGAAGAAACTTTTTGTTATTTTTGATAAAACAAAGCGTTCAACGTCATTTTTGTAGTTTATTATATTACTTTTTGTAACCAATATCGTATGTCTCCTTTTAGGTCTTGACTTAAAACAAACAACTGATCAATGAAATATTTGTGATTAATATTTTGACATGTGTACGTTACTGTATCTTTCCTTAAAGCAATTAGGACAAAAACGATTACTACTCGTAGTCTACAACATAAATACCTATTATATTTCATTTTTATTGCATGGCAAAAGGGAACATGAATTCATATTCACAATTAAATTAATGAGGGCGGTGATCCCGGGGGAATTAATTCCACCTGAAATAACTAGAGTTTAGATAATAATAGGTAGGTACGTGAAGGAATTTTTAAAATTTCAATTCAACGCTTAATGAAATGACCTCATAGACAAGTTACTAATTTCTATTTTAAATAATACTTCATAATAATAGGTATTGCTTTAACTTGAGATTTATATTTTCTTTGTGGTACTATCTGGACACAAGAGTTAATTTATAAGACTGCTGCTTAAGTTATAAAAATATATAAATAACAAAACACATTCAAACAACACTTACAGATCTTTATGAAATCCTTCTTCAGGCAACTGCTTACTCACATTAATCCGAAACATATAGATACAAACGCCGGTAAATCTAACGTCCCATCCGTCTGATAAAAATAGTTTCTTTTTCCATGTTATTAGAGGAGGTGGTTGCTTTCCTTGGCCCTGCTGTTTCTTCGTTCCTTCCGGCTGTGGCCTCTGCTCTATCTCTGCCACATCTTGGTAGTACCAGAGGAGCTTGTTTCTCATGTGAGGCAGAAAAAGTTGGTTGATATCGTCCAGCTATACAAAAAATTTAAGAAACAGTTATTTTATAGACATTTTATAATAGGGTTTTAAATATGAAGTTGCCGTTTTGTATTTGAAGTTGAAAATGTTTTTGGATGGTCATTTCAAATCTCATGTATTTTTTTCATTTATAGTTGCTTTTTATTAGGTTACCATGTGTTATCTTAAATTAACAAAAACATGGCAAATTGTAACAACGAATACGGGCAAACACTAAGCGATATAACTTTAAATAAAAAATATATAAAAGTTTATTGATATTTATTAACAGAAACCACGCCAATAGATGTAGGATATAAACATGTAATTTCATAGTTAAAGACCTATTACATATTAACACTTTAAATTTATACCCCTTTATGGGCAAGTATTTATATTTATATATTAAAAGCAAGATCTATCTTGAAGAACACTAACACGTACAAATATAAACATAATTGTAAAGTATATTTGAATTTCTAGTTATTTCATAGAATTAGTTCCTACCATATTTCCTTCGAATACGTGATCCATTATAGCGTGTCTTGGTAGTCCTGTGCCATCTATCAACAGCTGGAAAGTGAACTCCAGCCGGGGGTCCATCTCCCCCCTCCTCGCTTTTCGCTCGCATTCTTCTCTTCTTTTCTGTGATATTAAAAGAGGATACAATCAAAAACACATTCTCGAAGATGTCATATATACGTTACTCTGGTAATAACGGTGCCGTTATGATCCAGCAAAAGCTGACCATGAGTATGTCCATAACATCCTCCTCTTCTTCTTCTTCACTGGAACCGGGTTTAATCCCGTGAACAAACATTTTGACTCAATTAATTCCAGACTACGTCTTTAAATTAATTTTACAGAAAGTTTTTGTTACTTGTCTCGACTTTGCCACAAATTAAAATAAGACTGAAACTTTTCTTTCGCATGTTTAGTTCATTTAGTAGATCTGGGTATCGTTTTTTAGTTCTATAATTTTATTGTGTTTGTGACAGCGTCTGGTTGCGGCTTGTTTCGAACTACCCTAGGGCACTAGAAGTGAAAATGTAATATGCAAATTAATGAACAGACAGATGGGTGTCATTAAGGGACGGGGTGGGGAGGCAGGGGTGGCACGGTACCGCACTTTCCTATAATATTCCCTGAGACACGCGAATGATTTGATTGTTTCACAGGGCAACAGGCATTAACGAAAAGCGGTAATTAGAAAACGTTTACTTCTTCTGATAACTTTTCTAATTTTTATGATAACTTGTGACGGGCGCATGACATTTGCGTGTAAAATAAAATTATTTGTATTCTGTGCAATAAAATAGCAATTAAAGTATAAAATTAGTACCGACAATTTTCTTTTTGGGTTTTACAAATAGCCTGTAAGTTTAAATAAAGGGTAATTGGCTGCCCGAATGGCCTAACGGGTAAACGATCGTCTCGCCGCTGCCACCGCGCCGAGTTTGTTCGAATCCCACAAGAGTCAATTAGTAGAAGTAAATTGTTCTCCTGCTTCATACAGCTTTACAACGAGCCTGTTTTTTGTTGTTAATGTTTGTTAGCTAGTTAATTCTAATAATATTTCTAATTAACATGAGTAATTATGTGTTTCTTGAATTCGTAAGTTTATTTGTGTCTTGTTCCCAGCTGATTGATCCATTGTGGAGGATAGCGTGTAACAACACTAATATCCATAGTGAGTCATTTGGCCAAGAACGAGACAAAATTAAAGAAGCATGCCCCGCATCCCAGGCGCCGAGCGCCAGCCAAAAGGATCATTACTAATATATTAATGCCAAGTAAAAAGTAAAAATCTCTAAAATTTAGTTTCGTCCTGTCAATTTTAGCGATTTCAGAATACGAAATGTCGTTTGACAGGACTAAACAAAATTTTAGAGATATTTAGCTAAGATAAGAGAATTTTGTGACAACAGAATTGGTACCATTGTGTAGGTACTACAATATTCTAGAGTTGCCGAACATACGGCATTATAAAATCTGAATATATGTAGTTTTAATGTTAACATAAAAAGAACAGCCTCATTAATAAACATAACCACTGTTATAGCAGTAATACGGAATTTGATATATTTTAAATATATATTATTATCGCATTTCTAATCGGATAGCATATTTAATCGGGCTCACAGCACCAAAATAAAACTAAATAATCAAATATTGCAAATAACACTGGTTGCCTAAAAAAATAAAATAATGTTAAATAACACTTTATTATTATCTCAATAAAACTGGTCTTAAAAAATAATGTATCTATTAACCGAATACAGAAAAACTTCCATGCCCATTTTCATATAAAGTTGGCCACCTAAAACTGAAATAACGTTTTGCGTTGCATTTATTCTATATAGTTATTCTGCTACGTGTTAGGATCCATATAATTATAATTTGATTATTAAATTTAATGGTAGGTACTTACAGTCATTACATGGTAGTACAATTAAGTTACTTAATAGTCCTGAACAGAATATGAAGTACTTACAAAGTTGCTTATAGCTTTTCCCAGCAATGACATATCCATTTTGCTAAGTTTCTTATATCTTGTGGCACAAATTAATAGTTATAAGTTTACGAACGTTTTATTACGTGGAATGCAAATCAAGTATACACCGGCATTAGCATACCAAGTATATTACATCATGGTATTTCTACAAATTTCGCCTGCTCTATCGATTAATGTACACAAAGAAGCACAAATATCCCTTTAAATCTAAGCTAAAATAATATTATATCCGTTAAATGCGTATGAAAGAAACTAGAAGACTAAGCACAAACCTACGCGATTATATACTACATAATACCAGTATATGTTGGTATTTTTATGCCCACATGTCGAACGATAAAAGCCATCGTGTTACTAGACATAGTGTATGGCGCACGAAAGTCGTAATTCAAAAAGTTTGATGTGTACTGTATTTTCAAGACGATGGTGGCACGAGATATCGTATATCTTGCATATTATATTATACCTCCATCATCTGTATGTTAATATGCCGTTACATTAGCACCGCAAACCTAATTTGCCCCTACTGCTAATAAAAGAAGAATGGCATTATACATTTTGCTATTTATTGGTCAATGCTTCCTTTCAATTTCACCAGTTAAAGTAGAGAAGTTATCAGACAGGGCCTTCTATTAATGAGTTCATAATTAAACTGATGTTAAAATAAAGTTAAGACTGAACTATTATCCCGATTCTGGATTACCACTTACTATTCGCCAAAATCTGTTCAAGGGTTAACGCGTGTTTAAACACCCAAACATCTTCATTTACTATGACATTTATAATATTAGTAGGAATTAGGCCTTGCTTTAATCCATGGCGTCACTTTCGTGGTACTAACGCAAAAGCTTTTCGATTGAACATGTTTTTAAATGCCGATATAAAATAGGCTGAGTTACTCTCTGGACATAACATAACTCTGTGCAAAAAATCATGTTAATATATGTATTTCACCTTACTGCGTTGAAAAAGGACAGGCTACTAAACATACAGTACAATTTTAATATTACTATGGCAATAAAGAATGTTTTACCATCGATAATATAATATATCAGATTATATATTAAACAATAAAAGAAAACGAATAGCCCAAGAGCCCATGACGGCCAAACCTTTGTTATTTTATTAAAGGTTATCTGTGTATGTCCCCAACACAGGTAAGAACGATTAGCGAGTAAGGAGTTTGGATTGTGGTTACTTGGGCAGGTAACAGATAGTAAAGGTGTATAAAATTGTACCTCAAATTTGTTAAAGTATAAAGCTAATAATTTTATATTTTCTTTGGAATAACATTAGAAATCACGTCATCCATTGCCGGACATTAAGTATAGTTGCAACCCCCTGCCAGACGGGGTGTCTGGCAGGGGGTAACAAATTTGAGGTTCTATTTTACACACCTTCACTACCTGTTACCTGCCCAAGCAACCACAATCCAAACTCCATACTCGCTGATCGTTCTTATCTGTGTTGGGGACATGCACAGATAAACTTTTACCTTTTATAAAATAATGAAGATCTGGCCTTCGTGGGCTCTTGCTCTAGAATTATAATAGCGTAAGGGTACTTGCCGAAACCCATACTTGAAGTAGGCGCCGCTGAGCTCATATCAGTCAAACCGTGACCACGACCGAGGCCAGTCAGAAAAAACATCAAGTAAAATAGGTATTTATAATTGCTGTACTACTTGCAATATAATTCACAATAATCCAACAATTAGCACCACCCGCAATTTCTGGGTATAAAGTAGGTAATTACTTTCGATATTTTAGCAATGCACCATATTTCAAACATTTCTAGTAATTAAAAGTCATCTAACTAGTGTTACAATGTAGTCTGTAGGTGTTTATTATGTCAATTGTGAACTGAAATGTAAATTATGTTCACATTTAACATATATTTCAATATAGGAGTAAACCATTTGTGATATTTATGTCACTGAAAGTAGATCGAATAATGGTTAACAAGTTTAATATTGGACCTGTATAATGATACAAATTCTATCTTAAACAAGTTTCATAACGAGAAACGATCCTCAATTTGAAAACAGTCTCACTATATGGTTTAAATCTTGTTAAAACGATAAGTATGTCTTTCTGCGTGACCTGTAAGAATCCTTGTAGTGTTGCATAAGTCTTATATCGTGTCTGGTGAATATTAAGAGCATTAGAATTTGACAATAGTATGCATAGAACATTATGTACATTTTAAACGAATAGGTTTGCGATAGACATCAGTAAAATGTTACATACTTGCGCTTAAAACATTTTCAACAGGATCACTGAAATATTCTGAAGCACCGATATGTTTTATTTGGAACAACAGTACAGTTTATTTAAACAAAAATATGTCGCTGTGAATGCAATGTCACCGATTACACTATTCGGGCGTGATAGCAGTCTTGTTTAATCTATACTTGTTTAAAATATATTTAAAAAATAAGACATCTCCTGTACTAGGAATAATTCCTAGTACAGGACTTAGACTTTACAAACATTTAAACAACGGACATGAAGAACTTCCAGACACAGAACAACCATTTGTAGATCACACAAATGTTTGTCCCATGCGGGATTCGAACCCACAACACTCGGCTCAGTGCGGAGGCGACCATTTAATCCACTACGTCATCCGTGCAAATTATGTTATGTATGTTTTGCTAGCTTCAGTTTATCATCTTTATTTTATATCTGCCTCGCTTGCTTGCATGGGGATGAATAGTACGCTGCTAACCATGCTCTAGTCAAATCTAATTAAAGCATTTGTAACATTTTTCTGTGTGAATAACATTATAAGTGCACCGAATAATTATATTATTTGTATAAGGATAGTTTAGACATAGAATTTTATGCCTAAACTATATAATATATATACAAATATTATAAAGAGGAAATATTTTATTATTGTTTGTTTATTTGTAACGATTCAAAACAAAAACAAAATAACTGATTTAAAAAATTATTTCACCATTAGATAGCTGTATTATCACCGAGTAACGTAAGCTATATTTTAACAAATGAAGTACTTTTACTAACATAACCATTTTTTTTACCATTTCGAATGCATTGACGCATACCTCCGCGGGGCGACGCGACGGTACGAGGAGAGGTTATGTCGGATTCACCGGGGAAAAGATATCCGGGTAATACCGACTAAACCTATTATTTAGATGACCCTAAATAATAAAATTATGAAATAGTTTTCAATTAGTTCAGATTTTTACATAAAAAACTTAGCCTACGTTATAAGAGTAAGATTGTATTTTATATTATAAAAATACAACTCATATAATAAGACGGTTTGTTCGGCGACATAAGAATGCGTTTCGAGTTTCATGTCAGGGTTGTATAAACTACTTTGAACAGTCTCCCCGTGGCCATGGCTGCTGAAAAGCAACCGAAACGTCGGGAAAGTGTAAACCTAAATATAAATAGATTTAATAGTTTAACACGTTGGATGCCACGGAAAAAATGCTTGGTTGTCATTTGGGCCACGTGGTTCACCGGTGGGCCATTCTATAATATACTGTTCAGGCCATTGGGGACACCCGTGCCCCGAGAGAGAAGTTCATTTGAAACGTCATATACAAGCCACGGGGCAATAATATTGACTTAATTTGTTAGTGCCCCACGTGGCCCCGTAAAACAACAACAACAACTTGGTTTTAGAATATTTTGAAAGTAACGAAATTTAGGAAGATTCTTGTGAGCGATGTTAGGGATGCCCGGTTGCCGATAAAACGGAAGAAATAAAAATAACATATTATTGTATAGGTATATTTTATATAAAAATTAAAGAAACAATAACAAAAACAAACAACTCATTTACGAAAAATAATTACATTCTTAAAAATCACACGAAAGCTAATCAAAAACAAGCAATTTAGCGGTGAATTTTATTGAAACAAGGAAGGCAAAGGGGTGGTTTGGAGGGACATTGTTCGCAATATGTAATTACTTTCTGAGACTTATTTTTAGCAATCTTGCTGCCCATAAGTGCTGCGTTATTTTTGTAACATTGACGACTTTGTTCTTCTAGTTGCTCTTATCAAACCATCTCTTTTCAGTAGTAGTGTTTAAATCTCATTGGTCTGATTATTTTAGGTTCTTCTACTTTCTGACACAAGTGCTCTAATATTTGTTTCCTAAAGTCTACAATTTGCATATTTCGTTTTGTCACATCTTTCATCATGTCATTTTTCTGTCATGTCAAAGCTTTCGTACAGTAAATTTATTTCTAAATTTTCAAGTTGTGTTATATCTTCTTGGGATAAATAAAAGTCTTCAAAGTCAGCCATTATAAACACTTTACGTTAAATAGTACTAAACAGCAACAATAATGTATGTATGTAATAACACGTGCACCTATTCTATCGTCACTGAGGTCACTAAACACGACTGACAACGATGCGCTTACGGCGCGCGGCGGACGGGAGAAATGCGCGGGCGCGCAGGGTGAGCCGCCCAGTGTCCCCGCAGCCCCCGCAGACGCAATTTCGAGTTTTGTTTCAACCAGGCCACGGGGGACAAAAGTGAGCCATTTCAAATATCCATTAAAATATAGCACAGAAACTTATCAAATTAATTAAATATACAAATTTGGATATTCCTTATTGTTTTACGTTGATTACCACTTAGGCTAATAAATTATGGTATTGATGATTTCGACTCGGCTCGAATGGGTGTGCTTGAGTGGCACACCGGTGGGCCGCGTGGCGTTTAACGTGTTAAATAATTTTATTAGCATATAAATTAGTAAAATTCAATAGTAGTAGTAGTGCAACATTTTCAAAATTATGTAATAATGTGTTAAATAAACAACGCGATAAAATCCGTTCAAAGTAGTTTAATTTCAATTGTGTGGATATTTATAAAAGAATATAGAGTTTGAAGCTATGCGTGGCAGACGGCAATAAAATATTGTATAAATTTCTGCCCATTATAAATAGGCCCCAGTCTAAAGTACTTATATATGAGTAATATCATGACAGTATTTATTCTCTATTAGCTAACCCATACAGAAGAGGTTAGTGAAATTGTTCATTAATGTTAAACTTTAAATTAAAATATAGAAAAGGAGGATGAAGATGAAATAAATTAATAAAACCTCGACGGTTTGTTCCGCATTTGCCCCTACATTACGTCCCACATTCGAAAATGTTACTCATTTGCCCCTCTTTTAAAATTATTCCATTTTCGTCCTACATTTTTGTGCATATGGTTAGCAAAACCAAAACATGGTTAAAATTATATAAAATATTTTCATTGTCGGACTCGTGATATCATGCAATCATAAGCTCAAAGTTTTGCCGAGAGATCAAGGAGGTATTTTAAAGTACTCTTTGGCTAACGGTACAATAAAAAGCACATACAAAAAAAACAGGGCATATGAGGAACATAAATTAGGACGAAATAGGAATTACATTAGGAAATTAATATTTATTTTATATAAGGAACACTTTTCGGGACAAATGCGTATTTCTACGTTTGGGACGAAACATGAGGGACGAATACGGAACAAACCGTTTTCACTAAGTTTAGTTAGTTATAGTTTTACGGTAATATTTGTATAGTTCACTGGTCTTTCAAGAATGTTATTAAAGAATTGGATTTTTTTTATAATATACGTACATGTTTCAAACTAGTTTAGAAAAAAAATAAGTATATATACATTTCGTTGAATAAAATTGTATTCATATAATATTTGTAGATAAGGTAAATTATAAAACTTAAAAGTGGCAGTGGATTGATTTTGTAATTATTTTAAAGCTAGAGCTCGATGTCGTTTGATTATAATTTGCTGACAGATCTGGTGAGAATCGTAGCATTTTGTTGATTAGCATTCTATGTTCCTGGAACATACTTACCACATTTTTATGGGCTTGTATTACACAAAAAATTTAACATAAATCCAAACACAAAAAAATCCCTTTTCTATCGATATAAGTTACATCCCTACTACGTAGATTTTATTATAAATAAACTGTAACCAATTATAACTCATAACTAAGCTAGTTTGCCTCGCTCAATTAAATACTTCTGAGCCGATAAATAATTACCACTCTGTAATCATTAGGCACTAATGTTACTATGACAACGTGCGGTGTAAAATGGTTAACGAAACGCAACAATCGCATAAAATGAACATATTATTCGATTACGATGATAAACGACAAGCTTATCTTTAAATTTTATAAATTGTGACTTAGACTAAAATAAATAGTCTAACTTACATTTTAATAAACCATGGCGCAGTATCACTAATTAAATGAAATATCATAATAATAGCATATCGTGAAAACCTCATGCAAAATAAAAAATAAAAGTCATGACAAGTTAGCAATGTTGCCACCACCTTCGATTTCATGATAAAAATACCATAAAATCGTTTTATATACCGGCAATAAGGCTCTTAAGTATGACGGTGATTTCTCTATTGCTTGTGAGCGTAGTGATGGAAAAATATATCGCCGTCTGTATTTCAAACAATATAAGCAGTAGAACGCTTTTACATACTTATTACCCGTATCGTAAAACACAAAAGAGATTTGCGTTTTTTGATTTCAGCAGCAGGCAGATAAGTAGATGACTAGATTTTGCCCGCAGCTTCGCTCGCTTATATGCCGGTTACGTTAGATAAAAAACAGTACTTTATTCGGGATGAAAGGTACCTGATGACCTTTTCTGTTTCGTTGACAACGTGTATGCGAAATTTCATGATAATCAGTCGAGTAGTTAACACGTAACAAACAAACTAATATTCGTATTTGTAATATTAGTTAGGATATAACGTTTTTGTTGCACATTTCTTTCCTATATTCAGTCGTAATTCACAATAATAACAATTACACCTATGCGTTCTGCGTCGAACAAACCGTCTCATAATGTGTGTGTTACACTGTAGGTAACACATGTGTAGGTTACACTCCACCGTGCCCGCAATATTTTATTAATATAAATTGCAATAGTATAATCTCAACAAAAAAATACACTAAAAACAATTTTGTAGAAAATTATGAAACGATGACACCTGCACTAATGAAACATTGTATTACAGGCGCCACCGCCTTCCATGGGTGAGAACTAATACAATATTTTAAAATTAGTTTTTGATTTTAATTAAATTATAAACAAAATCAATTATATTTTAATAATATGTATAAATTATGAAATAATTATTAAGCTACTTCTTATAATTTGTATTACAAATTATAAGATAAAAATGCATTCAAATCAAGTTAAAAGAAGTAAAAGAGATATATACGTACGTGTGTGTAAGTTTTATAGTTTGGTTTGATTTTAACTGCAAATAGGATTTAGGAGGCATTACTTTTTGGTTTGTGGATACACGTAAATAATCCTGTTTACTCGATTGTAGAGCCGAAAGCTCAGAACAGAAAATCTTCTACCGGCAAACGTGATTCTATGTAGCATTATTTCGCAGATGCGATCTTTCCGGCGATGAATAGCTCTCTCTAATTTAATCATAGTTGAAGAGCACGCGCTGCCCCACACGAGAATACAGCAGAAATACTGACTGAATTAAAGAGGTATACGTAACTTTTAGCATGTCTATGTTAGCGGAACATCTGAGCTTTTTTATAATATAAATAAGTTTCCTAGTCCAGGCAGCCAATTACTCTACATGTTTATCCCAGCGAAGATAATTGTCTATTTACACCCCTAAGTATTTAATGTATGGTACTCGTGATAGGGAAATTAACAAGTCGGCGACTTAACGAGCTTAAGTGCTTTTTTCAACGCTAATATGTTAAGTTATAATATACAGGGTGATTTTGAAATCGTGTAATACCCTTTAACCACGCATTCTACTAGTGATATAGAATAACCCTGACCATATCTTTATTTAATTAAAACAAATTTTTTAGAAAAATGATTGTACCCTTTTTTCGTGATATGGTGTCAGATAGTCATATTAACATATATAGTCATATATATACCACCTGAAGCAATTATAATTTTTTACTAATTAACCCTTATTTCGACAGAGAAGGTGATAGTAAACTTATTAAAATTTTATTGTATAACCTAGTTTCCATGGTTTGTCTGAACCTCCAAAAAAAGAAAAAAAAAATCTACCCCCCACCCTTATGGAGAAAAGCGATGTCCGCCACACCGGACATTATCGAATCTTAGTAAAAAAAGTGTTAAAGTGACTTGTCCGTCCTAGCGGACTTAATCGAATACGTGAAAGAAGTTGCATAGTATAAAGTAAAAGAATATAATAGTAAAAGAGCCTTTATTTTTTATAAAAGTACAAAGAAACTGTAAGGGTCTGTATTATTTAACATGAAAGCTCAAAAAACAGTTGCGAGGATTTTTGCCCGTCACAAAACAAAGGCGTGTATCACATTTCAGGCAGTAAACCGTAGTTTTTTTATTGCAGTACATACAACGACCTTCCTCCTTCACTGACGGAAAGTGAGAAACTCCATCGTAGCGTGAACTGTCTGCCGGTCTTGTTTTACAAAGGTGCCTGATCGTGCTTTCATCCGTTTTCTTATAGGTAACACTTTTGTTTGTGCTGATCAAACTGTGGTACACTTCGTAGCGGAAATCTTTCAGCCGTATGCATTTAGTGGCAGGGTTTGCATGTTTGCGATACAGGATCCACGCATTGTCGACGCAAATATCAATAATTTGTGCGAACATCGCCATGTACCAGCGCTTACTCCTGAATGGAGTTCTATACAAGGCGATCAACATGTCGGCCAAGTCTACACCGCCCATATTTTTGTTATACTCTTTCACAATATTGGGATAATCAACATCGATTTTCCTCTTGGCATTCTTGCAATATCTTTTAATCCTACTAACTGGTTCAGCGTCAGTATAGGAACTGATTAGAGTAGCAGCTTTGTTGTCATGCCACCTCACAACTGACAACTTGTTTTTGTTACAGACGGTTTGACTGAAAGATCCCCTTGGTTTCTTTTTCAGTGCCTTTTCGCTACTCAATTTTTCTTCGGCTCCTCTAAGGCGGTTGCTTCTAATGGTACCTACAGAAAAAATACCATAATTTTCACGCAACAGGTAAACAAGTTCAGGTGATGTAAAAAAATTATCGAAACAAACCGTTGCTGGTTTCCTTTTGATGGTCTGGCAGAGTCCAAGCACGACTTGGCTACCAAATCCTAACGTTCGCTCTTCATCGGTGAACTTGTGATACCTGAATGTATCATCCCCACCGTAGGGCAGAAAGTCGTAAATCATGCCCGAAGTTCCAGCTCGAACGTACATCTTGAAACCCCATTTGACCGGTTTGTCTTTCATGTACTGTCGTCTTTTGCCTGCTTTTCGTCCTTTATACGGCACCATCATTTCATCGATACTGAAAGTGTGTTCGCCTGTAACACTCTCCTGAGCCAGACAGTTTTGTCGTATTCCTTCAAGCAAAGAGCGAACTTTGTAATACCGGTCAGAGCTTTCAAAGTTATTGTCCGCAAAGTGTAAATTTTGGCGGATGGCTTCATACCTCTTCAACGACATAACACTAGCAATTTTGTCGTACCGATATTTTTTGGACCAGTAATCTAAATACGATGGTAGCGACACAATGCCCATCAAAATTAGGATAGCAAGAAAGTCGCGAAACTCATCTTCTGTCAAATTTATAGAGCGGCCTGTTTTTAGCACGGAATATGCGTTTGTTTCTTGTACAACATTAGCAATCACATCTTCAGAGAAAAACGTCAAAAAGTAATCTAAAGGTGAACGTACTACGGGAGGATCTTCAACTACTGCAGTATCTTCTATCTGGGCTCTATACAAAAAGGTACTCTGTTTCCATTTGTACGAGAGGGAAAACTTTTGAATTTGCTTGGGTCTCTTTTTTGTCACAACTGATGGTTCTCTGAGTCTTCTTTTTCTATGCACAGGACAGGGTGTTGGCAACGAGGGTAAAGACGATATAGAAGGTAAGCTTGCAAAATTGGGTTCCTGCGACTGGTTCGGGAAAACTTGCTCTATAATTGGAGTCAAAGGCGTCGGGAAGTCGTTGTTGAGTTCAAAACTTGTTTCAGAAGGGTTTTCATCAGGGCTGTCTGCGATATTCAAGCGCTCTAGCGAAGATGCAATAGACGGTGCAGGTGAACTAAAGACAGAAGGTGGATTAGAGAATGGATGAGGCTCATTTTCGGCGCCGGAGCTATCACCTGTTTCAGACGGTGCACGTTCTGCAGGAACGAGTGCCAATATTTTTTTTGAGCGTGCATGCAGGGAAGACTGAAGCAAAATAAAAGAAATACGTGCTAAGCAAAACACCACCACCAATAAAAAAAAAATAGTTAATACGAAAAAGTAATGGGGTAAGTAAGAGGGCACACAGATACAGAGACTCATGGTGTACATTATACATGTAGAGTCAATATTAGTTTTGTAAATTAGACAGTGAGTAACCAGTTCTTACAAAAGTAAGTAGTTCTTTAGGAATAAAAGTTAGTAGGTACTTAATTTTGAGCATGTAAGTGTAACGTAAAGGCTAAGCAGATAAGTAGTAGGTATATAATATACACCAGTGAGTACCTGTTGAGAATAGGTATAGGGTTCTTTTCACGTAAGTAGGTAGGTCAGGTAAGTAGGTAGACTAACTTTTAGTAATTAGTTTTTAGCATATTAGTTTTATGTAAAGGTTAGGTAGATAAGAAGTATCTAACAAGTTGGTAGGTACTGAGAATAGATGTAATGTTTTGACAATACCGACAACTCAAATCTTTTACCTTTCATACCATATTTCGACAAGGTCCGCCGTGACGGACAAGCTGTAAGACACAATAAATACAGGTGTTTCGACGAGGTCCGGTGTGGCGGACAAGTAAAAAACTCGATAATTATTATGAATAACGTAAGCAAAAGCTATGAAATCGTATTATTTGAACGTTAGTAGACTAAATTCACAAAACACAAATAAAAAATCTACGCAACATAAGCAAAAAATAATATTTTTTAATAAATTACCTGAAAGACTTTCTTAGTGCGCAGTTTCGCCGACATATTTCGCCAACTGTCAAACTCTGGGTTGTCACACGCAAAATTTATTTTTCTACTAAAATTTGACCGACCTCCCAATAGCTTAGTAGTTTTTTTGTTGCAAAAATAGAAATAGACGGGGCGGTGGATTTTTTTAAAGTACTTGTCCGGTGGTACGGACAAATTCGAAATAAGGGTTAAATAAAAAAACATATTAATAATTAATGTCTTAAATAATAACGGGCGGTCCTTTTTATTGCCCCTTATTATTTACAACATGAGTTATAGTTATATTATTATTTTTAAATTAGTCAAATATTTAGATTGTGTCGGGTGGTTAAAATGTGACTATTTGAAATCATTTCATGAAAAAATCAGTACTCTAGTTTTGCCGAAAACATTATTCTAATTAAAAAAATATATGGTCAGGGTTATACTATATCACCAGTAGAATGCGTGGTTAAAAGGAATTACATGATTTCAAAATCAGTCTTCTTTCTTTTCTTTTCGTGTGGTTAATGGCCAACCTGTTGTCAAGAGTTGTTCAAGCCGCCCGGAAGCCGCCGACATGGCTTAACGACTGCTGTCAATTTGGCAACAACCGGAAATCGACTTTTTACGTGCCCTTCGAAGCACGGAGACGATCAGATGAAATACCACTAAGCGGTCACCCATCTATAGACTGACCGCATGTTGCTTAACCTCGCTAATCGTTTACCGACCAGTGAATGCAACTGGCTATGAGCACCTTACTCAACTCAACCATAGTACAATATTTATACTCACTCTCTTTATCTAACCAGAATTTATGTGTTAAAATCTAAATAGAATAACTTGGAGCTGGTTAAAGTCCGTAATAGTTTTAAAGATCATTTAGTGTATATTATTATGCTGCTTGATTCAGCCGTCTCTTTAAAACAATTTATACGTGTTGGCAGAGATGTGTTACACCAACAATTCGCTTTATTAGCTTTTGAATTAGGTCCCACGTAACAGAGAGCGGGCTTGTCATGTTAATTTCTACCTCTTTTCAAACTCTTAACCTAATCAATCGATATATTGTCATATTTACGATAGAGCAAATACAAATGACTTTAAAAACAATTTGTTCTGAAAATGCTTATTAACTTTGTCTGGCTAAGCGATTAATATAATAATTTAAGATATCCTTTAACATCATAAACGACATCTTAAAGGATATCTTATATTATTATATTAATCGCCTGTAAACCTGTAAGCTTATATGCCTGAGTATATAAGCTTACAAGTTTTCGCAGAATGTCACATGAATTACTTTTTATAAATAAGTTGCTGAAGAAACAATTTTTAGATATATCTCAGGCCATGTTTATATAAAAGTAAATCAATGCTTGTTATCGTGTCAGTATGAAATAAAAAGTATCCACTTTGTGTAATTACTTGATACTTCTTTTATTATATTATGTTTTAGCCGATTAGTACAATACCAATTTTATAATAGGTGACCATTGGACTGTCACGATCCCAAGGCGCATCTCTGACGTTTCGAAGTTATGTGCGCGTTTAATAGTCCATTATCACTCGCTTTAACAGTGAAGGAAAACTTCGTAAGAAAACCTACATGTATGTGTGTTCTCTATAGTATTCTCGGATATACGAGTGTTTAGTATACCAACTTGTATTGGGCCAGCGCTTATCGCTCTCATAATATCTAAAACTTTCGAGCGAGAATCAATCCTGGACACTTAGAGATCTAACAGCATCAGTCCGGTAGCACTCATACTGCTAGAACTCTGGTAATGGCTTGTATATTCTAAAATACTTTTGTAGCCTTCCCCCACAAAAGTATGATAACCATCTGGTCTACCAACTATGGTCTTACCATTCAAACTAACAGGTGCATTAATCAAAAACACGAAATCTTTAACCCATATTTTATACTATTAATGTCTCAAGTACGGTTTTATAATAAATAGAGACATACTACGTACGTATAATTATGGTATGTGTGTTAAGTGAAAATGTTAAAAATAAGCTTTTATTATTATTCGTCACTGCAAATCATTACCAATATATCATAATATTGTTCACCGCAAAGCATTCAACTTTTCTAAATTATACATAATACATTATGTTTGCGTGGACTGAAATAATATATCATCGTAGAAGCACGATTGTGCATTAAATCCACAAAATCCTTAAATGGGTAGTTATTTACGGCCATTATTTTTGTGTTTATGTTTGCACACAACAATAATTTATACCACAAACTACAAACCAAAATTATTTGATGAAACCCATTACAAACAATTTATTAATTAAAATATATAAAAATGTCGTTTTTGTCTTCTAAACACTAATTTGTAGCTAATAATTTAAATATACGTTATTAACATTATTTTTTTTTTTTTTTTATATTAACATAACTACTTAGTTTGGTTAAAGAAGCAAATGTTTGTATAATTCTGCATTCCATTCAGTGTCATAAAATTGTTAGAGCTTTAATTTGGTTGTATTGTTTTCATTACATACGAAGTTATATGTTGGCTTCAATAACCACACTAGTTCACTGTACGTCAACATGGCATCCTTGAACAATATTAAAACACCCATTTGCATAATTATAATAACAAGGAATATCACCTGCACGGCATCCTCATCCATGGCCAATCACTTCACAGTTCACAAAACGTCGAAAACTTTTTCAACGATCGGAACGCAAAATACGTATTCTAACTTTCGGTTTTCCGTGTACTGTTGGCGCTACAAAAAACTTTTTTGACTGAATTGTGGCTGATGTCACATGTCGCAAACATTTCTCATATATAACGAGCGTGATTTGCATCGTAAGGTTACGGTCGCGTGGATCGTAATCAAAGATTTTTTATTGCTGCCATGTTACTCGTTACGTTCGGTTTCTATCAATTCATAGAGGTCAATAGGTTAATTAGATTTTTGATAGATTTGCCCTATGCGTTATTTTTGATGCTGTAATCATAAAGTCAGTTCACTTAAGAGGCACTGTACATTTTGTATATGTAATTATTATTTATTTATTTCTTTGCTTTCGCAAATTTAAAAACGCATGTGTCAGCGTTTTCAAATACTTTTGTTCCACATAATATATATAGTTTATATTGACTTAGACTTTTCTTATAACGGTTTTAACAAAGACTGAGAAATGCATAAGCTTTTCCTAGTATTTATACGTACATTACTAATAAGTAGGAACATGGCATTGATACTTCAAAAAAATATTATTGTTAGTATCTAGTCTTCAACATAAATTGTGTTTTAATGCTAGGTAAAAGGCATAATATTGAATACCTCAGCATTTCAGCTTTTTACACAAATATAATGCTGTACTCACTTATTGTTATCACGAATTATAGTTAATTCATAGTTAATGAACAATAATGGCGGAATACGAAGTCCTCGCCTTTTAACAAGAATCGTCGCTTCTAATGGATGTAGTATTTTCTGCTGACACTTTACTTTACGCTAATAATTAATAGGAAAATAATAATTTATTGTATGTGCCTCTTTTTAATTTTGAAGCTTATTACTTTAGTAGTCACATGTGATTTTAATTTAGCTGAAATGTTTAGGTTGAGTTACTGTAAATGATACGAACCTAGCGATACATGAATAATATTATACTAGAATTGTATGTTTTACTTTCCTATTAAACGACCAACATGCGAGTAGAAGAGCTATAAAAATGTTTATATGACTCAAACGTTTCCTGGTTCGATGGTTACGTAAGAGAAAGACAATAAAGAGGTGAGGTTTAGTATCACACGTGCGTACACGAATATCTGGAATGTTATGCTTTATTCACAAATACAGATATTTGAATATTATACAATTCAGTTGCGCAACTATACAAATGTACACAATATTTATTTATTTGCTTTAGGATCGTGAATATATCACATTAATTCAAATACTACATAAATACGGCATTTGTAAGCAAATCAAAGCTAAGCAATTACCTCTGAATTATCTTCTTCATCGTCCAAATGATCATACTTCACGAAAGCGTAACGCAATTGATTTTCAAACTCTTCCCTAGCTTCAGCCTTTGCTATCGCACTTAATCTCTTCATAATCACTCTAAGCAACACTTCCTATTATCAGCTAATAGCTCAATCTATATTAAACCATTTGATGCAAGACATTACACCTTCAACTATAACTAAGACTTAAGCAATGCAGAAAATATATTGCTCAAATCGAACGCCCGATGCTTAAGTGATTTTAGTTGGCCATATGAGAGATACTAAAACGGTAAAGGTGTAAACTATCGACAAAACATTCTATCTAGGTGTTTATAGGGGTGGAGCGGTAGGTAATTACTTTCCATCAAATCGGAATTGGGTATAGACATGCATGCATATAGTTTATTGCCTTGTGGAACTTTTATTGAGTGGGGCATGGGTGCACATACAAAAAATATTGCGATAAGAAATTACATTGCATAATATACCTTTTAAGTATTCGCCCACTTCATCATGAGTAACAAGTTACTAAACACGAACAATATTTAAATATATATAAATAATAACTTGCATGTGATTTTATTATGTTCACTTGTTCACAATACTGATCTCCTGGTAGCTCAACGAATGAAACATTTTATTTACGGCAGCAAAACCACAACGCATTTATTAATAATTAGGCCATTTATGAATGGTTTCATTGGAATTAATTGGCTTTGCTCGCGATCTCGCCCAAATTTGTACTTAAGTACGTAAAGATTAATAAAATTATATTCAATTTACACATGCCGAAAGCTCTTGAAATATGCACGAAGAGATTATTCTTATTATGTTCAGTATTGCAGAGGGATACTTCAATTATAATAATTATGGAATGTTTGTATACCTATATCGGTTACATTACATACATACCTACAGCTACATATGTTTATAAACACAGTCATGCGGTCTCTGCGGTTCAATTCATACCTACATATACATATTGTTACTACGATTAAAATACTTTTTGTCGATTTTTCCATTACCTCCTAACCAGTCTAGATTCAAAGTCAAAGTCAAAAATCATTTATTTACTTAGATCACAAAGTAACAGTTATGAACCTCAAAGGGGTTAGTGAGTTTATTACATTTACTGTATTTACTTTTCAATTACAAGGTTCAAGCAAAAGGTTGAGCCTATGAGAAGATATCTGCAAGAAAATCAAAGCCACTCTTTTAAATCGCCATCAAATTATAATTTCTGTATTTTACAACTCATTTATGTACCAGGTGTTGCAGTCATTATGTCATATGTCACTGATTAAATTGCATGTTCATATTATTTTCTACCCAAAAGAATTCATACCGCCTGATGATGTATTAGTTTAGTCCTACATAACGCCCATTGACGCCCATTACTTGAAGAGGAGACTGCGGGTTGCCAAATACTGTGATCTTAGCATATCTCTCTCGCTACATTCACTCTCATCGATTTTTTTCATGTCTCGTTCGTGGTTTTAGGATACTCTTTACCTGGCTCCCACAATTCTACATCAATCGAATCAATTCTAATCAAATCAAAAAAAATATTTTCGCAATATTTGTAACAGATCTTATAACTGTACAATAATCGAATAATGAGCATATCAATATTCAATATATTAATCGCATTCAACAATAATAAACTTAGATGGTAGGTACAATATTTTGATCATTGTGGACCATGGCGTGCACAGCAAAGTTAAGAAAGAGCAAAAGTCTTCAACCAGGCTATAAATTGATTATCAAAATATTTTAGTATTGTAATAATACCTTCCAATCAGGTAAGTAATTATAAATTTTAATAGAAAATAGCTCGCTATTACAAGTGTAAACAACAAAATCACCTTGCTAAACCAGATTGGTATGCAAGAGGTTGGTAGCCAAAGGCGACAGCTACAATCAAACTGGGCAAGTATACCACAATAATTTCAAAGGCCATATTGCCAGCTGCCAGTGCTGTACTTCACAATAGCTGATCCATAACATCCTAACCACTAGTGGGCATTTATTTTGTCTCACACAAATACTAAAATGTCTCGTATATCATAAAGAATACCTTCATCAGTTCAAGATCACTGTCCATAATGTTTGCCCCGTTTACGTAATGTTGACCCGCAATTATTGCAGGTGACTGGCAGTTTGAATGGTGGTAATGTTGCACAATGCTATCGTACAAACTGTCACACACGTACTTGCTCCCGTTACTATAAGAACATACTTCTTTCCTATAACAACATACTTGACTTGCCACGTGGTGAATATGTATGTATATCCATGATATATTTTACCAAACAATCACCAGAGACTGCATCAAAGCACAACAGCACCTCACCTCTCTCATACGTAGTATTCATACTATGTATTTACCATTATAAACATACATAGGTTCACGCCTGTTTCCCAGAGGGGTAGGCAGAGACTACGAATATCCATTTGCTACGATCCTGACACACTTCTCTGGCTTCATTCACTTTCATAATATTCTTAACGTAGCCTCTAACCAGAACGTCTCCGATCTGATCAAGAAACTTCGTCTAGGTCTTCCACTTGCGACTGTTCCATTCACACTAGCCTTATAAATTTTCTTAATCAGTATTTTCTCGTCCATTCTTTCTACATGCCCAAACCAGCTTAACATACCCTTTTCTATTCTCGTCACTATATCCACTTTCATGCCGCATCTCTCTCTAATCACACTAGTCCTTATTCTATCTTTCAGAGTCACACCACATGTATTTCTCAGCGCTTTCATTTCTACAGCATTTATTCTGCTCACATGCTTCTTTTGCCATACCCAACTTTCACTTCCATGCATAAGTGTAGGCACTAATAGTCCTCTATGAACAGCCAAACGTGCCTTTTCAGATACATTTCGACTGTTCATAAAAGTACCATTATAAACATGGATTATTATTGTTTTATGTTTATGTCGCATGTTAACATTGCAATTAAACTACTTGATTTATTATTGTTTTTATACAACCAAGGTGGCAGACAAGCTTACGGCCCACCTGATGGCAAGTGGTCACCGTAGCCTATGGACGCCTACAACACCAGAGGCATCACCTGCGCTTTATCGACCCTTTAGGAAAGGAAGTGGGAAGGAGAAGGAGCTGGAAGGGGGAAAGAGGATGATTGGGCCTCCGGCACTCTCACTCACCGAACGAAACACTACAGTAAGAATACTGTTATTTCACGTCGATATTCTGTTAGAGGGTAGTCCTGTCCTGGTCGAGCCGGCCCATTCATGCTGAAATCAGCGAGGCTCTACTACCGGGGAAAATGATGCCATTGTTTATTTGAAATAAAAGAGTTAAATACTATTTAAGATTGCCTTAATAAATTTCTAAATCAATAATTATTCCAAAATACGTGAACATAGGTATTTAATGTTTTGTGTTTCTATTTACAAGGATTACAGGTAATCCTATAGTATTATAGTATATACATGAGGTACTCGGGTTCAGTTCCCAAGACTGTTAATGTATTATTGGGATTTTGGTCAAGAAATTCTTAAGAATTATTATAATTATTTATTATATTATAAATTTATATAATTTTATTATAATTATTTCTACTAATTGATCAATTCTTACATAAATTGTTTTTAATCCATTGAGTCACAGCGCACACCGGTGGCCAGATACTAGGTTTTTAATTATGTCTGGCATTCCAAGACTTGGTAGGCTTAGTTAGTAGTTGTTTAGCATTTTCTTGGAGCTGTTGCTTAATTTGGACATTACTACGTGATGCCAGCTGTTTTTGAAATTTTAGTACTGCCGCCATACCTGACACTAAACCATACTCGACATAAAGTCAAGCAACCATACAGAACACCCTACCTAAAGTTTTAAATGTGGCCATTAAAGACCGTGCGTGGCTACAAACGACCTTACCAACTGGTAAGGTTGCTTGTAGCCACGCACTGTCCTTAATGGCTGTTTAAGCTAAATGTTTGGGCAGCCTCGGCATTCGAATAAATACTGATGTGAGTTTACCAGCGTTCCTGCCTTTAATCCATTTCATGGAGGAATTGATCAGGAAAATCTTGGCACCTATATTGGCACCATGGTCACCATGAACGTTTGAAGACTTGCTTGCCCAAGCATTGATTTACCAAAAAACCGACTCTCTCAAAGATAGCGGGATGGGCCGTTATGCAACATTGTTCGTGAAAAGCTTCAGTCTAAAACGCATGTCGAATCAAAATAAATATCCTGTGGTAATACTTTTACGTTCTTGTAAACAAAATAAAAAGGATCTCAAACTTCTCGTCCACTATCACCCACCATTATTGGTGAATAAAAAACGGACGAAAAGTTTGAGTTAGCATAAGGCTTAGGTACCTCGGTAAATAACTTAAACTCAAAGTAAACAATAATAAAAGGATCTCTGGCCCCTAAAGTTAGGAGCAAACTCTTTTTAATTTCTAAATAATCTCTTATTAAATTCCTTACACTCGGTATGTTACTAAGTTTGAAATTGTATTGCCTTAAAACACACTGATTTATAGTAAGTATAACGCTCAATTACCTTTAAACTCTTTAAACTCATGCAAAGTATAATAATAATAATAATAATATTCTATCACATACACACAACACCATCTAGCCCAAACTAAGCAGAGCTTGTACTATGGGTACTAGACAATGGATAAACATACATATATACTTTTTTTTTGTAAATACTTACATATTATACATAGGAACACCCAGACCAAGACAAACATCCATGTTCATGCACACAAATATTTGTCTTGTGCGGGAATCGAACCCGCGACCTCAGACGTGGCAGTCGGTTACACTAACCACTACGCCATCGAAGCCGACAAAAGTATGTAAAGTATTTAGCTTAGCAATGGGGATTTATGGACATAATGACAATGGACATGTTTACAGAAGCCAGAGTGGATGGCTTCCATGCTGTTATATGCAAGCGAGTCGCCTCTCTACTAAGCAGATTGAGGGGCAACACCAATAACATCCTAAAAATCCATCGATTTCCACATATCCCCATTGATGAGACAACTCAATGGGGATTTGTGAACTTTATGTTGGCTTATGTCCATAAAGCCCCATTACTAAGTTGATGATTAAATGAATAACCCGTTTCTTTGTCTACATTCCACATGATGTTTTAACGAACATAAGTATTTAATTAATCATGACAAAATTGCCTTTTGTTTTTATAATATTGCGGTGTGCTCAAAATAGTAGGAATACATAGTTAACTCATAGTGGTAAGTATTGTTATGACGTGCAAAGCAAAAATCAAGTTTCGAATGCCAATACTATTACCACAAAATTCAGATATTGGTAATCAATTTGGCAAAATATACTATGCTTAGTAGCTACGCAATGATTAAAAAGATTTTAACAAATCAACGCGACGTGACAACGCGCAAATATATATATGTTCCAGCTCCTTACAATAACTGGCGTACCCTTTCTACATATGTATATCGACCTTACCTTAAAAGCCATAAAATTCTATTTTCTTGTTCAATATGCCTACCTAAGCCAAAGCAAGGTCATCAGTCCTTTTTAAGGCAAAAGGATAGAAAAATAGAAGTGTTTTATGCAAGTTTTATATATCCAGTTGTATATATCCATTGGGGATTAACTTTCTTAATTACCTGGTTATACGATAACACAGACGTTTTTGTACAAAATAGTTACCTCTGAGGAAAACTCTGCATGGAAATTGCATTAAAGAAAGCAAAACCCACGAAGAAACAAGTTTCTGTGCTCATAATAGAGTGAGCTTACATCGGCATAACTAAGATTATTAACTATTTTTCTTCAACGTAGCTGCCGAAGGCTATATTGACAGTTTGATGGAAATTGTATATGTATAAGAGAATAATACGAAATAGTACTCTCATTGTGAATTTTGTAACGTTGTACATTTTAATGAATAGTGTTTCGAATGTTAATCGTCTATTAAAATAATATAGAGTCACGCTAGTAATCTCTCTGCGGTGGTTAGAGGTATACTGAACTAATAGTTTACTAGCTACGTTTCTAGGTTAATAAGGGGCACACCTCTTACTTTCTGAAAATCCTAATAAAAGAACCAAATAATAGTGCTACTTGAAACCGAGAGCGTCATGATCGCAACGAGCACAGCCTTATTGATAAGAAATCAGAAATCAGAAATCATTTATTTGTAGAAGCATAGGTTAATACAACGATGTTACAAATTATCTGTCCTCTATGTTCTGTCATTGAGACATACAAATTTAAATGGGTTAGTATCACAACAAAAGAGAGTATAAAAATAAAAATATCATCAATGTCAAGAAACAAATTCAAAATTACATGACAAATACATACAATAGCAAATTAAATTATTACACTAAAAAACAAATATATATATTACCATTTACAGAGTTAAAATATGATATTCTTATTACATTATACATTATTATCATGTTATTAAAATTGTATCATTTAAATATTCATTCAACGAATAGTAGCTTTTATTTACCAGCAACTTGAAAATATACTTTTTAAACTTAGTTAAAGGCAAGGTTTTTATTTCACTGGGTATTTTGATAAATACCTTTGGAGTTATACCAAATACACTCTTTTGCATTAAAGCTGTCTTGCACTGTACATTACACAACTGTTCTTTATATTGAGCACGTATTGGACCTATTTTCACCTCTGATACTTTTTTAAAGAGAATTAAATTCGTTTTTACAAAAACAGCTGTTTCCATTATGTACAATGCTGGTAAAGTTAACAATTTGAGGCTTTTGAAGTAAGCTGTCTGTAACTTTTAAACCAAACATTGACCTGATACACCTTTTTTGTATTCTGAATACTAGTTCTCTGTCTGTTGACTGACCCCAAAATATTATGCCATACCTTAGTAAAGACGCCACTAGACCGTGGTATGCAGTTATGAGAGATTTCTGGTTTACTTTTCTGGAAAGTTGTGAAAGGGCATTCGCTGTTTTACTTAGATTTTCACATAATTCTGCTATATGGGGCGCTTCCATGTGAGTTGATCGTCAATGTTTATACCAAGAAATTTCGCTACTTTTGTCTTTTTTATTTCATATCCATTGAAAGTAATATCAAATCTTGGTATTTTACTTCTTTGGTGAAAATGCATTACATTTGTCTTTTTTAGGTTAATTTGCAAATTATTCCTATCGAGCCAGCTAATAATGTCGAAGAGGCAATTATTTATGTCATTTTTGTAACTATTAAGATTACTAGGATCTGATTTTTTTATTATTGCTGTACTATCGTCTGCAAATAGAACCATGTTATGACAGACAGATTTTGGAAGATCATTTATATATATCAAAAAGAGTAGCGGGCCCAGAACACTACCGTGCCGCAAGCACACCATATTTTAATTCCCTTGGTTCAGATGTATAAATTATTTCTTGTTTGGTTTTTAGACATAATCTAGAAATTTCTGTACATTGCGTCCGGTTGCTCAAGTACGATTCTAGAAGTTGTAGAATGTTACCTCTTATGCCATATCCCTGAAGTTTATTTAATAAAATTTTATGGTCTACGAAGTCGAACGCTTTGGTCATGTCAGTGTAAAGAGCACAAACAGGTACTTTTCTATCGATGAATCCATAACACTAGACATGAATTCAAAAATAGCCATATTAATTGTAATTTTTTGGCGGAATCCTTTCTGTTCGGTACCAAATAGTTTATATTTGTTGAAATATGCATATATAGATCTATAAATTAGTTTCTCGAAAACCTTAGAGAATATAGGAATTTTAGCTATAGGTCTGTAGTTTTTTAATTCAAATTTGTCTTCTTTTTTATGAAGAGGTTTGATAATTGTATGTTTTAATCTCTCTATATTCCATCTGTTATGCTTAAATTAAAAATATGCACCAATATAGGAGCTATTACTTTAATGACGAATTTTATTACTTTTGTAGAGATGCCATCATAACCGACGGTGTTAGTGTTTTTCAGACTTTTTGTTACCCGTATTACGTCGTCTTCTTGGACTGGTAGCATTAATAAAGATAGCGACGTCAAATTTTTAAATTTATCACTTGAATGAATGTCACTTTTAATATTATCTTCGATTACGTCAACAAAGAAATTATTTAATTCGTTAGCGATGTCAAGAGGCTGAGTAATCAACAAGTCATTTCTTTTTATTGATGTAATTGGGTTCTTTGGTAAAGAGATATTGGATTTATTAATTATATGCCAAGGCGCTTTTGCTTTATGTTGGGACGTATTTATAAAGTGATTATTTTGAGCTTTTTGTGTTAACTTAATTATTTTTCTATATAAAAATGTGTAATTCTTAAATGCAAGTTTGTTGTATTAAATAACCCTATACCATTATATCTAATTTATTAAATAACCCTGCCATATTTTGGTGTAGAATGTTGAGTGTATTATAGAAAAAACTGAGATAGCCTAAAAGGGATCTGATAAACGAATAAAGAGCTATTTATAATTATCATAGATTTATTTACAACAAAAGAGAAGCATTACGCAGAACATGAACCTATAAATAATAATGTTGCGTGTTCAACGACTTTTATCATTACTCTTTCTTTTTTTGCTAGGCAGTTCGTCAGGGATTTAGAACTGCCTAAGTCTAAACGTGCTCATTCGTTTTCGTAATTTACATGAATTTATCTCCTACCTTTTTACGAATTTTATTTAGAATTGAATATACAAGTATTGTGTTGTAAACTATTGAAGATAAGTGGTAATAAACCTCATTAAATACAGTTCGTTCAAAGACGTTGCCCACACATGAGTTAAACCATTTCTTTTTGCGTCAGACTTTACACAGCTTGAACGAAACAAAGATCACTCAGATTCCAACCAAGCAATTAGAGATTAAGAAAATTGCTACCAAAAATCTACTGTAGTTGTTTTCCCGAAATAAATATTTATTTTCAATAAAATAGTTAAAACCTTTTTTTAAACATTAACTGTCTCTGTGACGCAGCGGTAGTGAATGCGACTGCTGTGCATATTGAGGTCTCGGGCTCGGAACCCGGTTCGGATCTACAAAAAGTTATTGGGCTTATCTGTTAAGAAATCTCAATACGAGCCCATTGTTAAGAAGTTATTTTATTATTATTGTGGTATTAGACACCTCCCTGCCTCGGAAAACACGTAAAACCGTTGGTCCAGCGCCTAATCTCTCTCCGGTCCTGTCGGATTTTTCGTACCATTGGATCATGAGGGTTAGGGAACAGATAGTGCACTTGTGTTTGCCCACTTACTATACACGTTACGCAGATAGCCAGTCTCTGGCCACCGTAGCTGAATTTTGATCTGAAGACCGTAATAGTTTAAACGCAACCACTAAAACAAGTAGTCACTTTATCTAAACAATTCCTTACATTGAATAATAACCTTAACTCGACACCAAGTAGCCTAAAATTGTTAAACTAACATAAGTAACCTATCGCTGTGCCAATTTCCTGCAGCAAAACTATTATTGTTTGACGATTAATCCAATGTAAATGGATAAACCCACGGGATCTTTTATTCCTTGTAACTATAACATTGTTGCAACTACAATATTTATGTCTTAGTAGATTAGAACGAAGAATAAAATAACTGATTTGATGATGAGTTACGTTTATTTTAAGCAGTAAGTAATTACTGCTTAAATTTTCGCGTTAACTAAGTATGTAAATACTTAGTTAACGCGAATAAAGGTTTAATCATGATTGAATCAAATCATGGTTTCAGTTTCAGGTATTCTGAATCATAAGCTACTTTGTTTACAGCAGAATAACAATTTAATTTCTCTTTAATTGGTTATTTATAATAGACTTATAATTGTAACCTACAGTCCGGCGCATAACACGGATATGAAAATGTTACAACACAAACACCTATTGTATTTCATACAACATACTTCAAACCCTTAAAAGATTTCTGGGCAGACATGAATCCCTTTCTTAGCACATACCTACATACATATGTATATAAAGATAAACAACATTCATTCATAAATGCCAGCTAGGTAAGTAGATAAACTGTAAAGGAAGTACCGTTCATAACTTAACCGTTAGCGACATAGCCCAGGTGTAAGCATTATGAACAATATTATCAATTACTCATATATTACAAACAAAAATTATATTTATTACCATTTTTATCTATTTGATTAGAATTCAATTATACAGTATAGTATATCTAAAATGATGACTACAAGAAAACCGTATTCTTATCTTGAAATGATTATTTCAATTTAGATTACCAATTCCTAGTTTTCTTGTTAACCCTTCCAACTAAGCTAGAATGCTTGCGTGAGGAACGGGTTCACGTCAATAGTGTAGCTGGTATTCGAACCCACGAACACTCGATAGCGAGTCAAATACCTTATCCATTGGGCGGCAGTTTAAATAGAAATATGACTTTTCTTTTGGTGCAGAGTAATAAAAGTAGTGGTCAGTCTTTGTGTTATTGCGCACAATGATAAACTAACAATAAATAAACTAAATATATGTATATGTATGAAATTCAGTTCAGTTTATGTATTTTCAATATTTTTATATTTTTAAGTTGTATCAGATATGTCACATAAAAATTGTATTAGTATATTGGTTTTAGCTTTGACATTTATTGAGTATGGACGAGTTGAACAGTTATTAAAATAAACGAATAATAATTTATTCAATCGTGACCTCGTTTTTGTCAATAATGCCAAATTCCGAAAGTCAGAGGTGCGCGACGTGGGTTCGAATCCGAGACCCTCTGCATTGCAGTCTGTTGGTCTTGACTAAGCTATCGCTGCTCTAAGATTTATATTATATTTGTGTTTACTGCTATACTGTTTGGGGTCGTAGCACACAGACAAAAACTTACCCTTTCACTATTACCTACTTATCTAGTACTTTCAATGAAGGTGGTCATCATAATTTTGGCCTTCGAACTCGTTCCACAATTGTACTTCACGCTGCTATTCTACAGGTACCCCTACATTTTGCTGGTCTAATATACATATATGTAAAATTTTTGTTTTCTATAGACAAATTTTGATATACCTTACCTACTTCTATAAATATAACTTAGTGGGTACCAAGTTACATTTATCCTAGTATGCAAAAATCAAAAACTATGTTAGTAGTAGTTATGATGAACTCTGTACGAAACGTAATACTAAAGAGAGGAAGAGCTGTGTCTTTAAATCTACGAATCTTCCTATTTATAACACAGTTTTGTTTAAATTTGTTCAATAGTTTACATGTGATGCGTGTTTATACAGACAGACAAATTACACAAAAATTGCTAATTTCAACTTAGTTGTGTTGTCTATAGCAATATTTATCATAATAATTGTTTAAAGGTTCACTATGGCTGAGTCAGACATTTTTCTATACCCGTGGTAACATCGTGATTTATTCAATTGAAACAAGCATATTAACATAGAAATGCAAAGTTTTGTAATAAATACTTGGCCATCAATCGATTACTTTTTAAATTGCAGACACAACATGCGGTATGCGGCTGAATTTGATAGGTATATAAAGAATATAGACATGTAAAAGATTGATTAATCTACATATGGATTAATCAATCTTTTATACATATTATTTTGTATGACGTCTGATAAAATTCACGATCATTGGAGAGGACTATTTTGAGAATATTTTCAAATGTAATGTAGGTACGTTATCTACTAACGACAAATTCGACGATTTAAATTATTTAAGTGCATTATACAATATTAAGTGGCAACTGAATTCAGCATATTCTACGTTCGAGTAGACCTATTTTAATAGTGATCCCAGCCTCGTTTATTATATAATTCTAGAAAAATATGATACAATCGGAGCCAATGCTGTTATTCTACGCAAATAGCTTTAGACTCTCAGACTACCTACCTACCTGATTAAACTACGCTTACGCGTATAAGCATACACTTAAGAGCACCGTAAGGGCAGTAGGAATAGTTGGCTTAATGTATTTGTAATTTAAAGCATGTTTTATATCTAATAGATTAATCATACCAGTGGTTATTACTTAATCATTTAAGTTCGCAAAACTTGTTTGAACAGTTGAAAACATTTACACAAAAGAAAATTTTTGTTCACATTTATATACATTAGGAAATTTCTTAAATGGCCATGTTACTCACAATATAAACTCATAATTTCACTAACAATCCCATACCTATAAATTAACCAAAGGCAATTAGACAGCGTAGATACCTACCATAAAATACGTTATAACTCTAAACGAAGTTCATCAACTGCAAACTTAATACATTCCAACCGTATCTAATACCAAAACGAATATGAGGAGCAACAAAAATTAAATATTTATTGTTGCTTTCAAAAGTTTCCGACTTTGTGAAGTATGTGTGGAGTTGCTCATACGTCGTAAATATCCTCCATATCGACACGAACGGTAGCGTGCGCACATTCTCCCTCGTATACGTACCCTGTTGATCTCCTCCTCCGCCAACAGCATGGCTTGCGCTCTGTCCTCATCATCCATGGCCATGTGTCAAAATATACCGCTTACAACAATTAACAACACAAAAATCACAACAGAAAAAAACCGCCCGACGTCAGGGCAACGTAAAAAACGACTGGTACACATTACCCGGGACTTTTCCAAGGGCTTATTAAAAGAAGGAGAAAGTAAGGTAAATTAGAGTAATATGGTTTATTAATGTTAAAAGTAATTTAGTTGTGATTCGGAGTGGGCGGTGGCGTGCGGACACGCGACGGTGACATCGCGGCCTCGCACCCGCGACGTGCGACGCGCGACGCAGCCATCGGTCGCCGAGCCACCGCGTCACCGAACCACCGAGCCACCGTGCCGCACGAGATCACGAGAGCACGACTGTTTGTTTTAAACCCATATTGTATTGCGAAACTTGCGACCAAACAGTTATGTCGATATAATTTAATACTTTTAGATTTTATCTCGGCGCAGCAGTAAAGCACTTAAACATAAAATTAATTAACTTGTATATAATATGCATGTAGACTAATGAATATATTGAGACTTGTATATAATTTGCTTATACGTTTACTTTGATAAAATTAGGGTTAAACCCGAAATAATGTATTTTGTTACAACGTCTTTGATATTTTAGTAACTATAAATTAACTTATATTTCAGCAAATTGAAAGGAAATGTGGTCAGCGTTAATTTCATACAAACGTATTTCTATGTTTTCTCTCTGAACACAAAAGCTAAAACAAATTAAATATAATCTACTAGCTGTCCCGACAGACATAGCCCTGTACAGGCGAAAAAAAATTAAAAGAAACACCCTATCTACACCATCCCCGAATCCACTCGAACACACACAAAAAAATTTATTCGTATCGGTCCAGCCGTTTAGGAGGAGTTTAATTACAACGAAAATTGGCATTGATTTTTATATATAGATCAACCACTACCATGGACCTATGTTATGCTTTTCTTATTATTTAATAATTTCAAGAACCATAAACTTATAATAGCACTTGGTTGTACTCTTGTACTTTGACGTTCATAAAATAAATTTAATAAAAGAATAATTAAAAATAATAAACAAAACATTTTTATGTCGTTCCTGTACTTTTAAATGTTTTGACGACCGCATTTCCTCTTATCGAGGGTGTCAATATATGAGCAGTACTTTTGTGATAAATATTTTTGTAAGACTGCCTATTTAGCTCTGTCGCTCGTATCGATGAATCGAAGTCCATTCGTTGCCACAATGTGATTGATATTTATTTCATATGATCCCTTTTGTAGCTTAAATTCCGCGCACCAGAAGCAAAAATAAGCTAGTAAATAAAAATGAGTTTCATTCCTTTTATTGAAGACAATATAACATTTGTAATTTAAATTTCCTTCTGACATACATTGCATTTATTATAATATCATGTTTTACTAAATTTAACACACCCTAACTCAATATTATAATTGCAAATGCTAGTTTGTTATGCTTTCATGTCTTAACTAATCTACTAATCATGATGCAATTTCGCATATGAGATGTCAGGGGTACAGAAAAGGGCATAAGATATCTTTCAATCAGAAAAAGTACTGTTACTATCCTAACCTACATATACGCGAGCGAAGCCGCGGGCATAATCTAGTATTATATAATTCATTTCGAACGAAGCCTATAATCGATCTATTTGTGTGGCCAACAGTAGCGTGTCTTCGGCTGGTACGTGTATACATTACTGTTTATTAGTTTCAGACATGCTATGAAATATTCCTTTGACAAATAAGATCTATTGGGTATAATGATTTATGTAGCTGGTACCTACATACCTGTTTGATTTAAACAATTTCATAATGTATAGATCTTTCAATGATCTACACATTTTATACTAATGTATATACAGTTATATTACTATCGTATTGTATGCCTTGCTGCCGAGAGACGTAGAAATGACATAGGTATCTAATTATTAAATAAGTCATTAGACTTATTTTATTATTTATCTCAATGGAGCGTGTAATACACACTTCTTTAAGAACCAACATTGGAATGGTACTGGGAAGTAGGTAGGCATAGAATAGCCTTATCTATAAAACTGGCTAGTTCGATATTTTGACGTGGTATCTGAAATGAAAATTCATCATATAAATTAGATAGTCATATAAGAAAGGTTTTCTTTCATATTTGCCCCTTTTTATATGAAGGGGACGATTATGCGATTTTCCATGGTCACTAGTACTTGTGGAATACCATGAAAAATCGCATATACGTGGTATTAATTAAATTAACCCTTTTGTAAGAAAATTGACAGCACGAATATCGATACTGACTGCAAGTAAACATCGGTTAATACCTGAATCCTAAATATAGTTTAAATGCGAATGTGAGTTTATTTGTTACGCTTGAATGCCTTAACTTCTCGGCCAATTACCAAGAAATTTCGCATACACGTTATCAGGGAGACAGAAAAGGACACATGGTACCTATAATCCAGTAAAAGTAAAGTAAAAAGTATTGTTACTATACTATCTACATTAATCACGCGAGCAAAGCAACGGGCATAATCAAGGAAGGCAATAAAATACAAAGTAAAATACAGATCTCTGAATTATCCAAAGTTATTAAACCCTCAAAACAATCACTAAAATACTCACTCACCCTTGTACAAAAAATGCTCTCTATCTCATACACAGTAATTAATATACAGTGTTAGTACCAAAAATGTAAGTTACATTAAAATTAAATAATTATTTTAACTACTTACTTAGTAGTAGGATTTATGTGCTACATATTATTATACAATAAATAATCACACCAAAAGTAAGCTCATAAGTAAATGAGACATCGATACGATCTAAACAGACATTTTGCATCGGCCTCTGAGCTCAGTTTCACAGGCTTCTAACACGGGAAGCCTGAACACCAGGATAACATAGAGCAAAGATAGTAGAAAGTTCAGTATTGAAATAGAATTATTTATTTTAAATTGCGCCTTATATAAGTGCTGTAAGTCTCATTGTCCCGTGCAGTCTTAAGTCGTTTCTGAAATTGATCGTTGTATAGCTGTCGCGAACATAATTTTACTGTTATCTGGTACACTAGTATAGGTATATCATCGATACTTAGGTGTTATTTAGTTTTGATGTAATTTCTAAATAGCTCATAGGTGTTCTAACGAATAAACAACTGATATTATTAAAATGTAAGTTATAAAATTAGATTTTTTTAAATGTAATGCTTGCTTCTGTTGTAAATTATAACTTAACTAACTTTAAATTAATTGAGCTCTTCACTTCTCACTACTACTTTTACAGTTAAGGATTAATAAAAACAGTAAACTTAAATTAACATGTTTTGATTTAATCCACGTAGATCATTGTTATTATGAAAATAAAACTATGGATTTTTCAATAAGCATATTACCTACCTACCTACTAATCATTTTATGAAAGTGCCTTATATTGCATCTTTCTATAAAATATTGCGCTGATTTTTATATGGTATCTACACCGTCCATTGGTATACGCATAAAACAATACTCAATTTAAAGAAATTGTAATTACAATACTTATAACAATTTCAGTTCGCGTTCCGAAATAATTATGAGATTTCCGTTCCCATGGAAGCTTTTTCGAATTTGGCACACACATGAACGCTGAAGAAGAAGAATATTATGTTTACGATAAGAAACGATAATACAAAATCCGAAGTTTATATTACATAACTCATTGCTTATAATAAGTTTAGTTTTATTACAATAAGTTAAGTCTTATATTATAACTTATTAAATTGGAATAGTGTAGCGGGCAGCAATAATTTATTAATTATAACAGCGAGAATTGGATTGCTACTTTCTGTTAATGGGATACCTGATGAAAATTGAACACACTGATCTTAATATATTGATTACATATTGAATCCCCAGATTTATATACATTATCAACTTGAGCCGCACAATTATTTTTTTGTCATTACAAAATTAGTTCATATGACATAATTATTAAAAGCTAATATTGTCTTCTGATTACGCGAAAGTTATTCATTGAAATTAAATTAGTTTATACGGATTGTTTCGCGTTGTTAATTTAACACTTTATTACATAATTTAGAAACTGTTACACTACTACTGCTATTAAACTTTACTAATTTTAACTTTATTAATACTATTATAACTATTTATATTTAAGATTATACTCGACTTCAAGTGCAAACCACCTATACAAGATGCAGGGGTCTATAAAATAGATTGTGTCTGCAGACTCTCAAACATTGGTCACACCAAAAGAAGCATAGGCACCCGCATAAAAGAACAAATAGGTAGCTGATGTAAAACACCAACACTCGATGTAGTCTGCTGTGTGTGAACATGTGCAACAGGGGACCTGAGATTTGAGCAACCACAGATTCTCACTAAAGAACACTGATTCCTACCAAGGATGCTTGACGAGGCCATTGAAATAAAAAAACATCCTAATTTCAATAGATAAGATGATTGGAATGTACCACCAGCTTGGGATCCAGTAATTCAAATAGTCGAACTCAAGAAGAAGCAAACCATAGCTAGACTTCATGATACTTTGAACTCATTCTGCGTAAATAGAAACACCAATAATTAAATTATGTTCGGGTACTTTGAAATAACTACACTGGAACATTGAGACAACTACCATCTTAGTCTCCCCGTGACCATGGCTACTGGAAAGCAACCGAAACATCGGTTATCTTAAATATAAATAGTTTTAATAGTAGATATTAATAGTTTCTTTTTTTTTTATTTTATTTTATTTAGGGTTTTCTTTTAAAAAAAAGCATATCAAACCCATTGTACATATACAAGAGCTTAACTAATTATAAAAATGGCTATCGAGGAAGTCGATGCTGAGTCCGCGGTATTAGCCGGTAAAATGCTGACGTTATTTCCGAAGTAGGATAACTCAAAGCACTTTGTAAAATTCCTACATCCAACCTATTAATACCAAACTTTCTCATCGTGGACTCCCTCTCGACCTCGCTTCTGATACACTCCATCAGCAAATGTTGCACATCTCCAACCCTTCCACAAGTCAGGCAATTTGGCGAATTGACTTTTTTCATCAGATATGCAAACTTTGCCGACGGATAGTGGCCAGAGCGAAGTCTAAAAGCCAATTTTAATATAAATCTATTTAACCTAGTGTTTATAAACCAATGCACACGAGGAGGCTCACACTGTATGGTTTTATACCATACGCCCTTTTCTTTACTTCGCTCATCAAAAAATTCTTTCCAAATGTCATGACAAATGGCTTTATATTTTGGTATCATTTCATGGTGAGAAGGGGCAACACCTTTTAGCACACCATCTGTAACAGCTAATTTTGCAAGTCGGTCAGCCTCTTCGTTGCCAGCTAAGCCAACATGTGACGGAATCCATTGCAATTTCAGAATCTTCCCATTTTGATTAAATTTAAATAAACAATCAAGAATTTTGTAGGCTACCGAAACACCTCTGAAACCAGAGACGCATAGAGCCAAATGCTGAAGGGCACTTTTACTGTCAGTTAAAATGATTTCGATTTTGACCACCTTCTTAAGATTCAATCGAATACAGTAAAAAACTGCTTCTGAAATTGCAACAGGTTCCGCCGACATGATCGATATATTATTACATATTTTATTTTATTAATAAAGATAAAATTAGTAAAGTTTAATAGCATTAGTAGTGTAACAGTTTCTAAATTATTTAATAAAGTGTTAAATAAACAACGCGATAAAATTTTAAAAGCTAGTAAATACGATCTGTATATTATTACTGAGTACGTAAAATATCGAGCGATACCTATCAAGATTTTGATACAAAAATGTTGTCTGTCGTTCATTAAATTTTTGGTTGTTGTAGATATGTCAAAAATATAATAAACTAGCTCACCCAACAGTCGTATTCCTATCAATCTATCTAAAATACATTTCACGTAAATAAATTCAATATCAAAACGTCATCAATTTTTGTTTCTTATAAAAATACTATTTAAAGTTTTGACATATCCTGCGGCTTTTTCGCTATTTTTCGTTCATACAAACCTTGTCCTGACAATTACGAACACAACAAAAAAGTAGCCAAATCGGTCAAGTCGTAATTAAGTGATGCTCCGTCATACATGTGGCAATTGATTTTTATTTGTATACTGTGTGTATAATAAACCCTGTGCGATCCATTAAGGTCTTGTTTCTCTCTTGACAAACATGTCGAGAAAAATAACAAAAAAAATCTATATCATCGTAAAAAGTCTTCATAATATTATTAAGTACAGTATTGATCAGCATTTAAACCCTTAAATTACTGAAATTTCGCACAGTCTAGCAATACTCCACTAAATTTGACAAGGACGCGGAGCGTGGCATACTTTTGGCGGCATTTTCTAAAGCCGGCAATACACGTTGCCGAGTGACAGCCTATGCCAACGTATGGCCGGTGTATTTGCTTTGCCTTGCCAGTGCTTAGTATCACTCGCCTAGCTGGCCGAGTGAAGGCAAGCGCCAACGTGTATAGAGCTCGATTGGCGTAGCTTGTAACAACTTGCAGTCGCTCGCGACCACTCGTCTCATTTCGGAGCGGTGTCGGATTTTCTGCAAAAATCAAAGGCGTTGGCCTGCGCTCGACCAATAGCGTCCACATGTTAGTCTGGCTGCCATTTCGCGCTTGGCGAACGTCGCCGTTATACGTACAAAATATATTAATTTTACAAGTCTACTACAGTATACACTGATATAATAATTATATGCGCTCATCAATCGTGAATAACTCGTTGGAATGCCATAATTAAATAAATACCAGCAGCTGCAATAACTTTTACGACGTCCATATTGTTTCAATGCTTAATAAAGACTGACAGCGCCCAACGTGTGGACAGCTCCACGAAGCTTGTCTACATTGGCCGTTTGCATTGGTTTTCTTCAAACTTGCCGAACGTGTAGAAGGTAGTACTTGCCTTGTATCAGTTTGACTTCGCTCGCGTTGGTCTACGCTTGGCCAACATGTATTGCAGGCTTAAGGCGTAGGTAGGTAGGCGCGGCGTAGCGCGGCGCGGCATCGGTGAACCTTTATGAACTTTAGTGATACCTAGGTATTATGATTAATAAGTTTTCAGTGTTGCCATGGGTAATTTATTAACATATTATTTTAAATAAATTAAATATACTGGAGTAATTTCTTTGATCGATTTTTTTCACTTACGTACTCATAATAAGCTACTGTATAACACCTTTAAGGATCGGAAAGGGTTTATTATACACACTGTATATAGATATAGCCTAAGCCTAACCTTATTTATTCAGCCTTTCATAAAATACAAAAAGGCTCTGTTATTATATTTGGTCTAAGCTAAAACGAATTTTTGTTATTTTTTATTTCTTATGGTAATATTAGATACATAATAATATCACGATGGTGTTTACAAATAGTTGTAGTCTCATAGATATTCTATACTATTTGTAAACGCTATTGTTTACTAGTCTGCACATTCTAAATCTAAATACTTTTCAAAACGTTGTAAACAGAATAAATCGCGATAAAGTTGTATCATCGTCTGGAGCTTAAGCGGCAGCCAGACTATTATTTTTTAATGATGTCTGGTATTCCAGCAATTGACAGATTCATTGGGTTAATAGGTGGGTATGATGTATGAGATGTTGTGGTTGATAAATGGTAGGTACTTATGATACCGTTTAACCATTGAAGTTGATGGCTACTTTGATTGATTGTACCTATATATATATAATGTTTATAATTTACCTGCCTAATTAACCTGGATGAAGAGTGGGGACTAAAAATTTTAAGCCTTGCGCGTCAGCTAGAATAAAATTGTACTTTACCCGGAGCATGTCCTTTAAACAAATATTTTCTTATTATCGTTGTTTTTGTGACCATGGAAAATAGCCTAGAGCATAGCCGTAGTATTTTTAACTTTGTAAGAAAATACGGCACGCAATATCGAACGTTGCTACAAGTGAACGTACAAGGTACTTAAATAAAATAAATAGGAAAATACAAATGTCTGGACCATCGCAAAGTTATTGATCTCTCATTACAACCAATAAAATACTCATCCATGTACAAGAAAAACTCTAGATATACCATTTTTTATTTTTTTTTATTTTGCTCGTCAAAATGACCACACTCCGCCTGATGGTAAGCAGTCGTGTGGTCTAAGAGCAGTGGCCTCCACATCGTCCTCATAGCAGCCGAGGCGATGTTGAGGTCTCTACTTTGACGGCCTGAGAAGGTGCTTTTTCACGCCCCGCTTAAAGGACCCAGGATTGAAGGAAGAAGGAAACACGTGCGTTGGCAGAGAATTCCATCTCAAAACAGGTAAGTAGGTTTCTATCCTATTTACTATGATCTATATGACGCAGGATTTATATGCTACCTGTATATTGTTGTAAAATAATTATAATTCCTACAGTACGGTCATGTGAATGTGACATCGATGCGATCTAAACACACAATTTGCATCGGCCTCCGAGCTCAGTTTCACAGGCTTCTATCACGGGAAATCTGAACACCAGGAGAACATAAAGCAATGATAGTGGAAACTCCAGTGTGGATTATGAATAGAAATGTCATATGAAAATAATATCCTGTGTGATAATAATTGAAAACGTTAATTCTAAATATAATATTAACTACGATTAATCCCTCCGTTACTACTGAGCCACATTGATAAAAAACCAAACCAAAGAAGCTAGAGCTGTTTGGTGTAGATTAAGATATATAGTGACCTACCTTCTGATCACTATGAATAAGTACAATGATTAGTTTGACGCAGTGGCGTTGAAAGGATATTATCAGCTGCCATATTGAATGCCATTAACGACTTTGATGCACCCGGTACGTGCTTTGGCGGCTCAGTATAGTTTAAAATTAACGCACAGTAAAAACACAATATATTTAAAATGTATTTATTTGAGCACTTCATCGTACAGTTGGTAAATATATTAATACTATACTGCTGACGATCTATTACATCACAAGCGTTAAATTACTTTTTCTATCTACAACACAATATACAAAAATGACATTTAAATTTCATTAATTCAGTTGCGGTACGGAGACAACATTATTATAGTTAGTACTATACATCAAATCTGTATCTGTTAATAATAATAATGACCTCCTGACCGAATTTCGGTCACGGCGGTCAATCTTAACGGAGACTGGCTATCGGCGCAGGACATATTATAGTGCACAAGTGTGTGACACGACCGGAGAGAGATCAGGCGCAGGACCATCGGCTTTACGTGCATTCTGAGGCACGGGGGTGTCTAACACCGCCAACATCCTAACTCCGGGCTCGTATTGAGATTTCATAACAGAAAATTCCAATGACTTTTAGTTGGCCCGACCCGGGATTCGAATCCGAGACCTCATGCACAGCAGTCGCATTCACTACCGCTGCGTCACGGAGGCAGTTTGTATGTATCGATTATAATGTATATCATGCAATCAACCGTTTCGTTACATGTTCCGGTTCTACATACACTGCCAACCAGCGACACAACACTAGCTTGTCAGGTTGACATGTCTACATCATTGTACAATTAAGATTACTAGCAATTCCGGTTGCTAATTACTTGTGTTTCTTGTTTAACTTCAGCGATTCGAACTCTAGATCCCTCGATTGTTAATTCAAGGATTTACCATTCAAAAAGTATCAGATCAATTTCAAAATTGGTTTTATATTTTATTTTCACAATTTGTGTGACTAAACACCATTTAGATCGTCAGCTAATTATTATAATGATAAAATTGCAATAATTGTGCGTGTACACACGTATTTTATTTCATTAGTACATATAAATATAGACGTATTCTTAAATTACAATAGGTACTATAGTATGGGTATTACTTCAAAATTGAACATTATTATAATTATTACTAATTCTAAGTCCCTAGCAAAATAGGCAGTCTGAAAGCCGTTACATCCCATTTTACAATTATTAAACTAAAATCAAATTTTATATTTAACAAATAATGCCTATATCACGGGACAGCATTACCAGTCCATAGAACTTTCAAGGACACTAGACCTGAAGCACCTATGAATATCCAAACTAAACTACATCACATTTCTTAGCGGAGACACAAGAACTATTATGTTCACATAATCAAAAACATTTTCACAGTGTTATGAACTAGTATGAAACATTTAGTAAGAATTTTAAATTTAGAATTTGCTATGAGAAACTCAAGTTTTGTAAATGTATACCTCATTTACAAAATGCCTATTTCGTCTGCATAACTTTGTAGTAGTCACACATTCTAACATGCAATTCTGTAGCAAAAACATTAATTACATTAATATTTTACTTGGATTAAACTAATTTTCATCAATATCGTACCTAGTAGTAATAGTTTTGTACGAAAATATGCATTCACCGAGATTCAATCCAAAGGTATAACATTAGTCAAATGATCCAAATTGAGTAAAATACATATTTAATTTATAAGCAAAGAACAAGCCACATTTCTTTGAACTGGTTTTTGTGCGTGCTATAAACATAGCTACCGTCTTTAGTACAGATTCGTTATTTCATTTTCAATAAAATAATAAAACATACTTACATACAATTTCTCGATCTGTACTTCGGTAAAAATCAGTCTAAGTTACTAAGATGGTTTTACTTTCCCCTTTACTTAACAATTGGCTTACATCAACATTTGTTTTCCTAATTTAAAATTTAGATTATGAACAACGTATACAAATTATTATAAAGGAACAATATAATTACACTGTAAACCATAATATAAGTATATGTATATTATTAAATAAATAATCAATGTATTAACTGACTGTTAAGAAATCTTCTATAATTTAAATATAGTATATATTTCATACTATCTTAAAATTATAGAAGAAAACAGGTTATAATATAATTATTAGTATTGGAATACATCTTAACTAAACTATATAATTATGGTAGTATTTTATACCATAGATACGTAATAGTTAAATATTGCCTTATACTAATGGTAACAATAATGGTATCTAAACTAAAATGTAGTAAACAAAGCAAATGATTTGTGATCGTCACAATCATATACAAAATGGGGATATTAAGACGTCGGATGCAAGTACAGTCAGTGGCGAACGTTTCTTCCAGGCATAGTCTTACTTATTTGTACTTGTATTTAAGTATTACGTGATGACAAGTCTTGGTGTTGGCAGGACTGTGGAGTGCTCTGCGAACATTAACGCCGCCATCCACTTTAGTTGGTCTTCCGTAACAGCGCCGGCTAAGGTACAACCGAACCATGGCCGATCTTTACTTCTGTAAGGAATATACATTTTAGTTTAATCATTTAAAATGCGTTATGCTTATTATTCTACACAATAAATGGATTTTGATAAATTTACTACAATAAACATTAAAATATTAAATATCAGGCGAAATTAATAATCAATTGAATTTAAAGAAAACTTTTAGCGTGACAAGTTGTATCTGGCTATCTTATTGAGCGTGTCAATAATATATTATCAGATAGCATCATATTATATTTGGGTGGTCTGACAACTAAAGCTCAGTTTAAAAATAAAATGCTGCTATAGATCAATGTAAATACAACAATAACGATTACTAAATCAATTGAACTGTTAGTTTAAGCAGTAGTTTATTTGTTTAATATGTGTTTGTGTAAAAATTCACATCAAGATTGTTTACCTTTAATTAAGTACCTAACCAAATGGAGTATAAACAATTTCTTCTTATAAAAATCTGAATTATGCGCTTATTATTTTTCAAGTTTGTCTCACTATTAATTAATTACGTTTCAGCGCAATGATTCTCACTCAAATTGATGTGAATTCTTCCTGTCTCTTTTAATTTAAAGTAATCCTGACATGATAAACAAATATTGCTAAGGCATGCTGTATCCTTAAACATTTACTGCAGAAATCAGTACTTATTAAATGACTACTATTCAAATTATGAAAATGTGTATACCTCGTGTAATGTATCTTTCTATAAAACATCGCACTGATTTTTATATAGTATGCGGTGCATTAGGCATACACATAAAACAATACTTAATTTAAAGAACTTGCAATTACAGTATATTAATTTTCGTTCGTGTTCCGAAATAATAATGCCGTGGAATATATTTCGAGGATTGCACACACGTAAAAGCATAAAGAAAATAATAAATTGTAATAAAAACTAAGTTTATATGTAACTCATTTCTTAGAAATAGGTATATAACATATCGAATCGGAATAGTATAGAGGGAAACAATATTTTTTTAATTATGACAGCGAGATTTGGATTATTGTTTTTTGTTATTGGGATACCTGATGAAAATCGAGCACACTAATCGCAACAATCAAAATATATTTATCATCAAATACCTATACATTGAATCCCCAGATTTATAAACATTATTAACTTGAGACGCACAATTATTTATTTGTTGTTACGAAATTATTTTACACTAGCTGTTAACCGTGACTTCGTCCATGAGGAATAGAACAAAAAAAAAATTGTTCAGTGCCTATACTTTCAATTTAGTAAAAATTATTTTAACATTACAAACAGACAGTTCAATTTTATTTGTTTGTATAGATGACATAATTCTTAAAAGCTGGTAATACGACCTGTAAATTATTACTGCGTACGTGTAACATCGAAACGACACAAAATATGGTCTGTGGTTCAAAAAATTTTTGGTTGTTATATGTTAAAAATATGATAAATCTATCGCAAATACATTATTTAATCTTTTCATAAAATATAAAAAGGCACTTTTTAATTATTCTATCACATATACACAACACCATTTAGCCCAAACTAAGCAGAGCTTGTACTATGGGTACTAGACAATGGATAAACATACATATATACTTTTTTTGTAAATAATTACATATTATTCATAGAAACACCTAGAATAAGACAAACATCCATGTTTATACACACAAATGTTTGACTTGTGCGGGAATCGAACCCGCGATCTCAGGCGTGGCAGTTGGTTACACTAACCAGTATGCCATCGAGGCCATATTTCTTTGGTCTTAGCTAAAACCTTTTTTACTTTTACAATAAAGAAAGTATTAGAGTGCCCAATATTTCTAATAATTTACAATACATACCATAACAAGCGAATTATCCGTAGCCACTGTTAGCATGGAAATAATTGTAAAGTGATATTAGATACAAGAGCGTTTATTAGCCTTCGAATTGCTGATACTTTCTTAAAGCGTTGTATAATGAATAAACCACGATTAGATTCCACTAACGTTTTGAGGTGATTTTAAATTATTTTACACACAAGAGAATTTGCTCTTTTGTTAAATTATGTAGCAAATCGTTCATTTAATCGATCTGAGACAAGCAATCTAAAAATATATTGAACAAACAGTAATTAATTGAAAATAAAGGAGTAAATAATATATTAAATTTGGCTTTAAGAAGTTAGGGAGTAGTGGGATATCTTGGTATAACCTTAACACAGCTGCATTTAAATAAGGATTACATCGCATTTTGTGTAGCGCATACTTTTCTATGAATTGTCAATTACTCCTATTACCAGATTTGAAAAGATTTTCATATTTATTCTCATTTAAGTAGATTTCAATACTAAACTTTATTTTTTACATTTTAGAGTTTGGTTAATGTAACTTTGACATAATAAAAATTGTGAGTTAACGACTCTGTTAAACCGGCGTAAAATCCAGGATCTCTTATTCCTTCATAAACTCCTCAACGGTGGAATAGACTGCAGTCAACTATAGTCTGTTTCAAATACGAAGTCCCATTTGACAGATGCTCGTTGAACAGCAATAGGAAAGAGATCGTTTTCATCGTCACATTACGAAATCGTATACCGATTAACTTTCCAAACAAACTGTAATCGTAGGTTTAGAATCGAAACAGAAATGAGAGAAACAGAAAAACAAAAAAAAAGTCAAACCAAGTTTGAAATATCGAAATAATGGTTACATCAAAGTTATACATAACACGTTTACTTGTAAAATAGATCTGGGCTTATCCTTGATTAATTCCTGATATGACATGCTTACTCCATACTTAGTATAAGGGTGAAATAAATGTGGTATAACAGATTTTGATTGACAAGACGGCTGCTCTTTAAAAACTATGGGATATTAAAACATACATACGTCCAATATCGCATCTTCGAATCCATTGATAAAGAAAATATATTAAGGGTTTGCAGAATGCAGTTTAAGGTACGTTGAAACCTAATAACTATTAATACCAAATATAAATATACTAAAATATTTCTTGTACAATTGTTTTTAACCCGATTTAGTCCGATTTTATCCGATTCGTGATATCGCAGCACTATGACTAAAAGTAAAAATAATACACTAGAGCGTAACCATGGTATTGTAGTAAAATGTTATTTTATTTTGATGTTTATATTATATAAATTATTACTTGATTATGTTAGTGAAACAATTATATCAAGTTTTGTATACATTTTAATTATTTTGAAATAGTCCATAAGTAATCATAGTTTATTTTAGCAATTTATATGAAATGTGTAGAGTTACGTGCTATGAAGTGTCAGAAGGGACTTCGTATTTGAAACAGACTATACTAAATAACTTTAATTTAACGGTACCAAATATAATTCCGCGACACCCTGTTACTAAAACATTAAGATTCTGTTCTGCAGAACAAATGCTGGAAAACACTCACCACTAGTGCGTATTTGTCTTGAATATAATTCCTTATGCGGACGCTAAGATGATCTTGACATATTTCATGATTCATTCATCAGTGTTAAAGTGAAAGATAGTGCAGAAAATGCTGTGCTAGATCTTGCTGTCTGTTGTGTTTATTTCTATTTTTCAAATAATGTCTGGTTGAATTTGCTATATTTATGTTAAAATTTTTTTTTTTTAATTCTGTACACAAAATGTTGTGTACATCTATAATGGATATACATATAAGTTTTTATTTTCAGCTTCTAATGTAATCTGATTCTGTATATGTATATTGTTGATGTACCTTAATATAAATAAATAAATACACCTGTTATGCCAGCAATTACAATTACAACAATAACGTTTTCAAAACAGCAACCAAAGTAAGTGTTTTGTTGATCGCCCCGGTGTGCGAGGGTGTGATTAAACATTTCAGGTAATGTTTAGCCTACATTTGTAAATTATCATTTATTTTATTGATTGAGAATTAACATGCAGTTGTGTAAGGGAGATAGTGAGATAAATTAAAATAAGAATACAGGAGAAGACAGAAAATTTCTGGGTAACACATGACATAGTTTATCCATGTATCATTATGTAAAATAGTTATTGCAGCATATTGTAACCAATTATTAAACTAGTTTCACAAAAAGTTTTCTTTTGAATGCTGTTTTATGCTGTTGCGTTTCATATAATATTAAATATAGGCAACTACTCTATATATTGTAATAGATAGATAGATATGGGATAATAACAATGCACGAAAAGGACAATGCTGTTGCTTGATTTAAGTTGACTTAGAGCTGTGCAAAATACGCGTGTATGTGTGCGTGCGAGATTGTATAAAGTCGACCTACTGCTTGGTTGTTAATGTAATATCACTAAAATACTTAGAAGCGATCTCTGTAATGACCGTACATAATCTTTGACAATAGGGTTGAATTTAAGGTTTGTAGGTATCACTTTACAGTTTATAAGAGTAGGACTTGTAATCGAAAATGTAAGTGTCAAATTTTAATGTAACAGTATCTAAATCGACCTTAACCATTACGTGATCGATATAGGCTTCATCACGAGAAGGCAAGTTATAAGAGGATAAATCCTGGAGAGGCAAGCATGTTAGATATTCACTTGCCTATTGGAGCAAATCTTGAGCATTATGATAATGTTGATGTCTCCCTTAACTACTTTATTTTCTGAAAGGAAATTGTTGTAAGTATATTATTCAAACCTAGTATACAATTTTCATTAGACCGTAAAGAGGCAGAACGGTAAAGCCCTAAAATAAAACTGCTATTTTTAAATGACACACCAATCCACGACACATTTTTTATGTTATGAAATTATTCATACGATGGATCGTATGAATAATTTCATAACATAAAAAAATTCAGTGTCTCGTGGACGAAACACTGAAAAATTATGAGTGGTGGTCGACGTGAGTACTTGATCGATTTGACTTTTCCTTAGATGAAGGCACTGACCCATAAGAGAATCGAAAAGAAATCGTTACCAGGAACCCTAACAATCAAGATAAAAGACTTTCTGGGCATTATGTATCCTGAAACTCAACCAACTACCTCGACAGCGATATCGAACAATGACATAATGTTCTACTGATAGAGACAGTAGAACATTATGGAATAAAAATTCTAGTTTCTTCTATTGTTACAGTCGATAGTGAAACAATAAGGAAATTAAAATGCCATTTTGTTCTATTAAAATTTTCAGTAGAACATTCTAGAAATATCCAGTTTGTTCTATTAGTAGAACAAAAATCATAGAATATGTGCAGAACATATCCGCCACTGCTCATGATATAAGACTTACAAATAATAAAAAGTTAAAAGTGTTTTATTATGTTGTTTAATTGAGTACTAGTTTCCAGAACAATACAAATAAAATATAGCGTCACACTTTATGGTATAAGCGGAGCGCATTCCTAACCAAAAATAATTGTAGTACAATGGGAGTTGCGTGCGCGCGGCAAAGAATATCAGAATAGTACACACGGTAGCTAGCACGCGTCGTTGTGCGCCGCGCGGCACGCCTATATATACTAATTTAAATCGATGTATCTCCTTTGTGCTAATCGTTTTATTTGGTTGTCCAAGTATGACAGGGTACGAAAATGGTAGAATAAGAAAATTATGACTTTTTAGCTCTAACGTATCAGTTTCTGCCAGCTCTCACTTTCAGAATCGCTTTGCTTACATCCAGTAGTTTCATAAAATAATAAAATATTATTTGAAATTCCTATTTTATTCCAACAAAAATATATTTTTGTTGGAATGAAAAAGTCATCACATTTTATATAAAATATTTTTATCTTATCTAATTTATTTAAGCTCTGTGCAGAAATGTTTTGAAAGTATCGCCATCTGTTAGACAAATTTCATCAACGTCTTATATGCTTAGTCCTAATAGTTTACAACAATTGCCGTAATAATGTGCGGTGCTACGTTGTCCATATGATTGTGGTCGTGGCAATGCAAAAGCTCAAGGTCATTTGACTATTGTCAGCGTCTTAATTGAATAACCGAAGAGATTTTGTTAGATATATTCTATTAGCGATGTGTCAGTTGAATGATTTTGTTGATTATAGCTTTTTAGCGGTATTGTAACCACTTTTTTGGTCAAAAGTGAATAATATCTTATAAAAGATAAATATTGACATAAATGAACTAGCTCTATGGTGTACAAGTCCGTTTGCAACATTTAGTATAATATCACCTATATTAGAATCATACATATAAATGACTAGATATATGGTAATTAAATAACCATAGAAACAGTTCAGTTACCAATTTATCAATTGACTTTTGCACTCCCTATGTAAATATTATTAGTTGAGTCGGTCAGGAATCAGTACTGAATGATTTTTGCTACAATACGTTAGTCACCTTTGTGTTAAGATAAACAACCGTATAATTACCGTTTCTGTTTATTCCTGGGAATAAATGTGATCGCCCATCGTGACTGCGGGTTCCTCTTGGGCTCGTGACCGATGTACCACAGAATGTCTTTGATATTCCATTCTTCTATCTTATGGGAGCCCTGCGATAAAGTGATGTATTCTTAAGGTTACTTTAACGTAAATACGTCTTTAAAATTGCTTCCATAGGGAGGCAATTCAAAAAACAGAATGTTAACAAAATCGGGGGATACAGTTTGGTGTTGCAGCTACATGTCTATCATCTCCATCCAAAATTCAATTACACCTCTAGATAGCTAAAGGATCAAATAATTTATTAGTAAGGACTTTGATACATCGCACGCGGCGGAGGGGAAAGCGCCGCCAATTTGAGGTAATTTTGCTGCGTTTCGAGATTTCCATTTATTATAAATTTTGACTCGGAGAAGCTACGACGTTCATTCAAGTTTCAATCGTCAGTTCTCGTCAAAATTTAACGATTGTATATAAAACATTAGTGTATAATTGTGAATGTGAATTTAATAAGGATTTAGAATTAAAAATATTATATCGGCCTATACGTGTCTTAAAGTTGTCCAGAGGCCCAACCGAATCTAACCAACTTGGTTGGCTGCCTCATCATGCCGCGCATAATCACGAGGTGGCTCGTCGTGCCGGATGGTGACCGGAGGGAGGTCTCGGCGACCACTTTCGGGAGGGTACGGGGATCCTTCCGTCCGTCGGATCGGCTATCGCCATACCACACAGTAATATGACGAAACCTGCTCTGCGCTTTGCCCCACTTTGCTGCGAGAATTTCACGCTTCTCCTTCCTTTCACTCTATGGCAGTACTAAGCATTGTCGTTTAACAGCAGCCAATCGCCGTAACCCCACTGCTACTTCCTCTTCCTGTGTCGTGGAGTTTATTAACATCAGAGTTTAAATGAGTTTGAGAGAGAGAGTTATAACCCCGTGACACACGAAATAATTCTAGAGCGGAAGTTGTCTATTAAAATCATACAATCCTTATAAAGTCATCATTTTTTGTACGTTAGGGAGAGTTAACATCGGGAAAAATTTATTGGCAAAAATGTTTATGTTATACTTAAGAATGCGCCGAGCGAAATGTGCCAAAACAGGCGGCCACAGTTAAGTTGATAATATCAACACTTTTTGTTTAATACAAATATAAAATATACATTTACTATAACAATGAATGTGTTTACAATTACTCCGTGTAAAAAATTTAAAATAATTAATATTTTCGTCTACAAAATTACGTAAATTTGCACGAAAAATGCAAAATCGTAAGCTTGTATTAAGTGATTTTTAGATTATAACAGTAGAAATCTATCCTATTTTACAGCTTAAACGAAATATAAATAGTTATTTTACAATTTGTCCGTCCCAAATATTTAAGATATTGGTTGACAATAAAGATACATACGAGGGTGCGTTTTTAAGTTCGCGGAATGGAGGGTATGGAAGGTGGTGGGGGTGCTTGTTTAGTCACTAACGTGTTTAGCAACTAATAATTAGTATATATACCGAGTATTATCATAATGAGGTCATTAGTCTTTGAACTATCGTCCCTCAAGCAACTCAATCTGGAAGAAATTGTGAAGTATGGAGAAAATCGAGTTCCGCGCCGTTATAAAGTTCCTTACCAAGCAAGGAAAAAATGTTCAAACCATTTTGGAAGAGATGTCATCTGTATACGGGGACTCTTGTCCAGGAAAAACCATGGTATACAAGTGGCACAACCTCTTTAAGCAAGACAGGGAATCAATTGAAGACGATTCCCGGCCTGGGCGGTCTGTTGAGGTCACCACTCCAGATCTTATCTAAAAAATCGAAAAATTAATATTGGAGGATGCACGTTTGAAGAAAAAACAAATCGCAGAGATGGTTGGAGTATCTGAAACGACCATTTTCAAGGTTCTCCATGATCATCTCGGCATGACAAAAGTCAGTGCAAGATGGGTGCTTAGAATGCTCACACCGCCTCAAAAACAGAAGCGCGTCGAGTGTTCGCGTGCGTTTTTGAGCCAGTGTAATGAAGACAAGGATGGTTTTTTGGAGCGAATTGTTACTGGGGATGAAACTTGGGTTCATCACTATGAACCTGAGTCTAAACAAGATTCTATGCAGTGGCATAAAAAGGGTACACCACCGCCTAAGAAATTCAAGGTGTCGCAATCGGCGGGAAAGCTCATGGCGACAGTTTTTTGGGACACAGAAGGAATTTTGTTGGTTGATTACAAAGAAAAAGGTGTTTCCATAACCGGAGAACACTACGCTTCAATTTTAGAGCAGTTAAAAGAGGCAATCAGAGAAAAAAGAAGAGGAAAATTGACCAAAGGTGTCCTGCTCTTGCACGACAATGCTCCTGTTCACAAGAGTCGAGTTGCGTTGGCTGCTTTGCACAAGGTGGGCTTCGATATCATTGATCACCCACCTTATAGCCCAGACTTGGCTCGCGGCGACTATTATCTCTTTCTAAATCTGAAAAAAGAGCTTCGAGGAAAGAAATTTTCAACCGATGAAGAAGTGAAGGATGCAGTTTCGGCGTAATTTTCAGAGAAAGACAAAACATTTTTTTATGAAGGTATTCATAAGTTAATTCATAGATCTGAGAAATGTATTAGGGTTTCAGGTGAATATATTGAAAAGGAAAAATAATTTTGTAATATTATTTCATCCCCTTCTATTCCATTCCGCGAACTTAAAAACGCACCCTCGTATTTACCAAAAATTTACTATAGCGGCCGCGCGCCGATTTGATTATCGAGCTCTGTCATTCACTCTAACCGCGTCTTACGCTCGGCGCAGTCTTAAAACATTGCATTAATATTTCTGCGAACTATATTATAACTTATTTATAATATTTTTAACTATATTCTTTCGGTCAATTACCTGTTTATCCTTAAAATAACACAGTCTGGCATTTTGCACTTCAAACATATGAAGTTTAAAAGACTTCATTGCTTCAGTTGCCAACCGTAGCTCGCCACATACGGTAGCAGTTTGCTTGAGTCCATCCACGTCATTCAATAATTTATTGTCTTTTACAACTAAATAGTTATCTTTTCTATCGTCTTCGTCCCAGTAGCCCCATCGGAGGACTACGTCTAGTACAACTTCGTCGATATGTACTATACGACGCATGGAGTCATTACATATTACTTCCTCTAACATAAGTAAATGTGATTCCATTTTCGCCTTTTCGCAGAGTTCGATGCACACATCTGAACTTGTTTTATTTGGAGTTAGCTGAAATGAAACAATATTTATATATAAATAGTCTATACCTATATTTTAATAAACATCGATCAGAACATAATAAACATTTTGGTGAAGTATATGATGTTATTTAGATTTTTAAAATAAGAAATAATATTTATTGATATAAATATAACTCCTTTAAAGATTGATCAAAGTAAAATGAAAACCGCACTCAATTTCTTTTCCAATACTAATAAGAGTAATTTAGAATACATTTAAATTAGGCAAATCAATTGGATTCTCTAGTATATCATGAATGTTGAAAGAATATTTGTCAATTTCTACTGCTTACAAATTGAATATCGGCATCACTGGGACAAATCAATTGATAGAAATTATGCGGAATGTTCAAAATACAAGGGAATAATAATTATAAGCTTTTAATATAGCACAATATTATTTTACATAGTTTATATTTGTACACGCCTTCGAGACTATCGTTTTAGGAGATGAATCTATGCATATAATAAAATTGTGAGTTAATAATTATATAGTACGTACTAGACGACTTAAGTAGTTTGTTTGTAATACGCGTTAGTATGCAAGCTCTCTAGTTCAGTTAGTCTGCGACAACTTGCTACAACGATACGTTTGAGTGTATAAGTAATGAAGTAACGCAACTTGAGCAATCGACATATAACATACTCTAGTACAAAGTTCACGTTAACTCAATTACCGTAATAAGTATTTCCGCATATTTGTATAGTATTTGTATGAATCAATTTGAATGAATTTTAATTACCTTTTTGAAGAGCTTTCCAATTGTAGTTAAAATTGACAAAGCAGAGCTTGACGATTACAAATACGCTTACTATTACTAGGAAATAAATCAATTATAGGCACAGAACATAGAATAAAGATAGAAAGGCCTTGTAGGCGGGGCAGGCGCGCCAAACAAAGGTTTTTTTGTTTAGTAAATTGTTTTCGTCGGTTGACAATCGCATTCATAGTGTGATTTCGTACAATATTAGTAGGTATTATGTTATTTAAGTATGATGTCCTCATATGTATTAGATAATATTCAGGCAATATTATACATTGCTTACAATACAAAGATACTATCTCAATTTAAGTAAACAACCGCGTAATGTATTGCATTCACTGCGTGGTATGTAAGTATATATGTATATATTTCCTTGTTGCTGCCAAATCACGTATCAATAGTGTTGACCAATTAGTGTGTAATATCGATATAGTAAACTGGTTTTATTTTATCACATAATTGCATAAATGATTAAATGTCGAATATTATCAGAAATTGTTTCTTTCCAAAGAGGAAATCTTTTTAATATAATAATGAAAAGGTCATTAAATATTTTTTGCTGATTTCCAACAGATCCAATAATAATAAAGTTGTGGATTGAAGCAACTAGTAGAATTGAGTGGAATCCTACAAAACTTGACACAATTTCTTCTAAACATTCTGCTGTTAAGTAAGAAAAAAATTAGGGCGTAAGTACTTAACATTAGGATATTTTCCTCACAAAACTATTTACTAAAAAAGGCACAAGTGTAACAACCTATATCTGTAAATATTTTAATTAAGTTCATAATTTAACCAGGTCGGTAATATAAAAATGATTATATTTGTTCTCTAGGTTAGGTAGTCCAATTACAATTATTTATTTGTAATTGGACACATACACTAATGTGGAGCAATATTATTACTTCATATATCATGGATGTTATAAGACCTATATTTACTAGCCTATACGACAAAAAGTGAAAAGGTGGTTTATTCTAGTAGATATTGATTAATGTCACAATAGCTGCACTTTGTTGTTTACACTTACTATTATTGAGACAACTACCATCTTAGTCTCCCCGTGAACATGGCTGCTTTAAAGCAACCGAAATGTCTGGTCAAATTGTAAACTTAAATATAAATAGCTTTAATTAAATTAAAAAGCTTGAAATATAGTAGTAGACTTAATTAATAGTAGTGTTAGAGTTTTCAAAATTATGTAATAAAAGTGTTTTGAAGTAAAATAAACAACGCGACAAAATCCGCATAAAGTGTTTAATTTCAATGTATAACATTCGCGTAAACATAAGACAATACCATAATATTGTCTTGATTTTCATAATATTATTATGTATTATTTAGCAGTTAGTTAGGCGGTACAACTATTTCTTGAACAGTCATCAGTAGCATCTACTAACGATACTATTACACAAGCTGCATGTACCGCAGTTGAAACTAAAAAACATGGCAGTATAATTTAATCAAAATAGTACAAAACCTAAAGCTAAATGTCAATCAATATATCTTCATCGATAAATATACGGTCAGGTGCAAAAGTGGAGTAGCAATTTTACAATGCAATGGAATCACAACAAGTTGTATTTACGACCTTTTTCAATAAAATCATTGCACACATACACATAAACCCGCCTCATTTATACTGTCGCCTGTTCTATTAATTATGATCGTGAGTATTAATTTCAAATAAACAAGTAAGCGACGTAATAGCTACGTTGTTAATAGTGCGGTCTATAATGTAAAACTTGTTGGTTCGAACCCCAGGAAGTGATAATCTTTTAGTATTTTTTTCTTAAATTAGATAAATTGTTACTTTAAGACTTATTTAAACCGATGTTTATTCAAAAGATGAGGGGGGATTTAAAAATATAATAATTTCTCACCTAAAAAGAATTAAGTGATGTTGTTGGTTGGTGATCTTTGTTACGAGCGTTTGTGTTATTATTATTGCAATATTCTTTTTATATTTTGATTGGAACTCTAGATTTAAAATGCAAACTAATATAAATATTGAATCCAGGGCAAATAAATGTCATAATTATGGTCTTAATATATTTTAAATTGCCGACGAAACTGGACTAATCTTTAATTATTTTTTTAAATATTATGTTATGGTATTGTGATTTAGGATTTCGTTGTTACGGAATCGCTATCTACGATTATGTAGATATTATTTATTTTTATTTTAGTTCAGAGAAATACTGTAAGTCGTTGGGTATAACGATTTGAAGAAGAAGGAAGCTTAAAAAGTCGGGCGAGAAGTGGAAGACCGCTTCTGATTAACCAAACTCAGCCAAGATGAATGGTGAATGCTTCTCAAACAAAGGGTTTAATACGACGAGACCGTTGCGAACTATGTGTGCTAATATTGTGACCTCCATGCATAGACGTATCTTGAGCTGTATTAAGAACAATGGAGGGCACACTAAATATTAAACAAAGTTGTTTCAAATAGGGGACGTGCTGGTCGGTTTTAGAATTGAGATTAAGTTTCAATCCTTTTTTCCTTGTGAAAAAGAATAATTAAGCTATAACCTCAATTGTCATTATAATTGTAAAATATTATTTGTAAGTAAAATGAATCTAAATAGTAAAAACTAAAGATGATTTTTTTTATATTGTATTAAAACATTTACGAAAAAATTAATAAAAATTCATTTCCGGTATAATATTTTGACATTGTTTTTTATAATGAAATATTATTGTTATAAATCATAAAATTTTGTTTTTCTTAATTATAATTTGCATTAATTATTTATTAATTTAAAAATAATTTGGTTTTTAGTAATTAAACTAATTCTGATAAATAAAATAATTTAATTTTTAGTTTCATTCCTAGAATAACACGTAATAAGTAGAAAAAAATAACGTTTATCTTTATTATTTGAAAGTTTCAGCAATAAAAAGAAAAAAAAGTGGAAGTAGAGGTCTCCAGGACTTGAACCACCCGCCGGTTGAGGGTATATAAATATAATGATAGATTTATTTATATACCCTAAAAATATAATGATATATTTTAGTGATAAAATGAGAAGACTCGTTGACCGCTCAGCTATCGAAACCTGCGATACATTAAGCAAATTTAAGCATTAATTGTAAATGCGGACTAACAGAGACACTATTGTTAAATATAAGGGGTAGTAGTTATAATAGTTATATATACAAGAACTCGTTTTTGTCTCACCTCACCTACTATCATTACATTGAATAATGTTTCATTGTTTGCGTTAAAACATCACACACACAAAGATATTCGCTCGGATCAGCATGTGAATGTTAACTTTACGATGCTACTCCACTTTTTATTTGACCGTACACCTCTGACAGTAATACCAGTAAAAGGTTTTCTATTAATCAAACTGCACGATAAATATTTCTATTAATCAATCACTAATATTAAAGCAACTATTCACAGTAGTTATCACAATAATTACTTTACAAAAGAAATATTATGCACACAGATATTAATTACATTCTCTCTTTTTGAATAATTTAAATTAATAATTTGGTATTTCATGAAATTGTTTTAACTGTACAAATTTCGCTACTCGCTACTGACACTAATTATTAAGCCTGATTCCACAAAATATCATGAAAAGTAGTCAAAACTATAGTAAGGTAAGATTTGTTTTTAATAATTACAATTATCTTACAATCTTGACCAATAGTTATTATGCGTTTTATGTATTGTAAATGTGACGTGTAATGTGTATGTGCACTGGCCATGGCGGCTCTGATACATACAAGTGTCTCGATGGCCTTTATACCTTATTTCTCTGTTCTGTGATTATAGGATACCATGTCACATGGATATATTTCATCGTAGGTCTTAACGAATATATAGTACTTACAGTGACTTGAAAACAAGTGCATCGGTCATGAACGTACACCCAAGCTCTTAGGTCGCCAGCTGCTTTCGGAGCAGCTGGTGCCGAATTACTTAAGACTCGCATGATGACACGCCTCACAGCCGCTTCTCTTCTTTTCTCGGCCTCAGTCGGCTCCCAAATAGCCTCAAAGTTAGCTATGAGATCCCGAACGACAAACACTTCCTTTGAAGACCACGCGGTTTGAAGAGTATTGCTTGTCTGGAAATTATTTAAAGTTTGTTATAAATATTTTTCTCTTCTTTGTATTAAATATATCTGGACTCTTCTTAAAATCTTGAAATGAGAGGGACGGGATTTTTGTAACCTTCGATCCAGGAACAGGCTTACATAAACTGGAATATTTAATTTCTTCTGTGAAAATTTCTCTAGTAAGGTAATTTAACAAATTAATATTATATACCCGATACTAAACAATCCATTGTGATAAACTATAATCAAGGGCAATTAAGAAAAGCTAATGAAAAGTACACTTAGGGGAAAGAACGCTAATTATTCGACGAAACACAACGCAAGCTATTTCACGCCGGTTTTCCGTGAGGCCGTGGTATCACTCCGGTCGAGCCGGCCCATTCGTGCAGAAGCGTGGCTATACCACGTTTTAAAAATGTAGCAGAGTTAAATTTTCAAGAGACCTTGTTTTATATAGTTGAGAATGGATTGACATTACGATGGCAGATCATATTTAGAAACTCTTATTGTTTGATGGTTCTTTGATTATAGCATTGGTAAATGTTAGCATTCAATATACCCTAAAGATTTAAAAATGTACTGGGGAACTGGCAAAGTTTATGAATTAAATATATTGTTGCATAATTGTCGTGGCATTAAGTTTTTGCTCAACTTTATTTATAAATTGGTGTGTGATAAGTGTAGGTAGGTACTTACTTTCAAATTAATATTGACAAATAAAATTTATAAATTACTAGATTTCGCCTGCGGATTCCCTCGCGTAAATGTAAACCTACATAGATTGGGTTAGTAATATTAGTAATAATAATAATAAATATATTTATTGCAGAAAGTGTTAGTAACAGACAAAATCATAACATTTCAATTTTACACGTAATATTATGTGACAGACCCGGTTTCTAAACACTGTCTACGACGTGTGTAGTATCCAGCGTCCCAAAATCGGACTGTCCCACCGATCACACAATGTGCTCAACATGCTGTGTGAGCTACCACGCATTCTGCGTAGCAGGGAAGCACGCCGTTTGCAGATAATGGCATGGAAACCGTCTACCCTTGCCTCCGCAAACATCCCAAGAGCGCTGCAATAGCGCGGCAGCCCAACCAGCATCCTGAACGCGTTATTATGTTGAACACGCAGTAAGCCCTCTGCGTATAATCAAACCACAGACTGCACGTGTAGAATGTATGACAGTAGGCTCTACAAAGAGTTATTTTGGCATCTTTGGTACACCTTGCAAATCTACGGATCGACATATTACATCGGACTGCCAGCGCCCTACGCTCCCGTTCAATATCCATTTTATCGTTAAGCTCATCTGTGACCCAGTGACCCAGGTATGTAAACTCAGTGACTCTTTTTTTAGCGGAGTATTATTTATTGAAACCTGTGGCACGTTCGAGTAACATTTGGTGCCCAGCTTGAACACAAGTAGCTCACTCTTTTTGGCATTATACTTAAGGCCATGGGCCACCACATAAGCTTCACACATCCTTGGAGGCATCTGAGCCCACTGATCGATGGACTCAGCAACACCTTATAATCGGCACAACTTATATTATTTATGCATATGCCGTCAATGTGACAACCGACATTAGTGTTGCTGAGTGCAACGATCAGCCGATTGATATATAGATTGTAAAGCCGTGGTGAGGTTATCCCCCCTGTCTCACACTACACTCCAAACCATACATATCAGATAATGCTCCCGCCAATCTCACACAGTTGGCTTGGTTATTATACCAATACATTAGCAGAGAAATCACCGAGTTGTCTACGGTAGTTTCCCTGCGCATCTTTTCCCAAAGCGTATTGTAAGATTCCAAGTCAAATGCTCTGGACAAATCAAGAAAAGAGGCATCAACTGGTGTCGTCCTGGCTGCATAGTACTGTACGATCTCCTTGAAACACATAATGGTACTTTCTGTCGATAAGCCGGGTCTGAACCCAAACTGAGCGTCATGGGTTGAACTATATTAGACCGGGCCGTGCCCGGGGCGTATCGTATACGTGACCCGGACGGGGCACGGATTTGAAACGTTACATATATTTTGTATGAAGCAGTTTAAATCACACAGTGAATGATCCGTGTCCCGTCCGGGCTCGTATGACGCTCGTCTGTACCAGGGTTGTTGCATTGATCCGCCCCGTCCCCTCCAAGTCTCGTTGTAATACGAACACTCTTCCGTGCTGCTTACAGACAGTGAGTGACGAATGTTAGGGACACATTCACATTCACACAGGCACATTCTTTTTATTTCACCGATGCTCAGTTTGGACACAAATGTGTGATACGTAAACAAAAGATTATTTTGTTTCAACATTGCTGCATTTCTTTGCGGATAATGGACGATGAAAAATTGATTGAACATGTCCGAAAATTAGAACCAAACTCATTTAGTAAAATATCAAAGTTTTCTTTGGACATTCTATAATATCCAAAGAATTTATCTTCATTGTCTGGGAAGTATCTACATAGAGTATTAAATTCTCCGTTAAATTTACGCCTTCTCCAAAGAGGATGTACACTCCATTTTCGTTTAACCTTGTATCTTCTTACTCCTTGCTTCTGTTCCCTCTTCATCAATAGCTATATAGCGCAATAGCAGCCATTTCCAGTAAAGAAAACTCAATTATTATTAAATTGGGAATTATTCACGTCTCTATACTATAATACTTCGGGTTATAAGCTGCCACGGTCGCTTCAATGTAGCGTACATTGAAGCAACCGTAACAGCTTATAACCCGTTTAACACTCGGTGTAATATAATCGTACAGCACGGACGGGCTCCGCTCGGCTTCGGCCCGGACACGGCCCGGTCATATATAATTCATCCCTAATACGACTCACCATGTGTGTATCAAGAAGACTGTCCAGCACTTTAGCTATAACAGTGGCTAATGAGATTGGCCCGTAATTAGAGGGATCAGCAGCATCACCAGTATTATTTTTTATAATGGATACAGCAATTGTTTTCATAAGGTCACCCGACAGGTACCTACGTATGATTCATGCATAATGTAAATAACATAGCCAATAACATAGGCAAATGTTCTCTAACATATCGCAGATGCTCAGCGCTTAGGTGTAAGTAGTGCCTTTTCCTGGGTGAAAGGTACCATATTTCTTTCTTTCCCCTAACAGCGTGTATAAATGTCATGATGATCTGTCGAGTAGTTATGGCGTGGAAGCGAAACTAACAAACGAAATCACATTCGCATTTGTAATATTAGTTAGGATAGTAATTGATACTTAACTCGAGGCTATGAATATACCAAAAAATATGCTTCAGATACATTTGTTTGTTGTTTGTAGTCTAAGTTCAGAAACTAAGTTCTCGTTGACGATCAGAATAGTTACTATCACAGCTTATTATATATACATTAGCAAGAAGTTAATACCGAAGATATTTCCGAGAAAATGAAGCAAGTACAAGTTTAGACATAACTTACTAAAGCGGCAGGCATGATCGTCGGGGCCCAGACCGAGGCCAGATTCTCGGCGCCCATCTTGTTTGCATGCGCCATAGTGTGCAGGAAGTGTAGGTGAGCGAACAGTTTCCGCGCTGTGTTACGGGCGACGACAGGCAGGGATGACATCACTCGGCGATATTCTGCGTGGCGGGTGGTTTCGTCGGATTGTTCTAAGATTCACAGAAATATAATACATATGTTATATTTATTCGCTATAACTTTATTGTGTTCAGTTAAGTTCAGTTAAATCGATTATGTATCAAAGTTGGCAAAAGACCACATCATCAGTTTTGCATAGGTAATAGTAAACATCTTATTGACAAGAGACAATTAACTTGACTATTAACTATGCTTTATTTACAAATTCTCATTTTGATATTATCTCATTTCGTCTTTATGAGGCGTGAGACACAGCAGAATACTATTTAAAGTAACTGTCAGACTGTGCAGAAGGCTTTAAAATATTACAGCCAAATAACCTTACACTGCGTTTTTATAGGGTGTTTTATACCTTGGTTATTGCGATACAACAACCGTTTACCGTTATAAGGCATATGCTTGTTTGCTGTCTCCATTGTTTATAAGAACCAAGACATGAATATCCGCGTATTACCTTGTCCTCAATGTAAGAACGGTGCCTTGGAAGCAAATATGAGCATTCAGTGTACTTTGCCATTGTAAAAGTTTTGAGGTATATGAGGTATTGTACGGGTCTCATGTAATCTATACATTAATACGTAAAAGAAGCATTATGTACCCCTTTTTTTAAATATTGCGCGCAGCGTAGCATTTTTTTTATTTGGAATAGTCACAGTTTATATGGAGGTGTTCAGAAAACAAAATTTATAATAAATTTTTATTACTTTTGGTGGAATTTCAACACATAGCGACGACTAATCATATACACATGGATTTTAAGACAATTTTATTTCGGGCGGCCATTTTACATTCACCATTCACATTTGACTTTTAAATTCGCCATTAGCATACACAAGATCCATTAAGGTAGATATAGAATACGCAAGCTGAGACAAACCATGCACGAAAAGAGTCATTATGATTGCGGCATAAGTGTGAGCTACACCGAGCCTACAAGACATACTGTCTGCATATTCCTATGAGATCGACAAAAATCGTCAATAGACGACGGCGCGTCATTCGTATGTCTATATTGTGCTAGTTTACTTTGTTAAATGCTTTTCTTGAGTTCGATTTGCGTAATGTAGCTCAGACTTTAGGAATCAATTATAATACTGTCAAATGCTATATGTAAGTAATCATTTATTTAACACCTTTATAATCGAATGCTAATAATTAATTAGCATTTTATTTGTTTATAATCGGCGCCAAAGCAATTATAATTTTTAAATAAAGTAATATTACCAAGTGCTGAGATCAAGTCTTTATGCTTCTCCTGCGGTACTAAGGGCTCTGGTAGATCACGGAAGAATCTGAAAACACATAAATAAATGTTTAGTAAATTATTTGATATTTCAATTTGTTAGTTTACACAGTAATAAAGTACTGCCATATTGATACGTTTCACATATAAACATATTGCAACTGGTATATAAAGAACTCAAACCTAAACGATGTGTGCAATTGCTATTGAGCTTCACTCAAAGATAATAATTACAATAAATACAGTGTGATTGAACTGAGGCTGTGATGGTTTAAGCGATCGCCTCGTCTTTGCCACTATCGTGAATATATATATATATATGGGTTTGATCTCCAAACGGGACAAATATTTGTGTATTCCTCAAATTATTCTGAGTCTAGCTTTGCTTTTCTATTTCTGCTCTTCATTGCTCTTCACATTCGTTGTTTGAGTATTTGTGAAGTAGCAGCAATAATCTAGTCAGAAAGAAGTCTTTTAAAAAGAGAGACAGAGAACAGAAAATAATAATCACATTTTTAAATCAACGTCTATTGAATCTGTATCACCAAGTCTTAATTGGAAATCTCACATACAAAAGATCGCAAGCAAACTTTCTTCATTTATATACGCCTTATACGAATTAAAAAAGACCACTGACATAAAATCATCTAAGGCTGCATATTACGCGTACGCACATTCCTGGCTTCGATATGGCATCATGCTGTGGGGCAACAGTGTAGACGCAAAGAAACTGTTCAAATTACAGAAAAAGTGCATACGAATCCTATCAAATATAGATGTCATGGAGAGCTGTAGATCGCATTTTGTTAAGCATGGAATCCTAACTCTTACGTCACTCTACATTCTGGAAATATGTATATTCGTAAGAAAACATATGTCAATCTACTCCATCAATAGAGATCATTACACCCAATCACGCAACTTGAGACACCAAAACAGATTAGCTTTACCATCATCCAGTCTATCTATCTTCCATTCTGGTCCGTATGTCATGTCCATTAAAATCTACAACAAAATACCACAGACACTAAAAGATTGTAATAGCGATAGTATTTTCAAAAGTAGACTACAAAAGTATTTATTAAATAAATGTTACTACAATTTGCAAGAGTTTTTTGAGGATAAGAGCAAGTCATAAGAAATGGAACAATTTTATTGTTTAAATAAAACAACAGTATTATATAAATTATAGCTACTATATATTATATAAATAAATATCAGTAAAACCTTGTGAAATTTATAAAATGTTATCCCTCCAAAAATACATAGTTTTTAAGTTGTTTATAAGAAATGTATTATGTTATCAATAACAACATTGAGATGTGCAATGTAATTACTAAAGCAGTTATGTATCTACATAGATAAATAAGTTGCTACGCCCTAACAGGGTTTCATGTTGAGACTATTCCTAATTTTTAATAACTTGTATGTACACATGAACGCAATAAACGATTTGATTTGATTTGATTTATCGCTTGTGTAACCTCAATACATTATCTCATCTCATACAAGTTACTCTTTTTCGTGTAGTTGACGATTCCATTTCTTTCGGGGATGCACTATTTATAAATATAAACCAGTGACTTCTATGAATTTGTAACCCGATTTCTTTAAAATTATGATATCTGTTGAATATCAATAACAAGACTTAAGTATGTCACAATTCTTACCGTTTGAGGACTCCAGCTACTTCATGTTCCGAGTGCTGACCGGGACTCAGTTGCACCGACCATGCATCACGCCTAAACCTCGCTAATAGCTCTGATAGAACTGAACTGCTCCCCGCGCGGCGATAGATGCCTTCTGTAAGACTCCCTAAAATATAAAAACTACAAGTAAGTCTACAGTTATTTCTTGTGATTATATTATCAATACTTTGTTAGCGATGGTGTATGTGACTGCTGTGCACGAAGAAGACCTCACGCACAGCAGCACCAAACCAAGAGGATTCGATGCTTGCTTCGAGCAAAGTGTTAAGTGTTATTAGATTTTTCCTTCTAGACATTCTTAGAAGCTCGTATTTACGTACGTAGTCAAGATCTGTAACCTTGAAACCCCCAAATAGGTTCACTATTGCATGAGGCCTAAGATCATAGCATGCGAAATGTGGAAGCAATACACCTGATAGAAATAATATTATAGGCGTGAGACTATAAGTACCTATGTATATTATATCATAAATAATTTTAATTCGTTAAATTCTTGGTGGCTGGGTTACCGAGCATATGTCTTCACGCATACCTGCCGCATACATCTAACTTTTTTAATGCATGTTTCAAAGTTAAATGTAATTTGATACAACGAAGGTACATTAGACATGTTTAGTGTTTCATGATGTTGCCGAAAAACCTATTATACCTAAAAACTACTGACCTGTTATGAGTATAATATAATAAAAAATGTATTGTCTAATTTAGAACTCTTTGTTACATGTCTATCTACACTGAGTCATGAAGTATGACTCTAACATAACTTATGTACACACACACTAAGTTCAATAAACTTAGTCGACATACATAAATAAACATGATTAATCTGTGTGTCACTCGATGACCGAAAAACCATTACATTGAGGTTAATATTTTTGTTTGAACAAATCACTCAACTTAAAAATTTAGAAAGTTGTTCCACCTGCTTTCAAACGTAGAATTGTTCTATTAATGAGCGCAAATAAACAGATGCCATAGATAACTAACCATAATTTTATAAGTAGCGCTAAATTACCACAACTCAAGCAATCGCCATGAGTTTTGACTTCTACTTCGTTAACCTTTTGACCGCCACATTCAAATATTAGATGACAAGCTAAAAATCTTACTAAACAACATTTTATAAGATTTTAATATAATCATGTCGTAGAATCTGTTTTGTTACCGTGACTGGTATGAAGGCACAATGAGGATTATCGTCTACAGATGCCTGTGGCGATTGAAAGGTTTAATTAAACAAGTAATATCATAGTGCTAAACAAAAGTCCTGTAATTACTCTTTTGGATATCTACGCTCAGCCACAACTGTTTACTAGGTGCAACTTCATGATATCAAGTTCTTACATACCATGTGCATAAATAAAGCTGAGACACTTATCAACGACAGCAGGCACGTCTTCCTTTGTGAGCTGCTGGTGATGGATGTGAGCGCCATTGTTGTGGGCTGCCAGCTTCACCATATATCTCCAACCCTGAAAAGATTCGGCAAAACGAACATTAAACTTAGTAATATGATTCTAGGGCAGCTCAAGGTTTGAATAATTTTTTTACATTGCAAATATAACATTATTAATACTTTAGATTCATATGGCACAGGTGATACAGACCGCATTCGATGGTAGCTCACTGGAGGCTTGCCCTTTACGCCTTTGTTGAAATGTTATGGTATCATATATACAATGTTAGGAACAATTCCCCATGTTTATACTTAATATTACATTATTGGCTTCTAGAAGTTAACTAATTCGCGTTCGTTCGATGGTGTTCCGCGGTTGCTATATTGTCACTCTCCCGTAAGTTCATCTTACACATTTTACCTATACTGTAAGGAAAGTATTATTCTTTTATACATTATATTATGTACTATATAATGTATAAACTTCGGTTTTTATAACTATGTGTTATGACTAAATAAGGAAAAGTAGTAAACTACTTACATAGGTTCCTATTAGACATAAGATGGTATTAGATATCGTGATGATCATATTTGACTGATAAATTTAATCATGAGACTTTCTCATTGCTCCTGTGGCATTTGTTTGCATACAATATGAAGTCCCGAATTAGATTCTCGGATTGGGCAGTGTATTCGGATTTTCTTATACAAACTTCTCAGTGGCAGTAAGGACTCTGCAAATGTATCCGGTAGCTGGCAAAAGGCTCGCTTCCTAACGTGGAACGTAAATTGACTACGTGGAAAGTAAATAGAGTTGGTAATATATAGGCAATATTAAACTTAACAGGTATATCGTTAAATATCCCCGTAGAGTAATACCTTCGGCTATACAGTATGTAAGTTATTATAATCTCTAGTTTAAGTCTTTACTTAAAACCAGAGATTATATTTCCTAATTATCGTAGAATATAGGACATTATTGCAATGGTAGGTATAATAAATAAATATATAATTAATTTATGCCTACGAATATATAAAATGAGTAAGTTTGTGACGATGTTAGGCTGTTTGTTCCTTACGGGTTAAACGGATTAGCATATATAGGACAGATAGACGATATCCTGGATAAGCAAATGTGGCACTGTAATGCACGCTTCCCGAGAGATTAAAATGGTCAAAGCCGTCAACAGAAACTAATAAAGCAATACTATATGCATTATTACAGTAATATTATTTTTATTAAATAGATTTGTTATTTTTGTAATGAAAACTCTAAAAGTACTGAACTGATTTTAATATTTTTCTACCTACGTACCCTGCTTCAAAAACTAAGTGTAATTAGACAAATTATTGTTGAACGACAATAGTGAATATATATAGACTATATAACAAGGAATTTTGATAAACGTTGGTGAAACTGCGGATGATAATATATGTCTTACTTTAAGTTCTCTCTCATGCGGGAATCGTAGGTACAGGGTGGCATGAGGACAGTCCAGCAATAAGTTGTCACTCCCGTCCGTAGGACATACAGTTTTAGTCTCTTCATCAGCCTCCTGCGTCACTGTGGAATATACATAAACGAGCTGCGTTAATGAATTTGTTTGTTGAAGTATAGTTATTATACTATGGTGGCAAATAAGGATGCGTCTTGTTTGATGCTAAATTGATGCAGTAACCTAAAACGGTTTGCAACGCACCAGTTTTTTATTAAGGGTTTTCACCAAGGCCATTATAAATTATGCTAAGTCAGGTAGGTGTATAAATTGCTAAACATTAACTAAGTAAATATACTTAGTTAATGTTTAGCAATTTATATGCCTATACGTTTACAACAGTAAACAAATAATGAATCACACGGGTAAAAGCACTTAGTAAAGGCCTTGTGGTGAAACCATTAAAGTTTTAAGCTAGGGGTGAAAGTATTATTTTCAAGGGAAAATTGCAATATGCACTTCCGGTCATAAGTCGCTTTGTGTCTCCAAGATTTGGGTGGCTGTAAAGCAGGCTGGTGTAGATCCAGTCGGGGTGATACAAGTGGCCTATGCACCTCGAATTCGTTCCCAAGTAGGTTAGGAACTGCGCTTATTTTGTTTGCGGCGAGTTCAGCTTATTTATATTGCCTTCTTAACCTTCGCATAGGAATTGACAAGAACAGACTTTGAAGCGGATGGTTTAAGGTTTTATTTTGTACTCGTAATCGTCGTTATATTAGAAGTAATTTTTTTGTATCCGTTGTTTGTATATTTGTACAGTCCTGCGCGATTCAGGATTAATGCCTGGAGCGGAGAACGTCTTTAAAAAAAGAGAGTAGAATAGATAAAATAAGGATAAAGGCACTGTCACTAGCAGATCGCACTATTTAATTGTACTTCGCTTAAGGCTCACTGTATATCACCAAGGAATTATTAATGACCGGTGAAGACTGAGGCGCTACAACTTAGCGTGCATTTACTTTGCTCAATATACCTACTTAGCATTCTTGTATATTAAAGTGCGTGCGTTACGCACTTTAAAACTATGCGAGTTCTTGAAGCAGTTCTGTGATAGCGGGGACGGAAGATGATCTAAAATAAACACATGAACAGATAAAACATCTCACAACATCCATTATCGAATATTAGTGATACACTCCCGTGTCTTGAGCGTAACTAACTTTGATTGCAAGCTAACTAATGTATCTTATGAAATGAACCTGAATGATGAAACCTGAAAATGAAATGAACGAATATGCATTCGTTAATGTCTTCCTCCTCCTCTGCAGACTCTGATAAAGACTACTCTGTACTTCAGAAATTAAAATGACATCACTTTGCTTTGTCGCATTAGCATGGAGTTCGTAAGTACTTATGTACGTAAGTATTTATAAATTTCAAACACATAATACGTTTTTGACATACCTATGTAAGTTGTTGGTTAAAGACGAAAAATGGTTTAGTCCTCTAATTCGTTCTTAACTAACAACTTATAGATTTAATTTTATCATATTATAAAGTTTTTGAGGTAACTTGATATCAAAGTCCGACTGCCTCGTTGGCACAGCGGTAAACTATGCGATTGCTATCCAAGAAATGTCAGATTTAATTCCCCGAGCGGGCAGTGTTATCGGGTTTTATGTCAAGAAGATCTCAGTAGCTCTCACGTAACTCTGGAAGTGTGTTAGGAAATCTATCGGCTCGCCCTCTTTAACGAGAGAGTCTTCTCCCTAGCCTTTATTATTCCCAAGTCACTTGGGGTCGGCTTTTCTGGTCCAACCGGATTTGACTGGATATCAATTTTTACACGGAGCGACTGCCACCTGACCTCCGCAATCCGAAGGCTAACGATACCCTAAGTGCCAGTGTCAGGATATTATAGGGCACTGATTTCCCAATAACGACTGCCATAGATGTTTATGGCAGCTTCGGTCCCACCGAAGGCTTAACGTGCTCTCCGAGGCACGGAGCAGGCGATAATTGTCAATCAATAGGCACATCATTTCGAAATGTCATATAGCTTGCGAAAGTCAGAGGTGCGCGACGTGGTTCGAACCAGAGACCCTCTGCATTACAGTCTGTTGGTCTCCCCACTGAGCTATTGCTGCTCATTCATCATTAACGTGAGAGTAATGGCTATTTATACACACCTCTGCTTATCGCTTCTCCTATAGGCGTGAGTCTATGAATGTAATATGAAAGACGTTCGAGTGTTGTGGGTTCGAATACCACATGGGGAAAACTTTCGAGTCTGGGTGTCATTTACGGCCGTTGTTTGAATGTTTGTAAAGTCCCCCGCGACACTGGAATTATTCTTAGTTCGGGTGTCTAAAATCAGTTCTTGGGCGTTGTTGCTTTAACAAATATATAATCAAAACTAATGACATGCACAATATTTACAGAGACTAGATATCATAGCATTCGGCCAATACTGGTACGTGCTCGTCCTGCTACATTATAAACTTAAATAATCGTTAAAATTAGTGATAATATGACGGTAAATTAAGTATTAAATGCATATCAGTGCGCACTATTTTAAAACCTACAAGCTAAGTCCAAAGAAAATATAATAAAGTAAGTAAAAGTGTTCGCTCGCTCAAAAGAGATCATCTATAAAAAGTATTTGCAAAGTGTAAATAAATAATTGATTAACTTGAAATAACGTCAGCAATTATTTAACCACTATATTTATTCTTTGAAACTTTTTGTTATATAATATAACTGCGCTACCGATTGTTAACAAGTTGCTCCATTGCGGCAATATACTTGCACATAAAACCTTATTATAACACGCTGGTATATGTTCAAAATATAGCATAGTTGACGTTGGTGTTAGGCTTGTGGCTTAGGTCTACTCGCCTTGAGGTTGGCAAATTACGGTACACGTAACTGGTAACTCAGAGAGTCAGGACAAGCAAATAGATAGGTAGGTATTCTTTATTATAGTACATACGTAGGCTAACGCCTTTTAAGGTCATAGGACACATATCAACTCGGCAACGGATCGTCACCGTATCAACTCGAGCCGTGCAGTATTCTTTGTATGAAACGCCCTACTGCAACGCACACTAATCGGAGTAGTAACGTAATCGCCTCGCCTCGGGGAAAGCTTGCAGACCTCGCACTTACGGCTCGTCGTCCCCGCGCTTACGTCTCTCCGTGCACTACCTACTGTTGCCAAACGTGCTGTCATTCACAAGATAACTAACAGTCGTGTTGCGCGCGTATTTTATTGAAATTGTAGGTTAGATGTCAAACAAAAAATAACGATGAAAAGGGATCATTGAAGAAGTGAGAAAATATCCATCTTAATATGATTTAAGTGAGTGCGACGTAAGCGCGGCGTCGCCTAGCCGTAGCCGAGTCGACATACCGGAGCTGTTGATCCGCTTTGGTTACGTTAGGTTGACGCCTGTTTCCAGGTGTCACCACTGTGAGGAGTGCGACCGGGACACGGCGCAGCACACGCTGGAGGAGTGTCCGGCGTGGGCCGAGGAGCGCTGTGCCCTGGTCGCCGTGATTGGCCCCGACCGAGTTGGCGACGACAGGTGCTGGGGTGCAATGAGGTCCTTCTGCGAGGCTGTCATCTCGCAGAAGGAGGCGGCGGAGCGGGGGCGTGAGGAAGATCCTTACGCCCCGGACATCCGCCGCCGGAGGAGGGGGCGCAGGAGACGCGCTTATGTCGCTCTCCTGCCCCCCACCTAAGGGTTCTGGATGGCAAGGCCTCAGGGGACTCTGCCACCCGTAAGTAAGAACCCATAGAGGGCGCGCGCGGTGTTCCCGCGCGCCTTCTTACGTCGAAAGGGGAGAGCAGTGAATTGCTCTCCCCCGGGGACGAGAGGAGGTCGGGTCCGATGGACCCGGCCGGCACCCACACGGGGGGGCCTGCTATGGATGAATCTTTTCAGACTCCCAACTGCCCCCCCCCCCCCTCCATTGGGTGAGAGAGGGAACACCCCAGGTTTTTTTAGTGGGTATACCAGCACTCGGCTGGTGAGTCCCACACGCCCCGCCGGTGCCGTCCCCTAGCCGGCGGGTAGTGCATCAAGCATTTTTTCCTGGGAATCAAAAAAAAAAAAAATGGTTAGTATAGACTAAATTAATTAAAGAAAAAAAAAGGTTGACGCCTGTTTGACGGCGAGGCGAAAGGCGATACGGTGACGATCCCTTTCCGAGTTGATACATATGTGTGCTATGACCTTTACCCGAAAGGGTAGACTGGGACTACGGATTTCCACTTACATCTTAGCTAGTGGAATTGCTTATCAAATAAACAAGAAGATGCGACGAAGGAACCTTCTCTGAAAATTGTTCACTCTTGCTTCATTTTTAGTTTTAATTACAGTAAATATTATAATTACATTAAGAATAATTTTAGGTACCTGTTTCGTTAGGAATCGATTATATGTTCACCAAAAGAAGCCTTAACTAAGGACAAATATGACGTTATGACAGTTTGTGTATATGAATCTGTTGAATTTATCGTTCACGTAAATTATTTGTTGATTAAAATGATCTTACAATAAATACATATACACAAGCCAAAGCAACATGCTTGAAATGAAGAATATCATTAGTAACATACGTTGTAAAAGTTAAAGTTACAAAATATTATTGTTATTATCGGCATAATTATATTTATGACCGCTACACAATAGTCAAAGTCCTTATTGTCAGTTAGCTTGATATTTGTACCAACTTCACGTTCCGTTTATTTGTAATGTTTTTAAAACGTCGCTAGCCTCAATTGTTTGTCATCGACCTATCGTTGAATGGTCAGCAAAGCATTCTAGTTGAGTGATTGCTCAGAGAAGTTGTTCAGTTGTGAGATTTCGGCAATAATTTACCTACTATAAATTAAAGGTACTAACCATTTTTTATGGTTAAGAAAAATCAGAAACACAGATATTGTAACAAAAACGGTAGTATATATTTATTAAATTTCCTACACTCGTTTTCTACTTTATCCTTTTGTATATTGCGGCTTAATTTCTTATAGCAAAAGAGACAAATGTTTAAAATGTTACTTCAACGAACGTTACTAAAGTGACAAAATCACGATATGTAATGAAAAACTCATGTTGTGCAACAGGGTACTTGTATTTTTAAACATGTAAAGCATAATTGGCGATTAAGGATGTTTAATTAAAATATATCACTAGCGACTCCTTCGCCTATACAGCGGCTACGCCCCTGTATTGTCGAAGTCCCGAAGTGCTGAAATTCATATTACCACATACATTTGACGTAGAGACATTGCGTCATTGGCATGTTTCTACAGAATTTACCACGGGGAATGCTCTGAAGAGTTATTCCACCTTATCCCGCCCTCTCCTTTCCTATCCAGAACAACGCGTGCTGGGCTCAGATGCCATTCTTACACGGTGGAGTGGACTAGAGTGCGTACCAACGAGTTAGGGTCCTCATACCTGTGCCGAACGATCAAGGCATGGAATTGTCTGCCAAGGCACGTGTTTCCTTCTTCCTTCAATCCTGGGTCCTTTAAGCAGGGCGTGAAAAAGCACCTTCTCAAGCCGTCAAAGTAGAGACCTCAACATCGCCTCGGCTGCTATGAGGACGATGTGGAGGCCACTGCTCTTAGACCACACGACTGCTTACCATCAGACGGAGTGTGGTCATTCTGACAAGAAAATAAAAAAAAAAACATACATTTTCCTTATCTTTACTTTCTTTTTAGAAAAGACAACTCCCGCACTGGGAATAATTCCTGTATCGCGGGGAACTTTACAAACGTTCAAACAAAGGACACAAAGAACATCCAGACTCGGAACAAACATTTGTGAATCACATAAATTTTTGTCTCGTGTGGGATTCGAATCCACAACACTCGGCACAGTGGCAGTGGCGAGGCGACCATTTACACCACTACGCTATCCGTGCAGTCATGTACCTAATATATTTTTATTGTGTCTTAGAGAAAGGTGAAACCATATCTAAAAGTCGTAACGTGTACGAGATATTTTCAAGGCATAAGATTATACATGTGTTACTCTAATGAAGCCCGATTTGACCAAACGAATAACAACACTTATCAAGATCCACCACGTCGATTTAGAATTATTTGTATGGTACATAGTGGAATGCACACAAATATATAGCGTGCCTAACCGTTAGCTCAAGCGAGTAAACAGCATGTGGATCTTGCCACATTGCGGGCGGCACTCTTTCTTTGAATCTTTACTAGGAAACTTTACGCACTTTCCGGTAGCCGTAATAGCACTTTATTCCAGCAGTAACCACGTTGAAATGCCGTCAAAAATGAGCCGTTTGGGTGATGTTGATGATACCTAGTTAACTGCGAGAGGATAAGCGGGATACTGTAGTGTGTTTCAAATACGAAGTCCCTTTTGAAACTTTATAGCACAAACCCTGCACATTTCATATAATTTGCTAAGATAAAATGATTACTTGGTTCTAAAGACTGTATAAAAATAATTAGAATCTATACAAAACATGATGTAATTGTTTCACAAACATAATCAACTAATAATTTCTATTGATATTAGTCTTAAATAATATAAACATCAAAATAAAATAACATTTTACTACAATACCATAATTACGCACTAGGCAATTTTTTTTACTTTCAGTCATAGTGACGCGACAATACGAATAGGATAAAATCGAACTAATTCGAGATAAAAACAATAGTCCGTGAAATACTTTTGTAAATTTGTATTTGGTACCTATTAATTATTATTACGTTGCACGCTAACTTGGTCCTTAAATTCCCTTCTGCATAATATATTTTCTTTACCAAAAGATGGATTTGATGATGCGATATTGGACGTATGGTTTAAATATCCCATAGTTTTTAAAGAGTAGCCGTAATGCCAATCAAAATCCATTATACCACGTTTATTTCACTCTAAAATTAATCTGAATGATTGCCTTTTTTGTTTTTCTGTTTCTATCATTTTTGTTTCGATTCTAAATCCACGATTTCAGTTTGTTTGGAAATCTTAATCGGTAATCGATTTCGTGATGTGTCGATTGAAATGGTCTCTTTACTATCGCTGTTCAACGATCATCTGTCAAATGGGACTTCGTATTTAAAACGCACTATAAGCTGGTTAGTTACCTTTAATATATTTATTTAACCTTTAATTGTAAAATAATTTTATTTTACAATTAAAGGTTAAATAAATATATTAAATTAAAGGTTAAATAATTATGAAAATATACATCATGCCTGAAATCCTATTCTTTAATCACACTTTTTTTTTTTTTTTTATAAACACATTGAATAATAAAAAACATTAAGAGACGTCTGTCATAGTTGTCTTATTTATACAGTTAAATATTCAACCGGAAAGAGACGCATCAGTAAATTCAACTATGAATTAAAACAGCACGGACTGTTCGGGCACGCCACGATCGTGGCGGTAAGTCCCGTTTTTGAGGAGTGGCTGGAGAGGCGGCATGGGGGCGCCATGCCGCCTCTCCAGCCACTCCTCAAAAACGGGACTAAAAAAGTGTGATTAAAGAATAGGATTTCAGGCATGATGTATATTTTCATAATTATTTAACCTTTAATTTAATATATTTATTTAACCTTTAATTGTAAAATAAAATTATTTTACAATTAAAGGTTAAATAAATATATTAAATTAAAGGTTAAATAATTATGAAAATATACATCATGCCTGAAATCCTATTCTTTAATCACACTTTTTTTTTTTTTTTTATAAACACATATTGAATAATAAAAAACATTAAGAGACGTCTGTCATAGTTGTCTTATTTATACAGTTAAATATTCAACCGGAAAGAGACTCATCAGTAAATTCAACTATGAATTAAAACAGCACGGACTGTTCGGGCACGCCACGATCGTGGCGGTAAGTCCCGTTTTTGAGGAGTGGCTGGAGAGGCGGCATGGCGCCCTCACCTTCCGGCTGACACAGGTTCTGACTGGCCACGGTTGTTTTGGCCAGTTCCTGTGTCGTATACGCCGGCAAGAGACGCCCGGTTGTCATCACTGCGGCGACTGCCGCGACGTTGTTGAGGACACGGCGTTGCACACTTTGGCGGTTTGCCCCGCCTGGGCATCGCAGCGCCGTGAGTTGATCGCGGCAGTCGGATCGGTTGCCCTCTCGCTCCCGGCCGTAGTCCAGTCTATGGTCCGGAGTGAGAGGTCGTGGAACGCCGTCGCCTCCTTCTGTGAGGAAGTAATTTCCATCAAGGAGGCGGCGGAGCGGGAGAGGGAGCGTTTAAACCCTCTCCCCAACCGCAGAGCCGGGCGCCGGAGGGCGCGAGACGACCTCCAGCCACCCTGAGGTTTGACCTGGGGGTGGCGGGCTTTGTGGGCCTGCCCGCCATCCGTTCAGCACCAGGTCCGAGAGGCGGCGTGCGTGTTCCCACGCGCGCCTCTGTGTCGAGTCCGTCTCCCCTCTAGGGGAGACAGTAGGGTTTTATGTGAAGTAGAGCCTATTTTGGGTAGGTCTTTCGTGTAGTGGCCTGCCGTTTCATACGGCGGGCCGTAACCTCGGCGGGGTCGCGACCGCATGCGAAAGCGATTCGCGCGGCCCCGTCGATAGTGGTTTTGTCGAGGAACACCGTGGTAGGTTTAGTCGGTATTCCGGGAGGTACATTATCTTTTATCATCTTTCTTTTACCCCGGCGAGTCCGACATAATCCCTCCGCCCGCCCCCGCGGAGGGATATGCGTCATTGCATTCCCCCAAGTAAAAAAAAAAAAAAAAAAAAAAAAAAAAAGCACGGACTGTTGTTTGCTCTTCACCGCTACATTTGGTATGGAGAGATTCGATTTTATTTTTATACCTCAGCTGGCTTGTTTACTAACGGATATGTGTACACTACGCTTACCAGATACATAATCAACATTTGCGTAAAAACTTTTAATAAAATATAACGCATAAATAAAATAAATATGTTAGAGTCCACGAAAATCATTTCATGAAATCGGTACAAAGTTGTAACTTGTTTTTTATAAAGGCTCTCTTTCAAAACCATTTAAAATCCCTTTTGTAATTTAAATGGTGTGTATATATAATTTTCAAAAAGGAAAGCTGAATAATACAGCTTCTTACCTGGAAATCGAACCAGAAACCTCATTCATGATTGGCCGCAGACATAACTGTGATCTCGATCTGTGAGCTCTCCGCGGAGCCTACGTGACAGTTAGTTTAAGGAAATCTGAGCATTGAGTATAGATGATAATAGAATCGAATTATGTATTAAAATGAACCGACTTCTTCAAACAAATACTATAGAAACGTAAAGGCACATTCAGTGATGGTCGAGAGAACTGTTTCAACTTGTAGGTATTTGTTCAGCCTGATCGAAATACACAGGGCGCCGCACTTCTATAGGGAAAGTGATGTAGTCCCGTGCTCTTTACCGGTAATACATCAATTTGGACGCAAACTCAAAGCCTGCATACATATTTGTTTTATTCACTATACATTTATGTACATATATAAGCCGGCTCTTCATTAACGTCGGGTGAGCTTTGTGAATGGAATGTAAAATAACATTGATAATAGCGTATGATCATGTGTACCTGTGTTACCAGTGTGTAGAACCAAAATGGTCAATACTATTTCCAATCAATAATGTTCAATGGTGATGAATATATTGGCACGTAGAGCATATGTTTTAAGCTCATTACGGCTATTTAATCGGGTAACATCAAAACGTATAGGTACGGTAGTAAGTTGCTGGCTGTATAATTTTCATTTTAATCACACACTAGCAAAAATACAGTAACTATTAAATTGATTGAACATGATTCTGGAACAAAGACCATGTATACTTTAAGGTTACAAAGTAATTAGAAAAACATCTGGACGAAAGGGGTATGTGTTTATTGGAGACATTCTACTAGATTAAGGCCAGATTAGAAGTAGCCTAATCCGACGAACGTTCAAAAGTAATGTAAATGGGGCATAAAAGATATGCCAAGATCATAGCTAGTGTTACAAGAACTAACAAGCCACTTCAAAAATCAGACATGTAACAGCGAAAAAAACCATTTATACTTATAGATATGAGGGTGCGTAGGTATGTGAAAATAAAAATTCTGTTGATTGTTTACTTTTAAATTCGAGATTCTCGACGGTTTGACTTTAAGAACGTCGAGAATCTCAAATTTAACGGCAGGCATTTTATCAGCTACGTTTAGGCTCAACGCTATGGGGGAACAAACTATTGTCCTTAAAGCTCTGCACGAGTATTCGTAAACGCAACGAATGTTTTTAATTGATGACCGTTGACAAATGGTCGTTGAACAGCGATAGTGAAGAGACTGTTTCAATCGACACATCACGAAATCTATTACCGATTAACTTTCCAAACAAACTGTAATCGTGGGTTTAGAATCGGAACAACTACAGAAAAACTAAAAATAAGTTGATCTAAGTTTGACATATCGAAAGAATAGAAAAGTCACAGTTATATATAAATTGTTTAATTGTAAAAAACATCTGTACTTATCCTTGATTCATTCCTAGTATCACATACTTAGTATAAAGAAACCCTTAATAGGGTTTGCAGAATGGGATTTAAGGTACATTGCAACGTAATAATAATTAATTAATAAAAAATTACCTCGAATTAGTTAGATTTTATCCGATTAATATTGTTAAGTCACTATGACTGAAAGTAAAAAAATAACCATCCTTTTTCCCCCTTCCCGCTCCTTCTCCTTACCATTTCCTTTCCTAAAGGGTCGGCAACGTGCAAGTAATGCCTCTGGTGTTGCAGGCGTCCAAAGGCTACGGTGACCACTTACCATCATGTGGGCCGGTGGGCATTTAACTACAAGCAGTTTATGATGACGCCCTTTTACGGTAGAACTATCTTATCGAAATATTAAATCCTATTTAATTGAATAAACAACATGCTGCCGCAATTAATTATGGTGAGCACAACATTAAAACAGACAGTGAAACAAAATGTCTTGTCGAGTAAAAGAATATCGGGTGAGAGGGCGTGAACACTAAACCTTTTATAAAATGTTAGAGTTCATGGATACAACACATTAAATAATAGGGTAAAAATGAATACACGTACCACCATGGTGGCAAACAGTTGATTGCAGCTTCTGTTTTAATTCGTGATTTGGGGTTATTGGATGATTCGCACGAATTGAACTCGCACAAAACGTGCGAATCAACTGTTTTAAATAATATTATTTTTCTTTAGGTGATTCACACGAACTTAATTTATTAAAGTGCGAATCGACAAATCCAAAAATATGCAGTTCACGCAGTTCGATTGATCGAACCATACGGTCGAACTACGTGGTCAGAAGCGTTGATTTGAAGAACAAAAAAACATTAAGTACATTCACTTTACGTTTACACACACACACACACACGCACGCACGCACGCACGCAAGCACGCACGCACGCACGCACGCACCCACCCACGCACGCACGCACGCACGCACGCACGCACGCACGCACGCACGCACGCACGCACGCACGCACGCACGCACGCACGCACGCACGCACACACACACACACACACACACACACACACACACACACACACACACACAGCGCTCACCCGATTCTTCCGAATCGGGTGAGCACTGTGAAAAGAAACGAACAAAGCAGCTATGTTCACAGGGCGATAACCACTATCTTAGTCTCACCGTGAACATGGCTGCTGAAAAGCAACCGAAACGTCGGATAAAGAGTAATATTAAATCTAAATAGTTTTTATAATTTAAATAGTTTAAGTAGAACTAAACAGCAACTAGTAGGTACAAGTGTTTAACAAAAGTAGTTTAAAGTTTCAAAATTAAGTAATAATAGGGTTTTATAAAGCAAAGCGGTAAAATCCGTATAAAGTTGTTTAATTTCAATGAAAATTAACAAAGTAATCTTTTCAATGAAATTATTACTTTGCTTATACCTGGTTTAGTGAGAATGTTGTATGTAAATATGTGCAACAGGGGACCAAACATTATCTGCGATTTGACAAACCACAGGTACTCGCAAAATAACACCGATTCTTACCAAGGATGCTTCGCAAGGCTATTGAAATTAAAAAACATCATTATTTCAAAAGAGAAGATGGTTGGAATGTACCACCAGCTTGGGATCCAGTAATTCAAATAGTCAAACCCAAGAAGAAGCAAAACACAGCCAGACTTCATGATACTTTGAGCTCATTCTGCATAAATAGAAACACCAATTATTAAATAATGTTAGGGTACTTTGAAATAACTACACTTAGAACATTGAGACAACCACCATCTTAGTCTCCCCGTGAATATGGCTGCTAAAAAGCAACCGAAACGCCGGTGAAAGTGTAAAATTAAATCCAAATAATTTTATAATTTAAATACCTTAAATAGAAGTAAACAATAACTAGTAAAAGTGTTTAACTGTTTACTTAGTAGTTCAAAGTTTCAAACTTATGTATTAATAGTGTTTCATAGAAAATAAACATGGCGATAAAATCTGTATAAATTTGTTTAATATCAATGTATAATATTCGCGTAAACGTAAGACAATATTAGTAAGAATGCTTATTTCTCTTGAATTTCTTTTTATATATGTCGTAAAACGAATAACGCCACCGAGGCTTGGAGCTCGCGATTCAATATGTTTACAGGACCCAAACCGAACATTGTTAAGTTTTTAGACACTTTGAGCAAAGATAGCAATTATTATTTGACACAGTATAGTAAAAATCAGTAAGTATACCTATTTTAATAAAAAGTCCCGAGAGAATAAGACTGCAAAAAAGAATCAAAGGAGTACTAGGCCAATTTCTTTGTGGTGAAATTAATAGACAGGTTTGTATCGAAAAATTAAGTAATAAGTCTGCTGATATTATTGTATTTGGTATAATATTTTTGTTGTTATAAGGTTATGACTGTGATTTTGATTGTCATTAAAGCCGAATATCTACTTCTAAACTAAGTTTAGGTATATTTTCAACTTTGATTATTAGAAGTAACCGTTATTGTTATGTGTTGACTTTAAATATTTAGAAATTATTGATTGGTTAGTTGTATATACTTGTGCATAGTTACTAAACTTATTATTAGGTAAACACTGTGAATTAAAATGTGATTAAAGCCATTGATCTTGTATAAAATTAGTTCATATTTTTGATTGTGATATAGAGAGCTGTATTTAGGTACATAACTATGACTTTTTTATTACGTTTCTGTTATCCATTACACATGTTGCTATTGTTTTCTTTTGCGAAAGAGTTTAAACATGTTTCTATTGTTAAAAAAATGTATTATGACTATCATGTTGTAGTAAAATAGACTTAGCAGTCTTTTTGCACGAATTTGTTCGCACATATCGTGCGAATAGACATCTTTATTAAGTTTCTTTTTTTGTTGTTGTGTCGCACACGTGGATTATATTTTCGTGCGAATCATTCCCATCTGAAAACGCAGGTGTCCATTCGCATGTTTTCTTTTTTATGCTAATAAAAGTGGAAGTATTGTACATTCGCGCACGAAGGTGATATATTTAAATAAAACAAGGTATACCAATAAATCAATAAACATAATAAATTTTTAAAAACAACATTCTTACTAAACAGTGCGTAAAATACATATTCATATTACTGAATAAAACTGAGCTTTTATTGAGAGAACATTTTAAGAGAACATATAAATATTACTTATATGCACTTGAAAGTAGTGTGTGCAAGACTGTATTTTATATATTCCATGTGTGCGAAACGACAACAAAATATATATTATTTAAATAAAGTGTCTTCTCGCACGATTTGTGCGAACAAGTTTGTGCGAAACGACTACTAAGCCGTAAAATAGAACACAAGACCCAGCTTCTGGTGTATTTTATTTAGTATGTTTTATTACGGCATACCCCATATCACGAAATAAATATCCACTCAGCCACTCCCTGCCAACTTTTTCTTCGTGTGACTTTCAAACGCATATTATTCCTACATATTGCAGCAATCATTTAGTTTCCATCGTTTGTAGCACGAACTTCGAGATAAACTTTTAATTGCATGAAAGAAGTTGTCGATAAATCTGTAGAATTTTGCAATAAATACTCGATTTGTACCTATAAGTAAATGTTATGTGTAAAACATTTAACATAACAAATAGACAAGAAACTTCTCTGCGTGTGTATCAAACTGTTAATGACACGTAATTGTGGGTCTCCAGGGCCACTGTTACAGAGTATTAATTCACTATCAACTTCATTAAATTGTTACGTCTACGCTTAACATTCCGGTATTCGTGTTTTAGCGAAATTAATATATTTAACTGACCATCGTTGATATAACTTTATCATGTGTGATACTTGTGGCCTTCTAACCAGAATAATTGCATATCACATCACTTAAATTGAGAGGTAGTGGTATATACATATATTTTTATATGTATTTGCAATACCTACTAATAGGAAATTAATATGAGCAAATAAAGACATATAGTTCTATATGTACCACGTAGTAAACATGTGGAATAAGTTAGTGTTTAGCAAATAAGTTTATTAAGATACAAAGCTATTTATTATAAACACCATGATTAGCCACAACATGTGTCTTAACAAAATATTTTTAAAGTTCAGTTCAGGACAGTGTCAGTATCATATTGATGTTATATAAGCGCCGGAGACGCGTGCGCGGACACATTTGGCATGATGAACTCGCTGCGTTACCGATACCAAATCAGAGATAATCACAGTCAACCTTTATTGTTTTATTTCTCTTGTATTTGCCTATCATTAGTATACGTACGAAGTATAATAATACCACGCCCATATTTTGTTGCTTCATCATGTCAAAAGCGAGTTGCCGTCCAACTCTCCGACATATATATATGTATATACAGGATGTCCGTTAATTAATGGATAACCTTGAAGAGTCTTATAGCAGCCGCGCAATTTTCGTAAAAAAGGGCACAACGTTTTTGCTTCAAGTATAAAGATAATGGTGAGGCACATTGATGACAATATGCTTGTGTGTCTAAAATATACTTGCATGCAGCACGATTAACGGATATTAGATACATATGCATAACATTTGTAAAGAATACAACATCTGTATATTGTTTGTGATCAAGAAATATTTAGTTTTAGATCGTGCCTAAAATTTTAATTTAGTTATGTAATTATTACAGTTACATTAAAAAAAACAACACACAAACAAGCGTGATAGTAACATTTCATTTAGACGTCTATTTGAAGTATCTACTAGCAACGTTGAAATATTTATAAATGTTAACACATTGACAACAGCTCTCCAAGACAACTAGTGTTGAGTACATATGGAGCCTTTAAGCTCATTAGGCGTCTAGAAATGACGCGAACATTCCGAATGAAGGTTTATCAAGTTTACAAAGTGTTAACTTGCAACTTCTCTTGATGTCGTTCTTTCTCATGAGTTTATAAGCGTATTTCCTTTTATTTTCAGTTCAATCAAAGACATTTCTCTTTTGATTAATGCCTTAAATTGAAGTACTTCAGAAGAAAGTTAATTAGTAGATTTAGTAAATTTGTACACCGTTTGTATCCTGTGCGATTGCAACAAATACATTGATTGTTTGCCATACCAATTTATGTTATTACCTCTAAAAGTGACGCATTATGTATAAATAACTTCGATAGTATTTCATCACAATGTGTAAATCGTTGAAACAATAGTAGAAGACAAACTTCCATACAATCTTACATATAATTTTTATAGTGTATTGATATTTCAGGGCTTACCCATGTTAGGTAATAAAATATGTCCAAAATAACGTGCTTTAATTGCAAACCCACCAATATAGGTTTATAAAGTAAAAATTATAATAATGTCAACGCTGTAAACCTGTATACTGTATAAAGCGGGACTCTCCACGAAGGGTTGAGTCACCACGCTGGTCCAGTCCGGGTTGGCAGACTTCACCTACTTCAAGAACACTATGGAGAATTCTAATACATGTAGGATTTCACACGGTGTTTTCCTTCACTGATGTAAGGAATATTAGACTAGAGACAACAATTTGTTGATCACATATATATATTTGTGCTCTATGTACGACTTCACAACACTCGATCGGAGAGAGCCGAGGCGACTAATTAAACCATTGCGCTTAACGGGCAGTCGAATTGCAATCAATATTATTAACCGAATAGATAAACCATCTCAGCATACGGCAAAGGGCAAGTAACGCAGATATAAACATAAAGACAACTTAGAACGAGGTTAACTATTGGATACAAAAATCGATCGCTATAATGTATTTGAGAGCCATATGCTTAGCAAACCATACGTATAACTGAATTACCAATAATGAATAAAATTCACACTTCACATCTATCGATTTCTGTGATAAATTTAACCTAACACTCGGTACAATCTTGCTATGAGAAATATGTAGGTACCCAATTAAAAGAACTTTACTTTTTTTACTTTAATTTCTGCATAACATTTAACGGCGTGGATCATGAATATTAGTGGTTTCTCTGGCGATAATTCTCAACTATACAGCGAAATTAGTACACGGTATCAGGACGCTAACAATTTAGATGTATTTTAATTTACTATACTAAAAGATAAATAAGGCTATTTTTGTGCAATAAATATATTTCACAAAAACTATTTAGTTCAACTATTTTACGCATGAAGATTCGAGGAATGTGTTGTGTAAAATATCTAGTTTTGAGCAGATAAAGGCACAAGGTTCAACTCAGTTGTACTTAATATTAGGAATAATCTTGTTCATCAATGACCGGTATACCACAAGGGAACGAGTAAGATTCTAAGTTTGATTTCTAGACCGAGCGAAGTTATTATAATGTCATATTATACCGATCAGATTACATCGCTCGAGCGCTATGATATTATGTCTACGATACCGAAATATGCTAAAGTCCCCGCCACCCGTACCTATCTTGGCGTGAGGCTGGAAACTTGGTAACAACAATATTATATATATTAATTAAATGCCTCACTATTTCTTTTTTGGACATTAAGTACATTCATTTTCCTTTTGTTAAATATTATGTTGTCTGATTGTTCTTAATTTATGTGATATCAAATAGTGCCTAAGCCGGCATATGCTGAACTAGGCACCATTTAGTATAATTTATTTATTTTATGTTATTTAACCCGATATGTTGTTCTTTTGCTGAAATAAATAAATTTTGCACAGAAACGCACTTAAGATAAAATTTATACGTAATAATAATATCAGCCCTGCTTATAAACAGCCCATTTCTGGACATGGGCCGTACGCTTCTCAATGTAAGAATGGTTACTCCATAGTCCATCACGTTGGCCAAGAGAGAGTTGGCAAACTTCGAATATCTACGAGAATATTATGAAGATCTTTTACATATTCAGGTTTTTTTACAAATGTTTCCCTTCACCGTTAAAGCGAGAGATAATTAACTATTTGGTAGCATATAAATTCGAAAAGTAAAAGGTGCCTTGGTTTCGAACACGAGACCACTGCGTGGCAGTCCAACGATCAACCACTAGGCTTTTGCTGCGTAATAAATCCCAAGGTATCCTATATATCAATCCAGGAATCTGTTGGTATAGTCAAGTTCATGCAAAAGTTTACTCTTTATCGGGTAATAAACACACATACTCTACATTAAAACATGTTCACAAACTTCCACATTTATAATATATCAGGAAACTGCAGATATATTTTTGGCGTACTAAGTCATTCTGACACCCATCTCAATCTTTCTTTAAGTTGGAGTCAAAGTTTGTGAAAATACATGCGATAAAAACAGCGTCGTTAATGGTATTTATTAACATGATTGGCATATATATTTAGTTTAGTTCTTTTTGAATAATGGGACTTAAAATCATACATACATACATACATAAATTCACGCCTGTTTCCCAGAGGGGTAGGCGGAGACTACGGATTTATTACGAGACTTAAAATCAATAACATTGTAAAGTGCGAATATATAGCCAGCTACAGTGAAAATTTGGCCGCCATACTATAACCGTAGCATAGACAAAGCACTCTAGGTGGCTATTAACTCGCAGGGCTCTGACTACGGCTAAGCTAAATGCGTGTTTAGAAGTGGGCTTATATGAGTGAGGTAAATGCAAATCGTAGTTCCGGTCTGTCGATCGCAAGTCGTGGCTTAACCACTGGGCAACGTTTCATACCTATTTCATTTTCGGACATCGGCGTAATATTACTTGTAACTACAAAAGGCAGTGTCGTATACAACCTAATTGGTTTATTATTATTAATCTCGCAGCATACATTTGAGCTTATAATTATGACTGATTGTGTGGTCCCTTCATAAAAAAAAGCTTTATTAGGTTTGCATGTTTGTGTAATATATATTACTTAAATGTTTATTATTTATATACAATTAAATTAACAGCATTAATATAGGTACGACAGTTAAGCTATATATGTTTTTAAGAAACTTTAAGTTTACAATAACTGAGATTCTTTATGAGCATTTATGACGATTTTAACTCCTGATAAATTTCCTGTTTTATTTCTAGCGATTATTAAGGTCATAATATGATTGTTCTGATCTGTGACGTCGTGGCACACTGCCAGCATTGCCGCAGCTTTGTAACTGTTTGTCGTTGGTACATGTTGCTAAAGTTAATACTTAATATCCTTCATTATTTTTGTTATTCGATGGTGGGCGTATCTATGTAGGCGTGGCACAGGGGTTTGACCTAGTTAGCTCCTCCTTTGAGCGACCCAAAAGTATCGGCATTTGATATATTGTTCTGTATATCCAAACTCCCGCCCGGGACAAACTCCCTAAAAACAAAGACTGGATTGCCCCTCTCGGCAATAAATTTTAAGATTTACAACCCAAGGGGATCCACAGTCTGGCAATATGGTGGAGACATCACCACACTGCCTATGTAAATTCTATAACACTTAACTAATATAATATACATAGGTATATGCTATTGCGTATTGCTATTCTGTTTTATTATACCTACGCTTTATATGATATACACACAAAAAGGTATATTGAGCTTAATGAAAATATATGCAGTATTACTCCAATAAACCCTTCTTTTTACGTTAAATTTGCTATTACCGGGCAAGCCCATAATGTCATATAGGTGTAGTTTCAGAACGCTACGATAAAAACGTATATTTTTTAAGTGATGGCAGCACAGGTCTATGTTAAGTAAAAGTTAGCACACGATAAAATAACACCTAAATACCCATAACTAAAATAACCCGCCACAAATTGCTGTTAATTGCGAAATTGTACACACTAATCCAATATCCTAGTCAGTTTTAGTAACGAATAAAACCCAACGCAAATAAACTGTGCTCTGTTAAATGGAATGATTGCCGCTCACACATAAGATATAATGCAGGTAACGTTAAACTTGCAGGTTACCTGATATTTTATTTCCAAAATACAAATATAACGATACCTATCTACTAAAATAACAAAACCTGCACCGAAACCTTTATGCAACATGAGTCTTTTTGTTGGCTCATGATGCAATTGAGTCCAGGCCTCTACGGCAACGGCCCAGAATGGTGTATGCATGGCATTATAACTAAATCGCAAGCGCTCCGTCTTCCAAAAAGTTGGGCCTCACCAGTATTCCAAACCTAGACCTAATCCAATGTACGCTGAAGAAAAGTGAGATGAGATGAGCATCGACATCGTACATAAATTAGTACGAAATATAATATTCTAGATATGCTTTTTTACCGAAGCCTTGATAAATCGTTTGAGTAAATGTTATAATAACCTGGAGGTTTATATTTAATAACATATTCATAAACATCATAATTTTATTCACGTTACTTTAATCCGATCGAATAAAACAAGAAACACCAAAAAACGGCCACGTAGTACGTACTTAAAAAGCACACCTTACATTATCGATTAAATAAATCAGTTCACAGGAGTACCGGAACGTGTTAGAGTCCAGACAGTTTAGCGGAATGCACACAGTTCACCTTCAGACCTTATTTCAAAGAGCAGACGAACAAGTGCGGCGTGTAAAAGCAAATGCGCCTCGCAAGGGATTTGAATTACTCGTCTTCATATTCTGAAATTGTATTATTTCTGCAACTTTGTTGTATGATGTATTTGAGAAATACACTTCTTGCGGCTCGGTTCACTCGGTTCAGGAATGATACACAACTTCGCTGTACAACATATATTGGCCGACTAACTTGCTACAATTTTAAGACGTACTTATAGCTAGGTATGTACTGTACCGTTGTAGTAGTACCGGCTATTTACAATATATTACGCCTCCATCACGATACAGGAAGTGAAAACATTAATAACAACACAACTTATGAATAAAACTTAATATCTATAACTTATTGCTAGCTTAGCCTAACATTATACATATACAATTAAACTTGAAACCTGACGAGTGGTTTTCGTGTTCGCTTTAAGTATCGATTCACTGGGGGCCCAGTTAGAGGTGGCATGGAAGGTGACTTGTTTACCTTAGGACTATTGTTTGGCAAAACATCAGATACGTCTTTGGCTACTCCTATACTTACCAGAATTGTCTTTCCCATTAACCGTTTCACTTGAGGGCCACACAATCTTCTCCCCTTCCGTTAACGAACTACAACGAATTTGATCAACGTGCCTTTTAAGTAATTGAAAATCATCCCCTGCCACGGAATACCTCTGTGACAACAACTGTCTCAACAGTGTCCACGATACCCTTTACCCATTTACCCCGGCCTCCGTAACCGCGCGCCCATACCGTGTCGCCTTCTCGAAAGTTCCGGGAGACCCCGCTTGCGTATTCCACTTGGCGCCTTTGAGTTTCCCGAACCTTGTCCTCAACAGTTTGCTCGGAGCGCAACAGTTCTAACCTTGATCGCAGAGACCTCTTTTGCAACAGCATAGCCGGTGTTTCACCGGTTGAACTTTGGACAGTGTTTGATAAGCTAGAAGAAAAGTTTGTAAAGCTGCATCTACATCTACATTTTCCCTATACGCTTTTTTAATTGCTCGCTTACATAACTTAAATGCGTTCTCGGCTGCACCGTTTGAGGCTGGGTGATATATCGGTGAGAAAGTTTGCTTTATACCATTGTTGGATAAGAAATTTTAAATTCTGAACTTGTGAATGGTGGGCCTTGATCTGATACTAATTCTTCAGATAGGTAAGCCAAACCTTGCGAAACTGGATCTTAATATTTTAATTACAATTGACGCAGTAGTGCGAGGCATTTCAAAAATTTCTATCCATATTGAAGTTGAGTCTATCAAGATTAAGAAAGTTAACCCCTTGTATGGGCCTAAGAAGTCAATATGTAGCCTATTCGAAGGACGGGCGAGGTACGACCACGGTTGTATTCGGGCCCGTGGCGCGGCGTCGGCCTCCGCCGCACAAGTCTCACACTGCTTACACATCATTATGTACATTAGGCCACCATACGTAACTTCGAGCTAAACATTTAGTTTTTACTATACCCATATGACTGATGTGTAATTGTCTTAAAACGTAACTTCGAGCTAAATATTTAGTTTTACTATTGTTGGGGTTGTAGCCTTCCCAATATGGAATATTCTTATGTTATGTAGCAAATTGATTATGTTAATATAATGAGTATTTATCGTTCACAAAAAATATTACATATTGAACTCAATATATAACGCACGCAGGCGCCAAATTAGCCTACGCAGCATACATTATAATGTAGGTACGAGTTCGTACAACTATACCCATATGCCTGATGTGTAATTGTTTTATCCTGTAATAATACCGGTATCACCATACGTTATACATCCATATTCGGTAAACAACTCATTGCGTCGAACAAAATACGGTTTTATGTGATCGTCGTCGGGGCAAGACAATGGCCATCCCGATTGAATGTACCCCAAAACCCTACTTAGCACTGCGTCACCGGCAGTCGCCTGTTTGATTTCTTTACTCATTATCGGTAAGAAGTTTTCTACAATATTAATGTACTTATCTGTTTTCATCACTATATTTAATTTCTTTACTCTTGCTTTGAGGAAGCCTAGATGCATCTGCACAGTTTATCTTAGATGATACAAATTATATCTCGTAACTGTACCCAGATAATAAGACTACCCAACGATGCAATCTTGATGCGGTCATTCCCGGTATGCCTACTTTATTACCTAAAATATATGTTAATGGCTTATGATCCGTTCTGAGTATAAAATTACGGCCATGCAGGTATTGATGAAATTTGCGGACGCCGTAAACAATAGCAAGTGCTTCCCGATCTATTAGTGAGTAAGCGCGTTCGGCGGCAGTTAACGCACGAGAAGCATATGCCATGCCACCGGCCGCTTGCCGCTCGCAGTCGTATGCGATATAACCGCGTCAATACCTATACTACTCGCGTCTGTTGTCAATATTAATGGCAACTCAGGCGAGAAGTCAGTGAAAGAAAGAAAGAAAGAAATCTTTATTGCTATTATACAGCTTTCAGGTGGGCAAAATGTGTATGAAGATATAAAAATACCAATTACAATAATAAAAAGGAAGAAATAAATATACAGTGTGAGTTTTCATAAAGAGCACATATGAAATTGAGTGAAACTAGACATTATTTTATCGCTAGGAAAAATAATAAAAATATATAAAATTAATATTCTTCGATTTATACCTATTTATATTTTTTCTTTAGTAGTTATGGACCTTGTGCCAAGAAAACCTTGTAACTTTTGAACCAGGTGGTTAATCGTGTTAGAACAAAAACAGTAATAATACGTAAATTGTAGACAATAACGACGGTATACTATTCACATCCAAAAAAATACCGGTGGCATAAAAATAAGGAACGGTTTGGACCAAAACTGAGACACGTACAATGGATTTTTAAACATTGTTAAAAAACTCAAAAAAGCGTTCCCATTGCCTCTAGTTTATATTAATTGACATTAATCTGTGTCTAATAATCTTTAAAACAACATAAAAACCACACCTATATCCCAAACAAAACAGTTTTTATGAAGGGCTAAACAAAGACCGTGATTTGTTTGCTGATCCAAATATCAGTACAAGACGATTAGCAATGGCACATGGCATATCGCAAACTTCTGTGTGGCGCATTTTAAAGAAAGAAGTTCTACATCCCTATCACTATCAGCGAGTGCAACATTGGCATAAAGGAACCGACACAATCCCAAGGTATGTTATGTCCGCATTGTTTTATTATGTTATGTTGCTGTTTGATGTTCCTTTTTTAATAAAATAAACAAGAGATAACCTGGTGTTTGCAAAAACTATTCTTTGAATGGATGAAGCCCAATTTACAAGAGACGGTATTACAAACTGCAGAAATTTACATTTTTGGAATCCTAAAGGAGAGAACCAGAAGCTAAAAAGAGCTTCCACTTTTCAAGTGAAGTTTTCGATCAATGTTTGGGCAGCTCTTATTGATGATATGTTGATTGGTCCATTAATACTCCCAAGAACATTAACTGCAGACAGATTTCTCCAACTTTTAAGGGATGATCTCCCATTACTTTTGGAAGATGTGCCCCTACGAACACGACGTAGAATGTTTTTGCAAATGGACGGATACCCTGCACATTATGCAAGATTCGTTCGCAATTATTTAAATGAAAGCTATCCCAATCGATGGATTAGTAGACAAGGGCCTGTCGGGTAGCCTGCGCGTTCACCCGATCTGACACCCCTTGATTATTTTCTGTGGGGGACAATGAAGCAGAGCTCCCATCAATAGTGAGACAGAACTGCAGGAGAAGATTTTAAACTGCGCCAGTGCCATAAAGGAAGGTCCAACAATGATAAGAATAGCAACGCAACAAATTTTGCTGCGAAGTACTATGTGTTTACAACAACGTGGTAGTCATTTCGAAAACTTGCTACATTAAAAGTTTTATTGTAGGTTGATGAAACTAAATAAACGTGCTGATTTCTACTTGATATTTTTTATTTATTACTTATACCTTTCGTACCTTTACAGAAAAATAAGTGGCACTTGCAGCCCAAGTGTATGTTTAGTCATTAATGGCAAAGGATTAGACAAGACCTATTTTTTTACCTGAGATAGACAATGCAATTTTCGAAAAAAGATGCACTTGGTGGCGGCAAGGTCTTTGTTTAGCCCTTCACAAAAACTGTTTAGTTTGGGATACGGGTGTGGTTTGTAGGTTGTTTTAAAGCCTATTAGATACAGATAGTCAATTAATAAAAACTAGGGGCAATGAGGACGGTTTCTTGAGTTTTTTAACAATGTTTAAAAAATATTGTACGAAACTCAGTTTTGGTCTAAAATATTCCTTATTATTATGCCACTGGTATTTTTGTGGATGTGAATTACTATTCACGATTTCGACGGTATACTTACCGTCGTTATTGTCTACACATTGCGTATTATTACTGTTTTTGTTTCAACACGATTAACCACCTGGTTCAAAAGATACAAGGTTTTCTTGGTACAAGGTCCAAAACTACTAAAGAAAAAATATAAATAGGTATAAATCGAAGAATATTATTTTTTATTACTTTTCCTAACGATAAAATGATGTCTAGTTTCACTCATTTACATATGTGCACTTTATGAAAACTCACACTGTATAAAAATACAGTAACATAAAATATTTAAACCTCTTGAGACACATGCGTCCCACAGCTGCAGCAATCAGGACTCCAGTTCAGCATTTGCCTGGTCCCAAGAACAAGGCAATGGTCTTCCACTGGAGCCTGTTATTGTGACGTACGGAAGCCAACAAGTATAACGATATATACATAGTTATATATAATTTAGAATTATGTACATACTAATAGCGTAAGAAGGTATAAAATACATAGATAAATCTATACTAAAATTATAAAGCTGAAGTTTGTTTATTTGTTTGCTTGAACGCGCTAATCTCAGGTACTACTGGTTCGAATTGAAAATTCTTTGAGTGTTAGATAGCCCATTTATCGAGGAAGGCTATAGTCTATGTAACATCACGCTTAGACCAATAGGAGCGGAGCAGCAATGTAAAATGTTGCAAGAACGGGAAAATTCTGTTATGTGAAGCAGACGAAGTTGCGCGAGTCAGCTAGTGTTAAATAAGTACACAATGATATAAAATAAAATAAAAACAACAGTATGTCAATAAATGTGGTAAGTCATAGTTTAAATAGTCATAATATTGTTATATTAAACAACGCATCGACGCAGGCCGCGCGCATCTATGTATCGCACAATAATGAGTCATCTAGACCCCGCCAGCACTAGCGAGCGAGAATCATCGATGCGGTGCACACAACACAACCCGCGCGACGAGCGCCTTAATATAACGTATCTTCATATGATATTGCCGTCGACAGTAATTAATAATTAACGTGATAATAATGAGAAGTTTTAAAAATTATCCCATAAATCGTATACTCTACATGCAAAGAAGTACGTTACCTAGCACACATCTGTGCATTTAATTAATACAGCGCAACAATTTAATTAAAAAGTAAGTACCTACCAATTAGTCTCACAGGATAGTGATAATAATATATTTTAATTTAATTATAATACCTGATAGCTACTTCGAAATTTGTTAAACCTAACTGTTATGTTCCAGATAGCCCGCCACGAGCAAGTCTGTGAGTAACAGCCACGGTAGTACTATGATTGCAGTTATTTATGACTGAAATGCTTGGAAGATCGGTGGCTAAACACTTACGTGCACAGCAAGCAGATTACAGCGATAGTAATTTTAAAATATCTATAATAATAATGATTACATAAACAACATACGAATACGAATTAAACTTAAAATTGTGCATTAATATCTTACTACTTGCTAACAACGCAGCGGCCGCGCTTGCATGAACACCGGCCGCGCTTCTCTCGCGGACGTGAATGCTCACTGTACCACCAGTGAATCGACCTAAGCCGTCCGGGAACACTTCAGAGTATCTGGAACTGAATGCAATTACATCAAACGCATCCCTTTTAAACATAGATAAATTATTCCAATCGTAAGCAACTGGGGTAACTGTATTTTTAGTTGTGCCATTCACTGTCGGCCTAACAGAATGGTTTTACCATTTTCTACAATGAACAATTCTAGTAATTTTGTTGTATTTCTATATTTTATTAATGTTAACAGCTTTCCTAACGGTATAACTAATTCGCCCGTATACCTAATACTTAAACATTAATTTACATGACGCAAGGGTCAAATTTTTAAACAGGCTAACATGCTGTCCTTATACATGACACAGCACTTCCTGTATCACACTCCATTTTGAGATCTTGACCATTTAAATTCAAAGTAATATAGATAGGTGTACATTGTGTGGGCGATAATAAACGTATATCTATTACCTCATCACTGGCCACGCTATCGTCGTCGTCAACGTCGGTATGTTGAAGGTCAACATGGTGCGATCCCGTTAAGCTTGGGCAAACCCGCCGCAGATGACGCTGTTAGTTGCACACTCTGCAGACGTAACGCCCGTACTTGCAAGTGGCTGCCTCGTGCTGCGCTCTACACACGCGGCACTGCAGCCGCGGCCACACGCGCGACGCCGGAGTCGGCGCAGCAGCTGGCCGATATGCCTCGCGCCTGTCGTGCCCGCCCTGACTTCTTCTCGCTCGCCCGCCGCAGACATTGCACTGCGCATCGGGTTCGGAGTCAGCACTTGACAATCGACATCAGTCGAACTGGTGCTGGTCGCCGGCTGTCTGCTACGTTCCACCACAGCTGCTGCGTCTTTCTCGGCCGCCTCCAAACTGACCGCCAGCCTTTACGCCTTGGCAAAATCCAGCTGAATTTCCGCGAACAATCGTTGTCGTATTATTTTATTTCACTGGTTATCCCGCATACCAACTGGTCTCTTAGGTTCTCTTCCGACCACGTTCCGAAACCACACGTCTTGGATATATTTTTTAAAACCGCAGTATAATCCGATATACTTTCGCCTTTTTTTTGTTTCTCGTGCCTAAACTTATATCGCTCAGCTAATTCACTCGGCTTCGGTTGTAAGTGCTTCGCCATAATGTCCGTTAGTTGTTCAAACATCTTAGATTTTGGTTTATCGGGGTTTAACCAAAAGTTCGTAACTCTCCGATCACATTACGGTGATTAGTGTAGGCACTTGCAGATCTATTCTAATTTTATTGACTAAAAAGTACTGTTCTAATCGTTCCACATATAACCGCCAGTCGTTACAGTTAAAAGTCATAGAACACATATAAACTCGGAAAGGGATCGTCACCGTATCGCCTTTCGCCTCGCCGTCAAACAGGCGTCAACCTAACGTAACCAAAGCGGATCAACAGCTCCGGTACGTCGACTCGGCTACGGCTACGAGACGCCGCGCTTACGCCGCGCTCACTTAAATCATATTAAGATGGATATTTTCTCACTTCTTCAATGATCCCTTTTCGTCGTTTTTTTGTTTGAAATCTATCTTAAAAATTCAATAAAATACGCGCGCAACACGACTGTTAGTTATCTTGTGAATGACAGTACGTTCGACAACAGTAGTGCACGGAGAGACGTAAACGCGGAAACGACGAGCCGTAAGCGCGGGGACTGCAAGCTTGTCCCGAGGTGAGGCGAATACGTTACGATTTTGATTAGTGTGCGTTGCAGTAGGGAGTTACATACAAAGAATACTGCACGGCTCGAGTTGATACGGTGCCGATCCGTTTCCGAGTTGATTATGTTTGCTTTGAATGCGGCAATTTTTCCGATCGACATTTTGCTCGATAATAATCTTCGTACTCTTTCAACGTACTAATAACTGCGGCCGTATTTTAAGCGTAATATTCTTGTTTCTCGTCGCCACTGTGATAATTTTGAGAAATTCACTTCTTGCCGGGATATAAGGTTCAGGAATGATACACAACTTCGCTGTACAACGTATATTGGCCGACTGGCTTGCTACAATTTTAAGACGTACTTATAGACGGACGGACGTACCGTTGTAGTAGTAACCGCTATTTACAATATAATAGGGGTTATGAAGTTGCCGTTGTATAGTAATAGATTCTTTCAACTGACATAAAACCTTTTTTCACATGATACCTAAAAGATTCTTCTTTAATAAATGTGCAACATTCGATTTTCGACTTTCAATTGTTTTTTTTATTCAGCTTAGACGGGAAAGATGAATACTACGAAAATCCGAGTCATTTTTTAATACGAGTTACGATGAGGAGCTAACGCGGCAGAAATGGCTCGCAATATCAACGCTGCGTTTGGAGAGGACACTGCTAATGAATGCACCGTGCGTTTTTGGTTTCAACGCTTTCGTAATAGAAACTTCGACTTGAAGAAGGAACCACGTGGAAGACACAGGTGAATAAGGCATAATTGAAGGAGATGGTGGAAGCCAATCCGAGTCAAGCTACCCAGGAATTAGCGGCATGGTTTAACGTTACCCTACCTACAATATTGGCTCATTAGCTCATCAATAAAAGAATATGAAAATGGGTACCTCATGATTTGACTGATTTGCAGAAAGAAATGCGTGTAGAAACTTGTGTTGCCTTGTTGAATCGGTACAGAAATGAAGGAATATTAGATCTAATTGTGACATGTGACGAAAAGTGGATTCTTTACGATAACCGTAAGCGAAAAATGCAATGGCTGACCCCAGGTCAAACGCCGCAACAGTGCCCTAAAGCAAAGCTTACCAATAACAGTAACTGTTTGATGGTCTCTTCATGGTGTTATTCACTATAGCCTTCTTAGGTCTGGTCAAACAATAACAGCAGATGTTTACTGTGCCGAACTTCGAACAATGATGGCGAAACTGGAAGTGAAACAGCCCCGACTCGTGAATCGATCTTCACCATTATTGCTCCAAGATAACGCAAGACCTCACACTGCACGAGAAACCGTTGTAACTCTACAGGAACAGCAGTTAGAAACGATATGTCATCCTCTGTACTCGCCAGACCTTTGTTTAACGGACTACCATTTTATTCGTGATTCCCCGACGTTTCGGTTGCTTTTCAGCAGCCATGGTGACCATGCTCCCCGTGACCATGGCTGCTGAAAAGCAACCGAAACGTCGGGGGAAGTGTAAACTTAAAAACAAATAGATTTGATAGTTTTAATAATTTAATTAGCTTAAAATTAGTAAAGTTTAATAGTATAGTATAGTAGTGTAACAGTTTCTAAATTATGTAATAGAGTGTTAAATAAACAACGCGAAAAAATCCGTATATAGTAGTTTAATTTCAACTTATTCCTAATTTTACAAGATTAATTATTCTGGTTTATGAGAGCTTGGGGTGAAATTTCGAACATAATCAGTGTCAGTAACCAACACTTCATGGTTGAGTTCGTGACGCCCAAACTAATCTACCTGTGACCACGACTCGGCTGTCCAATCCAATTGCAATGTGGGGACATCAAATGTGATGTATGTATGATGTAACTTAGATAGTAACGCAATTGAACCGCGTGGCTCGTTACTACGGATCTGTCACATAGGGCAATATTTTATGTACTTGTACAAAATGTTTATGAATTTCCGTCAGTTGTCGTAAGACCAATTAGCATAATATGATGACGCAGAGATAGATGACGCGTTACCTCTTACGTCACTCATACACATACACACACACTTATTCAAAAGCTGAGAACTATATCTCAGCAAAATATTGATACAATTAGGATATTAGTATGCAAAATGGAAATATGTTCTAGATAATATATTATAAACAAATATTTATTTTACTTAATATTGTACATATTTGAAAACGATTCAAATAAGTATTTCGAGAATATCAATAATCTAACACCATTTACAAAACCGCCTATTGAAATATTGGATTCACGAATGCAATCATAGCCATAGTAAAATAATGATATAAGGATAATAACATCATTTGCACATTTTGAACAGTTCTTTTCGCTACATTCTAATATTAATTGAATGTAGCGAAAAGCTTTCACCATTAGCTGCCTAATACATCATATAGCATATTTTAATGACAAAATTATTTTTATTGAGGGCTCATTTATGATAATACTAGTAACATTTAGCACATGGACATTTAGTGAGCTAGTTACATATTTTATAATGTTTAATAATATTATAAATGGAGAAGTAATATTGCTGATTTATTGTTATTTTATGTAGCAGCGAAGCAAAGAATTGACAATTTATATGCAGAAATAGTTTATTGGCCGGGGAGTGATATACGCTACTTTATATCTCGGCACAGTTGACGATTCCTGTTGGATGCCTATTCTTTAAAGAACACAGGAGCAAAGCCGCAGCGCAAAAGTTTTATCCAACTACGCTCTGACGAATAACTTAGATGTTATATTTACAGCTTGATGTGCTAAAATTGCCAGAGCAATATTATATGAATATGCATGAAAAGCATGCATTTGTTGTTGGTGAACTGATAAATATATAAACAATGTTTGAGTTTTTAAATGATACATACAGCATTGGCATTGTTATGTGTGTTTCAGCGCATACCGCTTCGCCTTATTCAACAAACGTTATCTCCAACGCACATACATACGTACCGCGCTTAGACCAAAGTCCACCACGCTTGTCCAGCGCGTGTTGGCAGATTTTATGCATCTTCGAGAATATTATGGAGATAGATATATCTGAGTCTGCCTTTTACACTATTAAATACATATGTTAGAGAAGAAAGATTCAAAGTTAAAGCAAACTAATACGCATAACATCGAATAAATAGTGTGTCTGTGTGTCATGGAATCAAACTCGAGATCTCTGCGTAGCAGTCCAACGATCTCCAGACTAGGATGCTGGTACTACTACTGCTGCCACATTGCGGTCTCGTATTGCTTTGCATGATTGCAAATAGTGTATTTTTTTTGGAAAAATAGTGAATATCATTCAGATCCACAATAACTTAGTGATACAGCGTACTACCAGCACAAGAACCAATTACATGTATGCTTTGCACGAACAACGCATTGTTTATGTAAGTAGAGCTCATACAGCCTTACTTCTAAACTGCTCCCAAATATTTAAGAGGTAGTTAAGCATTAGCTAGCGACTTAAGAAATAACTATTCCCAAAACATTACTTATGGCCAGTCCTACAACTAACAAGTAAGAATTATCCGAAAGATAAATCGCATGTTGTGTCATGTCTCACTCATCTCGTGTTAAAGACGAGAGATGGCGAGTTTTATCTTAGAGATATAAGATAAAACTTGTCCTACCACATGGTAGGACAAACCCTGAAAGTTGAGTGTTAGTTCAATAAGAATATTTAAGCACCAATAGTGGCTCGTTGATCAAAGGCTTGAGCGCTATCCAGTTGAGTTCAGTTCAGAGTCAGTATCCAGAGCTTTATAAGTAAACCTGTTTGTGTTGTCACGTCTTTACGGTGCATAAACATATAGATTTTAACATGTCACGATGTCGGTTTACATGAGACATATAATTATTCCCAAAAAAGATAACCAATACTCGATAAGTCGAGCAAATATAGATCAACGCCGCAGAGCTAAAGTAGGAAGATTATCTTTAGATTAATTGAAGCTATCCGTAACTGGAAATAATATTATTGGAAGAATCGGCATGTTCCTCAATTTAGTTTCATAGTTCTCGAGGTTATTAACGACACATGCTACGATTGATATTTTAAACACCCTATATTACTTTTCAGCTGGCTTTCAATAATTTACGTACGAAACGTATAAAACTTACTTACTTATTTTGTTATTGTGTATGCATACAGCACGTACATATTATAGTAGCACACATATGTATAATAGTGCTCCCGGAACGCCAATACTTGTCCTCCTTCAAAGGAGTATTACACTGATTACTACTATATCATGGTAGGCAGCGGCATGACTGAGTACACCGTTGCCAATACTGAATTTAATTAGCGGCGGTTACTAACTTACCTATTCATCCTGCCATAATACGTAATAAAAATATATCTCGATCGACCATTATAACGGAGTAACGGCTGTTTTCCTTTAAATACTGCCTGCAGTATCAAACGATCGACATCAAAAGAGGACAGAGAAAATAATAAAAATGAGCTGTTAGTTTATTTTCGTGGCGGCCGATGTCGACAAATGTATTTGTAAAGTACAGACGGCATTGGAGGTAGTCTCGACCGTACCTGGAATTCGAATATCGATCTGATCCCATTTCTCTCTGTCATATTAACAGAACAAATTGAAAATTTTATAGAGTTACATGTACCGGTGTGCTCTCCTAAGTGAAAGCATGACCGCTCGTGTGCAAATATATGTATACAATCGTAACAACATATTAATACAATAATATGAAGCCAACTAATTTACAAAAGATGCGCGACGTTGTTCATATTTGCAAGGTCAAAGGAAGTTTAGTAAGTCATAGTAGATAGGTACTTGTAAAAATCTCTTATATAGGTATTTGTTTAGTCTGTCAGAGCCAATGAAAGAATACAAGAAGCAACGAATGAGGATGTAAATAAAGCTAGGAATAAATTTATAAGAATGAAGAAGATAGTGAAAGATGTGATTAAAAGGAAAAAAGAGGAAATGAAAGACGAGTTTGATAGAAGATTATCTGAAGATTTCCGGACTAACGCAAAGTTTTTCTGGAAATCCATTCGCTCCGTTCGAGGTAAAACCCTAACCACAGAGCTGAAATCGATCAGGGACAAAAATGGAAGTTTACTGAATGAAGAAAAGAGCGTACTGAATCGATGGAAGGAATATTTTGAAAGTTTATTTGAAAGAGAGGAATGGCAATGGCAAAGTTTCGAAATGAATGATAATAATAGGAATGATGAAAGCCCTATTAGTATAGATGAAATAATGAAAGCATTGAAAAGCATGAAATTAGGAAAGGCTGGTGGTTATGATAGGATTACAATCAAAATGCTGATAGCTGGACAGGGTCTCATAGTAAATCAGTTGTGCCGCCTTTTTAACTTGTGCTGGAATACCGGCCGTGTACCTAGTGATTGGTGCAAGGCCGTCATAGTACCTTTATACAAGGTAAAAGACTAACAGCAAGATTGCAAAAGCTATAGAGGCATTAGCTTGCTCAGCGTTGTCGGTAAATTGTAAATTTAAAGGATTGTGAAAGTAACCGACGAGAAAATATGGGATGCAAAAACGGGCTTTCTTAAGGGTATGGGATGTACGGATCAGGTCTTTTCCTTACGGAGCATAGCCGAGAAAGTTTTGGCCAAAGGTCAAAAGGTCTATTGCGCATTCGTGGATCTGGAAAAGGCTTATGATAAAATGGTGAGGAATGAACTTTGGTCGGTTTTGTCCATGTATGCAGTGAATAGCAACCTCACACGAGCTCTGAAATCTCTTTATGACGATTCCAGAGCTTGTGTTAGGATAAATGGGACTTACACAGAATGGTTTAATATCGAAAAAGGTGTTAGACAAGGATATGTAGCGTTATCCTGGCTGTTTAACCTATACATGGACAATTGTTTGAAAGATTTAAAAGATTGTGAATGGGGATTAAGAATGAATGAGTTACTTGTCAAATGTCTTCTTTATGCCGACGACCAAGTAATACTTGCGTCATCGTCGGAAGAGTTGCAGGCGATGGTAACTATTATGCATGGTACTTTTGAGAGTAAAGGAATGAAAATGAATGTAAGCAAGACGAAAGTAATGGTATTTGAAAGGGAGGAGTACATGACGATGTGCAATATTATGATTGATGGAGAACAAGTGGAGCAAGTGAAAGAGTTTGTATATTTGGGTACTTTGTTTACAAGGGATGGTACACATGAGGGAGATATTGAAAGAAGAACGATTGCTGGCTATAAAGTGAATGGCGCCTTACGCGCTTTTATGAACAGTCGAAATGTATCCGAAAAGGCACGTTTGGCTGTTCATAGAGGACTATTAATGCCTACACTTATGCATGGAAGTGAAAGTTGGGTATGGCAAAAGAAGCAATAAGAGCAAAAGCATAAGAGCAGAATAAATGCTGTAGAAATGAAAGATGCGGCATAATAGTGGATATAGTGAAGAGAATAGAAAAGGGTATGTTAAGTTGGTTTGGGCATGTAGAAAGAATGGACGAGAACAGACTGACTAAGAAAGTTTATAAGGCTAGTGTGAATGGAACAGTCGCAAGGGGAAGACCTAGGCGAACGTTTCTTGATCAGATTGGAGACGTTTTGGATAAAGGCCAGGTTAAGAGCACCTTAAACCGGCGAGCGTGTATGAGGAATGTTATGAAAGTGAATGAGGCCAGAGAAGTATGTCAGGATCGTAGCAATTGGAAATCCGTAGTCTCTGCCTACCACTCTGGGAAACAGGCGTGAATTTATGTATGTATGTATGTATTGTTTTTGCCGAGTATGTAATAAATAATTAGGAAAAAAATTAAGATAGAATTAGGATATAAGATTAGAGAGAAGAGAAACTATAATAATACTAACTGGCAACCCAGACAAACAACATCGCAAAATCAAGTTCAAATACTTCTCTTGGCATTTCCCAGGGAAGTATTATCGGTCCTACACTTTTCCTTATTTACATAAATGATCTGTGTAATTTGTATCATCGGAACGGGGTTACAATATCATACGCTCAATGACGCATCGAAGCTTATCAACAAGCTCTAGAAGGTTTCAATACTATCAGTAAATGGCTCTCAAACAATTGTTTAACCCTAAATGCACAAAAATCTAAATATATTCACTTTTCAATGCGGAACAAAAACACGCTATATTACATAAACAACATTATTGCTCACAATCATAATTGTCTGCTATCTGCTGACACCGCATGCTCTTGCCCCACTTTAGAAGCAACCGATTGTATAAAATACTTAGGCATTAAGCTTGACATTAACCTTAATTTTAGCAAATATATTTAGTTATTACTGGTTTTTCCCGCGGTTTCACCCGCGTAAGTCCCGTTCCCGTGGGAATATTGTGATAAAAAGTAGCCTATGTGTGAATCCAGGTCTCCAGCTATCTACATACCAAGTTTTATCGCAATTAGTCCAGTAGTTTTTGCATGAAAGAGTAACAAACATCCATACATACATCCGTACAAACTTTTGCGTTTATAATATTAGTAAGGAAGTAAGGATGCAATAGAGTACGCAAACTAATATATATTATCAAGAATCTTCGCAGCAAACTTTAAATTACTAAAACAGGTGTATTTAGCATTATGCCAATCAATTACGAGTATAACCTATTGTGTAACATCGTGGGGTGGAGCATCGAAAATAATATTATTGTCATTAGAACGTGCGCAAAGAGCCATCTTATACATTCCGCCCTTTCATATTCCCTACCTATGAACTACCACTAACATTTTAACGGTCCGAAAACTATTTATCCACTCCACATTTCACACTGTCCTTAAACAACATACGCTTCTACCTTTTTTACCTACAAAAAAAGAAGGAAAGACTTAGTTTGTGAAAGTTTTCAAACTAAGCATGCTTACATGAAGAGATTTTCTTATTCTTAGGGCCTTTTTTGTACAATAAACTAAATAAATTATTAGATATTATATAGCATTAATCATAATCAATGTCATATATTTTTAACAAAGTACCTAAAAACGTTTACGTATTCAGATACAGAGAAAATGCTAGTAGTTGTAAAATAATTTCCTATTGTTTAAAGCAATTTTTCATTTATAATTGTTATTGTTTAAAACTATTGTAATTATATTCTTAACTTTGCAGTACATGTATAAATGTTTTTTTTGTAGACCCTTACTAATAAAGTAAGGTTCTACAAAAAAAAAACATTTAACACAACAGAAGAATCAAAATTTAATATTAGAAACAGCCTGAAACACAGGTTTCTGACCTAGTTCAGGTAATACAATGTAAAAACAAACTTCATAACCAAGTTTCTTGTGTCCAATATTTCAATTGTAAATGTTTTTCTTTAGATTAAAATTAAATATAGTTTTAATGTGAATTTAATACAATAAGTAGGCTGTAATGTGTTTTGTAAAGACTATTATTTATTGAATAAAAATTATTTATATTTATATTATTTATATTATTTATATCAAAGACAAGCTAGACTTACCAACACATCTAGTCTTTCTGAGGTCTACAGTGCACACAGTGGGATCCTTGGTGGTGTAGTAGACCATAACACGACGGATCAGCATCACCCACGCACCACGCCACTCGCCAGTCACTCCCTCCTGATAGACAAAAGAAAACGTATTGAAAATATGATTCATCCAGTCCACATTATCGAATTGTTCTGTGTGTCTTCGGATCATTTTTATCTGATGTTCTGTTTTCAGTTATCTAAGTCATAGATATGTATGGTTATATAAGATGGCAGATATGGATTGTTTTTTAAAGACTATTTCTTCGTTTCAATACAATATGCAGAATGAAAATTTATGTGTTTAAAGAATTATTATAGCGATATATAAGCACTGGTATCATTATTCATTTAACATGCAATGAGTTTACACATTTAGGTAATGTAAGGTAAAAGAATTGTAAATATTAAAATAACTCTATTTACATATATAGTCATATTATCGGTAATATCTTTCGGTAGAGTGCTGTTTTAATTTAAGGAATATTGTACTGATTATTACTTAGATAAAAATAATTCGGATATTAAGTCTGCTAAGCACCTTGCTCATGGGGGAGTTCACAGCTGGCGAGATGTGAATGTAATGAGACATTTCTCTACTTAACACATTGCAGGTATGTACAAAGGTATCTTGCGATATTTATATTTTGCGCCAGTAAAACGTGAACTATATTTAAGTACAGACGTTTGGTAAACATACGAGACAAAGTGTCAACAAGTTGTTTAATTTCATTTTGTGAAGAACTGTACGCAGATATTTCTGCAATATCACCAAATCTCCAAAACAGCGTAATGAACACTCCTATTGAGCCAGACATTTTAAGATCGGAGATCGAGCATGCTCTCAAGAAATTAAAATCAAACAAATCAGCCGATGGTAACTGTATTTTTGCAGAAGACTTAAAACTCATAGGAGAGACCGGAGTATGCATCCTACAAAGCCTATGTAATCAGACATGGAGCACAGGTGAATGGACTAGTGACTGGCAGGAATCCATTCTTGTACCACTGCACAAGAAAGGATCAACAAAGCCCTGCGAAAACTACAGGATTATGGCGCTAATAACCCACGCAAGCAAAGTTCTGCTATATTATTTGCTACTAGATACCTTCTATTGTCTTATGTTTTGTAAAACTGTGTGAGAGAACAAAATAAAGTTATTTGTATTGTATTGTATTGTATATGTTATAAAGAATGCCTCAAAGCTTTCCTACAGTTGTGCTTCGTCGACTACTCCAAGGCGTTTAATTATGTCAGAATGTTTATGGAAGATCCTAGTGGAAATGGGAGTACCCAGGCACATCACCAGTCTCATCGCAAACCTCTACCAAGATAGCAATACTGTTGTTAAGGTGAATAATATTCTGTCGAAGCCGTTTAAGCCTCGAAATGTGTTAGACAAGGCTGTATTCTGTCCCCAATTCTCTTCAACATCTACGGAGAGTATATCACGAGACAAGCTCTTGACGGTTGTGAAGGTGGAATCTCAATTGGAGGGAAAAAGGTCAGCAATTTGCGATATGCAGACGACACTACTCTCTTCGCGTCATCAGAGCAGGAATTAGCTGAACTGTTATCCAGAGTGGGGTGCGCGAGTGAATCAGTTAGCCTCAAAATTAACAAAGCGAAGACCAAGGTGTTGTTAGTAGACCGACCAGGCATACTGATTCGCTCCTGTGAGCTCAAGAATCTGGTATTTGTGGATAAGTTTGTATATCTCGGATCACTTCTGAGCAGTGAGGGTGGCAGCGAAAAGAAGATCGCTCGGAGAACCCAAATGTCGAAAACAGCAATGACTAAACTCACTAAGATATGGAAAGATCTCAACTTATCTCGTAAGACTAAAGGGAGGCTGGTACGGACACTGGTGTTCTCATTTTTCTTTTATGGTGTCGTATCCTGGTCTATAAGGAAAACAGAGAGAGCGTGGATTGATGCCATCGATATGTGGTGTTGGTGACGAATGTTTCGCATTCCTTGGACCGCATACTGGACCAACATATCCATTCTTAAGAAACTCAGAATAACTATGAGGCTATCCCCTGTTTGTTTCCAACGAATACTTAGGTATTTCGGACATATAGCTCGCAGGAACCCTAAAATCCTGAAAAAGTTGATGTTAGTTGGACAGGTCGACGGGAGAAGACCACGCGGTCGCTCCCCTACCCGGTGGTCAGACTTAGTAAAAAGTTAACCGGCCTCCCAATACCTGAAGCTTTTAAGAGTGCCGAGGATAGGAACAAATAGAAAATTGTAATGCAAGAAGTGATCAAGGATTATACTTCTACTGGACACGACCTTCAGCAGTGAAGACAGCGACTAAGAAGAGAAGTAATATTCAGTACAATATTACGTTTTATTAACCTATGAGTCTTCTTCGAAGAGGTTAATTAAAACACTATATGGGTCTGTGTGTCTGTCTGTAAGTGACAGGCATAGCTCCGGAACCACTGGACCAATTGACTTGTAACTTAGTGTGCGGACACCTTGGGGTCATCCCTCAGTCGAGTTTGAATATGGGCCCTGTGGGTCAAAAGACCTCCGAGATATAGGGGTCACAAGGTTATGGGATATCCACCAACAGAGTGATTTAGAAGTCTAAGGGCTTTGAAAGAGCCTTTGCCCAGCAGTGGGAAATTACAAAAAAAATTAACATGAATACGAAGAGGTTGAATCCTGGGTTTTTACATCCATCTCTTTACGTTTGGTAAACATATGAGACAAAGTATCAACAAGTTGTTTGATTTCGTCAGCGCGGCGTGTTACGTAATATATACGCCACTGAAAATATTTGTAAGGAATAAAATAAAGACCAATTTAATAGAAAGTATGAAGAAGCGGTACAACTCACATTATTCATTTAGTAATGAATAAGCTAGTGCTTGCCCGCGACTTCGCTCGTGTAAAAGTAGGTAAGGTTCTCTTTCTCCCCACAAGGGAACAGGGGAAGTAGACATTTTTTTTCTCTAAGTAGGGTAGGTCGAGGTTTGTGTCATGGTCTGTCGTTTCATACGGCCGGCCGAGACCTTGGCGGGGTCGCGAATGCACGTGACAGTGATTCGCGCGGTCCCGCCGACTCTGGTTATGTCAAGGAACTCCATGGTAGGTTTAGTCGGCATTACCGGGGTATCGCCATCTTTCCCTGGGTGTTCCCGACATAACCCCTCACGCCCGACTCCGCGGAGACCCCTGAGCGGACGGGACGCGTATCCAAACGTCAAAGCGTTTCCCCACGTAAAAAAGGTTAGGTTATGTTAGTAATATGACTATATTTTAAATAAAATAAAGCCTATGTTAGGTACCCGGCGATAACAAAATTATTAAATTAAGCTTTCTAAATATGATATAATTTTTAAAATCGTTTAATTAGTCTCTAAGTTAAATACTTACAAACAAAAAATCAAATCTTTCATAGATTATTTTATAAATAAATATTAGTATGGATGTGACTATATAAATACGAAATCAAGTCGCAGATTAGTACCTATTCATTAGATTACTATATGTAGGTTATTAACAGTAACAATTTTAATGCATCGTGTCGGCAGAAATTGCATCGTAGCGTGGGCGCGCGCCCGCCAATTATCAGCTTTACGCTAAAGCGATTGCCGACTCGATTTGTTATACGTTCGCACTTGATGTCGCAGAACGAACGGCTCCGAACATCATTAGCTCGATTTAATTCACGTATCATAAAATATAACCTCACGGCTCACGAATCAATCTTAACGTTCACAATCGCTGTATTATGATTAATTTGCTAACACCTGCTAAAAGTATATTAATTACTGTACCTATGTATATATATGATTGTAACATTATTGACTTAGGAACGAAATCGTATCCTGTATACTAAAATAATATAACGAAACAAGAATAATAACACCTATATATTTTTAACTTAGTCATAGTTTTTTTATTTTTTCAATTCTTCTTTCCTTTATCGAATCTCTAATCTACCTAATATGCTGAGCAAATAATGGTATGCATTGTTTAAGAGGACTTCCGTCCCACAAAGAACTGCTATTAATCGAGCCCGAATTGTGTAAGCCCGAAGTGTCAAAGCAATAATAGTCATATATTAGACATGTCAATATCGCATCGAGGAATATATAATGAGTTAGTTATTGTGGTTACAATCATACTGGAGCTGCTGTTGTATCTTGAGCTTTCGCTTTCAGTTGAAATCTACCTATATGACCTTTCTTAAATTACTATTTAACAAACCAGTAACAATGTATCACATGAACACTAGTACATATTTTTTCGAGTTGATGATAAAAAAATACCTCTATATTACCTTTCTGATCGTTTCGAACTGTCAACAATAACCTATTTTCGTGTTATTTTAAAAGTGGCAACTTTTATTTCTTAGAATGAGGATTATCATAAACAAATTAGATCGTTGCCACGCGTTTAATGATGCCGGCTATTCCAATTAATTTTATCTGGGCATTTTCCTTAAAGGGGTGCATGTGATATATTCATCAACCGTGTTTATATTATGCATGTATTAGATAGACTGCTATAATATAATTAAATATAGAAACTACCTTCGGGCATCATAGCAGGTTATATGTAACCCAAATTACTTCAGAACGAATAAATACAACTACGAGCCAATAATAGTATTACCGTGCAATAACGCTCATAGCACAATTCGTATTTATGCATAGGCAATCAAACAATTAATTAATTAGTCGTACCTAAACATTCGTCACGTGCTACTGTGTATCATATGTCAGTGTTTATAATAATAACTTAATATTACGAAAAGTGCGACTCAGATACCTAAACATAGCCGTAGACATATATTTTTATGGTGAAATAAACTATTTAGCGTAAAGTAGTGCGCTGTGAATTATTTACTAAACCTACAACTATACAAATAACTACCGGTTACCGTTAACGACGAGATAACCACACAAATAAGATGTTGAAGTGCATTTATTGCTTCCGTGACTAAACAAGCAATTTTTGCCTACATTTCGGTTGTTTGTTGTTTGAGTTCGTGTTGCGACATCCATATTTAAAAATGTAGAGCATTGTCTAAGCGCGTGATCGTTTTTGCAGTGGACATTTTTTTATTGCAGCATGGTATGTCTTTGTCCATTTATCTGCGTCTTTAAAGTTCGTTTACTTGGAATTATTATAATTTTATGCGAAATATTATGTGAATAATTCTCTTTCTGGCTGCCTTTTTTGGATCTAGATGTTTCCAATGTCATGAACTTTAATTCAAAGTACTCCATAAACTCGTTTAAGTCTGGGCGCTCTCTTGAATGTTTTATGTTTTATATGTAATCTCCATAAGTGTCGTCATCCAGTTTCGATGATAGTAAATGCACAATAAGTGGACCATATACGAAAATATATACTATATATAATAATATATAGTCTATGTTCTCTAGCGCATTCCAACACTCCTTCGTGCAGCAGCCTCTTCAAATTCAGTGAGGTTGCTATAGACAGCTGATTGAGAAGTGTGTCTAAATAGGGAATGAAAAGTAACCGTTTGAACCACGACGTAGCAGAAGCTCTTCTTCTGAGTGCGTCATTTTAGAAAATTAAAAAGACGTTATTGCTTTCATCAAAATACTAATAGTATGTTTCAATTAACAGTTTTAGAGTCATATTTGTAAGAAATATAAAAACGCACTGATCTAGGTGCATAAATTGTATGTCAAGTTTCAGGTCTTTTCAGATATGGTGCTTTATACAGTCTGAAGCAGGTGCGAGTTAATAAATCAAACTCTGTCGAATTACGGCAACGACATTTTCCAAGTAGTACCAATGTAGCTAGTAGTATGCTTTAAGTATTTTGTCATTTCAACTAATCTCTTAATACAAAACTTCAAATTGGATTTAATTAAACATTCAATGAATTATAATATTGTCTTCTGTTTACGCGAATGTTATTCATTGATATTAAACTACTATATACGGATTTTATCGCGTTGTTATTAGCTTATAAATTAGTAAAATTCAATAGTAGTAGTAGTGTAATAGTTTCAAAATGTTGTAATACAGTGATAAATAAACAACGCGATAAAATCCGTATATAGTAGTTTAATTTCAATTCAATGAATTACTTTAAATAAACAGGAAATATTTTTTTTGATGTACTCTTATAATATTAGACTGCATTTTCTGGGCGCTCAACATGCCTTTATTCAGAATATGCAATAATGTATTTATTTTCAGTCTCAATCATCTTCGACAAATCTGTATATTTCTGATATAATTAATAATACAAAGAAACAAATATTTGTATTATTAATTAAATCAGAACGCAGGACAATAATAATTTTACAAGTATTTGAATTGACTGAATACCGTACAATTAATATTTGTTACAAAATATTATTATTAAACGTGACATGTTACATAATTGTTATCTTTTTACCATAATATAGTTGTTTTAACATAGATGAGATCCGATAAGCGGTACTGGCAAATAATTAACTACGAGAAGGAAGCCACAGGCGAAAAGCTAGTTTAGTATTGTAATTATTATTGTCGGTCCTAAATTAGCTATTCCAACCTCTGCCGCTAAGTCGTATTTCGCGAAAAAGCAATGCTGCATAATACTGGGAAACGTGAGCTTTGATATTAAGTTTGGCGGCAATTAGCTGTAAGCGAGAAGTAGCAATCACAGAGGATTTTGAATTCTCAACACAAAGTGCATATATCATTGTACAAGTAAAGTCCTAATTGATTGATTTAGGGTTTGTTACTGAAATAAAATAAAACAACTGAGTTTTGCTTTCATTATTAATATTGCTATTAAATAATATAAATTTGAATTATAATGAAAAGTGACATTTATAAATTATAACACATTATTCCATAATACGTACTATCATTACTCAATATAGTACGGATTATGTAATGATGTATTGTAGAAAGTTGTACACTGTAGTTATAGTGCCCCAATTTTAACCCACGTACAACCTTTAAATACCGATTTATTTCTGTCTTTCAGCAATGTACTAGGGGTCATCCATAAATTACGTCGCACGTTAAGATGGAGGGACGTAGTTGACGAAGAGTGACATTGTGTGACAAGAGGTGTGAAGGGGCTTAAATGTCGTTACGTCACATTTCAAAATCTAATATGTATATAATATTCAAAATATAAGTACAGTAATACCCCGCTTTACGCGAGGGATACGTTCGGTTTAAAAGACGGTGCATAGTATACCTAATACAAATTATTATTTTAAGGTGTTGTTACACAGTACATATAAACAATATATATTAATTTTAAATATCGGATCAATTACGACCCGCGTCCTATTTAAATTCTTTACTAATAAATATATCAATTAGGTAATCGTTGAACTGCTCATAATACGTCTTAGAATTAGTTTCATAACTAATACTTATATTTTGTTTAATGTTACCACGGACCAAATCAGATACTTACTCTCGGATTTCTGATATTAGAATGGATAAACAGTTTCTGAAACTACATTTATAGACCAACGTAATAATTAATAAGACTGTGGAAAAATCTCAGAACCATTATGCAAGCACAACAAAGTAATAAATTTACAATATTGTTGATAAGCTATGGCACCATATACAATTTGTAATTCGGATGAACAAAAAGAAATATCATTTCTATACTGAACACGAATGCGCAACCAAATCATAAACATATCAATGTCAGATCGCTACTAAACATACATCTATATTACAAATATGGAGTTCCAAGTGCGACTCAGCAAAACAGCCCGCCCGCTGGTTTCCATGTCAACAGAAAATATGTATATTGGTACGCATAACTTGTCTAAGCGCTACAATACGCACATGAGTATTACTTATATGCCAAGGGATTCCTTAAAAATATAGGAATTTAATAATAAAATATGTGATGTAGACGAATTCGCAGACTTATTGGTATAAGGTAGGTGTAGGATCCGATTCAATTTTACAAACGTAGATACAAAAAGGTCTACACTACACGTGTTATTTCATATCAGAACATCTACAACATATACTGATGTTGTAGATGTTCTGATATGAAATAACATATTACTTCATTAAAATGAATTAAAGCAGAATTAGGTTTAATTATATTCTTTAAAAATACGTACATTTTCGCAACGTTAATAAAGCCTGGTGTTTGATTGAAGTTGTGATTGAACATGCAGTCCTATAGAAATCGTTAGATATATATGTGCTTCGCCAGTGGCGTGGCGTTGTGATCGATGTGTGCTCCGCCATAGAACACCCGATCAGGGCGTCATAAAGTATTATTTAATTATTGCCATGACGTTTGACTAAACACATCAAACCACTACGCCATCCGTGCCACGGCGTAGTGGTTTAAGTGCTTGCCTCGCCACTGCCGCCGCGCCGAGTGTTGTCGCTCCGGATCCCACACGGGACAAAACTTTGTGTGATCCACAAATTGTTGTTCTGAATCTGAGTGTTCTTTGTGTCCGTTGTTTGAATTTTTGTAAAGTCCTCCGCGACTAAAGAACGATTACTAGTAAGGGAGTTATCTTTTAGAATAAAAAAAATACGTTCTGATTTTAAATATTTTAGGTATGCACCTAGATTTTAATAAATGCACACAAATAAATGTATCAATTTGTTTTAGGAAGATGCTATTGATATTAAACTATGTTTTACGAGTTTTAGAGCAGTTTTTTATTTCTTAATCGCTTTTATTACATAATTGTGAAACTTCGAAATACTATTGTTAAAGGCTTTTACTAGTTACTGTTGTTGCTGCTGCTGTACTTCTATTTAAGCTATTTAAATTTTGTCTTCTGTTTACGCGAATGTTATTCATTGAAAGTAGTTTCAATATTTAAATTTTAATAAACTATTGATATTTTTTTTATTTTACACTTTCTTCTACGTTTAGGTTGCTTTTCAGCAGCCGTGTTTACGAGGAAACTATGTTACACCGAAAATGGTAAATACAGAAAAATTGATATTTTTCTAATTCAATATAGCGCTAATACATCTAAAGGCTAAATTCGTAAAATATTATATTATTTACTTGTGGAAGTATACAAATGCTATCAAAACGTCAAATTTATTTCTCAGTTAATGTTTGTCTGGACATTAGTATTTCTATAGTGTAACATTTTTAGGACAGGACATCCCTTGTAACGTTTCGACCTTGTAGGTAGTAAGCTGAAAATTTCTTCATAAACTTGCGTTAATTAATTTTAAATGTATTTGAGGGTTTCAATAGCATACCTAGTTATATTAGAAGTTATTTTCGATAACGACGTTTTACGCGAACCTTCCCACTAAATTAAATAATAGAATTAGAACCAATACGTATATTTACCCTCAAATAAACTATAAATTCTATCCGTCTTTCTTCATTTTACATTAATCCTTCACTAGCCGGCATCCAGACAAAGAAAATATGGAGCCAATTAGTGCTGGACAAGAGATTAAATAATAGTTCCCATGTTTTATAAAACCATTATTCAACAATTTTTTGTGGACGTCTACTGCTTTGTCGTACGTTGTTGAAATAAAAGTTTTACTCAAAGCATTATATGTAGGTACCTACTTTGTAAGTTAGAACTTTGGATGACTAAATGTTTTGGATCACATTCACATTCATTAACAAATGTATAACTGTGAGGGCTTACAAATGTGTGAATGAGAAGTTCTGAAATACATTTTGTAATTCGTTTTGCAGAGAGTTGCCAAAGCACAGAGATGAAACGGACATAAATTTCTTGCAATCAAACAAAACTCTCCGTAATGTTTATTATTTTTTAAATCTTGCTTTTTTATCTGTATTTCATGTATGATACAACTAAAATATTTTATCAGATATAATAAAATTAAGGGATTAAGACCCAACTTATTTTAATTATTTTATAATAAGGTCAAGGTTGTACCGAGCGTAAGCTACTGTACCCAATATAAACATATTTTCTAAATAGTTGTTAATAATAATGTTTAACCTATCTGTATGTTGAAGTTTATGCCTGATCCACCGATCTACATTAAAAGTAAGCGAACTCGCTTTATTTAGCATTGACAATATATTTCAGCGCTTAGTAACTGGCATGACCGCCGTCCCGTGTCTGGTCATGCGATAAACCAACTTGTATCAAATAGCGGACCTATATGGATTCCAATTGTGCCTTCGTTAGGTTCCATATATTCTACAATTGCCTATACCTATGCGATACCTATTTACTTCGTAACATAGATGTTACCAGAGATTAAGCAGCGATAGCTCAGTGAGGAGACCAACAGACTGCAATGCACAGGGTCTCGGGTTCGAACCCACGTCGTGCACCTCTGACTTTCGGCAGTTATATGACTTTTCGAAATGATGTGCGTATTGATTGACAATTATCGCCTGCTCCGTGCCTCGGAGAGCACGTTAGGCCCGTCGGTCCCGGCTACCATGAACATCTATGGCAGTCGTTACTGGGAAGTCAGTGCCCTATCATATCCTGACACTGGTCTAGCCTTAGGGTATCGTTAGCCTTCGGGTTGCGGAGGTCAGGTGTCAGCCGCTCCGTGTAAAAACTGATATCCAGTCAAATCCGGTTAGACCAGAAAAGCCGACCCCAAGTGACTTGGGAATAATAAAGGCTAGGGAGAAGAAGAAGATGTTACCAGAGATTGAGACTGTGATTAATGCTACATGTAATAGGATCTTGAAGGTAATCCATATCAATATTCGTCGAACAGAAGAAGAAAGAAAGAAATCTTTATTGCTTTACAGCTTTTAGGTGGGCACAATGTTTAAGAATAAAATCAAATAATAATTACAAGAAAAGTACTAGAGTTAGAGTAAAATAAAGTATAAGATACATCTAGTGACACATGCGTCCCACAGCTGCAGCAATCAGAACCCCAGTTCAGCATTTGCCTGGTCTTAAGAACCAGGATCCACTGATCTTCCACTGGAGCCTGTCACAATGACGTATGGAAGCCAACAAGTATAAAGATACATACATAGTTATATACCTATGATATAGAACTATGTACAAACATTATTATTGTGAGTAGGTATAAAATACATAAATAAACGTTAAGTGAGTAAATATTCCCTACATTAGTAGCGGACCTATATGGCGTAACAGACAGACAAACAGACAGAGTTACTTTCGCAATTTTAATATTAATTATAAATGCGAAAGTAACTCTGTCTGTCTGTCTATTACGCTTTCACATCTAAACCACTGAAGCGATTTTGATGAAATTTGGCACAGAGATAGACTAGACATTGGGAAATGACATAGGTTACCTTTTGTTGTAAAAAAAGGCATGAAGGGGTTGAAATAAGGGATGAAAGTTTATATGGGTATTCGTCATTATCGCGCCTAAATTACAACCGATTTTGATGAAATTTAGTACAGTGATAGACTAGACTTTGGGAAAGGACAAAGGTTATCTTTTGTTGTGAAAAGGGGCATGAAGGGTTTGAAATAAGGGAAGAAAATTTGTATGGGAATTCGTCATTATCTAAGATAAAACCATGAGACGTTTTATTTAGGCATTTGCTAGGAAGGCAACAAGTAAATATTTATTCCAGCGATTTTGAAATTTCGACGTACATGGGGATGAAATAGGCAACGAGAGTCCGTGTGGAAGCCCAACAAATCTGTATATATTTACAATACATATATATATATCAAAACCATTTATAAGTCGCGCGAACGCGGGACACACCAAGCGCCATACACAATGAACGGTGCGCCGGCGGCGGCGCAGCGCGACGTAGTGAGGTAGTCTGTAACATTAGCAAAAACTGTGAGCGCGGAAAAATGTTGCAGCAGTGTAAACTGTTGGTTTGGGATGAATGTACGATGTCCCGCAAAAGAGCAATCGAGGCACTATTCCGAGCCATAAAAGATATCATGAGCTACCAGGTTATCATGGGAGGGGTGGTGGTACTTTTAGCTGGTGATTTTAGACAGACCCTGCCGGGTATTACTAGAGTTTATTTATTAATATTAAAATTGAAATATGCAGTCTTCTCATTAAACAATGCGGCCGACACTAGTGACTTTATTTGTTTATAATAAGATCTCTTGCTTTCAGATTTTATTTTCCTATATTTGGCCAAGGCATCATCACGCAAACGCATCATTGATTTGACAGTGTATGTTATCCACGGGTAACTAGGTTCTTTAATGATACAAGTTTTAAGCGGTGCGTGAATATCAAACACCGACAAATAGTTCTATCTTTCCTAATATATAGGTCGCACACAATAACACAATGACTATTAACCACTCCGAAGTGTTACGCATATATTTTTTATTGGAAGATCAGTGCACACATCTAATAATGCTTGGTTGGTTGCAGTATAGTGCGTGGGAGAGGTAACTACTTGCTTAAGGCTTAAACAACTAAGGATTTAATCGACGTTTTTTGTTTTCCCATCATTGGTGTTTAATAAATTGACGTTAAAATCACCAAGTAGTATTATGTTGTCACAGATTCCCATGGTGCCTCTTGTATCAGTGACAGAATCGAGAAAAAGATCTACACAAAGCCATGGCAGACGATATGCGGTACCAATAGCAATAAGTTTACCATTACGCGTAGACGACAGGCACAGCTGTTCAACTGATAAATAACTATTATTAGTAGTGCCATTCAATGAACGCACGTTGAAGCCACGATTTAAATAAAAGGCGACGCTCAATATGCATCGCGCGTCGCGCGTCGAACGAACCTCAAAATGATTGGTCGAGGTTTTAGCGCGGGGGCGGTCGGCAGAGACAGTACCTGTGCTTGTTCTATTGCGTCGGCTTGACCCAGCACTCCGGGCATATGCGATATCTTTCTCGTTGACCTCAGTTCCTAGTTTAGTAGCCACTACTTTGACTAAGTGGAGAAGGCTCTTATCCTTATGTTAGGGAACACCCGTAGCTCGATATCGTTTAGTAGCGACTCTTTGTCTCGCTCATTTAACTGGCATTTTAATTCCTTTATTGTATGTATGTTCGAATTTATTTTCTAAAGCCGTGATGCGGCTATCCATGCTGGAGATGTTGTCATGGCACAACTTCAACGCCCCTTTGAAGTCAGCAACTTCCAGCCTACATTCACGGAGCTCAGCCGCTCCTTCTGTAAGGAACTGAATGTGTTGAGACATTCAGTTCCTTACAGAAGGAGGGATTTCCAACACTAAGTCAGCCCTAATCTCTTCTCCAGCGACGCTATGATTAGAATCTTTGAGACCGACTGCACTAGGTTGTGCCTCTGGAGTATGGCAATTAATTGTTGACCTGGCAGAATTTTTCGGTGTAAGAGAACTGCCGCAGCAACCCGGACATATCCATTTACCACTGACGGATGCAGCATCAGTAACATTGGCGCAGCCGTGGTGATACGAAGTCGAACATTACTACATTTGATAGCAGCGATTCACCGCGAGAAATTTTCTACATCCGCTGCATTTAACCATTGTTACGATTGCAGTTGTTTATTCGCCAATCACACGGGAGCTGTAGATGGCGCTTAGGTAGCAACACAGCTCAAGCGCGGACGCATAAACAGATCTATCAATCACTCGACACGGCGCGCAGCCTATATCTAGGTAGTGCTTGTGCAATTAGAGAGATGGCGCTATTATAAAATAATGTTTGTTATGGTAGTGAGCGTTGCAGTTTATGGTTAATCAGTACGGTAACATAAAAAACACTGTTAGGGCAGTTATCCGCTCACACTGTTGATAAAGTCACTATTGTCAATTCACAGGTTTATCAGTTTTTGTTTTTACGATTAAATATAGGATAGTTTCAGAGTCAAAAGTAGGAGCAAGATTTGCGAGTTTTCTTTTAAAGTTTATATACCTTTATATTTCACTAAAGCACTGTACCACAATAAATGTCATTTACCACACTATGCTTATACTGAATATATGTCTCTTATGAAAACAAACTCACTGTTTTTTTTTTTTTTAACTTGCCTATATATATGACTGCATGACATCCGTACGACTTCCTTCCAATCCTCCTTCCTCAAATCTGAACACTTTGTATTATGCAACTGTGCTGGCTTTGGTTTATCGATTATAGGTAAAGCCAGGACAGTTGCATAATGCTTCGATGACTTTGTAAATAAAGTGAAATTGAATTTTCTATTTTATTAAGAGGCATTTAACGCTCGTGACTTAATTTTATTTGATTTTGATTTTGAATAAATTATATTTTAGAATTTAACGCTCATAACTACTTTTTAGGGGTAGTTACAATGACAATAAATAACGAACAGGGTGTTCGCAATTTTTGCAACAAGATATTTGTTAATAAAGCAATTCGACGACTAATACACTAGTTCATTTTAAGATTGACTATAATATTACACTAGGCAACAAAAAAATAAAACTGCGGCTTTAATTTTGTTACTTACTGGTTTTAATAAACATCTTTATCAGTCTTACCCGAAATGTATTTACTTTGTATGGATTGACTCTAGTTCTTGAGATATTCAACATCATAAAGAACGGTTCCATCAGGGCATTAGAACAATGAAAGAAAGATACCAAGGCCGATGGGACAGCCATATTATGACGACAGACTATTGCTTGAGTTTAATAAGGGATTGTCCTGAACATAAACACAATAGAAAAGCTTACAGATGAAGTTTACCTAATATTTTTTTTATAATTTTTTGTTAATAGCCTATGTATTAAGTTTTCTTGTCGTTATTATATAGCCGCTTGTAAAATATATATTTAATATGTAATTGTATTTTTATTTGGACCTTCTTTCAGTCGTATAGTTATAAAGTCTTATCTCATAAACTAGAGTCAATTTAACAAATCTGATATTTTTTTCGTATTCAGCATACTGAACTTACACAAAATTGACTTCAACTTACCATGCCGCAAAATGACTGTTCTCCAGTGTTATTTATCAACTAGAGTAAATTTGTTACTTATAAGTGTGCACAGCATTTGCAGCTTCATGGTACAGCATAGGTACAAAATTATTTATTAATTACGAACTAATACTTGCAAAAGAAAGATATACCAGAATTATCGAGTTACACGTCCAATTGGAACGTTATCAACGTACTTGGGTTTGTTGAAATTTTTTGTAATAAGTGACAAACCAAGTGTAACCATAAGTTTGCGATAAATACGATTGATATGAAATCCTTCGAACGGATAATGAACGAACGTCAATAAAAAACAAGAATGTTAAATATAGAATCTACAGTAGTCTTTATATTTCAGATATCCATATGTAAATTGTATTTTCAATCAATCTTACTCTTTACAAGATAATATCTTTTTCGTTACAAAGCACCACACATTCCTCTGGATCATGACTTTCATCTTCATTAGTACTGGTAAGCTCTTCCAGCAAATCCAGGTTAGGCACAGCTTTTAACAATGTAATTGCAGCTGCAACCAAAGGAATCTTACATTGTTTCTTTTGTCGTTGAAGAAGCTGTGCATGTGAGATTAAAGGATTAGATGACTCTAAAGCTCTATGGAATAAATCGGTCGTAGTTATACTATCCATTTTTCGGCAATGATATTTACGATAACTTCTCCAAAATTTATTCCTGGTTGCCGATGTCTGCTCGGAGGGCATTCCAATAGAAAACGATGTTGAACTGATTATTGCAGCCCCATGCACCAATATTTTATGTAAAGTGACTGTCATCGGATGCCAGTCGTATTTTAAAAAGTACTACAAACACTGATAAAATATCTAACATTGCCTTTAAATATACACATCGCCCTAAATTAATTTGGCATTTCTGTATATGTAACAATGGTTTGGTCTTTTAGAGTCCTACATCAGATAATAGATTATTGATATAATATCTTACTAACTTTTTAAATAATTATCAACAAAAATACAACCCGTTTGTTAATTTTTTGATGATTGATTTAACTTGACTAAATTATTAATCTGAATGTGTGACAACCCTAACATTTCTTAACATTTAATTTCTAGATTCCATGGAATTGAGATGTGTTATTTATATAGTTGTTTGGAAAAGACAATAATTTCAGTGTAATTAACTTTACCCAGTGCGGCCAGCATGCGCGAGAAAAATAAAAACTAAAAATAGAAAAACGTTTATATAAATGAATCTAATAAAGCTACGAGATTCGTTTAAGCTCTAAAAGACGCAGCATGAAAGACGCCATCAATGTCCTAAACATTGCTTTTGCGTATATTGCTAAGTTTCAGAGATATATTTTATTTTCTGAATATCCGGCTGAAAATATTATGATTTTCAAATATTTTTCTCAAAAACTATTTATGCTATCTAAATGGGGATACGAAATCTTACATTTAAATGATTATATCTAGCAGCTATTTGAATAAAGATGCGAATTCCGAGAAACTATTTTCTTAAAACACTGTGGGACGGACTTGAGACTAATCCTATAAGGGTTCGTTTTCTCCTTTTACGTACAAAACCCTAAAAGTAACAAACAACGTGTACACATTAATAGTAGCAATTTGGAATAACTACTAATAATTGTATACAAAATGTTAACACGTTAATGCTGCAATGATTTCGACAACCATCAATAAATATTAACTAATAGTGATCTACTATCCATACGTTATTACTTGCTCAATCAAAATTCAACGTTTAAATACTACCAACCCGTACACAGCATCCGCATACATATACCTAATTTCATTTGTGTTTATAAATGAGTCCCCGATATATCTAATTATCTTTGACGGTCGTAAACAAAAAAAAACACAAGTAAACAGTTTGCTCCTACCGCAAAGCGATGGTGGCGCGCCTGTACGTAATAATTTGTTGTATATTCCTAGCGGTCATTCCCTGCAATCATAAGTATTTATCTCTGTTTTTTAATAAAATGCACTTTCGAATTAGTGATTTCAAAATACCGTTTACCCTTATCGATCTGCAACAGCATTCAGTTCTATTTTTATATTCATTCTTTTTTATTCTCGCAGTACAGATACGAATATTTAAACCATGAACGAATAGTACAACAGACTCAAAATACGTAATTGCGAATCATACGTATTTATATAGAAATTGAAACCACACACCCAGCGAATGTGAGCGGAAGGGTGCCTAGTTAAACCCTTACGCGATCCGTGCATAATATACCAAATATCTTTGGAAAACATGAATTTAAACATCCACAATATTATTTAAGTACGGTCAGTTAGTGCTTACACTTACACAAGGTATTGAATCCAATGAAAACTCAATGCTGAGCGTAGTATGTATATGACACTGCCGCAAGTGACGCGTTCATTTTAGAATCGTGCACTACAACTCGTATTTGCATCGGCGGATCAACGGTCAATAACGAATTGGCTTTAGCAGAATCAAAAGAGAACGCACAGGGGGACCTCGGTGGTAAATTAACAAACAACGTTTGCGTTGCAAGAGCAAATAAAGGGTTGTACATTTCAAAGTGTCACACACACAATAATGTTCTGATACTGTCGCATCGACGCTGCGAGGTGGGATGAATATATGGATATCCATATGATTAGGTACGATTAATAATGCGTTCAGTAGTAAACTTACCGTACATGAAACTAATGACTGTGATAGGTACTCATTCATATACGTATATAAACTAGCTGTTTGCCCCCGACTTCGACCGCGTGGAATTTTGTTTATTCGCTGCGCTCTAAGTTATATAAAATAAAAGCCTAAGTTACTCATTATAACACCAGCTATCTGCCAGTGAAAGTCCCGTCAAAATCAGTCCAGCCGTTTTAGAGATTAGCCGGAACAAACAGACAGAGAGACAACAATTATAAAATTTATTTTTTTTGTATTAGTTTCGTATATACTCTCATATGCATTTAGTAAAATGCTGTTATTTTGACATAACAAACAGATACTTAAATTTTATTTATTTTTATACAGATTGAACTTACTAAATAAACAGTCAAAACATTTCATTAAAAAATGGGACTTCGATACAGCGAATTCGTTTTATTTATTCTATTGCACTTGTCAAACTATAAATCATAGTGTGTGGTATCATTCTGAGCAAATAAAATTACCGTGCTATAACGTATCAGAGATAGCATACGTCTAACGTCATATATGAAACCATTGAAAACTGAAGTAGCAAAGTGAATTTAACGAATGAACGTTTCCATGATATGGACAATAGAAAACTACGATTAGGGCCATATTTTCAAATGGTTCTGAAGGACCGAATTGAGTTGTATTACAATATTCGATGACGAGTATATAATATAATAGTTATAGTATAATACAGTAGTTTATTGTGCTCATTCCAACACTAGTATGTTTTTATTCACTTTAGTGAGTTTATACACGAAATTCAAGTAACACTTCAAGATAAAGAGAGAGATAGAGATATCACTTTATTTACGTATTTAAAATTATCTTCATCTTCATGCATGAAAGCCATCTTGTTTCATCTTATGTATTATTTTATATATAATGCAACATCAATATAATGCAATAGAATTATTGATGTTGATATCCACGGCAACGGTAGTTACTGTATAACATTACAAAACACAAGTTTTCAAAGTAAACCGTAATACAGCGATGTTTAAACCACCTTAGACTCAACAGAACTTTAACACAGATGCAAAGTTTCATTAATATACCAGCATGTTAAATAAATAGAAATCTGAAATGAACTAGTCTATGAACTTTGCCAGCCACCAGAAATTTACTCTCATCCGATAAAAGTTAACTTGCAACGACAGCAAAACATAAAGTTTATACCATTAATAAGTATTTGCTAATGAATATGTCTTTCAGTGTGCACTTCTCGATCTTCTTAGTGATTAATACATAAGATAAGATGAGTTAGTTATAAATGGTAGATATATGTATACTGTGTATAAGATGTCGCACAATTAATATTTTATTAGAGCATGAGAGCGAGACACGAATAGAGCATAGCCATGTTAAATTAAACCTGTCATATTTAGCAACATTTATACAATCATTGTGACAACAAAAGTTAAACATTTAAAATTTGCTTAAGTAAGTCTTGTACTAATGGACGCACTAAATGTTATATTAAATTTAAATGTATTTATTTTTATAAACCGTGACGAATATGGAATTATATAATAATACAACAATACCAGATATTTTAATAGTATTGACACAAATACAAAGATCATTAATCACACTAATTATGATGATGTGCATTATTGATATGTCACACGTTGTACGGTGAAAACTCAAGTACGTAGCATCTGATATACTAATAGTGACCAATGGACAACAATAATGGATAGGTATAAGCTATACTTAAACTTAGATAAATGATAACACGTAGTATTTCGACTTCGATATTCGTGATAACCATCATTAATTACTGGTGAATAATACCATCAAATCGTACAACGGAAGCTATTTGAATAAAGTTTGGTATGGTATTTAACTAAACGTTTTTTAGGAAGAATTAAAATAACATTTGACAATGCTGCAATTAAATACTCTTCTCTATGTAATCAATGTTTTGTTAATAACTTAATAAATCTCGCTGAGCAACTGGATTTAATGAAGCTTACACAAAGTTATTATTCAGTCTTGTTTATTTCATGTTTCCTTTTGATACTGCCTAGTACTGACTTCATTATGATTAACCCATTTCAATAAAGGCGTACATGGCAATGGTATTACAGCGAATCGAGCTTGCAGAAACGCAAGGAGAACGTGATTCATGTGCGAAAGTACTACATAGATACTTATTATCACATGTGAAAGAAACACAGCATACGTGCGATCCAGAAAAAGGCATGGCCGTCAATTCAATCCAGTACTTCAGCGGCGAACATTTTGACCAATGTTTGATGCGTCGAACCCACGTTGATCCACTTTAGCGACAATAATCGAATCATTATCATACAAGAGATAAGAAGTTTTATAGATAAACACGTCGCATTAAGAGTCACGTGTGCACACAAAAATGGCCATGTATGTTTTATGCTTACGCATGCATTCTATATTTATAGCTTCCGTAATTGCAGAAACGTGCGTCTATATTTGTAGAATTTAATTTCGATATTAGTAAAAGCATCAATAATTTGTCTAAAATATCACAAAAAATGCAATTCAGCGTTATGACATTTTATGATATATGAACTTTTCAATTAAGACTGCGCCAAGCGAAATGAGCCAAAACAGGCGATCACAGTTAAGTTCACGCGGTATTTTACAGCTTACACGAAACATACATAGTTATATTACAATTTGTCCGTCCCAAATATTTAAGTTATTGGTTGACAATAAAAATACATATTTATCAAAAAAGCACTTCAAATCCTCCATACAATTTTACTATGGCGGCCGCGCGCCGATTTGAATATCGAGCTTTGTCATTCAGTCCAACAGCGTCTTACGCTCGGCGCAGTCTTAACTAAGACTACATTATTAAATGATTTACAACAAATTATTACGAGCTAGTTAAGAACCGATATTCTTCGAATTCTCTTAAATTTCGGCCTTTGTGAAAGACTTAACAGTCAGAATAAAATAAATATATTATTTAGAAGTCTGAATAAAAAGACGATGTGGGCTTATTAATAAGAGGTATCGAAAAGTTACATTAAAAATGTGGACATACATAACATTATTTTACTTACCTACTTCTAAAATGGATTGTAGGTCAAAAACTGCTTTTTTGACCGACACGTCTGTTTAATCTAATCACTGCAGGGCGCAGACGCGATCCGTTTTGCGGATGCGCGGTGTGACCGTGATAGTCACCGCGTCGCCGCGGCACCGCGCCGCGCGCCGCCATGATATTGTTGTTGTTGATGGTTGCGAGTAGTGAGTAGAAAAACAGTCGATAGGCATTGTAACTTCGCTTATTAACACTATTTTAATAATCGCGTAGTGTTTAAAATCAGAGATGGTTTAATTAAATTAAAATGTGTCATCAATGTCATCATAAACAGTTCACAATTCTGGTAAAACTTGCGAAGTACCTAAACATAAACTTGTGAAGTTATTTGTGTGATTTTAGGCTTGGCTTGCGCTTGTTGGCATCAAGTAGGTATTGTTTGGAATTAATTAATTAATAAAATTAATTAATAATTTTAATTAAGTACAAAATAATAAGCGCGATAATAAGTTTTTAATGTCTCCGTGTCAGGGTTAGTTACCCTTATAATCAAAATTAAACATTGATTCTCAGAACCTACCTAAATGTATGCCGCAGCAGGGTCGGCTCCTATCTAGGGATCTAACAAAATTACTTTTTATTCAGAATATTGCTTCAAGTCGGCCGATGAATTAAAATGTATTAACTATCTAGAATTACTAAAATTATCGGGTGATCCTTTATGGGTCACATGCATTATTTCAAGGTATCTAAATTTGAGCTAGCTTTTAATTAATCTCCCAACAGATGAAATAAGAGAGATAGAATCTAATAACAACAATGCAATCGGCGCGGCGCAAGCGACGGCTATGCATACCTACATACACAGCCGTCGCTTGCGCCGCGCCGATTGCATTAATGCCTACTGGTGACGTAGCACGCGAATCATTGACCCCTAACGTCAGCTGTGCAATTTAATTATGTACATTGCAGTTCTTTCTAAAAAGCTAATTATTCTTTTTGATATCCGTTTTATTTGTCTGTCCAAACATAATACATAAGTAAAAAGCAAAAAAAAATTATGGTGCCGCATCTCAGTATACGTGGGCGTCTCACGCTACGTTTATTGAGTTGCCGATTCCATTTAATAAATCGTCTATATCATTAAACAGCGAACATAATAAGCCTATTAAAAGGCTTTTATTACATATTACATTTTGGTAACAGTGCAAATTCGCCATATACTGTATACAAACGTGAAAAGAAACAAATGTACTCGGATTGAAAACATTTGATTCATTATGCTATGTCAGTTAATTAAAAGCGGTCTTTCCATAAATAAAAGGAATTAATGTATTTGGGATTATGATGTATCATGTAATCGTTGCTATATTAGCATTCTACGTTTATTTTAATTATTGCATACTGTTGTTTATTTAGGTACTTGAATTAATAATTCAGTATATTTTCCTTTTTACGGCAATCTCGTAAAAGCTGAGAAAGATAAACAAATTAAATATCTAGATTTAGCTCACAGGATTGTCTATATGTGGGATAGGGATTCGGCAGACATTGTGCCAATAGTCATTACAAATCCATTTCATAAATATTTAGGATTCGAACAGTGTTCAATCATGGTACCCCGCTCAGTGATATTGAATTTATTATTTTTTACCTGTTGCAAAGGCGGAACACGCTTCAATATCAAAACTGAAATGAATTCGCATAGAAGCTTTATTCCTGAATCTAAGGAATCATTTAGTAAAAGTATTTCATTTAATTGCCGTATAATGTTATAACAAAATGTAATTAGAACATGTCAACGATGACGATGTTCAAAGCAGACTAAGATTTTTCACGTTAACACAAAAACGAGGAAAACAATCTACTACTTCAATAAATATATATTTCAAGATAGAGTTCATTCTGCGTAAATTAAAGCAAATGACTTATAGTATATATCCTCTTTTTTGTCTTACTTGGTAAATAAATATAGTGTTGACATTTATTGAATATATTTTTTCTTATTGTACTAATCTTTCTTTTTTTTTTATCGTGAGGAAATGCTCTTTATGCAAACCCCCTCGCCACGAGGGTATGCGAGAGGGTTATGTCGGTACTAACCTAAGACCTCTTTAATGTTTTTCTATTAGAGGACGAGTATAGTATGAAAGCAAGTAACTGAATGATTCATAATTAGTTTTTTTGTTAGTTTATCAAATAAAGCTAGTAAGAAAAATTGTCTATACCCTATAAGATTAGGTAACTACAACGTCAGAATTAGTTGTAAACAAATAGTAAGTAATTGCTATAGAACCCAAAAAGTAAATATGAAATCATATATCGCTACGGTATTCGACTAATATACCCAAGTAAACAATGTTCAGAGCCAGACAGACTTAACCGAATTCCATGACAAATAATTTTTATTTAATTAATTAGATTCATTCAGTGCGCCGTGTGTTTCGACAAACAATATCGGTCTCTATTTCAGGAATCTGAACAATATCACATATTTCGGCATTAAGTTACATGATCTCTCTTTATTAACTGAAGTGGCGGTTATAAAATGTATAAAGGCGATATGGCGTTGATTTTGCGCTCGAGCAGTCGTGACTTCAAATCCTCAAGAACTGAAGCATTCAAACTTAACTGGCAGGGTAAACAAGAATACTAGCATCATGCTACCCAAATTGCTAGTTATTTTACAATTTAAAAAGTATAATACCACAGCGGGATTTTGTGGTAACAACTATTTTTTTATCTTTATATGTGCTTAACAAAGGCGGTTAGGGGTTATCAACTAACGTTTAATAAAAATGGCGCATTTTAACCTGCCCTACATTTAGGAAACTACTTAAATTAGTCATATATGAACAAGTACAGAAACTTACTATGCATGTACAAGCTACAAATACCGAACGCCTAAATTTTACTAAACCGATATGTTCGCCTCATGGCTGCTTTTACTCTGCAGTAAAACGTATTTTTATCTTTGGTGTTGTTTATTTTGTTTAAAATCAAATATTCCAGTTGAAACGATATATTCGAATAAACAAAAAAAAAATATTTGGTTTGTACTTATCATACTATTCATACACCTGTACGAAATTACAATTTTAACAAATTAATTTCTGGTTTAAATAACCACTTATTATCATTATTACTATTATAAAGTTACAACATAACGTAAATACTATTTGTTTAAAACCGTTGTGTTTGAGCAAAATCATGTCTTAATCTGAAATTTATGTAACAGAAATTGTACAGACAAGTCTATTGATATTTTTCTTAATACAATGTTCTGAATAGTTAGTACATTCTGGATTGGGATCTTGTTTAAATGTCAATAGAAGCTCACTTTATAAGCCAAATGCGTCAAGTATAAACGCAGTATTCTCCTATCAAAAGCAACGGTAGTTTGGTAAAGAGATCGCTGGGCTGATGCAGACGTTTTGAGTTGTGAAGGCGGTCACCTTTAACTTTTTAAATGCGAAATGGCTTAAGTGGTCGCCTCGCTATTGCCTCTGCGCCGAGTGTTGCAGGTTCGAATAGCACACGGAACAAAACTTTGTAAGATCCACAAATGGTTGTGCCGAGTCTGGGTGTGCTTTGTATCCGTCGTTTCAATGTTTGGAAAGTTCCCCGCGACACAGGATTTATAGGTAGAGAGGAAGTAGCCTTTAAAAAAAAAATTGTCAGCCTTCACTCTTGTGAGGTGACGCTTTACTAAGAAGAGGCCTGCGCCTAGCACTCGGGGTAAATTTCTAAACAAGGCTGATCTTATTATAATATTATAGAATTTATTAACTAATAGTCTACATTTATTTACGTCATATCCCAAACAACTATATTGTACACATAGTACAATGTTTCGAGCAAGACGTCACTACCCAGATGTCATGTGTACACATGGTTTGACATGGGAGTGCGATAGCTCTAGCGGCAGGGTTTGCTGCATCTCGCCACACGTATGGGAATGCCGCGAATGCTCCAATGTCAACACGGATTTCTCTCTATTTACCGGATTCGGTATGCAGTCCGTGTTGTACGTATAAGAAACAGTGTCCAAACCTACAGTATAAAATACTGCTAGATACAGAAAATCTCTATATCCTTTTCACTATATACGTTTAACCATAGCATTTATGCAAGTAGTTTTATAAATTATAACTAATAAGTCATTAAAACTATACCAGATTTACGCAAGCAAAAGCGCCAATCACTCCGACGACGAGGACAAAAGCACACATAAAAATACGTTATTCAAAGCTAACACACGATGATTATTAATTTATCAAGCTCGCCGACACATAAAATTATCTGATGGGATTTGAAGACTATAGTCAGAGTGTTCATAACTTCACACATAAATCAGCTATATAAAGCAACATCAGAAATGAAATCTGAAACACCGAGACCGATCGACAGTACAGGCACGACGCAATTTCTCGCATAGGAGAGCATTCAGATTTATGTAACATTACTCAAAACAAACCTACTCAGCACTGAAAGTAATATGAAGCTACTGATATGAACTAGACAGCCCCACGCACTTTATTAGTTTATAAGATTCAATATATTAATTATAGAAGTTAACAAAGGTGTTTATATTAATCCAGGCATCCTATTTTAATATCATAATTGTTGTTCAATACTTTGGAACACTAATTAGCATGAATGCGAAGGATGGAGAAATAAAAGGAGTTATTCATTATACATACTACTAATGGGCATGACTATAAATAGAGTTATTGATTATTAAACAACTTTAGACAGCCTAAGTCATAGCGTTGCGGGTTTGGCGGTGAAGTTAAAGTTACAAATAAGCTGTGCAAGTTTGGCAGTGCACCTCTTTATTTAAGTAAGATTAGTTAGAAATTGTTGAGGTCCCTATAGCACTTAATATCGTCTGACAAGTTAACCTTGGATTGAGCTTATTATGCCACTGCTACAAATTGAAAGACAGGATAATAAAAATAAAAATCTGATGCTTTTTAGATAGGAACTTTATCTTTTCTCATATTATATATTAAAAAGTGTTATTGTTGTCCTTTTATCATGTAACAAAGGTATAACGTGTGGACTTGATCATATATGTAGAGAGGTTACGGAATACGGAAAGCGTTAGTCACTTACTGGTAAATGTCTAACGCTCAGATGTTAAAAACTAGAAGCGCTGCAAAAATTAACGGTAAATAAACAAATTTATTCTTTAAAAAAAATAGCTAATACTGGTGTACATATAGGAACTGATCAACGTGGGACTACATCTAGATCCACGTCCATCAGTCTTTATGTATTCTAATTGAAGGTTATGGTAGAATGAAAAATTTACCCACGCCGTACAAAAATGAAATGATAATGCCATGACCTTTAGGATGAATGTTTATTATTATTAACTCTGACTCTCTCTCTCTGGCTGCTCATTTCTCTATTTATTGTGTAGAATAAATAGAATATCATAGTAGTGGTTTGGTATTTTAATTATTATATTTAAAAAACGCCAAATTTTCGGACATGTTTTAAACACAGTTAAACGATGCAGTATTATTCTATGCATGATTATTCGAATTAATTAATTAACCATTTAATAATGCAATTGAAATGCATGCACACCAGTATCTATTTAATGTTATTTAGTACATTTATATTAACTGTTAGTCAATATATACTGTTATTATAATTGTACCCGCAGTGTACATTTGTATATGTATTGATAGAGGGGCGAACGTGATTCACCCTACTGACAAACCCCCTGCATCGCACGGAGCCCGGATTGACGCGAGGCACAGACAACAAATTACATCATATTCTACATCAATACAATCGGTGCGGTGTACGTCGAAACAGCAGAGAATTTATAAGCTTTTACGGATGCTGGAAGAGAGGTATTTGTACATCACAATAGGTATTTTCAAAGAGTTCTTGAGACAGTCTGTTGAATGAAGTGCATTTACTCATATATGTATCCACATATATGAGTAAATGCATCGATCGTACATTACTAGATTTAAATTAACTGTGTCATATATGTCTATATTTAGCATTTTTAACAGGCTATTGTCTTGGTACAAATAATTATTATGGTACAAGAGCCCAGAACCACTAATTTTATAGTATACTTATATGTAATATATAATATACAGATAAACAACGTATGCATACTCACTATCAGTCTGCTAACAAATAATATTAAAATAGTCACCGTGTATAATACAGATAGTTCATTGATTTGATTGATTGTTCATAATAACAAATATAATCACCCCTGAGAGGTTTTCACTATACTAAGAATAACCTTGTATATTAATCTTGTCGGTATGAGGATGCAAATAAGCACAACATTTTGATTTCACTAGAACGTAAAATTATTTGTAAACAACTTTATTATGGGTATAGACGAAATTGACTTGGATTTCAGTCGAAGGAAATTTATGATTATTTAGTCTTAATGTATATATAATACATTAAGACTAAATAATCAGAAATTTCGTTTCGCGCTCTATAGAGTTATAGAGCGCGAGTGTGTATTTAGAGCTATCGAAGGCACTTTAATGTGATACTGCTTATCCGCTGCGCCATCGATGCTGTTATACTGTAGGTACTACCTACACTATTTAGTTTTACTAAGCGGCGGCCGTAGTCATAATAAATGATATGTGTATTTCCCACAATTTCAATTCAAACTTGCAATAAATAAACTAACTCTAAATCAACTTGCATTGTAAGGGTACGAGAATATAAAATTCAACTTATTTTGTATGTTATTGGCCATAAAAAAACACATAACAAATTTAAATATAAAATATATATTAATAAGACCGTATTTACAAAGCTTATATTTAACACAACTGTTAATTTATAAGAATAAACATGTGTTTTCGAATCTTCAGTCTTCGATTCTACTCGTACTTATTTAACACAACTGTTAATTTATAAGAATAAACATGTGTTTCCGAGTCTTCAGTCTTCGATTCTCCTCGTGCTAATGTTAATAAATCATTCGGTGTAATCGGATAAGAAATTTTTGTCTTTATTTCGTTGCACTAAGAGGGTGAAACGGTTGTATTACAATCAAAAACCAGCCAGTTAAAAAAAAAGAATTGCTTTAAAAAAATTAGTAGGTACTCGAACATCATATACTTAACTGAATGCTTAGTTGAAAGCATTTTGATGTAATTCGATTCTACCAAAAATATTTGAGTACACTCAGTTGAGATTTTGCTACTTTACTCTAGTCAGAAACCGTAGTAACACTCGCTCCTAATTAGTTAATTTATATCTGGTAACTAAAAACTTAAGCTGCAATTACAAGAATTTATATATTTACTGAAATGTATTGTTCGTTTCTAGAAAGCATATCAATTAGCCGTATGATATTATTCGGTACTTTGTAAGTGTATTTCAATAGCTATATGATGATGTTTACGTCTTAGACAGAGTTCAGTAAACGATATGCAACGAAAATATTCTGACAATCGCGACAGCGCCTCTCCTATGAATCAGCGCGGTGTTTAAAGGTACTTTGTAGCCAATAGTACGCACCAGCTATTCAATAAAGTGTATGTATCTCGACGCAGAAAGGTGAATGACACCGCAGTCTGTGCAGCGACTGACACCCCAACCGGATCAAAAATTGATAAATTGTTCGCGGATATGGCGAGTAATATGAAAATTGCATTGTATGGCATGTTTTGTCACCGGTCCCAAGCCGAATAAATGATTTGTTTTACTGATACTTATAATATTAAATGACTTTATTTAGCTCAAATTAGACGTAGATAATAAAGTAAGTAGTCTTAAGATAATAAAGTAAGTCTGTAAGAAACATTGAACTATTAGATACTAAGAAATGAGATTGTATTTGTTAGAGCACTGAACCATTGAGAGCTCATTAGGAGCAATAAAATATTGATACACAAACTAAACAAGCAGTACACATATAGTTTAATATACTTATACAATGCTCGCATAATAATATGAAGTGAATGAGCACATATGAATATCTATTAATAAACTTACCCTTGATTGCCATTATATATTGTACAACTTTAACCGCGATCTTATGTATTTTATGCGATGTTGCAATCAGCAAGCTTGCCTCAAGAACCTATTCGCTAGACTTTCGACAACGGCAGTAAATTAAGACCTTTAATTTCGCTAGCTAGGATTTTAGCAAATCCCTTCTTGCATAAGTGTTATCAACTACATAATGCGTGTCGGCATGCTTCTCACTATGCAATGTTAGATAGAATGTGGCCTGGGAAGAATATCTGTACCGCTTTATCGTAGCTTCGCCGAAATGCAATCGATCTAAATAGTGTTTCAGTCTGCGCCAATAAATTAAGGCACTTCAGTTTTACTTCAACGCAACGTTACACAAATTAGTATTTAGGTAAATTAACTCTATGATAATAGTACTACTTAATACTAAATCAAACAACCGTACAGTTATAGTCGAATTAAGTAACTTTTTTGGTGTATACTGTTAACTTGTTCAATACCGTCAAAAATTTAACCATGTGAAATTCATGCTAATGGAAAATGTATTATCACCAGCGTGCCCGTTTCATTAATAAGTTTAATAAAATTAAATGAAGAATATGTTGTCAATGTGTAAAAGTAGCAACTATACATTATTCGCGGTGCTTTAATTAAATATCCATTTTCGAGGCTGAATATTCAGTAGAAAAATATTGATGCAAGTAAAGCTGAGCTATAAGTATGATATATATTTTGTAATAGTTCCATTACTACAGTTTATTGTTAAGCAGCGCATAAAAATTTAACTATGTTGCGGCACTTTTTAAATTAGTAATCTTTTGTCCCAAATGGTTATCGAAGAGACTAATGGTAATGAACGCTCCAACTGTTTTATTTGAATAACGTAAGTTAAAAACATTGTATTCAAAGTTTAACCGACTGACTTTGATATTTCACACAAAGATAACCGTCTGTTACAGCGTACCTCTCCCAAATTATTAGCATTTCTCTAGAGGATTGACCAATTGGAGTAACATAAGCACAATATCATCAGACATCAATTAAACATTAGAAGTTTAACAATAATGTTCGCTTCAGTTTTCATTGGCCCATTGATGACCTGTTCAACCACTACAACGTCCGAGGTGAGTTTATATTCGGACTTGAGCTTTATTGAATTTACTTAAAATAGTTTGGCAGTTGATATTTGTTCAAAGTTTTTCTAATGCACGTTACGTTAAAATCTATGTACTATGAAGTAAAAATCAACTTAAGTCTGTATAAGCTAATCAGTAGGTACTCTTTCTTATTATATTACATCTTAAAAGCAATTAAGTAACTTAGCTACAACTTTAAAAATACTTTTATAGGAGTTCTATGAAAGTCTAAGTACCTATACATCAATCTTCTCCCTAGCCTTTTAATTATTCCCAAGTCATTTGGGGTCGGCTTTTCTAGTCTAACCGGATTTGACTGGATATCAGTTTTACACGGAGCAGCTGTCACCTGACCTCCGCAACCCGAAGGCTAACGGTATCGTTAGCCAGTGTCAGGATATTATAGGGCACTGACGACTTCCCAATAACGACTGCCATAGATGTTCATGGCAGCCGGAACCAACAGCTTAACGTGCTCTCCGAGGCACGGAGCAAACGGTAATTGTCAATCAATACGTACATAATTTCGAAAAGTCATATAACTTCCGAAAGTCAGTGGTGTGCGACGTGGGTTCGAACCCGAGACCCTCTGCGTTGCAGTCTGTTGGTCTCCCCACTGAGCTATCGATATGATTGAATTATATTTGTTTAGATAAAATTCGAATAAATTACTTATATTATGTCTATAAAGTTATAGAGATATAAATATTTCACCTCGTCTAGTATTTCGTCTATTATCGTTTACATAAATATAGTTATTGTCGGCATAATATAAAGTTAAAATATTTTCCGCCTGCCGATTTATTTTTGTAGGGTCGAAAACAAATTGGCGGGCGCTAAATATTTTAACTTTATATAAGCGTACACAGTTCTTTTTGTAGAAAAATATTAATATATAGATATTTTTATCGCTTTAAATTAGATATAACACCAAAGAGTTTGAGCAGCGATTGCAAAGTTTTTTGCTCTGGGTCCGATTTTTAATCGTCAGATAACTTTTTCTGGGGAGGAATATCTCGTATATGTATAGAAAATATGTCAAACCGTCATATTTATTTTTACATAAAAGACATCTGACTATTGAAAAATCTGCTTTTAATAGCATTTATTCACATCTAACATTCATTCATCATTTAAAAATAATCGTCGTCTTTGCCACAAATCATCACATACAAAATCAAATTTCGTCAAAATTGGTTCATAGCTATTTGAACTTGCTAACGCAACAAATATAGACATATTTAAATAATAGACCGGATACCGCTGCGCTTATATTTTTGTGTGGATTTTATTGTTATTAACTAAATAACAAAGCCAAAACTGTCGAATCTTGATTGATACTTTTTGCTCAAAGATTCAAAATCTCGCATTCAAAATGTTGTATAAATAACTGAGACTTATGGCTGTTGTAATGATGCAATTAGTTGGTGCAGGCTACATGCACAAGGTAATCATACAGGTTAGTCGCGCGTCGTTTACACATTGCATACAGCGCGCGTAAGTTATTTCACGTTGCAATAGGAACGGAGCAACGGATAGAGATGAAGCTCGTATCGGCATTATTACTACATTCCAAATAAAATCTTGTTTCATATTCCGTTAAGATTGGAACAATTTCACATTTGCTACGTCCTGAATATAGTACAAACTTAAGAGGTACCAAGGAGCAATTAAGGTCGTCGTCACTTTCAGTATATCTGAGAAAGTTTAGGAACTATTTTATCTTTCAGTGGTAAAGCAGTGTCCAGGACAATATGAAACAACGTTTATCGGCAAACAGCATTTATGAAAGTTCCTTCATAAAGTTCTCGGTATTGTAGCAAGACTGCGACTCACTTTACCTTGCCCGTACCGCGTGAGCACGACCTAACTCTTCGTAATGTCAGAAGTCATTCAACAGGGTATCCAACAGTAATTGGATAGTCTGTAAACAAGACTCGGTTATAGAGACATTATTATAGGACTATACTTTGTAAATGGTCACTCATCTAAGGACCTCACCATAACGACATTGCTTAACCTTGAAAAACAATCGATCCGCGAGTTTGTCTTTCTGTATCGGTCATCTCTATAATTAATACTATTTATAAAAGTACGTATTTCTCAAAGTTCGTATAAAAGTAAGTTACTTAACGAAAACAAAAGGCTTGTTTTCGGTGCGGTTGCGTTTAGATATCAAGGACCAATCTACTACTACTACCAATCTATCTTGATAATTTTCTTTAGTTGATTTTGCTACAATGTACTTATCAACACGTTCTCATTTTTAACAAATCTGCAATCAACTGCATCCTCGTAAAATATAGTCAAATGGAGAGTGATACGAATGCGCAATATTGCATAAATACGTGCTCTCTTTCATGAAGGAATGGAAAATTGATCTATTTCAAATTGTGTACCTGCTTCTGTGACAATCTCACAATTGCTCAGATTGTAAACAGTTCAATTAAAGATCCCAGTCCATTCCATTAAACTCAATATATAAATGTTCAGTTATTCTTTATATCTCGACATTAATGATCCATAGACTCTATATAATTTAATAAACATTTACATCTTTACAAGTTTCTAAAAATTTAGTTCTGAGATGTATATACATCTCAGAACTAAATTTTTAGAAACTTGTTTCAGTTGTGTTTATATAAACACATCTGAAAGGACAACATTCAAATGTATTTACACGTACACTTCTTCACTGATTCCTCAGAACAAAATTACTTTATAAATCAGTAATCTAACCACACCACACATGACGTTTAGGAACTCCACTTTAAACATTGACAATTAATCTTAAGATTATCACAAAGATCGTTTGACTATGTTAAGAAGTTAGGTAATATTATCACAAACCGACGGACCAATAAGAATAATTACTGATAAAATTAATAATCGATATTAATCATTCACAGCGGAATGCTGTTTTACAATATGTTATCACAGGGCAACATAATCGTTTTCACACTACTCGTTAAAGTCAAGTATGACAAATTAAATTTAACCTTAAAACCTGATAAATAAGGACCATTTCTAAATACACGTATTTTTACTGTATTCAGTAACACTCGAATGCGCCCAATATAACTAGGTTATCATAATCGCTATATCAGCTGATACACACCTACCTCAAACATAGAAATCAATCTACAATAATTTATATGCGAAATGTATGAATACATACATATGTAAATTGACTTCACGGTTTGTGTAGTGGTTTAAGTGTAGTGTAGAGGGAATTTTTGTTCTTTTCTGCGAACGCAGAAAAGAACAAAAATTAGTGTGATAAAAAAATATTGTACCGAATCTGGTTGTATTTTCTGTCCGTTGGTGGCATGTTTATAAAGTTCAAACACAGGAATTGTTATAGAGCGATTCCCGCTCTGATATGGATAATATCTATACTATATAAATGTGAAAGTTTGTGAGGATGTATGGATGTTTGTTACTCTTTCACGTAAATTGCGAACCGATTGCGACGAAACTTGGTATGTAGATAGCTGGAGACCTAGATTCACACATAGGCTATTCCCACGGCAACGGGACTTACACGGGTGAAACCGCGGGCAATATCTAGTACTATATAAAAACTAACCATATAACAGCAACGTCATGAATGTAGTAAAGGGACTTTTAATCGGGTATTACTTTCACTGCAATGTGTGGCTGCAATATAGGTACCTACTGGGCGCTTTCACTAGCCATAACATAGAATACCTAACGTTTTACATATTATCCAAAGCATTTAAAAATCTCTTTACGCAATACTTCAAACAGCTTTAATTTCTTTGTAAGCTTTCTAACTATTGCGAAATAAATAAATAAAATTAATACGCCTTATATTTTTTTTGTCTTTTATGGAAATCATATGCCTTAGAATATTTTTTATAATCTTATACTAAGTATGCATAATTAATACTAATGTTTCGTATAAATGTCTAGATGTTAAATCGATTGATTTAATTAGAATACCTTTTTATCGGTGAGTATTCGAGTAAATTTATCAAATCGATTAATATATAATATGCAACATACGTGACTGTGAAATCACATAAAATCATACGTGATCTAATCAGCCCACATTTACCGCATTATCAGCTAAATTACAAAATGTTACTGAGTAGTGCTTAGTGTAGATAAAGTTATGTTGCATCTTGATGTTCAATCTGAAGCGGTTACGCATCTAGCTTTAACTTGTAGTTATAATAAGGTTCTTGGTAATAAGGAGCGCAAATACTGCTAGTGCTTCACAAATTATTAATATAGCTCCCAGAATCCAGGAAAGTTATGTAGTAAAACTATTTCATCTGATGTGAGCGTCGTCGTCGTATACCTAAATGGTTTAAACGCACCGCGTATTTACAACATAATAGTAGATATCATGCCATATAAAAGTTTGCATATATAAAAGATTTTTTATTAGATTTATGCATTTCTCCGATCGATCACAATGAACAAGGCAGAGAATGAAGCTACGAACTAATAACGAATGTTTTTCTGCCAACGCCGAGGGTATACCGCTAAGCGAGTTTATATTATAATAGCTTTTGTCGCTGCTACAACCTAGTAGCCAGATAGTTCTTGTCAGCAAAGTGAACAGTCATTGATTAGCAATTAATAAATGTATGAACTTTATTTACATGAAAGCGTACGATATTTCTTCTGTCATGAAAATACAACCGCTAGCCATTTACTCATCGGCGGCGGGACATGTGTTTTATGTTATAATTGCTAAATTAACGAAACTTTTCTATTTATTAACTAAATATGAACGAGGACGTAATGCGAGTCTAGTTGATCCGAACTCAAACTCAACTTTTATATGAGAGTTTGTTTAATGTAAAATTTATTGAATTCATAACAGACTTAGTAAATCAGCAATAAGTCAGGGGCTATTTTTAATAAGGGTGAACGACAGTTCATAGTGAGCGACGATCGATAAACTAGGCTTTGAATCTTTTATTTGCTTGATTTTATGTCTACCACGTATTTTCCTAAGCAGCTTATAATTTAATTTTATTGCTTGGGGACGCATAGTAGCAAATAATAATTGAGACTAAGGAGATAAAATTTGAAGTGTAAATATTAATTTTAAAGCGTACGATATTTGGACTTGACGTTTTATAGGGAATGGTAATGCAGATAGTTCTAAATAAGTTCCATTATCCACTTCCATAACTCGTGAGCATCCCCGAATTATGGAACTGGATAATGGAACTTACGAACAAAAATCTTGTTAAGCCGTGAAGTGTGTTATTTGTCTGTATACAATAATGCTTTGCTCAATTGTCAATAACACGGTCACCAACGAGAGTTCAGTCTCGTATTATTATTAACGACACCTTTATAGTCAACTTTAATAAAAACCATGTGTAAAATATCGGCACATATTAGCTATTGACGACATGTCATCGAAGATTTGTACTATTGTTCATAAAAATAGCAGAAACCGTCGCGAGCGTGCGGGGCACAACAACTTACCAAAGTATCATGACAATCGCATAAATACTCAACTGCAGAGTGTATTTATTAGAATTCCATTAATCTCAATAATGAAATAGAAATTCACATTCAATCATGAATCAAAACATTTTACAAACTCTTGAATCCAGTTTAAAAAAAGTTATACATTGATCTTTGTCGGTTTTAAATAACTTTACAACGTGGAAAAACAGGCATGAATAGAATGAAATTAAAATTAAATGAACAATGGTATAACTTGGTCATTAAATAGTCAGAGACTACTCATTTAGTCGACCATACATGCCGTTATTACAAACAGCAGGCACTTACTCAGAATGCGTTTGTATATGGAGTAGTTTGTATTATGAGACATTACACAAATAGGCCAGCGAGTACACGTATTTATTACGCATATAACACAATGTGCTATGTGCTTATGGTAACGTATTGAACGGGTGTAATACAATCACAGAATAGACTGTTATATTATGCCAGCCAGAGGTGAAATTTTGCATTCCTTTGAACTGCATGAACGTACACGTGGTCAGCTGGTAAAGGACGCATTCGTATGTTGAAGTGAGAAACGACTATTTCTATTATCGTCGATGTAATTATGAATTCCTATCATCAGCTGACCATTAAACTGTAATTTTACTGTGAATTCATAATATACAATATACATATAAGTAAATTCTTTTATGCAAATTATACAAGATTAGGTTTCATACAGAATTAGCCAAAAGAAAACATTTCAAAAGGTGAATGAATTAATCGTATAATCGTTAATTGTTACTACGACGGCATTACATTAACCGATTGGCATTCTCATTGTATAATCTAATGCCTATTAAATATTTCCGAGCAATTTCAAACTCCTTATATATTTTTATTTCTCTATATGGAAACAAGGGGAAGACCTAGGCGAACGTTTCTTGATCAGATCGGAAACGTTCTGGATAAAGGCCAGGTTAAGAGCACCTTAAACCGGCGAGCGTGTATGAGGAATGTTATGAAAGTGAATGAAGCCAGAGAAGTGTGTCAGGATCGTAGCAAATGGAAATCCGTAGTCTCTGCCTACCCCTCTGGGAAACAGGCGTGAATTTATGTATGTATGTATATGGAAACAAAAACAACAATTAATGATCAGTTAATAATTGTAACAGGAAATATAGCTGTATGAATAATTACTCAAAGACGCCGCTCGTATACCATCTGAATACTCTTAAAATACTATTTGTCGTGTTAACAACTCAATTTTGGCCTATTATTGATGATATGATATCAATAACATGTGGTTTCAATAAAACGGTGCCACAAGTCACACATCCACCGAAACAACGATTTATTGCAAACCAAATTTCCCGGTCGTATAATTTCACGAAATTCAGCTGTTAACTGGCCAGCTCGATCATGTGATTTAACACCGCTGGATTATTTTTGTGGGGTCATGTTAAAGACGGAGTCTAAACGAAGCCAATCGAATCGATTGCAACCTTAAAACTCAAAATTCGTGAAGTGATTAACGAAATTGACCCACCACTTTTGCAAAAAATGATTTAAAACTTTTATGAAAGAATCTTCATCTGTAACCGTGGTCGTGGTGGACATTTATCAGATATCAATTTTCAATCAAAAAAAAGATCTCGTCTACCTCTATGACATTTGTTCGACACACCCCGTCTATTTCTAACCGCTTCGGAGACCTTAAAGATCAAAGTTTGTATGGCGGCCATGTTTTTTTCACCCTCCCTAAAAGTTGCCAGGGTTTTAGAAAGATTTTGTTCGAGAACGACTCTCGAAGATATCACCGTTTCCGAGATCCGATGGGGTATGGACCAAGAGCTGACCTGCCGAAGGTCAGGCATATTTTCCGGGCCTTCTGAACGATTCTCTATACAACGCCATATTTACTTATTTCCTACAACTCCTCCTTGTATGAATTCTATTTCTCTAAGTCAGTCAGTGAGTGGTAATTTAAGTTTATATAATATGATGGAATATCAAATTGTCAAAAAGTCATGATTTACGTATACGTAAATTGCCACCAGAATATTATCTGAATATTCAGCAACCTCAGTGAAAGTAGTTACGTTGGTGGCTTATTTTAAATAAAAGGATTGCAAATAAGAAAACAATCTTTTACAATTTTAATAATCTATTATACCTAAAGCTGAAGAGTTTGTTTGTTTGTTTGGTTGAACGCGCTAATCTCAGGAACTACCAGTTCGAATTGAAAAATTATTGTAGTGTTGGACAGCCCATTTATCGAGGAAGGCTATATAAAATCACGCTACGACCAATAGGAACAGGGCATCAATGAAAAATGTTGCAATAACGGTAAAAATTCTCTTATATGACGCAGACGAAGTTGCGCGGGTCAGCTAGTATTATATGAAAGAAAGAAAGAAAATTAATTTATTTGACAAAGAAAAATACAAAAATAACAAATTAAATAATAATAAAATTTTGCCAAATGGGACCTAGTTCAGCATATGCCAGGCTAAGAAAGCCTGGCGCTGGTTTTCAACTAGATCCCTTTGGTGACTGCACGGATGCTAATAACAATTCCCATAAATTATAATGATAATTAAAAAATAACATTAAATTACTAACATTAATAAATAACAAAAAGGAATTCAAATATACATAAAATCATAAAAATTTCAAAACAATAAAAAATATAATAATAATAATAAAAAAAAAATAGAAAAAGACAGTAACAACAACATAAGCAACACATTTTAACGCTAAATTAAAATAGTGATAAAATAATATGATTAAGAAATGAATGGCATTGGATAAGAATTGAATTTTTCATTTTAAATTTAGAAATAGATTATATCAGAACAAGGTTTCAACTAGTTATAATCTGACAAAATAGGAAATAATATATATAAAAAGAAAAATGAAGTATATAATACAGTATATAATATAGTTTATAATAATATGCAAATTATAAATTATAGTTGATTATTCCAGATCTCAAATAAAAGAAGCATTCAGAATGGCATTATCCAGTTTCCGCTGCGCCTCCATGAGCAACTGTCTTAATCGGCTTCTAAAAGTGTTTATCGACCGGAGGTTACGAAGTGGTGGAGGTATATTGTTCCAGCACTTGGACGCGGCGTAACGGAAGCTTCCTCTAAATGCTTCTGACCTATGAGGTTTAATAGATAATTGCTTAGAACACTGCCTATTTGAACGTTCTCTGTCACCACCAACCCAAGTAAGCTTCTCGTACAAATAGCCAGGTTGTTTCAATTTAATGACGCCAAACAATATATATATAAACAGTTTAGTGATAGTATAATCTAGCCGACCGCAATACACCAGGGTATAATAAGGTTGCAGCTAACTGATGCGTCATCAGTTGACAAAATGGTGACACATCGTTTAGCTGTATAGTATATAATACGGTGTATTTTAGTTCAGCCGTGATAAGCTATTATAAAAACAGCGCAGTAATCTGCGGTGTGAAGTTAAGATAGACACATTACTATAGTTCGTTCGCACGTTACGTCATACGTACATATGTATGTTTCGAGTCTCTGTACTTTTTACTGACTTCGTTACAATGACATAATTAAATTAAATAACGATAATTTATTTGCTGCTTATGACAGCTGAAAATAGAGCAAATCTGACCTGGAAATGGTAGACAGCATCAAAGAAATGATAGAAGATATAGGGGTAAATATAGACAGTCAAGAAATCAGTAACGTCTACAGAATCGGACAGAACGCCGACAATAAAAACCGGCCTGTGGCAATCTCCTTCACAACACATTGTAAGAAGCATCTTATACTTAGGCACAAATCAAGCCTGGTGGTTATGTAAAAGAAGATTACTCAAAGAAAATCTTAGAAAAACGCAAACAACTCCAACCCCTAGTGGAAGAAGAAAATAAGAAAGGAAACATTGCTTATATCAAATATGACAAATTACTTATTAGAAAACAAAAGGAAAAGTCCAGAGAGAAGAGTAGAAGAGAAACTTCAGACTCACTTCAGTCATCGACACTGAAGAAAGGCAATATATACAAAACCATGAGTAATAACTTTTAAACTTTCGCGTTGCATGATATATATATGTATATAATACGTAATGGGTATTAACGCGATCATACACAATGTTTACTTTTTTGACGTTTCGACCAGGTTACACCGGCCGTGGTCAGAAGCTGACTGGTGCTGCGATGTCATGTGTCCGTTTGTGAGGCAGAAGAATCTTGATTCATCCTCACTTTTGGCATCTTTTTGTTTGTCCATGTACCGTCACAAACTAATCACGATATCCCTATTACGTATGCTAGCCGTTGTGTCCGTATTCTGTGAATTACCTGAGTGTTCAAAATAGTGAAGTTACGTATCACGGGATTCCACGTCGCGGATAATTTGAAACCATCTTCCCTATTGAAATTTCTATGTTTTTTTGATTTCAATAGCTTCTCGCACTATTGGATAAAAGTGGCGATCGGCGGAGAGGACATCCGGACGATGATATTATTCCATTCACCCAAAAATTTGGTTTACTTATGAAATGGAGACTGACAGATCGTTGTAATTTTTGGATGTTACAATCACTGCGAGAACGAATGGGTCCTTATCACACTGTACCGTAAACCTACACACACGGATAGACACACCTGCACGTAACGTCAAATGACCACTCTCGTCACTTACAATCCTTTATAACATCATTAAAACACAGAGCTCATGATCTATATATATAAAACCATGAGTAATCCAATCCAACCTCTTCCTAAAACTAACGCAAAAGACATCATCAGACCGAACATAATGAATTATCTATATATATTAGGTTCTATCTAATATATATTAGGTATCTGACTCTAGTTTAGATGCTACAAAAAACGAAATAATACCACGGAACTTCGGAAACAAACTACAACAACTCATAGACACAAAAATAACAAATCAACAATATATCTCCCACCACGATTGGCCACCGAGGGAGATCTAAACCATCACCCTCCAAAAAGAAGAACTAAAGTACTCAAAATTACAATACTAAATATCCTTACACTTAGAACGGAAGAGAGTCTACACGAACTAGAGAGCACCCTAGAAAACATAAATGGTATGGAAAATATTGAAGAACGCTCCATCTATAAGTATATTATTCCACAAAGGAGAAATACCCGGCCAAACAGGAGTAGGATTCCTTATTAAACAATCAATGAAACATTACACCCAAGAACTTGTGGGGATTTTGGACCGAATAGTAGTTTTGAACATCAACATACCTGGATACCGAAAAATATGATAAATCATTCAAATATATGCTCCGACAGAAAAAGCAACAGAACCTGCAGCCATACTTTTCTATGGTGAACCCACAAGAACAATAAGGAAATATTCACTTAACCAATCTAATCTTAATGGGAGACTTCAATGCACAAGTTGCTTTAAAACAAAATAAAGAAGAATATTTCTTGGGAGAGTATGGACAAGGGAAAAGAAACCCAAACGGCGAAATTCTAGTGGCGTTTCTATTAGAACATAACCTAAAACATCTCAACAGCTCATATAAGAAAAACAAGAACAACAAGTGGACCTGGTTATCTCCTGATGGTAGCTACAAAAACGAGATTGACCACTTAACAACAAACTATCCTAAAGCTTTTACAGATACATCAGTGGTGAAAAATTTGACTTTAATACAAACCACCGTATGGTACGAAGCTTCATAAGAATGAATCCGCCAAGAACATCCAGGAAACATATATAAAACCGCAAAAAGCAGATCAGCAGGATAATGAAACTATACAGGAAACTTTAACTTCCATGACAGGATCTAGAAGAGAAATATTAATGAATACCAACAGAGAGGACCTTGAAAGATATGAAACACTAAAAAAGCAGCAAGTTAAAACGGTGAAAGTGTGTGAAAACAAATACAGTTTAACTGACACGACACTACAAATTATTAAAAAAAGAAACATTAAACTAATAGCCGAGATAAGCAGGAAAATCAGGATGAACATCAGTAAAGATAAAGAGACTACAAACTTTAGAAAGGCATATAAACAAAATAGGAGGAGTCGGAGTAGGAGGAAGCATTGAAATAACTTAAAGAAATAAACAAAGAATGGATAACAAAATTCAATAAAAAATCAAACACCAATACAAATAGGAAAGACATTAGCAAAACAGCCACAAAATACTACCAACATCTGTATTCAATCTCAGACAACAAGCAAATACAAAAACAAAAAGAAATTCTAATCAAAATACAGAAGGTATTGGAACCAGAACTTGAAATAGAATCTCTAGTGAAGTGGAAAAAGCTATACGCAGTCAGAAATTGGAGAAAGATCCAGATAGCGTAAGGGACGAACTTTTGAAAGGCACTCTCAAGGAACTAGTACCCATTCTCACATCAATATTCAACGATATCATGAAGACTGGCATAATCCTGACACAATGGAAAATATCACATATCATACTCTTATACAAAAATGGACAAAAAGAAGACATACGAAACTACAGACCAATAAGTCTGATGTCAAACATATATAAAGTTTCCTCCAAAGTTATCTCGGAAAGAATATACAAACAGCTCGATGAAAACCAACCTCAAGAACAAGCTGGTTTTAGACATAAATTCTCCACCATAGATCATATACATACAGTGACGCAAATATTAGAAAAATATAACAAATATAACAAAGTCTTTTATATGGCATTTATTGACTACTCCAAAGCCTTTGATAGTATAAGTCACAAAACTATATAGGAAAGCTTAGAACAACAGGGTATACATCCAAACTACACCACAATCATTAGAAATATCTACTCTAATAGCGAAGCTAGAATAAAACTTGAAACCTTAGGAAGTAAGATCAAAGTCGAAAGGGGCTTAAGACAAGGTGCCCCTTTTTCACCTAGATTGTTCTCAGCCGTGCTGGAAAGTATTTTCGCACAATAAAACGGGAAAACTTCGGCCTCACTGTGAAAGGCATAAAACTGAACCATCTAAGATTTGCGGATGATATAATCCCTTTTGAAGAAAACTCAGAAAACCTGGCAGAAATGATAAAAGTTCTTAACCATGAAAGTAGAAAATTGGAACTATCTATAAACAAGGATAAAACAAAACTACTCACAAACTTCAACCCAATACCTATTAAAATTGAAGGCAAACCGCTTGAGTACGTTCAGGAATACATCTATCTGGGACAAGTAATATCCTATGAGGATCAAAAAACAAACGAAATTAACCGAAGAATAGCAAATGGATGGAAGAAGTACTGGTCACTGAAAGAGGTAATGAAATCAGACGTGAGCATGACGTTAAAAAAGAAAGCTTGATATCTGTGTTCTTCCAGTAATTACTTATGGCTGTGAACCTTGGGCACTCACCAAACACCACCGGGAAAAGTTAGAACGCTGCCAGAGAGCCATGGAGAGAAGTATGTTAGGCATAAAGAGACAAAACAAAGTTAGAAATACCATAATAAGAAAAAAACAAATGTTGCTGACATAATACTCACTCAAATAGATCAATGAAAATAGAGATGGACTGGCCATATAATAAGAGACAAACAAAATAAAAGCACAAAAATCTCGTATTGGTATCCAAGAGATGGAAAACGTAACAGAGGACGCTAACAAACAAGATGGGAGGATGACCTGAGACCCACAGCGGGACATAATTGGAGAAGGATGGAACTGGACAGAACACAGTGAAAATGTTCGAGGCCTTTGACAGGAGGCACACTGAACTACGAGACATTTTATAGCAAAAGAACAGAACACATTGTTATGTATATTCAGAGTTCAGAATGAAGGGATCATCATCATCATCATCATGACAGATGAAAATAATTTCAGTGATATTTTGTTTAGGTCATTTGTTACGATAGAACTCATTACTCTTGTTTAAAATTAAACGTGTTTTATGTAAAAATATACTTTCAAAGGGCTATAAGCAGTGATCGGATAATCGGGCGCTTATATACCTAAACTTCTTCCCACGTAAGAATAATATGAACATTCCTTTCTGAATAAATAAGTAATCCCAGGTTCCCGGGATTGAACAATTTTGTAAAAACAACTATAATAAACAACTATAATGGTTATTTTATTCAAAACAAATGAAATATCAATAAAAAATTATTATGTGCACAATGTGGTCAAGTCGTGAATATTGATTTATCTATCTAATAGATTAGTGATCGAATCGACTTATTTCTTGTATTTTATACGAACAGAAGACTAAAAAATATTACTTGTATTTATTACACGACTGCCCAAGAAAAGGAGTACGATATTTTTATGTATGTAACTTCTAAATGCCTAAATCGATTTTAAAGTGTGTGGTATTGTTAGTATCCTTATGTCATACCGAGTGACATAGGATGCCTTAATTGTCAAAAACCACCGTAAAAATATTAAAACACGAGTGCAAACTTTTCCTAACTAAAAAAACTCGTCTCCCGACTGCTAAAAACGTTCACAATTGTATTTTTAATTATTAATGTTTCCAAGCAAGTAACACAAAAACATTATAGTCTACATAAGAGTAGATGACTTTACCCAAAAACTCAAACACTATAACTAAAATACTTTATTCTGAAAGGCATGTCCGTATTATTCTTTCGTGGGAATAAAAGGGAAATTTAGGTATATTAGCGCCCGATTATACATAGTACCTACCTAATGTTATATTAGACAGAATATAAGATAAAACTACATAAGTAGGTACCTATTTAAAATGTAATAAATGTGTAGTATATATAATCATATACACATGCTTGATAGTTTAGAACATAAATAATTTATTTAATAATGTCGGTTAATTTATAGGTATAAAACCAAAAGTAAATCATTTTACTTTACGTGCATTTCATGTGAACTTTTCTTAATGCGTAAGATAATAAATAAATATCTGAATCTTTAATTAACGTAAATGTGTTCTTTTGTAAACATAAACTTGCTTATTATACCATAATAAATAAAAAAATATTTTAATTAGGTAATGAAATCAGAAATACGTTCTTATTAGGGATAAACGTGTGGTATTCAATGGTTTAGCATAGATAAGCCATTATATAGACGTAATAGGTGTAACTCTATATATGTGGCACTAATGATATCATAATGGTTCTATAAAAACAAGTAATACTGTATTGACTCAACAGTTCTTGGACCTTGGCCGAAGATTACCAAGTACCTACACTATTTCTAGCGGTAGTCTCAATTTAAATCATAATATAAGGCATCCAGGTTAGATATATGTATAAAATAAGCTAAATACATTCGCTAGGTAACAAAAATAGGCATTGAAGCATAAGTAAAAATAAATTAAGCTTTGGACTTATCTTTATAATTTTAATAACGGCAAGTAAAAGAAAATTTTGGCGTTCGCTGTTAGGGTTACGCAAGGACAAATCATTGAAAAAGGAAAATATAGTGACATACCTTGAGATAACACCAGCCGCATCTCGTAAATTCAGACGTGTACTTAGTTGCAAAGCCGCAAGTGAGATGCTCGGCTATCTTCTGCGCCCAGTTGCGTCGATCCGACGCGCTTGAACAGCTGAACAGAATCTTCCGGGGCGATTGCCTCATGCTACCAGAAGATACCGTCAACTCGAAGCAATAAGAGTTGCTCGTTGTGCTGCCATAACAACAAAAATGACTATCATTCTATGAAAATAAACAGGTTAATAACATGTTATGGAATTTGCATCTGACCATGTTATTATTTTAGAATAAAACTGACTGCTATTATACTTTGCTGTTATTTAACTAGAACTCGTAGGTCATCACATATTATTTAATTCCCTCACTAAGATGCAGACATAAAATAATTTCTAGGTAAGTTACACAAGCCAGGTTTAGTGAAGCTCAGTAAGCAAATCTTATGGTTATGACTTTGCTTTCATTCAAAATATGACATTTGTTATAATGAATGCTGTTGTACCATTAGTTATACTTTAGAACAATGCATAGCAAATTGTAGCTATAGGTAGCAGATATTATGTTCGGCAATAAGAATAAATTAGGTAGGTAGATAGACTTTGATGATAATTTTGACTGGACCAGTTCATACCGACAAAAATAAATTATTTCACTTACACAACTAATTTCAGAGGCTATTAAATCAATACATTTCCATAAAAATATATATATGCAGAAATGAATAGGAATGGATAATTTACTGAATGCTCCATTAATTATATCTTCTTTTCTTTAGTTATGTTTTCATGTTTCAGTTAGTAAACTGATTCTGACTTGATGATTCTTGACTTAATATTTTGCAGCATAATATAAATGATTTATTACTCAATTTACTTTACAAAAGGTGACTGTGAAACAATATTTGAGCTATGTTTGGTTTGATAACATGTTTATTATACATGTATTATAGATTGTATCCTAAGCCTCAAACAAGTATATATACATACATAGATCACACAAACTAAGCCTGCCTAGAAACAATAGCAAATCTGTGATCAATTTGCCATGCTTTTCTCTCTGCACTATATTTTTGTCAGTGTGCATTATCTATACTAATATTATAAAGCTGAAGAGTTTGTTTGGTTGAACGCGCTAATCTTAGGAACTACTGGTTCAGATTGAAAAATTATTTTAGTGTTGGATAGCCTTTTTAATGAGGAAGGCTATAGGGTATATAACATCACGCTAGGACCCATGGGGTCGGCGCAGTAACGATAAACGCGGGTGAAACCGAGGGCACATCTAATTTAAAATATATTATATGACATATAAGTTGTTAACTAACCAACTTTGCTATACATGGATACTGTGATCTATATAGATTATATTCATATTATTATAATAACATAATTCACTTCGATGTTAACAATGGAATATGCTTGTGAAAGTCTTTGGCAAATGGAATAAAGGTATAACTATCTTAATTATATAATTGGCAACAATCTTTCAATTATATAGGCGACATGACATAACATGATTCCAAGGATTCCAAATGCAGTAGTTTGTCACCAAGTATACCACACAACAGCCGTTAAGAAATATGTGTTAAAAAGAAAAGCTTAGCCATATTAAGTGACAAATATATTGATGCATCCACAATACATTTGGAAATAGATGTGTTGTAAAAATATTTTGGAACCACCTACAACAGCCGATCGCACACCAAACGATGTGAGGGTTCGATGATTGGTATGCAATTTAAGTAATAGTGCAGCAGTACTACAAACTCTCAGTAGGACCTGTATCAATAATGTACTTGGAGTAATAATATAAACTGCAAACAATTGCACCAAAGCATCAGATCTCTCCTATGGATAAGCAATTATAGTGCAGACCAATTGATGAAACCCATACCAATTGGGCCTGTACCTTTTTAATTAATCAAATGACAACACAAACATTTGTTGTGCAGCTTACAATCAAGTATGTACTACTTTCTACCAAGAGGAACCTCCACCATACCAGGCATAATAGCAGGTTATTGTACATATAATAAATGGAAGCCATCTGGTTACTGAGGAAATGCAAGCCTATTCATTTCTACACAGCAGTAACATCAGTATTCTACTAGCAAGAATCCTCAATAATCCATATACTTATTTGGGTTTAGTGTTTCCATGTTGTAGCAATAAGTTTCAAGTTTAAATTGCCTTTGATATGTAGTTGGAATTTTTATATAAACTAGTGATATAGGGACATTCCTTAAAATATTGTGCCTGTTGTCTTTAAATTATATACATACAAATATTTGAATGTAGCTTACCTTGAAGACAATGGCAGAACAATTTGTATTGAATAAATATTATCCAGGGTATAAGCTTCTTTTAATATAGAGTTTGTAGGGTCTGTATAACACATCAGTTTTTGATCAGAAAGAACACAGTATCTTGTCTGAGAATTCTTGAACAAATCCTCTACAACACCAGACACAATCTTTGTCAATATGCCACTAAAATATGTTACTGGCAGATAATTAACTGGGGGTCGCTCAATAAGTTCAATTTTGATGGGAGGTGCCTTGGCAGACTTACTCAGTTTCTCAAACTTAAGCATATGTGAGAACTTCTGCATGACCCTATTTGTTGACTTGGTTTCATCTTCACTAATGGATTTTATCACTCCATCTGTTGCAACAAACCAATTAGAGTTTCTATCTTTGTCAACAACATTGGGTTTATCTTCAGGGAACAGGCTGTCTAATCTTTCTGGAGGTGTTGGAGGATTGAAATAATCACTGTCATCAAAATCAAAGCCTTCATCTGTGGTTTCATTGGATGCAGTAGCCACTATTGTACCATAAGTGTCACCTATTAAGAATGACTCGAGCAAAAGTAGCTCATTACTGACTCCATCATACTTCTGTGTTGAAGTACTGGATTGTAAAGGATCAAACTCATATATTGCACTCTTGCTAGCTTTAGGTGTTCGTAAGGCAGCTGTATCTTCCTCACATTTTTTACCAGGTTTCGTATTTGTAGAGGATTGAAAGGGAAGTGTCCAGTTTTCATACATGGAGTTTTGTCTCATAACCTCAAGAGTACTTTCCCTTTTTTTTCTTCTCTCTGGGACTTCAGGACATGAACTACCAGATGTAGAGCTCACTGAACTAACTACACTGTTTGTTCTTGATGGCTTTGGTATATCATACGTCATCTGTTGTTCACTTTCTAATGTCAAACTAGACATATTTTGTTCCAATTCTCTACTCATATCGCAAGAAAAACTGCTTATTGAATCAGTATTGTCAGAGTTACTAGAGAATAAGGACAAATCATCAAAGTTTGTGGTATTCAATTGCAAGTTTAGGTGCTCCTGAGCCTTTAGGGAGTTATCTGTCTCATTATGAAACCTTTTTTGTTCCAAAAGTGGTGAGTTAAATTGAATATTATCAAATAGGCCCACATCAACAGCTGGCATAGAAACACATCTTTGGTTATCAATATCATCAACACTATCTGGTTTTTTAGTTCTTCTTAACTTAAGGCCAGCTGTCCTAGTCCCTTCTATCACAGATTTTGTGACAGAATGACGCACAGCTCGAGATGTAGTGAGGGTTTTTTCTAATGTGTCTTTAGCAAATTTAGACCCATCTTGAAGCGATTTCTCTAACTTTTCATTGGCTGTTTTAGCAGAATTACTAACCTTCTGTGCTACATCCTCTGATAATTGTCTGGATGCGGAGCTTATAGATTTGAATATATCAGAGGCTGACACCCTCTCATTAGCGATCGGAACCTTAGTGCGTGGAAGTGGTACTGGTCTTGTTAGAGGCTCGTTTTGTGGTAAAAACGAACTTCTTGGCTTCGGTACCGGCGGCGAATCCATCGCTTAGTCGTAACACAAGGCTACTATCAATAAATAACTATTTACAAGAGAATGATAACATTGTTAAAGGACTTTATACGCAACACAAACAAAAACGAGAATGACTCACTGAGTACGAGAATTTAGTAAAACACATCACTGAAAACCAGGTAATATTTACAATGACACTACACCCGCGCCGAAGTTTCTATCTTAGTAACAATATAATTATTTATAGGTCCTTAAATAAATAATAAAAACTATTATGAAAGGAGAAGTTTTCAAAATCCTTTACGCTCACACGCCGAGCGACAGGCCACTGAGTACTAGTGTTGCCATTACAAAGAACAAGTGACAAGAACATATAAATATACTTCTCTATGGACAAGAATCAACAGTTAGAAAGAATGTACCTTCCTAATTGTAATAATACAATGACAGATCACTTTATTGTTATTTCTTGGTTGATTGGTGGAATTGGAACAAAGCAAAAGGACAAAATATTCATATTCATTTCTTACTTTTGTAGAAATAAGTGTATATTCCAATAATTTGGTATCAATGAAATGTGTTAGTAATGTTATTCTGACTGGAGATATTAATATATATTTAACACCAACCTCATTAAAGCAAACTAGCGTAATAACAGACAGAACTACATAACCATATTAACTATGCATGGGATGATGCCAGGGCACACTTTTCTCACTATATTACTTGCTTAGATCACTTTATGATTACTTATTAATGACAAATCCTGTGCTATTGCGGTTATTAAACATCAATAACTGATCATTCCCTATTATTCCTAAACTTATCTAAAGAAAAGAAAACATGAAATGCGAAAATTTAAAATTAATACATATTTTAACATGGCGCTAAAATCTTTAGCAGATCAAGATCTTCAAGAACTACTCATGCTTGACGATCCTAATATTATAGTCAAACACTTAATAAATAAAATTTCTAAAACTCTAAAAGAAAACACGACTAAATGTAATATTCCGAAAAGCAAACAAATTATAAAGCCTTGGATGACCCCGGGTGATATTGCGATGTATAAAAATAGAAACAAGATGCAAATTAAACTTATAAGTGAACCCCATAATGACGTACTCAATATAAGTTACAAAAGATATCGAAATTATTGTAATTAATTAATTATGAAACTTAAACTTAAATACGACAGAGATTAACTAGCAAACTCAACAAATAACACTAAATAGCTATGGTTAACATTAAAAATATAACTCATCTTAACAAACGAAAATAGATAACACGAAACATTTAAATCAAAAGCCAACTCCTGATGATACTTCATCAGGAGTTGGCTTTTGATTTTAGTCAACTACATAAATGAATACTTTGAAATAAATAGGAATAGGTAAACAGCTCGCTAACAACATTATGCTAAATACAAACGCTCACGATGTATACGTATTTGACACAGACACACAACTAACATCATTTGTACTCCTGAGTACTGTACACTGAAGTGCATGATATACTAATGAACCTAAAGTCTAGTAACGCTTCTGGTTGGTATAATATTCCTACAAGTTTCCTTAAACTAGCTAAAGATCAAATAATCCCAATTATTATTGATCTCACTAATTTGTGTTTTGATAAAGGTATATTTCCTATGCTACTGACGAAGTCTAATAAAACGCCAGTATACAAAAATGGACCAAAAGATGAAGTCAATAATTATAGGGAAAATTCTGTGCTACCAGCTATATCAAAAATATTAGAGAAATTACTTAATAAACGATTAGTGAACTATTTAAATAAACATCATATAATTTCAGACACAGTATAGATTTAGGTTTGGTAAATCGACTGATGATGCAGTGATAGCTATAACTTCTCTGATTATTAAGCAACTTGATCAAGGTAAAAATGCCTCTCGGTGTTTCTAGACTTAAAAAAGGCGTTTGACACCGTATCTGTACCGATTCTCGAACGCAAACTAGAATCTGTAGGGATTAGAGGTACAGCTCTACAGTTATTTGAAGATTACCTATCTGATCGAACACAGATGGTTAAAATTGGTCAGTATATTAGCAGGCATTCCAATATCGCATACAGAGTCCCACAAGGGAGTGTTCTTGGGCCCACACTGTTTCTGATTTACATTAATAATCTATGTAAACTAGAGTCAGTTGGTGCCCGAGTTTTTTCCTATGCAGATGATACTGCAATTGTTTTTACTGGTGATAACTGGGCAAATATATGAAAAAACACGGAGTTAGAAATGTCTAAAATAAGCCTCTGGCTATGAAATAATTTTTTAACACTTAATACCGAAAAGACAAACTATATGTCTTTTTCTTTAAGCAAAAAATCTTAACCTGACAATAACTTTAACGTAAAAATTAATTAATGTAATAATGGTTATTCTTTTAATTGAGCATGTCCGATAATTAAACATGTTGACAAAACTTAATATTTAGGTGTTATATTAGATTATCGACTATCTTGGCATAATCACATTGAATTAGTAAGTTTACTTACTAGAAAATTAATATGGATTTTAAAACAACTAAGGCATGTAGCTGCAGTTTTCTACTTAAACAAATATATATTGCTCTTGCTCAGTCTATTTTAAGTTATTGCGTTCCTGTATGGGGTGGTGCCACAAAAACCAAATATTTAGAAATTGAAAGGTCTCAGCGTGCTATTCTGAAGACCATGTTTTTCAAACCATATCGTTACAGTACAGATGCTCTTTACAAACTATGCGACCTTTTAACAGTATGAAAATTATATGTTTTGAATGTGTGGCGTATGTATATACGCACAGGCAACATATAACTTTACGAGAAACCTGGAATCGAACGGAGCATCGTACAACTAGCCGCGCCAAAACCAAGCGACGCGCGAAGGTGATCGAACGGAGCATCATACGTCTAGCCGCGACGATATAAAGGAACTGCTTGTTTTAACTAAGCATTAATAGTTAATTTATACCTGCTTAAAACAAGCAGTTCCCACCTATGATATTGGGCCCACCTATGATAAATACATGTAGCCATGAAAATATTAATCTAATATTTTTTTGTTCCAGGATATGACATAATTACAAAATGGACTAACATAAAAGACAACTACATGAAATACATGAAAAAGACAAGGCTTGGAAACAAATCAGGAGCTGGTGCAAAAAATTTGAAAGAATATCATTTGTGCAAATAGCTTATGTTTCTGAAAAAAGTCGCACCAAATCTAACTGATAGTAGTATATTGGAAGAGTTTGAAGATCCAAACACAAGTGAAAATACAAGGTCACGTTACCAACCTTATACTACAACTTCGCGTAAAAGAAAATACTGTGACGATGATATTGAGAAACAAATTCTCGAAACTTTGAAAACTGCAGAACACGGACATTTATAATTTTTAAATCCATTTTACCATTTCTGGAAAACTAGACGACCACCAAACATTGACCTATCAAAGTCGCGTAATGCAAATATTGATAGATTTCAATCAATCCACATATCAATACAATCAACCGTCATACTGCGGCTACCAAACAGCATTTCAAAGTAGCTACAACAGATCACAACAAGCTACAGCGACTTATCAAGTAACTCGCAATCCAAACCCATCCATAGAAGTCATATCAAAGCGATATATATACAGGTCGTCCGGTAATTAATGGATAACCTTGAAATGTCTTATAGTAGAACTGAAGGCCGTTCAGAAAAAATGAAAAGAAAGAAAATCAAAAATTTTAAAAATAAAGATATATTGAAAAGTGCAAGCTATATTAGCATAGCATACTTTTGACTGTTTATCTATTAGCATAATTGTGTTTAATAATAAAACAACAAAAAACCGATGGATTTCATTTATTTATGGTCGTAGTATACAAGAAATTTATACATGGTAATTAAAAAAAAACACATACATATCTCAGGTAGTAGTTAGGATATATTATTTTTCATATTTTTTTCTGAACGGCCATCAGTTCCACTATAAGACATTTCCAGGTTATCCATTAATTACCGGACACCCTGTATAAGCGATATCTTATCAAACACACAGGTGTCCGAATAACATTTTTCTTAAATCATCTAATTACCTTGTGCAAAATAACAAGAACCGCGTGCTGTGACATCTAACAAGTATTTTGTTTTGTTTGTTCTAATTTGCAGCACTGAAAAATGTTTGTGTCGGAATTTATATACTGAAATGTTGAATTAAAACATCAAGCCTTTGTCACAGAATTTAACAATATAGTAAGCAAAAATATTCTACAAATAATAAATAAACTTATTTTGATTTATGATAAGTTCGTTTTATTTCTTACCTGATAGCACCAAGCATCTCCATAGAATCGACAGGTTTTCTGAACACACATTGTTTTTGTAAACGAGGTGCTATCTTGGTAAGTAGTTCTTCATAAAGTGATGCGGTCATTGTAAAATATTTGAAAAATTCTTATTACATATTTTAGCGCTTCATATTTCCTTTTAAAATGGCCTCCGTCTTGGTTGATTGTCTAAATATATGGATTTACACAAAATTGCCTCTGTTTCTCGTATTTTATCATTCGTCGTCTTAGTAACAACAGGAGAAGAAGTCTTTCGCGATCTATATCCAGAAAAGCACGTTAGAGCACACCAACTGCGTAATATCGACTGTCAAGGATTGGCGCGCGGCGCACTGTCAGCAGCGCCGTCCACGGCGCCGTACTGTGGCACGGCCGCACGCGCCGTGCCGTTTCATGGCGGCGGCGGCGTGCCGTTTTACAGTGACGGTACCGTACTAGTGTCTTATCTATGCCCGTGGTGATGAGGCCACAGCCTCAGCATGCAAAAATTCGTTATTTATATACCATTTTTTGCTAATTTACATAATTATTAACTACGCTTATGCTTATTTCTACGCGTTCCAAAACCTAAAATACCGATAGGTAACATTCATACACACTTTCTAAGAGCCATGACTAGTGTCTACTTTTGATTACGTGAATGGGCGTTCACTTATCTATCTAGGTACATATGTGGTAGTAGGTACATTGTTACAATCATTATTAATTATTATTATAAAGTGGCTATTATTTTATAAAGTGTGCTTCTACTTCTTTCTATACTTAAATTTAGTGCATAATTATATTTAATCTCTGGACCTGGATCTTTGGACGTTAGGCCCATGTTAGTGTAATACCCATGAGGAAGAAACTATAAAAAATAAAAATAATCTACACCAGACAGTTATTATTGCCTCATGCACCTCAAGATATTTCAGTAACATCAATAAATCATATTTGTAAACAGTAAGGACCTTCGTCTTATGGTAAGATAGCAGATGCCAGGACAAAATGTATAACAAGGTAAGTATGGAGAGTACCTACTTGTAGTGGGTTGAATGTCCATGGTGACACGGCGAGGCCAATGTTTTAGAGAAGCGGTTATTGCCTCGTCTCCGGTGTCGTCTATAAGCGTGCGTGGCTGAATGAAAAGAACTCAAGAAGTACCTACTAGATTCTCAAGTCCGGATCTAAGTAACCGAAACGCCGGATGGTCAAAGTGGCACCGCACCTTAACACACTACTCGCTCGCGTCGGCTTTTACCTTTTCAGCCAGACACCTAAACACAATTAGGTATATGAAATAGAGTAACATTGAAATTGAGTTTAGTGAAAGGATAGGTGTAATCATATGTTTAGTAGGTATTTTCAATTTCTATATTTTAGTAGGAAGTATACGCGTTGAAAAGTGAGGGATGAATAGTCCAGCTCATCCAAGATAGTACCAAACTTCTTCTAGGAATCCTTTTTTGCAAGTGATCACAGGCCACGGTAACCGACTACCAGCAGGCGAGCTGTTCGACACCTTGATAGAATATAAAACTGTGTACCTATATTCTTAAGTAGGCACTAAAACTGTGTGGAGTAATTTATTTAAAATGCTGATGAATCCTATAAATTGAAGATATATGATTTTAAAATAAAACAACCAACAGGTAAAACGGTTCAGATATAACACTTGATTTATTACATCATAATAATTATCTTGGCATTCACACCTAGAACTTCTTAAAAGCAGGATTAGGAAATTCATATGGGTTTTTAAAACATTACGTGACGTCACACCACCTGAAATATTGAACAAAATATACGTTGCACTAGTTCAATCACTATTATCGTACTGTATACCTGTGTGGGGGGGAACAACAAAAAGTAATTTCATTGAGCTAGAGAGGGCTCAGAGATCCATTATAAAAGTCATGTACCATAAGCCGTATAGGTTTTCTACCGAAGAACTGTACAAACAGGCTAACATTCTCTCTGTAAGGCAATTATACATTTTAATTGTTATCCTTAAGGTACACTCAAAGCTCAAATTTGATCCTAACAATCTCAGGAAAAGAAATAAATCTTATGTTGTTCCCACCAGGACGGTCAGTACATCCTTCGCAAGAAGACAATTTGATAGACAGTCCTCGTATTTATACAATAAAATAAATAAAATTATCAACATTTACCCAATGACTGTTTATGACTGTAAAAAAGCGTTACTCTATTGGCTAAAGACTCAAAATTACTATAGTACAGAAGACCTGCTGCATATAGTATCATGATAGTAATAATTTGAGTATTGAAAAGATACGTGTCTATAGTAATATACACATACTGTCTAGAAATACACACACACACACACACACACACACACACGCACACGCACACGAACATGCACACGCACACACACACACACACACACGCACACGCACACGCACACGAACATGCACACGCATACACACACACGCGCACGCACACGCACATGTACACGCACACACACACTTTACTTTATTTTGTAATATTTAATTTTTATTTCATCTTTCTTTTATAGATATACTTACCTGTCTAGTTGTGTAATTGTGTAATATGAAGAGCGGAGGCTCCTAACACAAGTATTTCTCTTACTTAAAAGGAGTACCTCATTAACTGATGTTAACTAGCTCGTAAGAAAATGAAATAAACAATTTTTTATTTTTTTTTATTTTAAATACAATTTGTAATAATAATCGGGTCAACCGTACAACTTTCTCCTTCGCAACAGCCAAAACAAAAGTGCCACGATCGTCCCCGAGTGCAGTTTGCACTGTCATAAACAGTTTGACAGGAATTATTACAACAGACAATAAAATTATCTTTGGATCTTATCGATTATAATTAATTAGGATTTTAAGTATTATAATTTTAAAATGTTAACATTCGGCCATCCTGGAGCAGCGTCTATCCCAGACACAGCACATGATAGCATGATAGTTAACAAATAACAAACAAATAAATTAACAAGAAATAACTTTGTTGATGTTATCTTTTTTAGTCTCTGCCATTAATAATTATATTATTATTTCCGTTTTGAGGCAAGGGAAGGTGAGTACCAAAATACTTGGTTTTGGTGTTGAGCAAAATACTACTTTAAAATGGCCTACGGCAATCAATGAACTATCGTATTTTAGTTAAAGTAAATAAAAAAATTAATTGTAATTTGTTAACAATCAGTGATAATAAAATGTACGTACTTCTTTACTTTCGGCCTTCCTACTGTGAAAGAATTTATAATTTAGTTTCTATACCATAACAAACAAGCACATTAATTTGATGACTAACTATCCAATATAACTTATGCTATTACAAGAAATGTATATCAAATTATTTATTGCCATATCTGATTATGTATTGTTAATAATAAGTTTCAATAGTTACAAAACGAAGCGTATTTCTGTTTACGACCATTTGTGTGTTGAATTAAATAGGTTGGCGTCTGGTGGTGATGCTGACAGTGCTTCTGAAGTTCCCGCTGCTACGTTGCCTGCGAAGAGGGGCCTGACTCGGTGACCTCTACTGCATAATTAGTCGAACTGCCTCTATTGCCCACACAAGGAGCTCTATGCCCACACAAGGAGCTGTTTGCCCACACAAGGAGCTGTTTGCCCACACAAGGAGCTGTTTGCCCACACAAGGAGTTACATGCCCCCACAAGGAGTTACATACCCACACAAGGAGCTATCTCCGTTAAGTGTATAAAACTACCTACACAAGGAGCTACGGCCTCAAGGTAGCATAGCGCTGGCCCACACAAGGAGCTTTGGTTCAAACGGTTTACCGTTTGCCCACACAACGAGCTACGGCTTAAAAATGTTGTACCACTTGTCCACACAAGGACCTTCGGTTTCCAAGACTGCTTACTGCTTGCCCACACAAGGAGCTACGGCATCCAAGCATTCCACCACTTGCCCTCACTAGGCACGCGGCTGCATCGTTCGCAACTCCACCAGCATGCGCCCGGCGTGATGCGCTTCTCCAGCTCAATCATTGTCTCGCAGGTTCCAAAGGGAATAAGGTAAAGGATAGGTCCAATAGGTCAAAGTATTTGTAGGTCTACCTCATAATATATGGGTCTAGTTATCACTATCACCATAATCCGTCTCGGACTCTGACTCTGAGAATCGGACCCATGGCTTAATTTTATCAACCGAGAAAACGTCCTTATTTTCTTTTTTGAATAACCTTCGACACTGTTTACTTCGTAAAGATGATCAAAGATTGCAAAAATCCTATAAGGACCAGAGAACGCGGGTATGAGTTTGCTGCTTTCACCGGGTGTCTTAGTACTTTTCTGAACCATCACCAGATCCCCAACCTTATATGATCTAGATTTACATCTTTTCCTATCATATCTGTCCTTCATTTCTTTTGTGGTTTCCTCATTTTAGCTGTAGCCTCATCGCGAACTTTTTGTAGATCGTCATATGTTATACATTCCTTGGGGCTTATTTCGTGTAAATGACCTTCCGTTACATTAACGCTCGGTTTGCCCAAAATAATTTCCATAGGGGATTTACCTGTGCTTTGATTAACAGTGTCATTTAGGCTTCATTGAACCTTCGGCACATGACTGTCCCAATTTCTATCATCATTATCATGACACAGCGCAACTAGTGATGATAGAATCGACCGATTGTATCTTTCGATTTGCCCATTTGCCCTAGGTGTGGCAACAGCATACAATATAATATGTTTTATGCCATTAACCGAAACGAACGTTTGAAAATCTTTAGAGGTAAATCTTGTGCCTCGGTCGGAAATAAGTATTTTAGTTGTGCCAAAGAGAGAGAACACATCATTAAGAACATTTATCGACGTTTTACATTTTGTATTTTCTAAACAGTACGAAGAATTATGAATTTAGTGAAAGTATCTATTATCCCTAATATATATGTGTTGCCTCGCTTGCTCTTCACAAAAGGTCCTAAGTGGTCTACGTGAAGACTATGGAAAGGAACGTCCGGTTTTGGTCAGTTACATGGTATAGTCGCGGATCGCTCATCTGTATTGTATTGTAACCAATTAACATCACTGAGATAATTTCGCAATCAGGTTCCTGCACTGAGTTGCGACTCAGAGCGTCAGCATGAGCCAATTGAGCTCCTGCCCTATACTCAATAGTGAATGAAAATTCTTGTACCGAGACAGCAATCTGTCTATATTTTTTAATTATATACTTTTTACTAGATTATACCCGCGGGTTCACTCGCGTAAATGTAGGTTAGATTAGGTAAGTAACACAACTTTTTTCTGGATGAAAGGATCCGTTGTTCCTTTCTGTTCTACTGATTACGTGTGTGTCAAGTTTCATGATGATGGGTCGAGTAGTTAAGGCACGAAAGCGTAACAAACAAGCAAACAAACTTACATTCACATTTATAATATTAATATGGATTATTTTTACTCATATTATAACGTTGTTGACACCATTTTGTTAATAACACGATTGATACAAAATTTTAAGTATTTATTTTAGGTAACTAAAATGTATGTATGGTATGGTAATGGCAACGGTGCTGCGTTTTATCGATCGGGTGTCGGGCAGTAACGCAGGTTAATTCCCACGATTAGTAGAGTTTTATTTGGCTTTTTAATTATCAATCCATTTCGTAGCCTCCGCCTCCTAAAGTACGACCTGAAGTTGCAAATTGAAATGTAATATATCTGTATCTATAATATATAAAATAATAGTATCACCCCTGTATTAAACTGTCCCATTGCTGGTCAAGGGCCACTTCATAATGTGAGTGTTAGGCCATAATCCACCACGCTGACACGGTGTGGGTTGGCAGCCTTCAAATATCTTTGAGGACATCATGAAGAACTCTTAGACATGCAGGTATCGGAAAAATTGTTTTCACTGTTAATGCGAGCGATAAGATATAAAGAGAAGTTTTATGAGAAAACGAATGGAATGAAATAAAAAATCTATCACAACATAACGAAACAAACGCTCCATAGTAATACTGGGCATTGAATCAACGAACTAGGTTATGTACCTAGTTCGTTGATTCAACGTGTTAGTTAAATCTAAAATCTTTAAGCGTCTAAAAATCAACTTGTTTTCGGGTCGGCCAAATTGTTATAAGAAATCTTCAGTGGGAGCACTTAATCTGCTGCGCCCGACAGATTTCGATAGCTTCGCCCCCTGATCTGTGGGAATTAAATCATAGCTGGTGAAATGTAGATCAATATACCTCTGCTTACCCCTTCGCGTATGCAGGCGTGAGACTATAAATTCTGAGCACTTAATAATATTCGACGCTTATTATATTTTAGATCAATAAAGATGAGAGCAGAAAGCGAACACGACTTTGTATATCTACTGAAGTAGTAGGTATGATGTATATTAAATACCTAAAGTAAATCTGACGAGGCTGTTTGTAAGTCTTATGGACTTAAGCTGAGTAATAAAGTTGTTTTAAATATTTTATAATTAAGTATATACGTAATACGTTATAACGCTGTCGAATGTAGTATGACAACATATCGACTCTCAGAAGCAAGGTACAGAAAATACGTATATCTTTAATTTGCTACGATTATCGAACACCTATGAACAAATATAACAACTGATAGCATCATTTGGACGGGCTTACAGATAGTTATGATTTAAGTTCTTTAACTGGATACATATGTACTTTTAAATATTATTTAAGCGATCCTAACTAATATTACAAATGTGAATTTGTTTGTTGAGGTTTCAATTTTGCATACACGGTGTCAGGTATATAGAAAAGGACATAGAGTACCTTTCATCCAGGAAAAAGTACTGTACCCGAGGGATGTATTGACAATTTCTAGATTAACGCGAGCAAAGCCGCGGTAATAATCCAGTACTTTTACATAGCTATCTTTGAACGTTTCTACTTTATTCCTCTCTCACCCATCCACAACACATTCAGGTTCTTACCGGTTGGGAACCTTCTGCCACCAATTATAGCCCGCGTAAAGTTGTCAAGGCTATCTGAGGCCAGCAACTAACACACACAAAAAAAAACTTGACAAGGGACGGGGGCTATAAGAACTAGGCGCTTCGTAGAATGAAAGTCGTAGTAATTTCGTAGATGTTGTAGTATCGTAGCTGGTTCCACATTCTGTAGACGTCTACGCCATTTCGGGTATAAAATAAAAATTGTAAGAATTATGACTCTACATTGAGAATGTATTCGTACCGCTAACATTGAAAATTAAAACAAAGATTTTACAATTTAAATCGTGGTTAAATGTTTATGGATATTCATTTGTTTGAAAAGATGATAACTGTAATAAGTATAATTATAAATAGACTTAGATAAAAAACGCAACGTCTAATTAGAAAATAATATGCGGATCGTATATTGACTCGTCTAATATAGGAAGCGAATTCAAACGGTAGCGTAGCTTTTTCGTCCAGTAAAGTACAGACATTCATTTTATGTGTAAACTTGCACTGAACGAACGCGTCACGCACGCTACCATTAGGAACAAACAATGTATGTTTATATTTATTTGAATGATATCGTTCAAAATTTAAATAGAATATTTGTTTTATTTGTAACTGCACTATAATAAGCACATATAATAAGTATAAGCTAAGCGGGACCCGTATTAGACTTGTCTTTCAAAACCATACACCATTTTTTATAGTAAAGCCACACTTTTATTTCTACTTACTGTAGACAAATTTGGATTACACGCCGACTGAGTAATTTACATGTTATTCTTGCTGGAAAATCGTAACAGCCCAAGTTACGGCATATTTTTTTACTATGCGTGTAAAGAGGAATGATGAAAAAATATTTTTGTAGTATAATCCTTGTTCTATAATAAAAGAAGCAAAATGAGCTTGGTAAGTTACCATGAGCATGGCTAAAAGGTACTGTGGAACGGAAGGTGCCCGCGTATCGTTAAGTTGTCTACTTTATAGGTAGGATCTTAATGCGTACTAATAGTTTAACATAGCCGAATCTAAATTTTTGACTAAATAGTTTGAAACATTTAAGGTTTGGCATCGTGCGAATGTTATCTCTGGTATAACAAGCGGTAACACGATAGCTGACAGCTTATTTGCCACCTTAATAGTATAAAACACAATTCATATCTTACATTGGGTACCAAAGTTCAGCAAAATTTCGTAATAACAAAACTCATGATATTTAATTTTTACTGTGTTTATACAAATTGTAGCTTTTCTTGTAAATAAATACATTATTATTATTAAAAAAGCATTATGTATTTTATTGGCCTTAACTAGGTTGTTAAGATTAATAGAGATACATTAAACTGAATAGCATTGTATTAGATTGAGACAATGAAATCATGTTGTCTATCAATGTGTTAATTATTATATAGGTGTGAAATGCGAGACATTTGCACGACGCGTTTGATGTTGGACTGCAACAGACAAATTAATTTACGGTTACATTGCCGCCGCGCCGCTGATTTTCCATTAAATATTGCTCAGTGGCTTTTGCGGTCAGATTACTTGATTAATAGATCGACAATATATAGATTTACATAATATTGTCTTCTGTTTACGCGAATGTTATTCATTGAAATTAAACTACTATATACGGATTTTATCGCGTTGTTTATTTAATAAAATCCGTATATAGTAGTTTAATTTCAATATATAGATTTGTTAAGTAATTATTCCGCTTTGTTTTATTGATTGGTAATTTTGTAAAATCTGACTGCCAAGGCGCTGCCTTGTTGGCAGTTCAAATTAGAGATTAGCTAGATATTTATTTTCTATTTTTATTTAATGTTTGACTATTTTATTTTATTGTCCATCAATCATTATTGACATTGCCAAATAATATTAAAATTTAACGAATCTGCATGAACGCAGTAACACAACTTCTCTGTTAGGCATTGTATAGTGTGAAACAGGCTTCTTAACTGCACAACATTACCGTCGTCAGTGGTACTGCAGTGGTTGGATAATAATAGAGACGGATGCGGTCTTCTGTTGGTACAGTCAACATGAGATAGATTTGAGATTTCTAAGTAGTGAAAATTATGTGAAAACATCAATTCAATTTTATGTTCGCAGACAGGGCATTCAAATTGTTGTAAGCATCCAAATTGGTCAAAATATCCTAGCTATCAGTTGTCAATATTGTGTTAGCTGTCAGTGTCCATATTAATATTTTTGAATAGGTCGTTCAATCTTATTGTGAAGATATTTTTGATTAGTGCATTTATACTATTAAAAATATCTTTACAATTGAGAAAAGTCAACGTTAATACCTGTAACTAGAGTATATTTTGGAGTAAAGTTGTTAATAATAAATGCTTTGCTTCCCTTTTTTATATTGAATACCCATCTCGTTCATTTCTTGCATGCATTAACTAACATGTCTTTTGTTTCGAATGATTCTTGGAAAAGAAATATAATTAGTATTCTAAAATCATATAATTAAAATTTGACTACTTAGAAAGCTCAAATCTATCTAATGCTGACTGCACTAGTTTAAATGTCTATGTATACTCTAATTTAAGTGGTTCTAAAAAGGTAATACAACCACACAAGTTTTTCAGAAGGTTTACTTTTTTTTAATGTACTGTTTTAACTACCTTCATATTGCATGAAATGAATCTTAAATAATATATTATAAATACGAATGTGAGTTTGTTTTGTTTATTTATGCCTTAACTACTCGACGAATTATCATCAAATTTCGCATAGGTACACGTTGTACAGAAAAGGATATATGTAAGGTTCTCACATCCAGGAAAAATCTGTTCCCGAAGTATAGACATTTATTGATATTATGATCAAATAATCTAGATTAATGCGGGCGAAGCCGCGGGCAAAATCTTTTACGTTATGAATAAGTCAATTTTATCGATTGAAATCACGGAACAGATTACGATTATCTGTGCCGTGATTTAAATAAAGCTTCTCTTGGTATTGGCGTGAAACGTTTATCACCATTATTTCTTTATTTTATCTATACAGATGTACGAAAGGAATTACGGTACCTCTATGAAAGGGTATAGCACTTGCAACGCGACCCTAAAATCAATATCTAGGGAAATCACCGGCAGGGACGCATTGACGACCGAGCAATTTAATATAAGACTTGCAATATGAAATTGATAAATGCCTTTCGAGCCTAGGTAAATAATACTATATTGTACGTTTCTAAAATAGATTTCTATTCTGTAGAACAATATCATAACCTTTCTGGCTATTTTATAAGATAGATTTTGCTCGCCGCTTTGAGCCCGCTATATACCTACTTTCTCAATAATCATCTGTCTCTTAAGAATAGTACTCTTTTGTGGATGAAAGCTACCCTATGTCCTTTTCAGCACCACTGACAAAGTGTATGTAAATTTTCATGATGATCGGTCGAGTATTTACATCATAACACATATTATATTATACGAATCCACATTAGATACGAGTGAGATCACACTGCCCGGCTACAAACGATATAACAATATTTCTATTTTGTGATAGCATTCTTTATGTACAAGCTTTGTGGCAAGGAAGCCAACGGTCGTTGTAGCCTATGTTTATAGGATTGATTATAAGATAGCGGTGATAACACGCTTAGGAGCAAAGGCCATTAAGTCCAACGTCGACGCGAAGCCTCAATATGTTCTAGCAATGATTTAACTCAGTTCCAATGTTTTACAGGTATGAGATATTTTTCCAATCGATCTTATGTATTATACATTATCTCAGTTATAACTGTAAAGAACACCGAGTGAAGCAACCTAAAACATCCGAGAAAAACACGTATGTTTTGCACCGTCCGCCCTGCGCCGCGCGCCTACGTTCGCTTTACCGATGGCATTCGCCAAACGACTTAGATTAGAAATTGTGTGGACTGTAAGGGCCTATGCACATCGGGACATGATGGCAGAGGATTTAATTTGTTTTTAGTCTATAATTATATCCAATGTTTTACATTGATTCGGTGGCATCAAGAGGGATTTCTTGACACGGTATTGGAGAGCGCACTAAGGGATCCCACGGCGTGATACTGCAGCTCACTGCAGTATGTACATGTGTTAACTTTGTTTGATAAATATTAATGGCAGTTTGGAGATTTTGGTGTGCATCCTTTCACACACATAGTTGATATAACTATTGCTATGATTCAGATCGGATGCGTCAGCGCTTTTATTATGATGTTGCCATAATAAATGAGGATCAAGTAGACCAAGAAGCAAATATGTATGTAATAAATATCAACAATCATTTTAACAAAAAAACAGTCTTCAAAAAAGAATATTCTTAAACAAAAACTGCATTAAAAAGTTAAAAATAATCGCGTAATTAAATTATTATTATTATTATTGGCGTCAGTGTCAGCCAAGGTAGATTTATAACTACTTAAACATGAGATGTCTTACTATAATCATAACATAACATTGGCATGCACAATTACACACTTATGTAGACACAGCACGCGGTGGGGGCGGCTGACACGGACTGCAATAACGTATATAAATGGCAGTAGTTTATCTAATCGACATTGAAACGGTGTGTACGCAAGATGCGTTCGTGTATCTTGTTATTCTATAAGTAAAGTTTAGAAACTATAAGCCGAGTACGTAAAAAAGGGATCTAAAAAAAACGAATTCAAAATTTAAATAGCCTATATCAGCCGGGCCATTATTAAGAATCATCGGTTCAGTAGTTTAGGCGCTACGGTGGAACGTACAAACATACATACCCAGACTGCAAAAATCATAACCCTTCCTTTTGGTTTTGGTTTTGCCGTAATCGGGTAAAAATAACAATAATTTAATTATTTACAATGATACGCAATTAATGCATTTTTGGTTGAGAATTCATTTTAAGTCGATTTTTGTTAAATATTTTGTTTATTTCTCGGTTTCTATTCGGAATCTGTAGTTCGATAACTGATTTTATTTGTCTGAATATGGGTAGAGTGTAGACCTACTAAATGCGCTGCTCATATGAGACAGCGCTGTTTCAATTAGACAAACGAGGATAGGGAGAAACGCCTATCTCAAAATATGAAATCTACCTCCAGGCCATTTCAAAACACACTTGGGATAGGCGCAAAAATAGGCACTCGAAAATGTGGGCTTACATGAAAAATGTATTAGACATGAAAAATGGGATATATATCGATTAAATCATTTTTGGCCATAGTGCATCTCATGACAATTTCAAATACGGTTGGGGTGATATGTTTTATTCCGGAGTTCCGGTGTCTAATGGCTTCAGCGTCATATTAAAAGTTGTATTATAGAAATAATTTTGTTATTAGCTTTTTGTGTATATCTTGTTGAGTTTAACAGTTGCACATAACCCTATACTATTAAATGCTATCAAAAACCAATTTAGAATTGTGTAAACAATACATATACATGTATGTATGTATGTGATTGTACCAATCACGGCAGATTACTCTCATTTATTAAAGAATTCCGTTGTATAAAACCGAAGATCTTTATCAGAATATCACCAAATTAGAATGGGGCTACCTCGAAATACTACGAGAGGCTTCCAAACCATCCTACACAGTTGCTTATTTTGTTGTTGCTAAAAATAAGAACATCATCAATGTAGCCGAAGTCCACCAAATATGTATTATTAAGGATAACTCGAAAACTAATTGTCAAATCAAAGTATAATATTATATTATCAAACGAAGGAAGAGTAGTGGTGAAATTCGTAAGCATCAAAAAATGTTGTATATGTCACTAATGTAAGCTACTATATCTAACCTGCAGTGGCCCGATTCTGAAACTACTTCCACCTTACCATCGATACGTGAAAATAAGACATAGGTATGATAATAACATTATTATCTCACTTAAATAAGCTACAAGACAATGTCTAAAGGCCTAAAGAGTGTGTTTACCAAAAGGATATCTTGTATCACACAGCGCCTCGGTTGTGCAGCAGATTGTATTTCGCGGGCCTGACAGTGTTATTTATAACATTAAATTCTTAATAGCAGACTGCTACTAAGAATTTTATTAAGACCGAAATTCTTTCCGTTAAACGGCTCGCTCCCTATGACTTGCGACCTATACCTATAGTTAGCGAAATGTAGATAAAATAGATACACCGCCGCCTGTCCCATCGGGAAAAAAGGTGTAAGACTATGTAGTCAAAGATTAAAAACATTATTTATTTATATCACAAAGTAACACTTATGATCATCGATCGAAGTCTCTCAAACTCTCTAATCGATTTGATTAGAGAGTTTACAATAGATTTGAATATACATTTGAACTGCATTTACTTTTATATTAGTTGCTACGTAGAGGCAAATGATTTAGTTCATGAGAAGATACCTGCAAGAAACTGTATATGTAAATACAAGCACGAACGTAGATTTGAAATATGTGTAATTTAATAAAATACGCGAATGACGACACTACATTATAACTGGTTCTACTGTTAGAGAGAGAGAGAGGGAGAAAGAGCTAATAAATAAAGCTTAACGCTACTCACAAGCAGAATAATAAGTACAAACGACTAAAACACAAAAGGCAGTATAGTTGGTTTACATCGAGTAAAGACTGTCACCACTTTCATTACTTCGTATATGTCTAACGCCTAGCGCAGAACTGGATGGTAATGGATCATTCTACGAGTGAAACCAAAAAAAGAAGCCTGACTATGCCATAGTAATCGTAATAAAGTAAGCACTAAAATATAAAACCGATTAAACAGAAATGTTTTGTGTGTTACATTACACCATGCTTTAAAACGATTTAGATAAGATTACAAAACATTTAGAAGAAATAAGTATAAGTATTTCAAAGAATACTTATGTAATTCTGTCCCTCGACCACGTCTATAGATGCGGTGAGGAAGGGGTAGGGTTACAATTAGATGAGTTATCATATTCTGATTTAAGTTTGGTAAATGACTTCTTGAGCAGTGTACTGTAGGCATCTTAACTATAAATTCAAAAACATCTATAATGACTTTTTAGCATCTTTGTTCTACTTTTTTTCGCGGATATCTAGACTTTCACTGTCTATCAAAGTACTTATACTACTATTAACATTATATTGTAGATATAAAGCTTAGAGTAAAATAGAATGCCCATACTGGTCGCAACGAGCGAGCTTCGCAGAACAGGTATCCGCGACGAAGTGTGCCGTAATTGTGTATCGACGTACGAAATAGGTTGTTATTAAGTGTTCCTTTTGCGCCAAAGCATTCACGCAAATATCAGAACAAACAATATTATATTTTATAAATATGGTGAACATTTTGATATTTATTTTAGTCTTGTTAACTTCTTACATCACATCGTTGTTCTGTGTATCTACCTAACAGTAACGGTGCTTGTTTATGTATATTTAAATGAAAGCATAAGTTTATTATACAAGTAAACTACAATTATTTTATGTTTGTTTATAAAATACAATTATTTTGTACTAAACTTAATTGGTGGCTTAAATTTATTTCTAAGTCGGCTTTTATAAGTGTCATCATTCATAACAGGCAAGCAACTTTAAGCATCGGCAGTCGATGATATTTCAGTTTTCAGTAGCACAGTGGTTGGACTTGACCCGTATATTTTTAGTTTCAGTTGCCGGCAGTAGGTATAGTCAGCAGCAGAAGACACATATGCAAGATTGTGATTGCCTCTAACTTTTAAAATATAATAAATGATAGTATTTTATAACAGAAATAGTTATAAAAGAGTTAATTCAATCATAATAAAAATATGCAGAATAATAATTAAGGGGTTTAATTAATAAAATACTTTAAGCTTTGTTAGATGTTCAGCTACTTATGTACTTGACTATACATATTTGTTTACAAACTTCAGAGATTTTATATTTTATAGATCCTTGCAAAATGTTTTAATGGATAATAGTAAATAAACTTTTAGCATCGGCGATTATATTATGAGCAGCCAGGGTATTTGTTTTTCCCTTTAGTGTAATATTTGATTATCAAGTAGACATATGCTATTGATATTATCAATGATACGAGCATAATATTATTTGTGTATGCAAGTGTCACTACGTGGTATACTATACTATATTCGAATTGGCATGAAACGGTTGCAATGCTGTCTTGTTACTGCATTGGAACATAGAGCTGGGATCAAATCATGGGATTCATACGTAGAGAGCATTGTATCTGTATATTAATAAGCAGCAACAGTTGTACATATACAACGTTATTTTAAGTATATACAAAAGTATGAACTACCGAAATAGGCTATCATTGGAACTCAAAATATATCAAAAGTATTAAAACTCCCAGTTATCTGCTGGTTTAATTGTGTTGATCTCGACACCCAATTGTGGTCACCGAGCGCGTCCATGACCGCTTGCTGTCCCCGCCCGAAGGTGTAATTTACACGTGTAATTATGATGATGATGATTATATTATTATGGTGATAACATTTCGCATTACACTTATAGGCTTTGGACTAGTATAGGTATATAAGTATTTTTTGATAAAGTAATGGTTGGGTTATAATGATTTAGGTAAAACAAGTATTACTTACATTTAACCGTTCTAGCGTGCATAATAACCGAAGTAATTTTACTTACCTGAAACAATTGTAACTACCTCGTTGGTCCCGTGGCATAAGTTTGTGCTTATGTTCACGACCTGAATTTCCGAGCTATTTACCGTTGTCAGATAGAAGCAAAATCTTTATAGTGACGCAGCGCCGGCCGGTCGGACGAATTACTCGTACCAGAAGCCGAGAATGGGATTACATACTAAACAACATTACAATATTCCTCTGTCTGATCTAAAGCCGGAGCCGCCGGCACACACTCACACAATATAGCAAAGCAAAAAAATTTGCTGTGAGTTCCTTTGCGTTCCATTAATTTAATTACAATGACGCCGCCATTTTTTGTAGATATTATATTTTTTTATATCTTGGTCACTGGTGCAAATGTTTTGAAAATCTTATCAGATTCCTTGTTGCAAATTTATCTACACAATCATAAATATTGAAATCATGATCATAGTTTATAGATCTCTCCTAGGATCCGACAGGTGACTCTGAAGTCAAGCTCTTAACGAATTTTATATTTAGATACTCCACAAACGACGCTTATTTGCTAGCTATTTAATAACTCTCTCATTGCGTAAGAAAATAAGATTAAGTATGGTTCTAAAAAGCAAAAATACACAAGTCTTAGCTATTGGCCGAAATATTGAAATTACATCTACTTACAGCGTGCCTGCTTCACTGAATTCACTTATAATGAGTGCGAGAAAAGTAGAAATCATAGACTCGTTTGAGCGCCGCCGCGCCGAGACCAGTGAACTTTAACGTAGCGCTGCACCGTAAGTACTTATTGTAGGGCACCTGTTGCTCCCTGTTGCGCGCTTCTCAGTCCGTTTTACATAGTCACTTTGAGGAAACTTTGCTGTTAATAAGTTAGAAAACAGATTTTATTGCAGCCGTCGTTTTAAAATATGCATGACCGTCCTAGCTACTGAACTAAATAATTAAGGCAATTTCGTACGTCTTGCGTCGTCCAGTCTTTGGTGTTAGTAGGGTTATTGTTATTTGTAAAGTTTATATATACTAAATATGTTTTGATTATAAGATTGATCTGTGTGCAAAAGGTGCAGTAGCTCAATGACGATACTAATCGAAAGCTCGAAATCATTGCTTCTTTAAAATCAACTCATATTCTCCAATAGCACTGATATATTTTTTCATTAAGTAATTGTTCCTTTGCATGCAAGAAGTCTAGTCTAATGCGATTCTCGTTTCCTTTTATATTCTAGTAGTCTTATTTTAACATCAACATCAAGAATAAAATACTCTCATACTTGTATGAGTATCACTACTTGAAATAAAATTAGAGACCTTGATTTAGCTGTTTTTATATTACTGTTTCACAAATTAAATTTTGACCTTTTTATTATTTTGATGAGTCATATACGATCTGATATCATAATATGATGATAGAATACATAATTTGAAGCCTTCTTTTATCCTCATGTGATGTCTTTGTAGATAGATATAAGCTATATAATATAGCACATATCTATATAAAAGTTCATAAGTATCGGATTGTATTCTGCACATTCTTTCATAGACGACTGTCGTTTTTCTTTTCTCTCATTGTTGAGCAACCCAGACAATGCATGTTTAGATTTTATATTCACTGTAAGCTTTGATAATAATCAGTAGCTGAACGATGCTTCGATTTTAATCCGTAATGGAGCTCGCTCCATGCGGATTACGATTTTTCAATACTGATGTACCTCGGTACTGCAGTATTGAACAAATCGGCTTAATTGGTAAGTGCTCCGGCATATCACAAATTAGTTATGTTTTGGTCTTTGAGAGAGAGAGAAAAACAGACCAGTCATATTTATACCTTGTATTGACAGCAGCAGGACTCAGTTTTATAAAAGCTGGCGAGTCTGATATTTGTCACAGTATGGCTGTTTATAATATTGAGTATAAATGCAAATAGATCAAAAGCGTCAACACTACGCGCACCAATAAACACTTGAGACTTCAGCTAATTTACCTACCATCTGTTGTTAAAATCATGCTAGGTAGTCGTTAGCGACTTAATATGATTGATATGGTAACGAATTAGGGCTCCACCATTTATTAAATATATATATATATATATATATATATAATATGTATAAAATCTTATTTAATAAATATAACTACATGTTGATGCCTTTCAATATGATGGGAGAACACAATATAGCTTGATGGAATTAAAATTGACAATATGACATAGGTACGTTCACACGACGCGCGTATATCTAGTGGATTAACCGCCAAAACGTAAAATCACACTATTTCGGTGTGATTTTTGTATTTCACTTTGGTGCGCTATGGCGGCATCTGGTTTTTTCTGTACTAGATTTTGCCCGCGGCTTCGCTTGTGTTAATGTATTTATAATTATAAATTTATATCCCACTTCTTATTTAGATAAAAGGCAACTTTTGTCCTTTTCTGTATCTATGACATATAATACTCGTTGTATGCGAAATTTCATGATGATCGGACAAGTAGTGAAGGCGTAGGCGTAAAAAACAAACAAATTAATAAACTTACATTCGCATTTATAATATTAATTAAGATTCTGAGCGTTACTATGAGACAGTGAGGCATTGTGACGCGACAGGGTTTCAGCGGTGCGCCGCGCCATTGTTGTTACGTAGCCCGTAGCCGGGTCTTTACCCAGAATGCTGCCGACTGCAATCGACCCTTTAAACTACAACAATGCACGAAATGTCAAGCCTTCTTAAAATATACGGTAATAAGCTTTAGGTACGACTACCAAGTACCTTGCAAAGAGAGTTGCATTCAGATAAAATTCTGAGAAACAAGTCAGCTTTTAAACATGTATACTATAATTTTAAATTTAGATTTCTCTTGCCACTCATTATATTAATACTATTAATTATTATAAATAGACTGTCTTGTTGGTTTCGTGTCATAAACTTGTGCTTGTGTTTGCGGATTTTCGTGTGTCGCACAAAGTCGATTCCGAAGCGTCTGGCACAGTTGGTGAACTGTGTACTCTTATGACAACCCCGACGAGTATATTTAGACTAAATATGAATGTACAAATATGTGGGCAGTATAATATTTCAAATTTCGAAACTATAGATAAATCCTATTCGCCAAAACCGTTCTGCTGTCGAGTATTTTGAGGTATTAGAATACTAATACTTCTAAATATAGCACATTTCAGCAGTAAAGATTTAAAAGTAACGAGTATGTTATATGCGAGGTAGGTAGAAGCTCATCAAACAGGTGTGAATGCATAAATACAAATAAATCGTCAATTTGTTTAATGCGCTTACTGCGTACACCACCATGTACCTACTAAGAAATTCACTTTTACATTTCAATACAACTTCCGCACGGAAGGAATTATACGAGGGTGCGTTTTTAAGTTCGCGGAATGGAATAGAAGGGGATGAAATAATATTACAAAATTATTTTTCCTTTTCAATATATTCACCTGAAACCCTAATACATTTCTCAGATCTATGAATTAACTTATGAATACCTTCATAAAAAAATGTTTTGTCTTTCTCTGAAAAATACGCCTAAACTGCATCCTTCACTTCTTCATCGGTTGAAAATTTCTTTCCTCGAAGCTCTTTTTTCAGATTTGGAAAGAGATAATAGTCGCTGGGAGCCAAGTCTGGGCTATAAGGTGGGTGATCAATGATATCGAAGCCCACCTTGTGCAAAGCAGCCAACGCAACTCGACTCTTGTGAACAGGAGCATTGTCGTGCAAGAGCAGGACACCTTTGGTCAATTTTCCTCTTCTTTTTTCTCTGATTGCCTCTTTTAACTGCTCTAAAATTGAAGCGTAGTGTTCTCCGGTTATGGAAACACCTTTTTCTTTGTAATCAACCAACAAAATTCCTTCTGTGTCCCAAAAAACTGTCGCCATGAGCTTTCCCGCCGATTGCGACACCTTGAATTTCTTAGGCGGTGGTGTACCCTTTTTATGCCACTGCATGGAATCTTGTTTAGACTCAGGTTCATAGTGATGAACCCAAGTTTCATCCCCAGTAACAATTCGCTCCAAAAAACCATCCTTGTCTTCATTACACTGGCTGAAAAACGCACGCGAACACTCGACCCGCTTCTGTTTTTGAGGCGGTGTGAGCATTCTAGGCACCCATCTTGCACTGACTTTTGTCATGCCGAGATGATCATGGAGAACCTTGAAAATGGTCGTTTCAGATACTCCAACCATCTCTGCGATTTGTTTTTTCTTCAAACGTGCATCCTCCAATATTAATTTTTCGATTTTTTCGATAAGATCTGGAGTGGTGACCTCAACAGACCGCCCAGGCCGGGAATCGTCTTCAATTGATTCCCTGCCTTGCTTAAAGAGGTTGTGCCACTTGTATACCATGGTTTTTACTGGACAAGAGTCCCCGTATACAGATGACATCTCTTCCAAAATGGTTTGAACATTTTTTCCTTGCTTGGTAAGGAACTTTATAACGGCGCGGAACTCGATTTTCTCCATACTTCACAATTTCTTCCAGATTGAGTTGCTTGAGGGACGATAGTTCAAAGACTAATGACCTCATTATGATAATACTCGGTATATATACTAATTATTAGTTGCTAAACACGTTAGTGACTAAACAAGCACCCCCACCACCTTCCATACCCTCCATTCCGCGAACTTAAAAACGCACCCTCGTATCTATAATGTTAAGAGTTTTACAAACATTCAAACCCACCACCACACAACACCCAGGCATAAAACAATCATTTATGAATCAAATTCATTATTAACCTCTGAGTCTGACTGTCTGTTAGTGACAGGCATAGCTTCGGAACCACTGGAACGATTGACTTGTAACTTGGTGTGCAGATATCTTGGTGTCATTTCTCGGTCGAGTTTGAATATGAGCCCTTCGAGTCAAAAGATCCCCGAGATATAAGGGTCACAAGGTCATAAGGTCAGGGGATATCCTGGGCAAAAACCTCTCGCTTGGACTTCCAAATCACTCTGCTGGTGGCGAGGACGGGGAGTTGTCTTTTTAACATAATAATTAAAAACATAATGTTATCTGTATTCGTCAAATTTATTTTTAAAGTTATGATACTATTCCTGCCTGTTGCATTACCTTGCCTTTATATTTCTGTTTGACCGCGCCTTACTCTTTAATTTAGATGTACGGTAATAATTCACTTACAGGATACGAATTTGACGTATGCACGTTGCACAATATTAACTACTAAACCTACAAAGCACACTTACTCAATACACTTTAGTTCTTTTTTAATATTTGTGTTTTTTATTCGTTATTCTATTTTTCTATGGATATCATTATAGAATATTTTAAGCATAGTCGGCATCACATGTTTGATGATGATGAACCTAAATTATATTCTTTTGTTTGAAAATAATCATCCATCATTAGCTATCATATATCTATTATTTAATCGTAAATGTACATCTTTAATTGTTTGGAACACTACTTTTTTATTGTTGGAGATATTCGGCATATTGATAGAATTCACAATTTTGTTGTTCACCACTGGGTGAAATATTGTATTAATTTAATATACTTGTGCGTCTGGCTATATTTGCGTACTCTGTTTAATATTTGTTTCTTAACGGTACACAGTTCATTTCATTGGGACGATAAATACCAAAAAACAATGTATGTATTCTTATATAATTTTAAGGCTATACTTGGCGTCTCTCTGTGTATCCAACTGCGTTATACACACGTGAATTGTAAACAACAATAACTAATTGCTTACTACTAATCGTCGAGAACACGAATCAACAAGAACAAATGAGAATTATAATAAGAAAGAGAATTAATAAATCCTATTTTATTTTTGTAGAACGAATATAAATGCATTCATGTAAAAGGTTTATTTAAAAATTACCCAGACATTAATCGAAGCGTTGTCCCTAGCTTTCCATAAATGCCATTATGTCAATCACGAGATTGCTTTAGTAAAATAAATAACCCATTAATATATTTGTTAATTTATTTTAATTAAATAAATATACTTACTTGTTACAAATTACAGTCTTAATTATGAAACAAATTTCAAGCTACAGAGAGTTAGTTCGCCACTGGTAATTGTATACTCGGGCACGCCACAATCGTGGCAGTAAGTCCCGTGTTTGAGAAGTGGCTGGAGAGGCGGCATGGCGCCCTCATCTTCCGGCTGACACAGGTACTGACTGGCCACGGTTGTTTTGGCCAGTTCCTGTGTCGTATACGCTGGCAAGAGACGCCCGGTTGTAACCACTGCGGCGACTGCCGAGACGTTGTAGAGGACACGGCGCTGCACACTTTGGCGGTTTGCCCCGCCTGGGCATCGCAGCGCCGTGAGTTGAACGCGGCAGTCGGATCGGTGGCCCTCTCGCTCCCGGCCGTAGTTTAGTCTATGGTCCGGAGTGAGAGGTCGTGGAATGCCGTCGCCTCCTTTTGTGAGGAAGTGATTTCCATAAAAGAGGCGGCGGAGCGGGAAAGGTTGCGTTTAAACCCTCTCCCCAACCGCAGAGCGCCGGAGGGCGCGAGATGACCTCTAGCCACCCTGAGGTTTGACCTGGGGTGGCGGGCTTTGTGGGCCTGCCCGCCATCCGTTCAGCACCAGGTCCAAGAGGCGGCGTGCGTGTTCCCACGCGCGCCTCTGTTTCGAGTCCGTCTCCCCTCTAGAGGGGAAATAGTAGGGTTTTATGAGTGAGAAATACCTAATTGGATAGGTCTCTTTGTGTAATGGCCTGCCGTTTCATACGGCGGGCCGTAACCTCGGTGGAGTCGCGACCGCATGCGAAAGCGATTCGCGCGGCCCGTCGATAGTGGTTTTGTCGAGGAACACCGTGGTAGGTTTAGTCGGTATTCCGGGAGGTCCATTTTCATTTCAACATTTTTCTTTACCCCGGCGAGTCCGACATAATCCCTCCGCCCGCCCCCGCGGAGGGATATGCGCCAAAGCATTCCCCCATGTAAAAAAATAAAAAAATTGTATACTATTTCACCGACAGAACAAAAACAATCACAATAACTGAGGTATTTTGTCTAGTTAATTGGTCGGATTAATTGCTACCAATATCCGTCCTTTGTTTTAAACATCTCCCTAAAATGAAGCTTTCACTCCGCACACATTGAGCCGAAATGCGACCGTACAGTCGTCAGTAATAATTTAAAGTGCATGTGATATAGGCAGTTAATATATGACATAGTATAATATTGTCTTATGTTTACGCGAATGTTATACATTGAAATTAAACACTTTATACGGATTTTGTCGCGTTGTTTATTTTACTTTAAACACTGTTATTACATAATTTTGAAAACTCTAACTATATTATAAAACTGTAACAATAATAGTAGTATAGTTATAGTTTTATAATATAGTTAGAGATTTCATAATTATGTAATAACAGTTTTTAAATAAAATAAACAACGCGACAAAATCCGTATAAAGTGTTGTATTTCAATGACATTGTATCTTTAAATGCGTGATTTACGTCACGATGTATAGAATTTGCTAACGACTTATGAGTGTGATACAAATTAAATCGTATGAAGTACACCACCGTCCAAAACATCTAATTTAAAATTGGTGGTCTCCCCACACATAACCTGCTCACCCAGATTTAAATGCAAATGTGTCAATAGCCATCGTCGCACTTTCCTCAAATATTTGATAAACCGTTTGGGTCATACTCAACGGCCTATTTCACATTAAATCGTAGTAATATGCTGCAATCATGAAATTGATTGATACTTAGTTATACGTTAGTATATATTAAATTTAATTCCATGGCAGTAATAAATTGAAAATATTGTATGAATTATATACCTACTAACTTAACCACGGTATGGAGTACACATTAAGTGTATTAGGTTTTCTTTGTTGTTTCTGCTTAGGACATAAGTTTAAATCTAAACTTATAATATTTAACTTAATTTTCATTTTATAGAAAGTATACATATGGTGGTGGACATAATTGTGTATTTACACACAATTGTGTCTATTATAATAATGGTTTTGTTAAAAACGCAAGTAATTCTTCAAAGTATCAATTTTTAGACACCAGATACTTAAATCTTAACTAAGTCATTTATTTGACATATTGAAATATTTTGTAAAACATATCTGACACACAAAGACATACCAACCAAGATTGATAGGGCCAGGATCGTAGCAAGTGAAAAAGCTAGTCCCTGCCTACTCATCCGGGAAACAAGCGTGGCACCAATAATGTCAATTTCAGTTAATAGAATGGTAGCACAGTGAGGTATCACTAATGTAACTTTAAACAGGGATTTAATATGCCTAAAATCTCGTGCATTTTTGTATAAATATGATAATTGATTACTATACCCTTCAATTATAGCTATAGCAATATAATACATACAAAAGTAGATTTTAGAAACTTGAAAAGAAGATAAGTAATTCATCAATAAAATTTAAAGGCAGCGCGTTAGACTTCCTTTATCGAAGATTGCGAGTTACTTCTCTTAGTTATTTGTCAAAAGGTTGAATAGTACATAAATATGACAAATGTATTTCCGTAATCAAACATATATTATTTTTTAATTTACGACTCGGCTAACATAGTATTATTTTATATATTATTTTAATTGATATTGTAGCTATGTAATTCTTGTATATTCGAAATAAGTACTTATTAATAAAACATCTTATACTCGAGGCATCTGTGGAGGCAATCAAGGTTCTCGCTGGAATATCAATTGTAACACAAATTTCTGCAACATTGATTTTTACTGAATATATAAGGTAAATAGGATATTACAGCTGATTTGTATAAAGAATTTCATAAGCTTTATTGATACGGCAGATTATAATAGTAACGCTAAATGCTATTTATTAATACCCATTTTATATGTATAATAATCACATTATATAACTGTTTAGAAAAACAATAGACCTAATAGACTTAGAAAGGATACCCAGAGTACGCGTAGAATTTAGGTTAGGTAATTTAAAGCTTGTAGAACAAACTACACGAATAAGTATTTTACATCATAAATACATAGCCATTAAAAGCCAACTTGTAGCAGGTTAAAAGTGTCAGTCAGCTATAGAATTTCTTAAATGTTTTACTGTATCTCTGAAAGCTGGAATTTTATTTTTACCTGGTGGAATGCATTGTCGCATAACCCTCCGTGGGGGCGGGCATAGGGGTTATGTCGGATTCATCGGAGTAAATAAAGATGGTAATGATGATAATGGACCTCCCGGTAATACCGACTAAACCTACCACGGTGTTCCTCGATAAAACCGTAATCGATGGGGTCGCGCGAATCACTTTCACATGCGGTCGCGACCCCGCGCCATAGCTTCGGCCCACCGTACGAAACGGCTGGCCGCTACACAAAGAGTCCTACAATTCAGGTAAGACACAAAAAGAAAAGTCCTACTGTCCCTCCCTTCCCCGTCGGGCTAGGCCACCGCGCCTCGAAAGGCGTGTTCTATCGGCCGCTGATTAGAGTGCGCGGTGCCCGACATTGAGGTTGGACTCATAGTGGCTATGTGGTTAGCCGCAGAGGACGGTATGTTTGTTGCTCGGCAAGCACGTGGCGTTCGAGCGTCAGAATCATGCGCGGCTAGTGCGAACCAGTTGGTCGCGCGAGGCACGGAGTTGCCTTTAGCGAAAGGGTAGTGTGGTTTCACTGCCACGACGCATCTCGGTTGCTTGCCTGCTCAGCAAGTAAGAGTCATAACTAGGTGACCCGGGCAATACCCGACCTGTAGGCCAGAAAGGGTAGACGTATGGATGTACGTGGGGAAGTGAGCGTGCCTTAGTTCTCGAGTGGTGAGCGACTTTATTGCTCCGGCACCTATCTGGACAATAGGTAGTGCCACTTGGGCACGAGGTAGCTCGCTTACGAGAACTGGGTCTTAGGATTTGGCGACAAGACTTGTCTATAACTGGTCCCTAAAGGTGCTCTCGGGCACTGGAAAGCACAGCGGCTCTCACTTATATACCTAACAGGTGGGAAAGTGGGAACGCTATATCATAAACTAAAGTAGTCTGTAGAGGGAAAGGGTCTGTCCCCCCTCCCCTTGAAGGAAGACGGACACGACACAGAGGCGCGCGAACATGCACGCCGCCTCTCGGACTTGGTGCTGATCGGGTGGCGGGCAGGCTCGAGAAGCTCACCACGCCCAGATCAAACCTCAGGGTGGCTGGAGGTCATCTCGCGCCCACCAGCTCCCAGCTCTAGGGTTGGGGAGACGGTGTAAGCGCTACCGCTCCCGCTCCGCCGTGCCACCTCCTCGATGGAAATTACTTCCTCACAGAAGGAGGCGACGGCGTTCCACGACCTCTCACTCCGGACCATGGACTGAACCACGACCGGGGTCGAGAGGGCAGCCATTCCGAATGCCGCCACCAACTCACGACGCTGCGAAGCCCAGGCGAAGCAATCCGCCAACTTGTGCAGCGCCGTGTCTACAACAAGATCGCGGCAGTTGTCGCAGTGGTGACAACCAGGCGTCTCTTGCCGGCCAATACGACACAGAAACTGGCCAAAGCAACCGTGGCCAGTCATTACCTGTGTCAGCCGGAAGGTGAGAGCGCCATGCCACCTCTCCAGCCACTCCTCAAAAACGGGGCTAACCGACACGACAGTGGCGTGCCTAAGACCTATTTAATCCACCCGTCGCGATACTTCCTAACAGAAGCAATTAATATACATAGATAAATGTGATACTGCATCTCGGTTAATAACATATGATAGAATTCATTATACGAGTAAGTATGCCTGCAAACTGGGCATGAGCGCCTACTAAATAAATAAAATAAAACTTTAGAAGTGACAGAGATACGTCGTAACGGTACAATGACAATATTACGACAGAAAATATTGGTAACTCTTTACTTAGAATTTATAGGACTGAGATTACATAGGTGTAGTATGTATATAATTTGAGCCCTTTATAGTGAAAGTAAGCATTTGTGCCGTAATATTATTTCGCGACAAATATTTATTTAAAGCTTAGGGATTTCGATATATGACGAAATTGTAAATTGGCTGCAACATGCACACACATGCAATATTACAGGGGGGATGTCTTACGCCCCGGGACGTATAATGACGCGCATGCGTCAGTTTTCTATCCAGTGGCAAGCTCCCATCAGCCACCAGATCGTCAGAGTGCTTGGGAAGTAAAGGTGTACTCGTCCTAACTCTAACTTACGTGCGAATCAGTCGTCGTGTTAACATGCAGCAAAGTGAGAATGAAGCGGGCCCAAGTAAGTAATCATCTTTGACAAAATATGTTTCCAAGCGCGCAATGAACATTTTAAATGATTTTAATTATAAAACATTTAACTATATGTTTTAAATTTAAACACATCAGTCAAAACTGTTGTAACTGAAATTGAAACAAAATTTTAAAATTGTGGTGTTATTAATTCTTTTAAAATACATATATATTGTTAGTATTTAGTATAAACCGCATTTAAAATTAATACAGCTTGTAAAATATAATTGTTTAAGCTGTATTAAATGTATTCAATTTGGTATGCGCTTAATTTTCAAAATTAAACTGTATAAACGCGCATCGCTGTTATACAAAATTAAAATAATTTAGTTATATAAATTTTAAATATTAATATATATGTAGTTTAAAATAATTGAATAGTTGAATGAGGACAGCATTTTAATTTTTGAATGTTTAGGTTTTTGTAATTTGAGTGTCTTTAACTTTAAAATATTCATTGCTATGTCATTGTGTGTGTATTACAGAACGTTGAAGGAGGTAGTTAACGCAATTCTATCGTTAGAATTTAATGTTGCATCATTCGTGTTTATACAGCAACAAAAAATAGTGATTTCTTTGATTATTTATTTTTATCTTTTAATTGGTTTTAAATTTTATCGGGTATTAGGATGGTTAATCGGACAACGAGCGTTGTGCATCCGTCGCCGCGTCGGTATGCAAATCTTGTTCATTTACTTGAAGCGAATTATTTGCCTGGGTTTTATAACTTTCGCGGTGGTGCGGCTAAAATTTATTTGCCTTATTTTATTTTGTCTTTACTACAGCATTGTATTAACCGTCGCAACTTTATTTAATAACAATAAATAATAGTCGGTACTTATTTTAGAACCTTGTTGGTGTCATGGCATAATTTTAGTGAGGCCCCGAGTTCAGGCAACTGTATTACTGTTAGTAAATTTCTAGGTGTACGGGCATTAGGTTGGATTTTCAAATGTTACCGAAATGTGGGCGTAAATCATCTCTTTCCGCGTATCAATTAATTGCGGCGTGGAGCAACCAACATGTTTATAATAATCTATCATACGAGACATTTACTTGATCAAATGGGGACCCTTATATATTGATTAAATTTCACGCACATCGGTCAGGTCATTGTGGTTTGAGAATTTAATTTATTTGCCAATTGTTTCTCCTGCCCTATTAATTAATTTTCTCTTACTGACTAGGCCCGATACCAGCGCGGAAAAACAAAGACGATTGTGATTGGCGGCGAATTGCATGGCATCTCCTAAAACTGCTCCGCGCTTATGCATTTAGCTACGGTTTACATAATTACGCAATACATCAGCGCCCAAAGGTCTTGTTGTATCTGCCGCCGGGGCGGTGGCGGCGCATAACACCAACATCGTCGAAATATTACTGTGGCATATAGAGAGAGATGAAATGTAGTACTTTCCAGGAGAGCCAAAAGTCAAAATACTCTACAAATATGATATTTTAACTTTTACGGGATTTGTAGCGAATAAGAGAAAGTATTATTTCCACCATTATTTTGAAATAAAAGTTTTAAGCTGTGTAATTTTCTGGGTAGTGTAACCATTTTCTTGCGAATCACTTTAAATACCGAGGTTCAGGTCAATACAACTCAAAATTCTGAATAAGTTTACTTTAATAACAAATTTTCGCCAGAATGGCTTTTACAACATTTCGTCCTCGAAGGGTCCATATATATACATATTTGTTTTCGCGTCTTGGTGCCACTGCAAATACCGTCTAGTAAAAAAATCGTATTTCTTATTGGTGATAGGCAACCACTAAACTTTCCGATTCCTGTTAAATGTCAAAAGAAAAGGAGGCAGAATCGACAGGTAGACACATTGGTTTCTCATCACCACTTAACATAATAATTTACCAACAAATACAAACAAAATACTTAAAGATATTTATCACTATTTTGTACCGCCTAATAATCAAGCTTTGCTGACAAACTATGTTTATACCAAATAAACGTTAAAGATGAGTAAATGCTATTTGGACATTAACATTGTCGGTATTACCCGACGTTAATTTTAGCCAATTTTAAACTGAAAGGGAAACTGCGGCCGAGGTCAGCATTATTGGCTGAAATTGTCCGAAACCGAAACTGTAACCAAATCGTCGGTTGTTATAAAAAACGCTCAGGTGCGGTGCAACAATTTGATTCACTGGTAATAAGGCGGCCACTTGGATAGTTCTCTGCGCGTTCGTGCATTTGGATACGCAAAATAAATTTATAAATATATTTTAATCTATATATTAAAAACATTTACCCCTTTTTAGAAAATTGCGCGGACGGTGGAGTATGAAATTTGGCACATTTAAAGTTCATATGGAGAAGGAGTGGCGAATCCTAATATTTTTATAAAATATGCATTAAAATACATTAAATTAATGAAAAAACACGACACGCACACAACCATTTATTTGACACACGCAGTCGAATCGCGTTCGTAGTATTTCAGCATTGTTCGTCTGACATCGTACAATTCTTCGTAACTATGGTTACATAATATGCCTTATTTATACGTAATATGGTAACGATCAAACTTAAAATTTAAGATTGAAATAAGGTGTAATAAATTTTAGATTTAAAATTTAAATCAATTATGATCGAATTTTGACCACTAAGCGACCGCTAGTTTTTATAAAATGTTAAAAGTACTTACGATTTTAAAGCTTATAAATTATATCTATAATTGAATTTAACTTTTAATAATAAGTATATATAATACCATAATACTATATAACGTAGAGCATACGAAATTCACGCACCCTGACACATTAGGTCAGCGAGTACCCACAAATGATTTAAAAGGCGGCGTTTTAAAGCGCCGGAAACTGCGCGATGCGTTCTGCGCGCCGAGCCGAGCGTGATTTGATTCCGTACCGGCTGTGGGCGGATTTAATTACATTAAAGTTGTCATTTTTAGTTATGTAAGAAAGCTTTAACGAAAAGTAAATAACATGTACTATTTCGTTAGTTCAGTGGCGAACCCTAGTCTCGACACCAAAGTTAGCAATTTACCTAGTTTTACGCTGAGAGAAAATTCTTCTTATCCGGGTCGACGCTACGCATTTGCCCAGGATGTGTGATGTAGAAATAGTTACACAGGTTACAGGTTGTTAGGCGCTTAGTGCCGTAGTGGTAATGAACTAAACTACTGTGCCTGACTTTCAGGGTTTGATCGGAGATTAAAGCAGCTTTTGGACATTTGGTTACGGAATTTGGAACCGTGCCTAGTAGATGGTAATAAGCTGACGTTAGATTTAAAACTATATTTTTACTAACTATAGCAAAATATGAATGCATTACACCTTTGTCTTCACCTTTGGGAATATAGTTGTGAGACTATCTGGCGTATATATTTTTAACGCCACCTTATAAATGCGAATATAACTAGGTATGTCCGTGTCCGTATAGAGAGATCGAAGTAATTAGTATGCATAAAAAGGCTTTGTTTATCTATACTAATATTATAAAGAGGATTGATTTGATTTTGGATTGAACTCAGAAACTACTCGACCGATTTTAAAAATACTTTCACCATTAGAAAGCTTTATTACTACCGATTATTTATTTAAAATGTAATACTTTATAACATTTTATTTAAAAATAGTAATGTTACTAACACACACACCTCTGACTTTCGGAAGTTATATGACTTTTCGAAATTATGTACGTATTGATAGACAATTATCGCCTGCTCCGTGCCTCGGAGAGCACGTTAAGCCGTCGGTCCCGACTGCCATGAACATCTATGGCAGTCGTTATTGGGGAAGTCGACACAAAAGATCCCACTGGGTCGAAGTGTCGCCGGTCTGTACTGACTGGCCCCCCACACGAGATAAGATAATGTTACTAACATAACTAAAGTAAGTTATTACTTTTACGCGAGCATAAGTTAGTAAGTTTTAAAGAAGTAGAAGTTTTGATAAGAGTAAATAACACTAAGTTTGGTATTTGATATTTACGTAGTTACTATGAAAAGAGTTGTTTCTATATCAGACATAAGTTGATCGCTACTTTCCTACACTGTACCGTGTGACCGAGCGATATTGGCATGGCCAATGTAATCCTCATTACTGTCGCCTGCAAAAGGAAGGCTTACAGACAACATGGAGCTCTGCTTTGATTTGGTTTTTATAGTGACTTCGTTATTTGGCGCGCCGAATGTTGCGGTTTAGACCCCGCCACCAACAAGCAACGTTGTTTGTCACTATATTTATATTATATTATCTTATATATATATATGGACTTGCAGTGACTGGAAAAAGCTATTTTTGAGACAGGAAAGCTCTTTCAGACCTAATCGAATGCTACTGAGAAGAATGATATATAGGAGAAGGAAGTATGCTAATGAGTCACCTTTAACAATTCTCAATTTATTAGAATTAACCCAAGGGTTTTCCAACGTTGACGTTAATTAATAGAATTGTAGTATGTAAGATAAGATAGGTTACCTTTATAATAATTTATATTAATAATTATTAAATAAAATAAAATAATTTGAAATAAATCAAAACTATACTATACTTTTGATTTATTTCAAATTAATTGTAAACCAATGCGGTACCAATCGATAGAATGTCTGCGCTAACTCTGATGCAGGCTCACTTAGCACACTGAATAAGTTCCACGTTATTCCGCACCAGATCATGCGTTCTCAAAACCGACTCCCTCCGTTCGTGACACACTCCATTAGCAAATGTTGAACATCTTCAATCTTTCTACAAGTCTGGCAATTTGGAAAGTCCACCTTTCTCATAAGATATGCAAACATTGCCGATGAATAGTGACAAAAACATAGTCGAACTAAGCTTCAACAAATAACTGGCACATGAGGAAGCTCCAATAGTATAGTTGTATGTAATTATTGTTAAATCATTACATACAACTAAACTAATATTATTAAACCTAACTTATAATTAAAACTAAATAAAAAGGAATGGCTTAAACATTTAATTAGATCATTAGTATGATGCGTTGCATATGACTAGTGTACTTGTTATTTTCTGCAACTATTCCTAACCCTTGTGCGAAGTATACTAGAAGAAACTTCAATCCCTGAACATTTCGGTATAGTCACTTAAACTTAACTGAATTTTTGACTATCTTTAAAGTTCTACAAGAAATATTTAACCTGGCACGTCTGTATGATCAGACCAGACAGATTAACAATTATTGAGTCGAAAATCCCCTGTACATAAACTGTGAATATATTCGAGCCGTACTTGCGGTTCGGTACCACTAAAGTACAACTTCCTAGGTAAAGTCGCGGTACAGTGCTCAGTAGCTACACGGGATAATATGACACTGTGATATGTTACCGGCTAGAGATGTCGCCTTATGGTAACTGTATCCCACGTGTAAACATAAACATAACTAGTTTTAATAGCTTAAATAGTAGTAAAGTTCAATAGTAGTAGAGTAAAAGTTTCAAAATTATGTAATAAAGTGACAAATAATCAATGTGATAATATCCGTATAAAACTGGTTTAATTTCAATGAATAACATTCGCGTAAACGTAAGACATTATTATCATAGCTGTAATTATATCAGTATGATGTGATTACATATGATTTATTACCTACCTTACTTGCATCGCCGTACAACGAGTCCACCACACATCACAAAAATATAAAATCTCGAACAGCTAATATATGTAAGAGCTAAATTTAATCTTATTTCATTATGCTCAATAATGCTAAATTGAGCATAACGTAATTTCGCACTATGAAATAGAGCTAGAAGACTTGTAAAAGTATAAAGACTTGTATTTGGCTCATATCATAAAGTACCCCTTTCCCAAAACTGCGCCCGAACGAAGTTGTAGTTGTAAGTTGATAATGACAGCATCAGCCCTGTTTACAAGTTGCCCACTGTTGGGCTCGATCATCTTCTTAGTGTAAATGTTCTGAGTTTTAGGATATAGTTCAGCATACTGATCTGGTTCGAGTTGACAGAATGAAGATATTTACGAGATAATTATGGAGATCTATCAGATATGGAGATTTCTTCACAATATTAAGCTTTACCAATCATTAATACGATTTATTCAAAAATATGCATACATTTTATTTAATTGTAACACATAACACGTATGTGGATATTACCAGAAAACAATGTATTCATGAAAATTTAATAGTTAAAGTTTAATACCTATACATCATATAAATATATTTGTAATGAATGCACAGATTCCAACAAAGCCGACCGTGTATGTACCGAATATATTTGTTTGATTTAATAAATGTCATATTTTCCTGACAAAGATTTTTATAACTTTCACGCTGCATCGATAAGCTATTTATGTACTTTTAGTTTAAATCAGGCTTACTTAATAGGTAGTCTTTTCTAGCTTAGCTAGATTCTCGTAAGATCGATGACCCAAATTCGCAATCGATATGGGACGACTTATGAAAATATACGCACCGCCATAAACTAGCACTTTTATGAGTCATCAGTAACAAGTAATCTTAATACTATTGTCTAGCATATTTCGTCCATATCTCTATCAAAATTATTTTGTATAATATTCATCTAATAATACCTTAAGCCTATTGGCATCACATTAGCTAGACTTCGTGCCATCCTCGACTTGGTGTAAAAAAAACTAAACATAAAATAGATCATTCTCCGACCACGTCAGAGTAGTTCTAACGAGAGCACAGGTTGACAGAGGTTCTTAAGAATATTATGCCGCCATACGACATCCTATAGACTTACAAATAGACCTGACTCTATATTGGTTGGTCTTCAGCTATGAAATTTCCGTTTATGTCTTAATTTAACTAATTTCAGTATTTCTGTGCCCAATGCAATGTTTATTTTACATTTCGAGAACAGACTATATTTATTATATAATAATAACAGTTCACGAAACATTATAGTCTTTAAATACGCCTTTAAAAAATATTAAGTCTGTAGTATAAATCACACCATTACGAACAATTTCATAGTCTCTATAATTAAATATTAAAATTTACACTCGACCTCAACTTAATCAGAAACAGTAAATTAACCAATTTTATGAATAAGTTTTATTTTACATTATTTCATTTATCAGTATTCCATGAAATTTTACAGTTATTGCGCTAATAGATACTTAATTGTTCAACGACATGGATTTAACAACGTGATACGTTCACGTTGTAAAATTCATAAATGCAATGTGAATGTACCAAACATTTCATTGCATTTATGTAAACAAACTCAGCGTTTGGATTGCTCTCGCAATTGAGCATCATATTATTCGACTTTAGTTTTTGTATTTTACATGTTTGGTATAAATATTTTTCACAGTTACCTGTTGCTACTAAATTAATATATGCGATTTTCATTATTGTATTTTAAGTGTCAATCTCAAATTATTTTCGTAATATTGATTTATTTTTGTTGATGGATGTATTAATTTAAAGAAACTCTAAGAAGCTTCATGAAACTTAATGTATGGTAATCATGTTTATAGAGCATGCCTGTGTTCAAAAATACTATGAAGCACAGGCACTTCTTACCCAGTCAAGTATATCCACAGTTATGCACATATTTGTTGTTTCTATACTTCAATTATTATCTCATGTAATACAAAATTGATTATATTATTGACTATTAGGTGCAGTTCCATATTAAGCGTAGCTGCTAAGGCTTCCAGTATCAATGAGCCTTGAGATGGCCGGTAGCAGTTATACATATAATATAAAATTGAAATAAAATGCGTCCGTGATTAAATTTTTTTTGTTTATTAGATATGAATACGGATCATTCAGTCCAGGTGGCACTGGTCGTGGCCACAAGTAGATGGTGGCAGTGATAGCGGCGACCGTTTGTGGGTTAGCTATTCCTAAATTCACCTTCACATGTCGATTTCATTTCATGTACTCGACATGCTACATTAACTGTATTCGGATTCTCAGACACAGCCGTTTGCACATAAAAGTTATTGTAATCACTGGATTCGACGTCACAGATAGTTAGAATAGAAGTCATCTGCCTGATTTTTGAAAGTTTTGTTTAAGTATTTCTTTCGTTTCACAGTAGCATGTTGCTATCTCAAGCCAACACTCTCCCGGGCATGTGTTTGACACATATTGTTGTTACAATAGTATTGGCTATCTGTGGAGAGAACTTGCGGTCGGTGAAGTTAAATCCGTCGGTTAATGCTTGCTTCCAGTGAACTCTCTGACCAATTGTTATTTTATTACAAAATTATATTATACCACAGGAAGAGATATTTATTAGAATTAAAACAGCTCATGCGTATATTATTTTATGTTGACGGGAACGTTACACTTTGTTATTAACTCATCCTCTATTACGTAGGGCTCAAAACACAGCTGACAAAGTGTGGTCGTTACAGACTTCAGTTTGCCCCGGGAGAGTAATGTAGACGTGAGACTGTGTATTATCTAAACAATATTTATTTCAATACATAAAACTATTAAAGACATAATTGCACGTTTAATTTACTGCATCATATTATTATCAATGCTTTAAGGCTATTGCAGAGACACCTTGCAACAGGTATATACAAATGTATAGCTATATCTGTAGTAAAGCGTCATATAATTATAAAGTTCACCACATTCAACAATAGTGAATAATGTTTGGACTACGACGCTACGAAAGCCACTTATGACCACATCTTATTTCGCCTTGGATAGAAACCGCAATACTAAAATGCTTACTGCTGCGTATAATATTATAATTACAAGGGCAATATTAGGATAATATATGGATTTTTTGTAAATGCCGTGCCTCTACAAGTTAAATTAATTTATTAATCTATACTAATATTATAAAGCTGTAGAGTTTGTTTGTTTGTTTGGTTGTTTGGGTGAACGCGCCAATCCCAGGAAGTACTGGTTCGAATTGAAAAATTATTTTAGTGTTGGATAACCCATTTATCGAGGAAGGTTATACGTTATATAACATCACGCTACGACTAATAGAAGCGGAGCAGCAATGTAAAATGTAGCAAAAACGGGGAATATTCTCTTATATGAAGCAGACGAAGATACGCGGGTCAGCTAGTTTTTAATATAAGTCTGCGTTGACGAGAGACTACCCTTGGCGTAGTCTATTATCCCCCAAATAAACTTATGACGTTCTGCGTAAACCACGTACATACTAAATGTTCCGCGTACAATAAATCACCGCACGAATGTACGCGGCAGTCCCCGAACATAAGTTGTATAAACAACAAGGTTCTCTATTGTGTACCTTAACTTTTTTATCCATAATCTAAAGTGCCATAATTGTCCTAATCTTCATTTGTCCGAATAATAACTTGCCCGAACTTAATTTCACATAATATCACATGCCATCAAATTAAAATCCGTAAATACAATATGCCCTAAATTTGTTTGTTATAAATATTACAGTCAATAATACACAAAAGACTTAAAACCGTTTTCAATAAAAGTTATAAGTCCTAAATTCAAATTATTTAATGTTTCTTTATTCTAATGCTGCTTTTAAAACAAATTTGTATTACAAAATATTTTACCAAATCCAACTGATACAATACATAAATAGTAAAGATCCAAAAGCAATATGGCTTTCGTCAAGGCTCTGACGCTACGGGTCTCCGGCGATCCCACGCGTGCTAATAGTCGCAGACGGTTTTCGCTCGCCACCGTAGCTTCGGCTTGGTGGCCGGCAAGCCTCAGCCGCGGCGGCTCGCTCGGGGCCTCCTGCTCCCCAGACCGCGGGCCGCCTCGCCCCTACGCGCCTATGCAATTCTAAATTACACACTTTAGGTAGGGCAGACAAGACTGCGTGGAGTCGGATTTACAGCGATTCGTTTTTGTTTATTATAAATGGACATTCAGAATAATACACATTATATCATACAATACTTAGGACATATGACTTTATTTCATGCAAAGTTAAGAGATTCAATTATTAAAGTATTCAATATTATAACAGAATAGTTTTACAAATAAAGAAAATTATGTAAAAAAACCCAATTTCAAACATTATGGTGACTGAAGTTTATAGCAAACGTATTATGGATAATGATTTTCGGACAAACAATTTTAGGAGAAGAAAGGCACTAACAAACAAGAAACATGCCGAGGTGCATTAAACATGAGACGACTTTGAAGGTCGAAGCTAAGCTTCTAGATAAATAAGTTCGAAAAAGAATTTCTGTGTATGATACGCCCAACGTAGTCTCAGCATAGTTGCTTTAATAGCAAGTGCTTCATTAAACATCGGGCGAACAAATTTAATGATTGTACACTGTGGGCGATGAGTACGTGGCAAGTCTTGGACACACAGTTTCCGCGTTCCGTGGACCCTTTCGCAGCACGGATAATAATCTCAGTCTGTGCAGACTGTAAGATATCCTGCGATGTGTTGTTGCATTAACCTTGTAATTTTATACCTTTGATCTAAGTAATTTGTACTGTGCTTTTACTTACAAAGAAAGGCTTTAAATGCCGCGGCGGCTTATTTCAAAAGGAATATTTATATGAGTGCTTTAAATGTGAAGAGGATTGTTATGATTGGACATTATTTGATTTTTTACAAAGATAACGTGGCAACAATATGCTTGTACTATGCGTAGTGAGGTAACCTGCATGTCGGAGCTGTTACGAGTACAACAGTTTCTTAAAAATGATGAGTTCTATCATCGGTGTATTAGTCACCATCACACATTCGTATAAGAGTATATATAAGAATCAGCTTACATGAACATTAAGAGGTAAAATATCAGTCTCTGTCGTGCTGACCATGCCTAATTTTTCGTTAAAGCGACTATATCTGTCGAGGCTTTGGGTTTAAGCACTGCTCCATAAGTTGTTACTTTCCTCTCTGTTGATGATTTACTTTCTGAGAAGAGATTTATTTCTAGTAGTGGCACTATTTCTAAACATTTATCGGACCTCTATCTCCATTTCTATTGCGCGAATACGAGATAGTATACGTTCTGTATGACGCTGTCTCATTTGCACTTGTGCGGTAACAATGCTTTAAAAATCCCAAACTGCTTAAAGTTTGCGGAACAGTATCTACATTCATTTCTATACTATTATTTTACATTCATTTCTATACTACTATTACTATTATTTTTACTATCTAGCGATACTTTGTTTATTTCATTTAACTAAAGAATTGATAGAGTAGTATGTAAACAAAACAGTAAGTCTATTCAGACCAGTCGCGCCAACGTAATTCGCTATTTTTAAACTGTGAGCGATAGAGAAGAATAGATAAGTTTTTCTAAGGTATTCTGTGAAAAACATTGCTGCATAAACCTCTTCGGTAGCTTTCTAGGTATCCTACATTGTCAACATTATTAAGCTATTAATATACATCTACTTTGAATATAAGCTTACTATTTAAAATATGAAGAATGCTGTAAAGTGGGTAGCCTCGCGGTGCGCTTGCCGAGGTGCCTTTTATCATATTGGGGATTATAGACTCTTTGTCAATTTATTTTGCTGTTCTAGATTGTTTCCCTTTATTGTATTTTTAATTTAAAAGTTGACCTAACATAAATCAATATGTGCAAATAAGTAATTGTGCCTCATTATTTATCATTCAAACAAATCTAACAAACGTTCATCATGTATAAGATTTAGATACAATATATTACACTCACATGTTGCCTACTATGTAGATGTACAAAATTTCGAAATATTTCCTTGAGGTAAAAATAATATGGCGCTTTGGGAACCGGGATACGATTTCGGGTACTCATAAGAAGCTCACATATACGTATTCCTCATACAGATAATGATTTGTAGGTGCATCTGGCACCTAAAAACATTATAATATATAATGACGAGCAGAAAATACTCAATCAAAGATATGTAGATGAATCATATCTACACTCTAAATAAAATAATTTTATATTGTTGTTATTTTACAGCTACATATTTATTAAGTTCTCTAGTGAAACCTTGTAGTGATATAAAACAGCAGAAAATATGTTCGTAGCAAAATATTTACGTATTATTCAAAAATACTAAAACAATTAGGGGCAAGCCTTAATTAGGCCTTATTGTTAATAATAATTCTAATAATAATAATTTCTTAATTTTAATTTTGTTATAATTTGAATGCGGGCGGACGCTACGCTCGGTGGGATTCACGCACGATACATACAACTTACAAACACAAAAACTTACACGATACAGCATGCAGTATGATCTGGTTTTGTAATGTTTACGCTCGCGACACAAAAATATGTGAATTTGCGACTACTAGTACTACTGCGATCTCCTCATACGGGGCATATTGATGAGCATGATGTCTTAGTTTCGATTAATATGTCAGGTAAAGTATTCTTAGGTTTTCTGTCAATATATTTTCGGCAAAGGGCTCACCCTATATTACATTGATTACATGGTACCTGAGAATAAACAGCTTGCTATGTATGCTAGATATGTAATACAGTGGTAATACACCATTCTTCCCATTTTCTTCGGGTATTTCGGCGTGAAACTATGTATTTATGTATATTATATATTTTAACACGTATTTTTCATATTTCATGCTAAAATAACGCCACTCCTTCTGATAGTAAGCAAAGGTAATCTTATTTAGGCTCAGTTGTAGTTAATATAGATCATAAGGTTTTGAACGTCAAAATCAGTTGATAGAGTTTAGAAAAAGCCACCATGTCCACATTTTGTCGACATTTAGATACTATACCACGCACTGCCAGCCTGCGAATGCAAATTACATATTGTTACGTGCTGGGTTCGAGGGATAAGAATTTAAACAATATTACTGACTAAAACCCCTTTTTCCCCATCAATCTCTCAAAAGTGGTAGGGCATTACACAATCCAAAGGGCATGACGTTCAATTGCCACAATCCTTTGTCTATGGAGAATGCTGTCTTCTTATCTTGAGGGTGTATCTCACTGCCAGTAGCCACTTATCAGGTCTAGAGTAGAAAATCACTTCATCCCCGTTAGCGTATCCAGAGTGTCATCAATGGCAACGAGTAACTGTCTTTCTTTGTGATGTCGTTTAGCCGACGAAAGGCCACACAGCGCACACTGCCATCCTGCTTCTTCACCAAGACGAAGGCTCAATCACATTTTCTTTCACCATACCCTTGATCATAGCGTCAACTTCATGTTCCTGTGCCACTGGTACACGTCTTGGATGGTACCTCATTGCCTGTGTTTATTTTGTGTTGAAGTAGGCCAATCTTACCTATGTCAGCATCACTTGTCGAGAAGATGTCGGCAAACCGGTTTAACATTTTATTTTATTTATTTTAACATATTATATCGTATCTTGTCCCTTGAACTTTGACCATGACGATGAGCTGTCGTATGGGGGGACTTTAAAGCCTCGTGGTGAGGGCGCCATAATCGCAGATGTCACGATCTCATCTCCAGCCTTGAGCCCACGTATCGTTTTCTCCACCTCGGCGATGCGACTTTCGTGGCGTTGAATTTGCCCTTTCACCTCCTTCATCTCCTTGCCAACCGTTGCGCTGAGGTCCTTTATCATCATCAGCTGCTCCTCCTGGCGGCGTGCCTGCTCCTCCTGGCGGCGTGCCTGCTCCTTCTGAAGGCGCATGCCCCCTTCCTTATCGCATTGTAGCTGTTCCTCGAAGCAACGTGCGTGCTTCTCCTGGCGGCGTGCCCGCTTCTCTTGGCGGCGTGCCTGCTCCTCCTGGCGGCGCATGCCCTCTTCCTTATCACGTTGCAGCTGTTCCTCGAGTCGGCCTGCGTGCCTGCTCCTGCATAAACGCCATCAGGTTCGCGAGGTCGGGGTTAACCGATGAGTGAGCTGCATTAGATGGTTCCGCTGCAGCCGCGAAGTCACGTAGTCCACTTGACGACTGCGAGGGGGCATCTCCAAAGCGCTTCTGCTCCACATCTTGTTGGCGCTGGTTCCTGGTTACCTCTTACACTTTCTCCTTCGGTAGTACTGGCCTATTCTTATCTCACTTCTGACACCACTTTGTTACGTGCTGGGTTCGAGGGATAAGAATATAAACAATATTACTGACTGAAACACGTTTTATTCTAGCACAAAATTAATTTAAAACACAACACACACTATACTACACTTTTCCACTGTAACTGCTTCAAACTCTGTGGTATTTTCACTTCCGTTCACTTCGATGAATACTTGACCGCTTACAATTGTAAACCGACTTGGCGAGCGCTGTCCTTGCCTTTTATATGCGGTTAAAGCGTTTCTGGAGATTTCTAGAAATGCCATACCCAATATGTAACAATAGGAAGATTCGAGGAAGTTCCAGCGCTCTCTCTACTTCGTGTACCGACAAGCTACGTAGTTCAGTAAGACGTCATTAGATGGTTCTGTAATAAATCATAAGAAGGAACTGCAAAGTCTTCACCACAGTGCCGATAGATGGCACTGGCTGTAACAGTATGTAAACAATGGCACTTTATCAAAGCTATTTTTACTGTTTCTGTCTGTCACTAATTGGATATGTTTCCAGTTTTTCACCATGAATACGCTTCGGCAATGATACTTTGTTGTTCCTCGCGCCTGTAGAGTAAAATGCAGTGACTTTAATTAAATAGGCTTCCCTAATGTCACTGCATTTTACACGTTATTATTGAGATATTTATTACATTGCCGTTTATTTAAGAGCACCAAAACCTGTCAAAGTTGAGATACACTACCCACATGAATCATGGGTTTCTTCTAGATGGTTGTCGAATCGCTGACTATACGCGTATACAATTAAAGGATTACCACTTTAGGTCGTAACTTCTACCATAACGATAATGATAACTTTGATCTTATAGGTGATGCAGAGGAGATACCACCAATGACTGAAATAAAGTCCAACTTAAGGCCCCAGGCGCCTCCTTTCGTGCCACGTGGCTACACGGAGACTGTTCCAGGTGAGTTTCATAACTATTTTGTTTCTTAGTTTAGTAATACTCTACCAACAAATTATTGCCTACTATGTTGAAGGTGTTTTGTCGTCATTAGGCATATCAATGCCAATAAAATAAGAAACTGACTGACTAATTGGCAGACGTCGGTCTCAATGCTCACATGCCATTGCTACTTCAACTCCAAGACTTTCAAACAGATTGGAAAAACAAAGTCTAATGTAGAATAAGTTTTAAGGTGATTTCAATATCTTAAGGCACATAATATGATACTTTTAACCTGAATAATGCTGCTGGCGGTGAAATCACAAACATAAGCTGATTCATATGTTTGAAAAGAATCTTTGTACATTGATATGCTACTATAGAATGCAATAGAATATGCAACTATAAAATGTTGATACCTATACGTTAGATTGTATAATATGTTCTAAAATTTCACCAACGTTTTGATTTCGAATTGAGCGTTGAAAAATAGTTGGCGTGCACTGAAATATATGTATATGTTGACCCGGTTCCTATTGTATAAAAAAGACTTTATCTATAAACTATTGCTCAAAAACTTCGAGAATAATGTGCTAACCATAGAATTTAAAATTATACGTAATATGAGCTTCGTTTCTTTTTGGGCATAACTTTGCAATGTTGGCCGATCTGAAGTATTTTATTGACTTCTCCGTTACTTACCTTAAAGTAGATTATAAACGCCGCCGTCCATAGTTGATTCTCGCAATTTCTAATTAAGACTTACGTAATTTCTTCTTCATAAAAGCTTAGCAATATAAACACACAAGGTTCTTATATTTATTCTTTCATATAGCATTCGTATCGCACTATCGTATTGTAACAACTAGGGCTGCCACCCGTCCTGCTTAATAATAAAATGTACGTTACTTCGGTTAAACGTACCTTATACTTTATTAGGACAATTATTAAAGTACTTAAAATTCTTTATTTTACATATGTCGACTTTTACAAGTTCTGTATTGCTTACAAGGCATTTCTTTTTTCACAAACAAGAAGCAACGCAATAGAGCTTACCTTAATTTAGTAAAACTAATTATTTATCTGTCTTGCTATGGATATACATTTTAAATATGCAGTTAAAATGATATGATAATACATTTGTATTACCAAGGAAGAAAGTTTGTATTACCAAGTAAAAATAAAATAGCAACTTAGAGAAATAATACTTTATTTTCAAATGTTGTACTTTATTTGTCTTAACTCAGAAAGTAAGTACTATATTTGTTTAAAAATGTTGGTAGCAACCCTAATCGTAACTTGAAGCTATTATTCACAAATAAATAGTACAAGAGGACATAATACTGCAAAGGTGGTTAGTATGCTGTATAACTGTATATCTACACTAATGTATATATTTTTTTATGTTTTATTTTATTACACATACGTGAGTTATTAGATTTAAAATATTTATGGGAACTGTATAATCGCCTGGCACCGTATTTACCGCCACGCAGAGTTCGATCCCAAGGCGCGCATCTCTGATTTTTCGAAATTATTTGCGTATTAAAGAGTTAATCATCGTTTGCTTTAACGGTGAAGGAAAACATCGTAAGGAAACCTGCGTGTCTAAGAGTTCTAAATACATAATAATCTCAAATATATGTGAAGTCTGCCAACCCGAACTAGGCCAACGTGGTGGACAATGCCTAACCCTTCTCACACTGAGAAGAGGTCCGTGCCCAGCAGTGGGACAGTTTAATACAGGGCTGATATTACTATATATTATGGGATATGGTGGGTCTTCTACGTTTTGTGTTAATACGAGTATGTATTTTTTGTATTAGTTGGCGCGAAATTAAATATCTAGTTAGGTACACACGCATCCACAGCAGGGTTCTCCTTTTACTTGAGCCAAGTTTTGTCAACAACGGATCCGAAGCACACCCAGACTCAGAACAACCAGTTATGGATCACACGACGCGATCACTTAAAGACTACGCCATCCACGCAATGTATTATGGACGAGCATTATAGATTTATCTTTTCTTGGATAACATTATCTGATCGACAAATTAGAGAGGTTTTGAAGTAACTAAGATCACAAGGCTAATTCCTGTAATACTAAATGTACAAATAGAGTGCTGATTAGTCTAACTGGCATAAACATCACAAATATAAATCACGTAAATTAAAATAAATGTCAAATATGAACTTATATTGCATTTTAGTTATAAGACTAGATGGGAACTCTATTTTTATTAAATTTTATAATAATAACGATACAATTAGCTTTCTGATCGTAATCCGACGAGCTTTCATAAATAATTTGATGAGATTGAATGAAGCAAATTAAATATTCTATTGTATCGTAGAACGTGGCCATCTGTGGTCTCTAGCTGCCCGCCTCCGGCAACGAGACGTCCAGAGTCTGCCAATTCACATTACTATGTCAGACACAGATCGAAGCAACATCAACACGCACGCCCACGCATTTGTTAACATAAATTTCATTAACTAACAAACGTTGAAATATATATCAGGTTTAGCTTGAGAGTCATTCCCGTAGTTACAGAGATTTAGATTATGAATGCAAATGTGAGTTAGTTTGTTTGTTACGCTTTCACGCCTTAACTAAGCAACCGATCATCGTAAAATTTCGCATACAACGCGCAACGTGTACAGTTCAGTGGTACAGAAAAGGACCTTTACCTTTCATCCAAAAACTGTAGGTACCCGAGGGATGGACATTTTTTGACAAAATCTACACTAACACGAGCAAAGCCGAACTATATAATACCATACAGACAAGTTTTGTAGATAGTAAGATAGTTAGTATTTTTATAAATGTTACTTACCAAAATATTTAAAAAATAAGTATTAGATTAATGGCTGAGCCCAACGCAAAAACGCACTTATAGAATAATATTTAAAGATTTTTAAAGCTAGAATAATATTTAAACAGCAAATTTGTAATCTAAAATACGCTTACTCTGTAACAATAAGTTTTCAAGATTGACGGATCGTTAATAATAAAAATCATATCACACACATAGAGACGTGTGAGATTTTGCATAGACTGAAGCTTTTTTGGAAAAGCCGACCAAATTCCAAAAATGTACATAAAAATTATTACTTTTTCTGTGACAGGTATACATAATATTGTCTTAAGTTTACGCGAATGTTATACATTGAAATTAAATTTTGTCGCGTTGTTTATTTTACTTTAAACACTTTTATTACATAATTTTGAAAACTATAACACTTTATTTATTATTATTGAACTTTACTATGCTATTTAATTTAATTTAATTAAAACTATTTATATTTAAGTTTACAGTTTGCCCCGACGTTTCGGTTGCTTTACAGCAGCCATGTTCACGGGGAGACTAAGATGGTAGTTGTCCCAATGTTCTGAAGTGTAGCTAGTTATTTCAATGTACCCGAACATAATTTAATCTTTGTTGTTTCTATACACGCAGAATGAGCTCAAAGTATCATGAAGTCTAGCTATGTTTTGCTTCTTCTTGGGTATGACTATTTCAATTACTGGATGCCAAGCTGGTGGTATATTCCAACCATCTTCTCTATTGAAATTAGGATGTGTTTTAATTTCAACAGCCTCACAAAGCATCCTTGGTAGGAATCGGTGTTCTTTTGCGAGTATATGTGGTTTGTGAAATCGTAGGTAGTGGTTGGTCCCTTTTTGATTGGTACAGCATAAATATAGCCTACGAAAATAATGATATGATTAAATCTGTCTAGAATCATCGACTTCTTATTAAGTACTAGAGAAGACATACATACGTACATATGTATCGACTAGATGGCTTGTAATACACGTTAGATTGCATGCTCACTAACTCGCCAGCAGTGTCGAGTCAGACGATTACTAGAATGACACGTTTGAGTGCAATATTGATTAAGAAGTAGCTTAATACTATACTTTACGCTGTGTGGGTCTCATTCCCACACATGACAAATACTGTGTGAGTCACAACTGGCTGTTCTAAGTGTGGGTGTCCTTTGTGTCTGTTGTTTAAAGTCCATATGATGGCATGTTTCTATATTATTTTGTTGCTCTTAGACGTGTCATTGCAATAATGCACTCTAGCGCGTGGTACAAACAACCTAGTGTGCTCTTTAGTACGTGTTACATTATTACCTTAATATATAGAATACACTCTTTGGTAAATAGGGAAGTGTAAATTAAATTTTAATTAACCAAAGAAATTACAAATATTTCTTATGTGTGTATATTTCGCAAGTTTAGTACACGACATAATACGTAACAAAAAGTTGTAGACGAGCGCGACGCAGTGTACCATAGACGTGAAGCTCAATGCGTGGTCTAAACCAGACTGGTAGTCTGTCGACTACTCGGCTCGGCGTCGCTGGGCTCCGGCCGACTGTCGAGTCGATTGTACACAACTACTCATTCACTAGGATAAAGATTACATTTTATAGCCGTATAATTACTATATTGCACCTCACTTAGAGAAATATCGGCAATCTTTGCATAATTATGTAATTACCGGTATTTAATAGATAACATTTTTAATGACAAAATCGAATATGTTAATATATTGCATCTATAGTTGCCTAAATTTCAGCCAAGTACTACTTAGCTTATTTAACAGGCATAGAATATTTAAAAAAGGCTAAGCATAAATTAAGTCATAATAACCAGTATAATCATAGCTCACTTTGCTTAATGATAAAAAATTTAAAGGACATACCATTTTAGTTCAGTAACTATCTTCTTTTTTTGTAGGCTGCACTAACGAATACCTACATATTTTTATTCATCGCCCACGGTAGACGCTTTTCCTATGTTATGCTAAACAATAAAGAAAACTTTTGTCCTAATCGACTAGAATCGACAATTTATAGATCACCAAAATGTTTGTTCGGTGCGGGTTCATACCCGCAACATTCGGGGTAACTTAGTGGCGAGGTGACCACTTGCGATATCGGTGTGCCAACAATCATTCATATAAATGTATACGTTTGTTAAATACGTAAGCATCCCACATAAAAGCATTCAGCTATCATCTAGCATTATAGCCTGATAATAATCCCTTCTATTAAAAATTATAAACTTGAAAGCAGCTTTTTGCAGGCATAATCATTAAACTAATTTGTAATGTAATTTCGTATGTGGATAGCTTAAACACTGAAGACGAGCCACATAACATTGCGGATAATAGCCAGGAGAAGTTTTGAATAAACATATTTGATAGGTTAGATAGATAGATTGATTTTATATCTTGCTAGCTGCGATTTTGTACACGTAGAATTTGAAACATGCACCAGATATTATTATGTTTAGTAAGACCTTCAACAGTAGTCATCAGAAAACCGCATTCGATTTAGTGCACTGTATAGTTGTTACATGATGCGCGAACAAATATAGACTGACCAAAATTAAATGATATCGTTTTGGCTTCTATGGCTATTACAAAAAGACCTTACAGTAGGTACAGACTTCGTCCAAATACAATTTTATTATAGGTAAGTATACAAACAAGGTGAAAATAATGTTAAAATACTTACTTTATATTGGGGAAGCCGATCCCTTTTTATCGATTTGTACCATTCGCTAATACTTATTTTGAATTTGCTCGGCTACCTTAGTGGTTAAAAATGATCGTCTCGCCACTGTCACGGCGCCGAGGGTCGTGAGTAACGGGGCAATGATTTCTGTGATTCCTAATTATTCTTTGTGTCGGTTTTTTGAATATTAAGTGCCCCGCGACGCAGGAATTATTTGTAAGGCAGGAGATAAAAAACACCTTAACTTATAGTAGAGTGGCTCCATCTAGCAGATTTCTTATTATTTAATTGTCACGAGTAATATTTGTTTATTAGTTCAATTATGAATGACAGACACAATTTTAAGTTTGAAGTGTGCTATGTATAGTCGTGAACAAAAAAATAAATTTCAAATAAATCTTTACACAAAAAAATTCAACAACGCATAATCACCATAACCATACTTACTATATAACCATCAAAGTACGCCACAATAATGTGCACATTTTTAGCAAAAATATTTACACAAATAGTTTTCAGACATTGAAATTAATCTACTATATACGGATTTTATCACGTTGTTTATTTAACACTCTATTACATCATTTAGAAACTGTTACACTACTATACTACTAATAAACTTTACTAATTTTAAGCTAATTAAATTATTAAAACTGATATTTCTATGTACTTATACATGTTAAAGAAAATATCACATATGCATAAATATAACTTTAGGAATGTGTTATAATCTCTAATAGTGATTTGTTTACTTTACTATGAAGAAAAAGTATATCTAATTTTGACCCAGTTTGAAGATTATATTATTTTGAATACAAAATGAGATACTTATTTTACGTAATATCAGATATTAACATATATTTGAAAATCTGTCAACGTTTACATATCAATGCACGTGACTGTACATACATACGTATATACGCGTTTTACGGTACCAAGCTGCTATTAAAATAATTGACCCTCACCGAGAACTTGTAATTACAGCCTGTTTGATATGTGATGCCTCGGAACAGTTAGTTAACATGGCTCAGGCAATACTAAATAAACGATATATTCCAAAATCTAATTCTAGTTGTTTACTCAGTATTATGACTGTAACTATAACTTGGTTACATTTAATGAATATATTTTCGGAACACATATCTTTCTTGTCTTTGATTAACTGCCTCCATGGCAGCGGAAGTGAATGCGATTTATGCAAATTATTACTGCGATTTTCTGAAAAGAATTTCTCGACTGCAGCACGGAGTCTAGAAAATGTGCCCAGTCAACATCCATGGGCTTGCCCACTACGAGGAGCCTAAAAGGTTAGCGAAATGTATGTGTATTGCACCCAAATTTTGCGATAGGGCTGTGCAAGCATATCCCTTCAGATATACAGGCGTGAGACCGTGTTATTGTATGTATATTTTGAATAATACAATATTGTTGATTGCGGAATGTGACGTAAACAAGTAACGTCACGAATCGTCCGATTGAGCGGGTTATAAAAGCGTGCTCAGCGCGCAATGACTCACTTTGACATCGAGCGGCGGACGAAAAAGGTGAAAGTACATCTATTATATTTTTTAGCTCCATTAGCTACTTTTCGTCTGTAAAAATCTAAGCTAGTCTGTAAAAATATCAGCTGAGTGCCAATTGCCGCAAACAAGGTTTTTTAATTAGACTGCTTGCCAGCAGAAATACTGGAATAGAATTCTTTGAATAAAGTTTTCATTTATCTACCTATAGCCACGTGTGAGTCGGGTATAGTCGCATCTCTCTCAGCGAAGAACAAATTCAAAAATTCTGCAACGAATACACTTTCATTAACCAGTAATTATAATATAGCAGCGATAGCCTAGTGGGAGACCATTGGATTGCTCCACAGAGATCTCGAGTTCGATCCCAAGGCACGCAACACCGACTTTTCGAAGTTATGTGTGTATTAAATAGTTAATTATCGCTCGCTTTAACGGTGAAGGAAAACATTAGAAGAAACTTGCATGTCTAAGAGTTCTCTATAATGTTCTCAAGGATATGTAAAGTCTGCCAATCCGCACTAGGCCAGCATAGTAAACTATGGTATAATCCTTCTCACACTAAGAAGAGGCCCGTGCCCAGCAGTGGGACACTTTAACCTCGGCTACGCACGGGTAACCTTAATTAATTATACACCCCAACCTACCCCATGAATCACTCTGTCTATTGGTGAAAATCGCATGAAAATCCGTTCTGTAGTTTTTAAGTTTGCCGCGAACAGACAGACATACGCTGCGGGGGACTTTATTTTATAATATGTAGTTATATATTATACTAGCGGACTCGAAAGAAATTGAACCGCACAGGCGAAAAAAAAAACAAATCTAAACTACCCTCGAATCCACCAGAACACACACAAAATAAATTAATTCAAATCGGTCCAGCCGTTTAGGAGGAGTTCAGATAACCAATAATTTGGTTGTTATGTTATGTTTAATCAAGATCTAGATTGTGATATCGATATCAACACTGACTGTCTGTAGACTTGGTGGCGCAGCGCTGTGAATGCGACTGCTGTGTATAAAGTCTCAGGTTCAGATCCTAAAGAAATAAGTATCTCAAAACACAAAACACTAAATTAATTAGATCTTGATGCTAAATATCTCGGTCATTACAATTCTGCTAACAAATATTTTACAAAAGAATTATCGTTTCTTAAATTGTCAATATCTTCTTTATATGTATATATAATTCATCATTCGATTTACATAATATTGTCTTATGTTTACGCGAATGTTATACATTGAAATTAAACACTTTATACGGATTTTATCGCGTTGTTTATTTTACTTTAAACACTGTTATTACATAATTTTGAAAACTCTAACACTACTATTATTGAATTTTACTACTATTTAAGCTATATATTTTTTCTAATTAAAACTATTTAAGTTTACACTTTGCCCCGACGTTTCGGTTGCTTTACAGCAGCCATGTTCACGGGGAGACTCATCATTCGATCATCGAGATCGCTTGACTAAGCAGACGTGTTTTTTGTTTACGACAAAATGTATTTAAACAAATACAACTAATATAATTATTCCGCGGCGTAAGTAGTTTTCGATAAGTGTGTCGCGAGTGAATCGTAATTATTGTTTACAAACTACAACCATGAACTAATTATATATACTTTGAATGACTTATAGTGTGAATCTGTGTTAGTATGTCTAATCCAGGATTTAGTCCGTTTAGCCGTAGTCAGTTATTAAGGCGTAGTCCTCCACCAACACCAACACAACAATGCTATCCTGCAGTGGAAAACCAACCTTTGCCCAAAGACAACGAAATACCCCTCGAAACGGTATCTACGCCGGAGATCCAGAAATTTATAACGACCATAGACACCCTTTTAAGTGAGGTTTGTTCTATAGTCGCAGAGGGTAAAATGAACTCGGACCAGAAGCTCCGAGTCACAAATAATTGTCGTAAGATCATGTCTGGGACATCTCAGATGGCTGTTTTATACCAGTCTCTGAAACAGAAGACTGTCCATGCTCACACCACTATAGAGCACCTGCAGGAACAGTCAGATATGTTGAACTCGATCCAACAATTTAAAGACGATGTAGTCGACAAGCTAATACCTCATTTGCTGACATGGTAAAGAAAGGTGCCGATAAGTTTGACCGTCCGAGTAACCTGAGTTAGCTTGCTATTTACCCCTGTAACAAGACTAAAACTAGCGACGATACTAAGTCCCTCATCCAAAAAACTATTTTTAACCGAAGAACTAAAACTTTGTGTTCGTGGACTTAGAAAAGTTAAAAATGGGGGTGTTATTATTAGCACCGAATCTAAAGGGGACATCGAAAAACTAAGGCAGTCAGAAAAATTTGTGTCATCAGGCCTTACTGTCGAAGTACCGACCAAACGCCGTCCTAGGATCACTGTTATTGGTGTGCCAGTAGCTCTTAGTGAGAATGAAGTCTACGAATGCGTATATGAGCAGAATCTGGCTGACAAGTTTCCGAACTCTACTCGTGAGTCCTTTTGGCTACAATTAAGCTGAGCCACAAATCGGGTAAGAAAGATCTTTCTACATGTAACTATGTACTGGAGGTACCCGCTAACATCAGGAAAGCTCTCATTAACCAAGGTCGAATTTTTATAAGCTGGACGTCCTGTCCAGTCAGGGACTTCACACTGGTGACTAGGTACTTTAATTGCCAACAATACGGACACGCAGCCAAATACTGTCGAGAAAGCAGCCCTTCTTGTAACCATTGTGGAGAAGTTGGACATTACTTTAAGGAATGTAGCAAAAAATCATGTTCACCCTTTTAAGAGAAAATGTGATCACCAAACTGGTGATGCAACTTGTCCGGCACGCAAATACGCAGAAGACAGATACATAAATTCCGTAGATTATGAAGGCGCCTAAGAGCGCCAGCTATTGTATTATATAGCACTTAGACACTAGCTTATTTTTAATATATATTTGTAAGCTTTTAACAGTCATGTCTCATCAATTACTCTGTGCCTTATATAATTTCTCTATATCTGAAGTAAAAAATTGTAAAGTTGAAGAATGTAAGCAATTTATACCGGCTACTGAGAATTCAATGACAATACTCATTCAAAATATTCGCAGTATAAACAGAAACATGAATAGTTTTGAGGTTTTGTTAGATAGTCTTGACATAAACTGTGACATTATTCTCCTAACTGAATGTTGGTTGTCGGACCAAACAATACACATACCGTCTCTTGATGGGTATTCGGTTCATAAAACAAATATATCCTTGAACCAGAATGATGGTTTAGTAATTTATACAAAATGCAATTTAAATATAACTATAGAAGAACCTAGTTTGCACGCTTGTAATTGCTTATTAATTCGTATAAATCCCGATATAGTAGTTCTAGCTGTTTATCGACCACCCTCTCAAAGCATTGACATGTTTTTAGATTCTCTTAATATCCATTTAAAAACCTTGTCGTCATATAAAAACATTATATTAACGGGAGATATAAACATTAACATTGCTGCTGGGAGGACCGATATACACGCACATACTATCTTAATATTTGCTCATTCCATGGACTCTTACCAGCCCATAACAATCCTACCCATCAAAGCGGTTCATACTTAGATCATTTCATTATAAAAACAAATAAACCTACCATAACATTAATCACTAACTCTAGTGTTACCGATCATCAAACTGTTTTATTGAATTTACAATTATCAATACCTAGAAATAACTGCATGCTCAGCTACACTAAAGTCAATATAAAAACACTTAAAAGTGATATGAATAGCATAAATTTTGACCCAGTTTATAATTCAAACGATGCAAATGTTTCGTTAAACTATTTTATTAATTCGATGTAAAGTGCAATACAAAAAAATACCTATACAACATATCTGCCTAGAAAATATAAAAACATCAAATCATGGGTTACGCCCGGTCTCGTTCGTTGCATAAGACACAGAGACAAACTGCACCAAATGTCTAAACTCGCACCTGATAATAAAATACTTTCGATATCGTATAAAAGGTATAGAAATTACTGCAAAAAAAATTTGAAAAATTAAAAATTTAAATTTAACATGAAAAACGTTAACTACAAAAGGCAGGTAAAAATAGTAAACTAGTTTGGAAATTTATAAAATCAACTACATTCCAGACAAAAACCGCTGAACAACCGTTTGAATTACTTCTTACGGAATCAAGCCCATCCGAAGTCATTAATAAACTCAATTACTATTTTGCTAACGTTGGTAAAAACCTCGCAGAAAATGTCTTACACTCTAGGAGCTCTTCTGCTCTGAAATTGATAAGGTCTTCTTCTACATTAAATTCTTTTGTTTTGTTAGACACCGATGTCGATGAAGTATTAAGTATTATATCAGGGTTATGAGACGTTTGTGCCGTTGGGTGGGATAACATATCTAATAACATACTAAAAAGATTTAAACACCAACTTGCTCTTCCATTAACACATATTTTTCAATTATACAAAAAGGAGTGTTCCCTAAACTGTTAAAACAAGCAGTGGTCATCCCTATATTTAAATCTGGGGACAACAAAGTATAAATAATTATGGGCCTATTTCAATTTTATCAGGCCTGTTCAAAATTCTAGAAAAATCATAAACTGTAGATTAGTAAGATATCTTGAAGATAACAATTTGCTATCGGAACATCAATTTGGTTTTAGACCTAAAAAATCAACTAACCAAGCAGTACATCAATTAACTAATAATAATATAATAATAATAATAATAAATTTCATTTTCATATGCTATGTAACTAGCAATTTGGATAAGGGTATGCACTCCATTGGTATCTTTCTGGACTTTGCTAAAGCTTTTGAAACTATTTCTTGCTCTATACTATTGCACAAACTTGAAACACTTGAATTAAGGGGAACCCAACTTAAATTATTTGCTGATTATCTTAGTGATCGCTATCAGTGCATGAAAATTGGTCAGTCCACAAGTTCTGAACTAAAAAATAGTTCTTACGGAATTCCTCAAGGTAGCATTTTAGGGTCTACTCTGTTCCTTATCTATATAAATAACCCCTGCAGCTTGAAACTACAAAATGGTATCATAATGTCATACGCAGATGACACTGCGTTACTCTTCTCAGCAAAATCACGTATTGATGTTTATGAAATCACTCAGACTGGCTTTAACATAGTAAATAACTGGCTTCACAATAATTTTCTAATCTTAAATACTGATAAAACTAAATACATTTCATTCACAATGCGGAACACAAACATGCCAACCACTAATCCAAACATATACGCACATAACTGTACAATAAACGCCGACATTGCATGCTCTTGTCCCACTTTAGTGAAATCAAATGATATCAAATATCTAGGTATCACTATTGACACAAATCTTAATTTCCGTAACCATATCGATTTATTATGTACAAGAGTACGTAAATTAATATATATTTAAGAAACTCCGTAATATAGCCGACTACACATTAATAAAACAGGTATATTTAGCTGTGTCAATCCATACTAACATATTGCATTACTTCCTGGGGTGGTGCTGCAAAGTCAATTTTACTCCCTCTAGAACGTGCCCAAAGAGCAATTTTAAAGGTAGCCACATTTCGACCGTTTTTATTTCCAACACATCAGCTTTATACGACATGTAAGGTACTAACTGTCCGACAATTATTTATTCTACACACGATAATGAAACAGCACACTGAATTCCCTTTTATTCCTACACCTTCAGATAAGGAAAGAAATACCTGGTTTGTAACAAATCTCAAACTTGGATAAAACAAATTTTATATATTCTTGGGTCCATTTTTGTATAATAAGTTTAATAAGTTGCTAAGCATATACAGCGTCAGTAATAAAAATTGTAATCATATGATAACGGAATATTTAGGTAAACTCAATTATGCAGACACAGAGAATTTGTTAGAAATATTAAAATGATGTAATTATACTTTAGGTACCTAAGCATTTTATTGTATGACACAGTTGCTTGTACGTATACAGGCAGTTTTAGCTTAAGTTTATATTTAGTTATATTATTGTAAAAATATATTTAAATAAATGTCCACTTTTAAAATAGATAGAAAAGTGATCGCCTGAAACACAGGTCTAACCTAGTTCAGGCAAGTAGCTTATAATGGGCACGCCACGATCGTGGCGGTAAGTCCCGTGTTTGAGGAGTGGCTGGAGAGGCGGCATGGCGCCCTCACCTTCCGGCTGACACAGGTTCTGACTGGCCACGGTTGTTTTGGCCAGTTCCTGTGTCGTATACGCCGGCAAGAGACGCCCGGTTGTCACCACTGCGGCGACTGCCGCGACGTTGTTGAGGACACGGCGCTGCACACTTTGGCGATTTGCCCCGCCTGGGCATCGCAGCGCCGTGAATTGATCGCGGCAGTCGGATCGGTTAACCTCTCGCTCCCGGCCGTAGTTGAGTCTATGGTCCGGAGTGAGAGGTCGTGGAACGCCGTCGCCTCCTTCTGTGAGGAAGTGATTTCCATCAAGGAGGTGGCGGAGCGGGAGAGGGAGCGTTTAAACCCTCTCCCCAACCGCAGAACCGGGCGCCGGAGGGCGCGAGATGACCTCCAGCCACCCTGAGATTTGACCTGGGGGTGGCGGGCTTTGTGGGCCTGCCCGCCATCCGTTCAGCACCAGGTCCGAGAGGCGGCGTGCGTGTTCCCACGCACGCCTCTGTTTCGTGTCCGTCTCCCCCCTAGGGGGGAGACAGTAGGGAATTTTGAGGGAGTCCTTTGGGTAGGTCTCTCTGGGTAGTGGCCTGCCGTTTCACACGGCAGGCCGAAACCTCGGCGGGGTCGCGACCGCATGCGAAAGCGATTCGCGCGGCCCCGCCGATAGTGGTTTTGTCGAGGAACACCGTGGTAGGTTTAGTCGGTATTCCGGGAGGTACATTATCTTTTTAACATCTTTATTTTACCCCGGCGAGTCCGACATAATCCCTCCGCCCGCCCCCGCGGAGGGATATGCGTCATTGCATTCCCCCACGTAAAAAAAAAAAAAAAAAAAAAAAAAAAAAAAAAAGTAGCTTATAATAATTTAAAGATGTAAATTTTCTTTTCTTGCCATAACTATAATAATTATTTTTTTGGTTATAAACTAGTTTATTAAGACATTGAGTTATTGTTAAATATTAAAATTTAATTTAAAGTTGATTTGAGCCCACTATTGTACTCCTTTTTTTTAGCCGAAATAAATATTATATTTCTATTCTTTTTGCTATATTTCTATTCGCTATGTGCATGATAGTAGCGCTGCCTAGCGGTCTCAACTATGCTGGAATATCAAATAATGTTATGCAAATATAATATATTTTGTTAAATATGAATAAAATTAAAACGTAACGTCTAATTATTAATATCTATATTTAAGTGAAATGTATGTTAAATAATAGACTTAATTATAAAAACTGGCTTTAAAAGCATACTAATTTGATTTAATTCATTTACTTTTTTAACTTTTACCGGTTTGAATGTGGTACTTGAGAGTTTTGTGTTTCTTTGTAGTATATCATGTATATCTTGCTAGGGCCTGGGAATCACTAACTGTCTTCTTTCGATTGTCGGAAATATTGCAAGAACGTAACTTGAACTTGCTGGCGTCTGACTTTCTGCCTACAATAAAATGTTCACTACAAATTACGTCGTAAGATTTTGGAGACTTTGGCGACGCGACCCTTGACGGATATAATATAACAAATATTCTACTTATTAAATAAATTATCGTAAAAGTAAAATCAATGCAAGTAGGTAATATCTTAACTAAAGGTTGCTACTTTTCTTTTTACGTATTTATTTCTTCTTTTTACGTTCCAATTTCCAGGATACATTAGTAAACCCGAAGAATTTATACCGAGTATTCCTTTCATTGATTTTGCATTTTACAACACAATAAAAGCGATGCAATATGCAATAATAAACAAGATGTTTGAAATACCAAAGCAATTATATAACAGTATTCAGAAAATATAGGTTGTCTCAATAAGAGTGCACTATTTCGATTAATAATAAAACACATATTTTTTGAGGGAGTTGTGATATTTAAATTGCATTATAAAGAAGACATGTTCTGCTTATGTATGAAATAAAATATTCGGCCAAATGCTCCTCATGACTCTGAAGACATGCCATTAATCTTTTCATAACATTTTCAATAACTTTTTGACAAAGATGTGGCTGTATCTCACTGATAACGCGTTGGATCTCTACTTTGAGCCCAGGAATTGTTTCTGGCTTATTCGCATAAACCCGAGATTTCTCAAAACCCTAAAGAAAGAAATCGCATGGCGTTAAATCGCATGATCTTGGTGGCCAGTTGACATCTGAATATCACTTTGCTCTGTTGCCTATTGAACGAATTGCCAACGATATGCATGGACTACTGGTTTGAACTCCTGAGTAAGCTGAATTGTGTACGGGTGAAGGTGGAGGTCTTTCGTCAAAATTCGCTGCGTAGTACTTCGTGAAATTTAAAGCTGTTGAGCACGATGCCGAATTGATGTTTTCGGCCACACTTTTGTTTACGGCAGCAATGTTTTCAAGAGATCTACCGGTACCGTCGACGCAGAGAAGACTTACTATCCACAACCAAAACAGTTTCTTTAATATTTTTGACTCTTCTTTGAATTGTGGATACATTAGGTGCACTTTCTCGACCAAAAATTCCGCGAGGTTTGCGAGAGGTCTCAGCGTAACTTTCTCTATATTTGTAATAAGTTTTTACAATGAAAACACGTTCTTCTTTTGTGTACGCTCTATTTTTATTAACCGGAACAATCATAGGTAACGACTGTAAAATTTCAGAGTCACAATATAAACAAAAAAAAACCCGAAATTTAAATAGTGCACTCTTATTGGGACAACTGTTATTACTCATTTCTGCCACAGCATGCGCTGCGGTCGCCTTGATTGTCTTCACCATGCACTTCGCACATAGCCAATACAAAGTTACATACACGGTCATAATCTATCATTCCAATCAGTATAATTCAAACCGCGGCAATTTGACGCGAGCGCATTATCTAAGTAGAAGTATCATATATGTCAATCCAGAATATTATGGTCTATCTGTGTGACAAACTGTAGACCGTACCTATCTGTATGCGACAAATCTGTACAACAACTTACGCGTAATTGAATAACCAGCATCCAAACATATTTACAAACGTTTACATTCAATATATTAAATACTAGGACTTCAATTATGTCATATATAATATTATAATATAATATAATATTCTATCACATACACACAACACCATCTAGCCCAAACTAAGCAGAGCTTGAACTATGGGTACAAGACAATGGATAAACATACAAATACACTTTTTTTTTGTAAATACATACATATTATACATAGAAACACTTAGACCAAGACAAACATCCATGTTCATGTCATAATAAATACCATTTTACGAAATATGTTATGGCGTAGCCTTATCGCTGTTTACTTAGTTGAGTTTCTGCACAGATTTTTTGCAAATTACACGTACCGAATATGGATCTTGTTTCAAATAATTTAATATTAAATTAAAGGATAGTTATGGCAGTAGTTATGTATAAATGTGAATTTGTGTTATTTCACCAATCGGCCTATGGACGTAATGTTTTGTATAATTAAACGAAGTGATGTAAATTTAATTAAGAAGCTTGTGAATATACCTACTTTGTAACGACCAATACCTATACAGGTAAGTGTCGTTCGTAGTAGATATGACACAACAATGTGGCGATCGAGAGCGGTTACAGAATACTTTGTTCAACGGTTGTATACAGAACAAAAATTCATGGGACTTACATAAAGTTGTTGCAAGTGTAGGTCGTCTTTGTGTCCGTTGTTCGCAGGTTTATTAAAGTATCCGCGGCACAGGAATAACGTCTCGTGCGGAAGTTGCCCGTTTTGAAACAATAAAGTAAAACATCAACCTAAATGTCTTGTAGGTAATAGTTTTGTTAAACATTTTAAAGAATAAGAAGTAAAACAAAATTGTGACTGTACTCCCGTTACGCAAACTGATACACACAAATACCTGGGCGTAATTATAGATTCCCATTTGATCTGGCAACCCCATATATCAGCACTAAGCAAGAGAGTACGAAGACTACTTCCCATCTTTAAAGATCTTCGTGAATCTGCAGATCCCCAACTCATATGTAGAATATACTATGCTCTCTGTCAGTCGCTGCTCACATATTGCATACCAATATGGGGAGGAGCTTCAGCATCTCATCTCTTAGAACTGGAAAGGGCACAACGGGCGGTCATCAAAGTCATGTTCCGAAAGGCCAGGAGGTACCCTACTGACAAACTCTACAAAGAAACCCAATTACTGACTGTTCGGCAACTATACATATTTAATTCTATCCTGCGCCATCACAAATATATTGATCCATCTAAGATAAGCCGGAGCAAAAGAAGAATTCGTACACCCGTTCCTTCATTCCACACTATGTTTGCGCGACGTCAAATATATTACATGGGACCATTCCTCTATCGGTTCTTCAATGACTCAAAACATATATACAACATGCAAAGAATAAAACTCAAATCTACTCTCAAAACTAAATTAACAACGCTTGATTATCATGCAACAGAAAAAATTATTGCTAATATAAAGTAAAATGTTAAATACGAGAAATAAAACTAATAAATCACAAGCACAACAATCATATACATACACACAGATACACACTCACATTCATACACACATACACATGCAAACTTACTCGCACTCACGCACTCAGACACATGTGCACACGCACACACACGTACACACACATACATACACACACCATAAACAAAAACACTCATACACTCGTAAGTATCCACATACATGTCCCGACACTCATACTTCCTCATCTATACCATACGCTAGCTCAAATTAGGGTAATTATTCTTATCAGGGGTGGAGGGTTGGTAACCTGAGACACAGGAACCTCCTAGTTCAGGTATCGACCCGCCATATTATAAAATTAGATCCTATGTCTGTACCTTAATTTGTAATGGTGAGAAATAAAGATATATATATTATTATATTAATAACGGCAATCATATTGTTTGATCCCTAGTGGTGGCTGGTCTCAGCGCGGAAGAAGATTACAGCATCAACATCATATACGCCTTTAATTATGAACCGCTGGTACACTTTCACAGGCTGCGTGGTGAGTAATTAAAATCTACATTTTATTATTCTACATACATACTTTTGTACTGCTTTTGTAGATTAGAGAATATCAACACTATATTTTTAAGCGGATGCAACAGCAGCTTAAAATAAGAATGTAATATTTGCATTCTTATTTCAGTCATAGCACATTACTAGATTATATATTACTAGTTAATATCTTAATACTAAGACTTTTTAGCAAAGCTGATTGCTGTCTTCAATTCGCTTTTAAATAATCAATATAAAATTTAGGATTTCTGCTTAAATGTCGGCTAATTTTTGTAAGTAAGTTTGAACTTTGTATAATATAATGTAGCTACAGTAGTAAACCTTAATTAATTAAATCTTAAAATTAATCTATATAAGTTATATATATAACTTAAACGGAGAGATGGGCCTCGTTAGCATTGGCTTGCAACCTGTCTAGGAGAAGGAAAACTCCGAAATCATACCCGGGGAGATGGGCCTCGTTAGCATTGGCTTGCAATCTGTCTAGGAGAAGGAAAACTCCGAAGTCAAACCAAATTTCAGGGAGCAGACCCGAAAATAAACCCCGATCCAAGGTGTTAAGTTGACCCGTGCTGATGGATTCGTGGCCAGAGGGAAAGCTGGTCTTGAACGGAGGGTGTCTGTGTTGGTGGTCACAGGGCACAGGATGGATCCACCTTACCTCCGTAAAGGGCTCTGCGGAGGTGGACAGTATTTTCCCTATCAATCGTGGGAACGCGTATGGATCTTACTGATAATAATTATCCGCATGGCGGCGACGCGGTCCGCCACCCGTCACGTCTCGTTTCTCGCGAGGGCGAAAAGTGGCCTACGGAAAGCCGTTTAGCTACATTGAATGTCGGAGAAGGGATGGATGGAAAATTGAATGAAGTATGTCAGATGATGAATGAGAGAAAGATTGATGTCCTGTGCGTGAATGAGACGAAAAGGAAAGGCTGTAACACCACTAGGCATGGACCCTACACGGCGTATTGGTCCGGCGTGCCTACCAATACCAGAGCCTGTCAGGGAGTTGGTGTTATTTTGTCTGCTAGAATGAATGAGTGCGTAAAGGATTTGAATATGTGAATGCTAGGTTACTATGGATGAGAATGAAAGTGGGGATTACTCGTGTGTTCATGGTAGGGGTCTATGCACCCGTAAAAATGGCAACGGGTATGTCTCAGAGCGCACGGGAAGAAAGAGAAGATTTTTGGGCGGGTTTAAGAGATGTCCTGAGGAAATGCAAGGAACACGAGAGGTTGATAATGTTAGGGGATTTCAATGGTTGGGTTAAAGTGTGAGGAATACGAAAGGGTTTTAGGCAAGTATGGAGACGAAAGTGTGAATGAAAATGGAAAAAGGTTGCTTGAGCTGTGTTTGGAGTGGAGTCTTTGTGTGACAAACACTATGTTTGCCCACAAAAGAATCCACCAGTATACAAGGGTAGCAAAGAATGTGAGAAGTAGTATGATTGACTTTGTTGTAGTGGGTGAAAGATTGAGAAAGAATGTCTTAGACACTCGGGTATATAGAGGTATTGGTGTCCATACCGACCATTTTTTGGTTATGAGCCGGATACGGGGCCTCTTCAAAGGATGGCGACACCATATACCTACCCGAACAAGTGCCCAAGAACGAATAAAAGTAGAAAATTTGCAAGATGAAGTATTGAAAGACGAGTATAACAATAAATTGAGAGAAAGATTTGAAAGATTTAGTGACATTGAGGATATAGAAGAATTATGGCAGTCATTTAAGTATGAAGTGATTGTTGTAGCGTCAGAAGTGTGCGGTGTGAGCAATAGGAGGAAAATGATAAAATCTAAGAATGCGTGGTGGGATAAAGATGTGCAAGGGGTAGTACGTGAGAAGAAGCACGCATGGTTGGACTGGCTATCTGTCAGAGCCAATGAAAGAATACAAGAAGCAACGAATGAGGATGTAAATGAAACTAGGACTAAGTTTATAAGAATGAAGAAGATAGTGAAAGATGTGATTAAAAGGAAAAAAGAGGAAATGAAAGACGAGTTTGACAGAAGATTATCTGAAGATTTCCGGACTAACGCAAAGTTTTTCTGGAAATCCATTCGCTCGGTTCGAGGTAAAACCCTAACTACAGAGCTGAAATCGATCAGAGACAAGAATGGAAGTTTACTGAATGAAGAAAAGAGCGTACTGAATCGATGGAAGGAATATTTTGAAAGTTTATTTGAAAGAGAGGAATGGCAAGGGCAAAGTTTCGAAATGAATGATAATGATAGGAATGATGAAAGCCCTATTAGTATATATGAAATAATGAAAGCATTGAAAAGCATGAAATTAGGAAAGGCTGGTGGTTATGGTAGGATTACAGTCGAAATGCTGACAGCTGGACAGGGTCTCATAGTAAATCAGTTGTGCCGCCTTTTTAACTTGTGCTGGAATACCGGCCGTGTACCTAATGATTGGTGCAAGGTCGTCATAGTACCTTTATACAAGGGAAAGGGCTCACAGCAAGATTGCAAAAGCTATAGAGGCATTAGCTTGCTCAGCGTCGTCGGTAAATTGTATGCGAAATTGTTAATTGAAAGGATTGTGAAAGTAACCGACGAGAAAATATGGGATGCACAAACGGGATTTCGAAAGGGTATAGGATGTACGGATCAGGTCTTTTCCTTACGGAGCATAGCCGAGAAAGTTTTGGCCAAAGGTCAAAAAGTCTATTGCGTATTCGTGGATCTGGAAAAGGCTTATGATAAAGTGGTGAGGAATGAACTTTGGTCGGTATTGTCCATGTATAGAGTGAATAGTAACCTCACACAAGCTCTGAAATCTCTTTATGACGATTCCAGAGCTTGTGTTAGGATAAATGGGACTTACACAAAATGGTTTAACATCGAAAAAGGTGTTAGACAAGGATGTGTAGCGTTACCCTGGCTGTTTAACCTATACATGGACAATTGTTTGAAAGATTTAAAAGATTGTGAATGGGGATTAAGAATTAATGAGTTACTTGTCAAATGTCTACTTTATGCCGACGACCAAGTAATACTTACGTCATCGGCAGAACAGTTGCAGGCGATGGTAACTATTATGCATGATGCTTGTGAGAGTAACGGAATGAAAATAAATGTAAGCAAGCGAAAGTAATGGTATTTGAAAGGGAGGAGTGCATGACGATGTGCAATATTATGATTGATGGAGAACAAGTGGAGCAAGTGAAAGAGTTTGTATATCTAGGTACTTTGTTTACAAGGGATGGTACACATGAGGAAGATATTGAAAGAAGAACGATTGCTGGCAATAAAGTGAATGGCGCTCTACGCGCTTTTATGAACAGTTGAAATGTATCCGAAAAGGCGCGTATGGCTGTTCATAGAGGACTATTAGTACCTACACTTATGCATGGTAGTGAAAGTTGGGTATGGCAAAAGAAGCATGAGAGCAGAATAAATGCTGTAGAAATGAGAGCGCTGAGAAATATATGTGGTGTGACTCTGAAAGATAGAATAAGGAATAGTGTGATTAGAGAGAGATGCGGCATAAAAGTGGATATAGTGACGAGAATAGAAAAGGGTATGTTAAGTTGGTTTGGGCATGTAGAAAGAATGGACGAGAACAGACTGACTAAGAAAGTTTATAAGGCTAGTGTGAATGGAACAGTCGCAAGGGGAAGACCTAGGCGAACGTTCCTTGTTCAGATCGTAGACGTTCTGGATAAAGGCCAGGTTAAGAGCACCTTAAACCGACGAGCGTGTATGAGGAATGTTATGAAAGTGAATGAAGCCAGAGAAGTGTGTCAGGATCGTAGCAAATGGAAATCCGTAGTCTCTGCCTAGCCCTCTGGGAAACAGGCGTGAATTTATGTATGTATGTATATAACTTAAACTTTTTTTTTTATTACTTTGCGGAATGCATTGACACATACCCCTTCGCGGGGACGAGCGGAGGGGCTCTGTTGGACTCACCGGGGTAAAAGAAAGATGGTAATGACGGTAAGAATGGACCGCCCGGTAATACCGACTAAACCTACCACGTTGTTCCTCGACAAAACCGCAATCGGCGCGGCCGCGCGAATCATTTTCACATACAGTCGCGACCCCGCCGAGGTTTCGGCCCACCGTATGATACGGCAGGCCACTATACGATAAGACCTACCCTTTGGTCACCACTACTTTTAAAATCCCTACTGTCTTCAGGACCTGAGTAGATAAGATTTCAGAGGGAGAACTACGGGTCTACTCCTTTGGACCAGGGTACTGCGGGGTCAGGAAGCCCACTGCGCATCTAAAGGCGCGTTCTATCGACCACTGACTAGAGTGCGCGGTGCCTGACATTGGTGTTGGACTCGCAGGGGTATGTGGTTGGCCGCTGAGGACGACATGTTCGTTTGCTCGGCAAGCACGTGGCGTTCGAGCGTCGAACTCAGGCGCGGCCAGTGCGAACCAGTCGGTCGCATGAGGCACGGAGTTGCCTTTAGCGAAGTGGCAGTGTGGTTTCACTGCCGCAACGCATCTCGGGCGCTTGCCTGCTCAGCAAGTAAGAGTCATAGCTGGAGTGACTCGGGCCACACCCGGCTTGTAGGCCTATTTGGGTAGGCGTACGGACGTACGTCGGGAAGTGAGCGTGCCTTACACAGCTCCGGTACCATTCTGGAGATATGGGAGGCGGCTTCTCCGTCGGCTTCAGCGAGGTTTTCGTTAGCAACTCCCTGAGTTACGGGTAGTGAGCGGCTTTATTGCTCCGGTACCTATCTGGAGAATAGGAAGTGTCACTTGGGCACGAGGTAGCTTGCTTACGAGAACCGGATCTCTGAGGTTAGGGTGGAGAGTCGAGATTTGGGGATAAGACCTGTCTATAACTGGTCCCGGAAGGTGCTCTCGGACACTGGGAGGTACAGCGGCTCCACCTATTATAACCTTAATGGTTGGTGTAGGGGGAACGCTATATCATAAACTGGGATAGTCGTAGAGAGAGGGATGTCCCTCCCCCCCTCCTAGAGGGGCGACGGATACGACAGAGAGGGGCGCGTGGGATCACGCACGCCACCTCTCGGACCTGGTGCTGATCGGATGGCGGGCAGGCCCACGAAGCCCGCCACGGCCAGGTCAAACCTCAGGGTGGCTGAAGGTCATCTCGCGCCCTCCGGCGCCCGGTTCTGCGGTTGGTGAGAGGGTTTGTGCGCTCCCTCTCCCGCTCCGCCACCTCTTTGACGGAAATTACTTCCTCACAGAAGGAGACGACGGGGTTCCACGACCTCTCACTCCGGACCATAGACTGTACCACGGCCGGGAGCGAGAGGGCAACCATACCGACTGCAGCGATCAACTCACGGCGCTGCGATGCCCAGGCAGGACAGTCCGCCAAAGTGTGCAGCGCTGAGTCCTCAACAACGCCGCGGCAGTCGCCGCAGTGGTGACAATCGGGCGTCTCTTGCCGGCCTATGCGACACAGGAACAAGCCAAAGCAACCGTGGCCAGTCATTACCTGTGTCAGCCGGTAGGTGAGAGCGCCATGCCGTCTCTCCAGCCACTCCTCAAAAACGGGTCTTACCGCCACTAATGTGGCGTGCCCGATATATAATTTAACCTTATATAACTTAAACTTAACCCTTAACATGGGCCTAACGCTTCTCACACTGAGAAGAGGCCTGTGCCCAGCAGTGGGACAGTTTAATACAGGGCTGATATTATTTTATTATTTAAGGTATATATTTAGATATACAGGGTGCCCAGTAATTAATGGATAACCTTCAAATGTCTTATAGTAGAACTGAAGGCCGTTCCGAAAATATATTAAAAAGTGCAAGCTATATAAGCATAGCATACTTATGACTGTCTATATATTAGCATAATTAGTGTTTAATAATAAAACAACAAAAAACCGATGGATTTCATTTATTTATGGTCGTAGTATACAAGAAAGTTATACAGGGTAATTTAAAAAAAATACACATATCTCAGGTAGGTAGTAGTTAGGATAGATCTTTTTTCATATTTTTTTCTGAACGGCCGTCAGTTCCACTATAAGACATTTCCAGGTTATCCATTAATTACTGGACAACCTGTATAAGATTTTTGTAAGTTATATATTTTGAATAAATTTATATTCTGTTTTAATAAGTATTAAGCAAGGATTGTGGGATGGATTATTCACTATTAATCTACCAAAACCGTATCTACAATGCAAGGCATTGATTCGAAAAAAAATACTTAGCTACCTATATGATAAATATTAATTAGCTATATGGAGTAAGATGGTATAGGTAGATATATTTATGTCGATATATTATACGAATCTTTCCTTTTTTTTGCTCCTTCCATCATCCATTTTCAACTAAATAGTTGTGTATTTTGATTATAAATTGTATAATTTGGCAGCGTTGTCTAGTTCAACACAACTTTTTTATATAAATTAAAATTACTATCCTGGTTTAACAAACTGGTTAAGTACGTGAAAAAAAACGACGGCGCAATATTAAGTTACGTGTAGACTTAACTCTGTCTCTGTCTGTGGCCTGCCGTTTAACAGGGCGCGCGGGGGCGCGAGCCGAAACCTCGACGGGGTCGCGATTGCATGTGAAAGTGATTTCCGCGGCCCCGCCAGCTCTGGTTATGTCGAAAAAAACCGTGGTAAGATTAGTTGGCATTACCGGGACATTTTTCCTGGTGAGTCTGACATAACCTCTCCGTCGTGTCGCCCCGCGGAGAGGTATGAATGCATGCAGTGTGCCGCGTTCACTTAGCGCGCTCGTACGGACAGACTTGTTGCATCTGCCGTCTGTCAGACCGACCTTAAATAGTTCTCCACTTTACCTACAACGTAACCACACAAAAATAATACAGTTCTATTGGCAGAAATAGAAGTTTTATAAACTAATATTTCTGCGAAGATGGAATGTGATATGCCAAAAATAGATTTGTGATTGTTAAAAGATCGCTAAATTTTAATTCTTATTTAGTAGATATTGTGTGTTTTTAATAAATGTTATCCAAAGAATACTTTCACAGTTGTCTTACAATTTTAATTTACTTTCCGTTTAAGTTTATTTATAGGTATACATTTTATTTTTATAATGACATAATTAATTTGCACTTTAAACGCCAAGCCGCAGTCATAAGCTGGCCTGGTTTTTGATCCTATATACAGAGGTTGTTTCATAGTGATACTATTTTAATTATAATCATTATTTAATAAAACGCATTCTAAGAGCACCTTTTTACTAGATAATGAAAGTGCCACCGCACCTTGTTATTTTTATTAAAATGAAAATTGGCATTAGTGTCGATTTTATCAATTAGCAGACGTCTATTGGAGAAAGCAACACGCAGGCTTGCAGGCTCTATTGACGCTCTTCACATTGTATGAGCTTACCGTATGCAAATTTGAACTTTATTTAAATATATTACTGTACATATAACTACATCCTAATTGATATCAATGACCTGGATGTGTAGAACTCAGAATAATTTACATCAGGGTAAGTCAATGATACGTTGTTACACTATAATATCTCTACTAAATCAAAATTCTGACGCTGTACCACCACTACATATAGCATTATTATTGCGTACCAGAGAAAAATACATTGCATTATATATGTACCTATATATGTATATACAAATATAAAAAATGTACTAACCTCAAATTGGATTTATGATAAAAGTCTATTTACTTGCTTTGGCTAGACAACAAATGCTTACAGTTATACATTTTTAGTGGTTAACCCGGCGAGTGTTTTAAAATTCAAAGTCCAACAGGAGCGTACTTTTTCTTATTCACACCCTTTGTTTATGTGTTATTTAATAACTGCCAGAGCTGCTTACGAATTGAATTTTTGTCTTTGGGTGGGAGAGCCTGAATTATATTTCCGCGTTCAAGCAAATATATAAGTAGATTTTGGAGTTCGCATTCGTAATTGCAACAATCTTCAGTAGAGTATCTGCAGCTGTCCCTTTATTGCGAAAGTTACTTATATAAAATATTTTGGTGTTCTTATTGACCAAATAATGTCATGGTACTTACATTTGGATTTACTTATGAGCCGTATTAGAAAATTTATATGGGTCTCCAAAACATTGCACCACTTTATAACATCCGAAACAATGAATAGAATTAACATTTCATTGATTCAGTCAATATTAGTATATTGTATACCAGTGTGGGGTGGCGTTAACCCTTATTTCGAATTTGTCCGTACCACCAAAAGTAAATTTATTGAAAGATCAGTTTTAAAAGTTATGTATTTTAAACCTTACCGGTTTCCTACTGATTACTTATACAAACTAAATTGCATTCTTTCTGTAAGGCAACTATAAATTTTGCTCACTCTCTTAAAAGTACATAAAAATACCTTATGAAGGACTTAATCACAATGTTATCCCTACCTGCACTGTTGCTACGACATTTGCAAGAAAACAATTTGATAGACAGTCTTCCCATTTATATAAGGGAGAAACTAAAATCTTACAAATATATCCCTTAATATATCACGACATCAAAAAAAGAACACTAATAACTTGGCTAAAAGATAAAAACCTTAAGTATTAGTAGCACTGACTGAAGAATTAATGATTATAACCTCATAATAATATAATTATTATTGTATTCTCTCTCTCTCTCACACACACATTTACAAACACACACACACAAACACACACACACACACAAAGACATGTACTCAAGGTAACTTTATATTTTTATAAGTTTGTATTAGTTGGAACTTTTGAAAATTATATTGTAATGTAAAGAGCGGGGTCTCCATTTTATGTTATTTTTTTGAAATGATGGTAATGGCCCTCCCGGAATACCGACTAAACCTACCACGGTGTTCCTCGACGAAACCGCTATCGACTGCGCCGCGCGAATCACTTTCGCATACGGTCGCGACCCCGCCGAGGTGTCGGCGCGCCGTGTGAAACGGCAGGCCACTACACAATAAGACCTACCCAATATAGGCACTACTCATTTAAAAGCTCTAATGTCTCTCCCCGTGCCCGGGCACGACACAGAGGTGCGCGTGGGGACACGCACGCCGCCTCTCGGACTTGGTGCTAAACGGATGGCGGGCAGGCCCACAAAGCCCACCACCCCCAGGTCAAACCTCAGGGTGGCTGGAGGTCATCTCGCGCCCTCCGGCGCTCGGCTCTGCGCTTGGGGAGAGGGTTTAAGCGCTCCCTGTCCTGCTCCGCCGTCTCCTTAATGGAAATCACTTCCTCACAGAAGGAGGCGACGGCGTTCCACGACCTCTCACGGTCTCCTAACACAAGTAATACTTACTTAAAAGGAGTACCCCAACTACTGATTATAAAATAGCATGTAAGAAAACGATAATAAATGATTTTTTTTTGTTTGTTTTAATGCGCGGCCACACTTATGCTTTGCTACTCCTGCTATACAACTAACCCGACATTGATTTTAGAGGATAAGGTGCAATACATATAGTAAATATTGTTTCTATAATTACTATTGACAATTTACTTGAAGGTACTCATTGAAAACTAAATTATATACCTATTAGTAATATATTAACAAATCTGTTTGGTAATGATAATTGAGCAACAAACTGTTGATGCTTTATTTTTGTAATAATATAGACGCGATAACAGGGAACTAGTAGTTATTAAGGGGTTCTTTAATATATAACCTAACTTACATATTTTGACGTTCATAAGTATTACTTTGTGACCTAAATGAATGAATGATTTTTGACTATGATTATGACTTTGTAGACTGGTTATCGTCCGCTAAGGTAATATTGTACAGAAATGAACGAAACGAATAAATCTGTTAATGTCCGAGTGAAATTTGATTTATCGACGATATCATATTCATACCTACAAATATTATGTCGATGAGTTGCTCCGATACTGCATGCAATTACCGCGACAAGCCAACATACGCATTCATTAACTTACTACGCATTGTCTGTCATAGTTATAGTCGTGGCATAGTTAGCCGGCATAATTTAATTATATTTTATATGAAATAATTTATAAATTAATAATAAACAATGTCTTATAGGCGCAGTGGTTAAAGAATGCGACTTCTGTGCATAGGGTATTGGATATATGTACATATATACAAAATACATAAATATATACATACATATATAAATGTTAAGGCATGTCAGACTAGCGGTTTTATAAGCCGTGTTTAAAGCAAAGAAAGAGTCCTTGCATTAGTAAAAAGGGGAGATCGGCCTGTATATATAAAACAGGCTTTACAAAATTTTTGACACTACCTACTCGATATTTTTAGTCGTCCATATGTTTAGTCTTTTGACTAATTCACAGATGTTTGTGCTGGAGGAGGCACATTATGAAAATGTTTACAATACATACATAACGTAGAGTGCGCATCACTCGGGGACTTTTGCAATAAATGTGAGCAGCTTTTGCAACTATGTGTTAAATGAAAGTCCAATTTTCTGCTTATTTTCTTTTTCAAATCGTTTTAATACGTATTTGTACGCTTCGTGTCTGGACCTTGGTCTGCGTGTTTAGACTTCAATATAAATAAAATGATTCTGTGGCTGTTTACCTACATAGTTTTCATCTGCGCTAAGCTGGTCACGGTTTGTACTCGGATACGCGCACTATTGTTTTATATCCTAAGAGACAATGTATGCAAACATATATATATAATAGGAGTTATAGTATGGAGTTGCCGTTGTATAGTAATAGATATTTTGAAATGACATAAAATTTTCATGGTGTGAGATGTTCCAGTGAATTTTTTTTCACATGATACCTCTAGGATTCTTCTTTTAAAAAATGTACGACATTCGATTATCGAATTTCAATTTTATTTTTTATTCAGTTTAGACTTAGATTCTTCGAAAATCCGAGTCACTTTTGAATACGAGTTCCGATGCGGAACTATCGCGGCAGAAACGGCTTGCAATATCAACGCTGCGTTTGGAGAGGAGACTGCTAATTAATGCACCGTGCGTTTTTGGTTTAAACGCTTTCGTAATAGAAACTTCGACTTGAAGAAGGAACCACGTGGAAGACTGCCCACACAGGTGAATAAGGCTGAATTGAAGGAGATGTTGGAAGCCGATCCGAGCCAAACTACCCAGGAATTAGCGGCATGGTTTAACGTTACCCTACCTACAATATTGGCTCATTTGCATCAAATCAATAAGATAAAATATGAAAAAAGGGTGTCTCATGATTTGACTGATCTGCAGAAAGAAATTCGTGTTGAAACTTGTGTTGCCTTATTGAATCGATACGGAAATAAAGGAATATTGGATCGAATTGTGACATGTGACGAAAAGTGGACTCTGTACCGAAAAATGCAATGGTTGATACCCAGTTCAAACACCGCAACAGTGCCCTAAAGCAAAGCTTACCAATAAAAAGGTAATGGTAACTGTTTGGTGTTATTTACTATGGCTTTCTCAGGTCTGGTCAAGCAATAACAGCAGATGTTTACTCTGCCAAACTTCGAACAATGATAGCAAAACTGGCAGTGAAACAGCCCTGACTCGTAAATCAATCTTCACCATTATTGCTACCATGATAACGCAAGACATCACACTGCACGAGAAACCGTTGTAACTCTACAAGGGCTGCAGTTAGAAACCATACGGCATCCTCCGTACTCACCAGACCTTGCTCCAACGGACTATCATTTTTTTCGTGACTTGGACAATTTTCTACGTGATATAATATGTTCTTCCCAGGAGTACAAATTTTTTTCACACAATTTGTCGAATCTAGATCCCCGGAGTTCTATCGTAAAGGCATAAATAAACTTCCGTTTAGATGGCAGCAATGTATAGATAGAGGGTAAATATTTCGATTAAATAAATATGGTACATATTAGAAATGCAATTTTTCAGTACAAATCGGCAATTTCATACTTTAACCCCTAATATTATAGATGTTCAAACGTGTCAAGTGGCGTCCATATACAACGTGTTAATCTGCATTCTCGCCAATTTTTAGGATCACAACAGACATATTTAAGTATACAAAATTAATATTACCGGTCTATATTAGTATATTACAGTAAATAAGAAAATAGGCTGCACTTGCAGGCACACTGTATACTCCTTGGTGTCTTAGTTCGCTGTGCCGTAACGCTTGGCACGCTTTGACGGCTGGTAGTTGATTTTGTGTACGCTGCGCGACTCGGTATTTGTTATTTACCAATACGATAACGAAATATTTTAGAGAGAGATATTCATTTCAGATCATTCTTTTGTAAACAGTAGTATAAACAGTACAGTCGGTAAATATGGCGATACTGTAGACGACACTTTGTATAAAAATCTCATGGTATGTAAAATAATTTGATTATATAACCGTTTTGTATGAGTTGATTTCTTGCTTTTGCTTTCTTTTACAGCTGATAAGCCAGCTTACCAGAGGTGGGGTGGTAAGTGCTTTAAAATACACTTGAATGTTACTTAGTTTGTTTTGCTTATATTGTAGGTTAAATATTTAAGCGCTAAGCGCTTGCAAAACACAACGGACCGCTGTTTCTAAAATGAATCTTTGCTAAAAGTATTTCAAAACTTAATAACTAACAACCGTATGCACTGTGTTATGTACGGTAGAGAAAATTTATAAGGACCCACGATTTCATCTTTGGGAAACGCAATACTGGAATATATTTATTATATTGACTGCACGGATGTCGTTGTGCTTTAAGTGGGTTCGAATCCCACACGGGCAAATATATGTGTGATCCACTAATGGTTGTTCCAAGTCTGGATGTTCTTTATGACCGTTGTTTGAATGTTTGACGTCGTGACATAGTTGTTCCAAGTCAGGATGTTCTTTATGACCGTTGTTTGAATGTTTGACGTCGTGACATAGTTGTTCCAAGTCTGGATGTTCTTTATGACCGTTGTTTGAATGTTTGTCGTCGTGACATAGTTGTTCCAAGTCAGGATGTTCTTTATGACCGTTGTTTGAATGTTTGACGTCGTGACATAGTTGTTCCAAGTCTGGATGTTCTTTATGACCGTTGTTTGAATGTTTGACGTCGTGACATAGTTGTTCCAAGTCAGGATGTTCTTTATGAACGTTGTTTGAATATTTGACGTCGTGACATAGTTGTTCCAAGTCTGGATGTTCTTTATGACCGTTGTTTGAATGTTTGTCGTCGTGACATAGTTGTTCCAAGTCTGGATGTTCTTTATGACCGTTGTTTGAATGTTTGACGTCGTGACATAGTTGTTCCAAGTCTGGATGTTCTTTATGACCGTTGTTTGAATGTTTGACGTCGTGACATAGTTGTTCCAAGTCTGGATGTTCTTTATGACCGTTGTTTGAATGTTTGACGTCGTGACATATTTGTTCCAAGTCTGGATGTTCTTTATGACCGTTGTTTGAATGTTTGTCGTCGTGACATAGTTGTTCCAAGTCTGGATGTTCTTTATGACCGTTGTTTGAATGTTTGACGTCGTGACATAGTTGTTCAAAGTCAGGATGTTCTTTATGACCGTTGTTTGAATGTTTGACGTCGTGACATAGTTGTTCCAAGTCTGGATGTTCTTTATGACCGTTGTTTGAATGTTTGACGTCGTGACATAGTTGTTCCAAGTCAGGATGTTCTTTATGACCGTTGTTTGAATGTTTGACGTCGTGACATAGTTGTTCCAAGTCTGGATGTTCTTTATGACCGTTGTTTGAATGTTTGACGTCGTGACATAGTTGTTCCAAGTCTGGATGTTCTTTATGACCGTTGTTTGAATGTTTGACGTCGTGACATAGTTGTTCCAAGTCAGGATGTTCTTTATGACCGTTGTTTGAATGTTTGACGTCGTGACATAGTTGTTCCAAGTCTGGATGTTCTTTGTGACCCTTGTTTGGATATTTGACCCCGCGACACAGAATGTAGGTATTACAGTCCATTCCAATCCATTCGGATGAAAATGTACACAAACCAAATTTTGTTTAATTTATTATAATTACTTACTTAATAGAATAAGTTTAGTAAGTTTATCCGTATTTTCAAGGTTTTCAAATTATACCACAAGGCATTTTAGAACAATTGCCGTTCGATTAATAAATAATTATTTAATTTGAAAGTCTTAGTCGATTAGTGACGTTACTTGTCAGATAAAAAAATATCTATTATTTATGATTACATAGGGCTGCACGACAATTAACAATAATTCGTTTAAGTCTTAAGATTTTAAGTAATCGATTAGTTAATCTAAATTTGCTATGCAAAAGATTGCTAATATTAATTTGCAATTAAATATACGGTATTTAGAGGAATTTAAAATTTTTTTTTGTCAGCCTCGATGGCGTAGTGGTTAGTGTAACCGACTGCCACGCGGGTTCGATTCCCGCACAAGTTAAACATTTGTGTGCATGAATATGGATGTTTGTCTTGGTCTGGATGTTTCTATGTATAATATGTGTGTATTTACAAAAACAAAGTATATATGTATGTTTATTCATTGTCTAGTACCCATAGTATAAGCTCTGCTTAGTTTGGGCTAGACGGTGTTGTGTGTATGTAGTAGAATATTATTATTATTATAAATTCATCTGTTTATTATTGCCATGAAATCCAAGCAATAGTAAGTACTTACGTGCTACAGGAAAGTGCACTATTGCCTAATACCATGTGTAGAAAGAGAGATTCTAAAGTATAGTTTGTCATTTTGAAAAAGGTTGTCTATGCTGTTCGAATTACACACAGGACAAACATTTGTGTGATCTACAAATCGTTTTTCCGAGTCTGGGTGATTTTTATGTCCGTTGTTTGAATGTTTGTAAAGTCTTCTGAGACACAATAATTAAACCTCATGCGAGAGTTAAAAAAAAAGAAAAGTATGCGGCTGGCCACTGCATCTCAAGGTGATAAGCAGTCCTTAAAACCAAATTAAATAAAGAAATTTAAATATATTTCGACCATTCTAAAATAAATAAATTATCTTGACCGTCAAGAAAACTGCAATTTTGTTGACTGCTCTATTACTTTTGTGTGCTTTTGCTGACGACTTGGCTTACTTACGGAATATTAAATTACAACCTGATTTGGACAGTGCTTCTTCTTGAAGCAACAACATTTGGCTACAGGAGTTGGACAAATAACAATAGTAATTGGCTACAATAATAATAATAATAAATAATTTAATTAGTTCACTATAATAACCTTTGACTTCGTTCATAAGTGTTATTTTGTGGCCTAAATTAATACATAACTTTTGACCTTCGCAACTTTGATTGTAGGTAAAGTAGGTAAATAACTTTGATCACTAATAATTACTAATTATTCCTAAGGTTATTCTTTTTAACAATGAAAAATTATATACCATACGATTATTTTATTCTGTTTGCTTAACTGCAAAATCGAATGCTGGGTACAATTATAGCGAGATAAATTTGTAGCAGTGTCTATATCATTTCTAACTCTTTCGCCGCATTAAATCGAATTATGCGAATAGGTAATTAGTTGATTTACAATTTACGCTACAGTTGAACATCACTAAAATATTTATAGTCATGTCAATAATAATAATAAGAATAGTAACAGTAGCAGAATACCTTTTTAAACTATCACCTTCGCCTTGTGATATAAACAAAAAATGTATCACCAGGTATATGTAAAATGTATAACCACACACACAAACCGCAGGGCAACTTGTGGCGAGCTGAATGTGAGTGGCGACACTGCGGTTCTGAATGCCTCAGAGAGTCGGTTAGGGCATCGTCCCCGACTTGCCGTTACTGGTTGGCTGGGGTGGAACTTCAAGAGGGCCCGTAGGACTCTCAACTCTGGCTTGCCTTGGTCGGCCGGTCAGGGAGGCTGCTAAAGCTATATGCTTGGGGGTGGAAGTGTCATTTTCAAGGGCATAACTACGAGGAAACCCGCTCCCGGTCTCCGTTGTCATAAGACCCGTGATGGTGAAACCGGCACCGCACCGCCCGACACCCCTAGCCACTCGCACCGGTGTTGCCCTCTGCTGCTGGCTTGTATGTCTATAGTGGCTATTCAGGGGGCCCATCTAGTGAGTTGGCTAATCACCGTCTGCCCATTGCATTGATGCTATTAGTATATACAGGGTTGTCGGATAATTAATGGATAACCTTGAAATGTCTTATAGTAGAAATGACGGCCGTTCAGAAAAAAGGAAAAGAAATAAAAAAAATTAAAAATAAATATTTAAAAGTGTAAGCTGTATTAGCATAGCATACTTTTGACTGTCTATCTATTAGCATAATTAGTGTTTAATAATAAAACAACAAAAAGCCGATGGATTTCATTAATTTATGGTCGTAGTATACAAGAAAGTTATACATGGTATTTAAAAAAAAAACACATATCTCAGGTAGTAGTTAGGATAGATATTTTCATATTTTTTTCTGAACGGCCATCAGTTCCACTGTAAGACATTTCCAAGTTATCCATTAATTACCGGACACTCTGTTTAGTTTTCCATCTATAGTTAGCAATATACAGGTCCACCAAACACCCATACCTATAGCCCATATATTAGAATTCATACGTAGCAATAGTCCTACGCCTGCTGCGGCTAGTGCTGCTGTAGGTGTTCCATCCCACCTTTGATTAAAACTCTCGAAGTGCCTCTTCCCGTTGGACCTATGTCTCCGTGAAAGCCTCCTAAAGGGCCAGTATTTTCTAATATAATATGTTAGAAAGTACCTGTGATAAGAGAAACATAGTAATAATAATTCTTTATTGACACAAATTAAGCTACAATAATTTAAAGTTCTCTGACCCTGCATTAGTAAAAACTGTGTTGTAGGAGCCAGTGTCTTCCCCCTATTAGTCATTAAATTAACACATAACGTAATTAAGTTACACTTCAATTCAGGGCTATTACACTGGTAAGCGATTGTTTATGTACCTTTGGCAGTCCAACAATCAATTGTACACCAATGTTAAGTTATAAACGTTAAAAGATTCTCAACATCATTGTAGTCCATCAAATTCAACCATTTGAGAATAACTTTTTTAATAGATTACAGATACAATATCTTATTATGCATTCACAGAGTGCTCTATAAGTTGATATAAGAAGGAACATATCTTCAACGTTTCGAATGTTTTTAAACAAATATATTATCTTTCTAATGCTAGCTGTCATAGTAATTATATGCTGTTTCCAATTAACCTGTTCATCCACTGTTACACCAATATATTTTATGGAAGTTACTCGAAATTAATATGTACAGGTACAGCCTACATTATCTATTTTACGATTGCAGGGGTAAATATGAATTTTAAGTTATGAGTTACTGGCGGCTGGCCTATGGTAGATTTGCTGAAGCAGGTGTATTTAGTTTTGCCTGTGTTTATGGTAAGAAGGCTGTCTTCTAGCCGGGAAGTAACTTTTGCTAGTCACTTTTCTGCTTTATGGAACACGGCATCCCAAGTGCCTCCGGTAAACGACAAGACGGTATCGTCAGCAAACATAATGGTATTCATGCTGGGCATATTCGTTGCATTACATAAGCCATTAACTTATATAGTAAACAGTGTAGGGCCAAGCGTACTACCCTGCGGAACACCATATCTGCAGACAGCATAGCCACTTTCAATGCCTGCCACTCACACATTCTGTGCTCTATCCGATAGATAGTCCTTGAACCAATCCAGAACCACACCTCTCATACCAATATTTTCAAGTCGTGTTAATAGTATAGAGGAAAAGACACTGTATGAAATGCTTTTTGGAGATCCAAAAAGACACTTGTTGCCTTTGTCTAAATTAGATACTATATTTGATACAAATGTCTAAACTTCATCTTCAGTTGATTTTCTTTCCTGAAAACCAAACTGAGACTCGCTAAGCATTCCATTTTTTTTCTATTTAATTAATTACCCTTCTATTAACTATTTTTCTTATATTTTTGACAGCGTTGACAAAAGAGATAAGTTTATTAAAGTCTGCTTTCGTTTTGACAATTTTAGATCCTCGCTGGTTTCAGCATGAATGGGTGGGATCAACCGGGGTAGTACTACCCTCTCACAGAATACCGGCGTGAAGTAACGGTACCCGTATTGTTGCGTTTCGTATTGGTGAGTGAGAGTGCCGGAAGCCCAGTTACCCCAATCCTTATCCAACCCTTTCCTTCGTCCTTTCCCTCCTTCATTCCTTTTTAAAGGGCTGGCAACGCACTTGTTATTCCTTTGGGGTTGCAGGTGTCTATGGGTGGCGGTAATCGCTTACCATCAGGCGATCCGTCCGCTAGTTTGCCACCCGATACCATTAAAAAAAAAATCCGGAGAATGATCAGTTAATTGTTGATCAAATAAAACGGTTTTGCAACTTAAGGAACATTTCACCATAAAGTGGTCAATACAGGTATTAATACGCGTGGGCTTATTTATACCCTGTATAAGTCTGAACACGGATATTAAATTAACATAATCCTGTGCAGAGCTTGATAAGGACCCTGGCAGGATATCAATGTTTATGTCGCCTGTCAAAATCATGTGTTTAGTATGTACATTACTAAACACTTTATCAAGTGATTCTAAGTAAGTAGTCATATTCCTATAGCTTGAAAAACGATAAAAGCAAATGATTGTATAATCGTCAATGAACCGTTTGTATACCTTTTTATCTTATAGTATTGGAATAGACAATACTAGTAAGAAAGTTGTGTCTCAGGTAGATCATTTTGTTCAACGGCTCACGAAAATAAACATTCAAAGATCTTTTCAAATTAGCGCTTTCTTGCAGGACACTGTAGTACATCACCTTTTACAATAAAGCGAGCAGTGACACTGTAGTACCAAATGTACGAAATATATAAATTACGTAGGTCCAATGAAAGTTTTTAGAATAGGCCAGTAAGAAAAGCAGCCGATGAAAAATTTATAAAAACGTATTAGGAAGTGAGTCATCGTTCTTACAGTGCGGACCAGGCACCTTGTGACTTGTATTCTTTCCAAAAATAAACTACAATTTTAGAGTAATTCATTTTATGAAAACTGAAGGTGCCGTGGCTGCGCTTGAAAAATAAGTTGTGGAAGAGAGTTCTCTAAAAAAGAGTGAGCTTACTGCTTCAGTCAATAGTTCCATCTCATACGATGGTGGTTCTTAGAAAGGAATGGAGACTATTAGATATCATTCCGTTTTTCATTTTCTAAAACTATCAGTGTGAGCCCTGTACTAACCAATCAAGATCATTCCAAAATCCTCAACTGGAATGTTAACTGGCTTCAGACCGATTGATCATAGAGCAGTATTAATAATTATTAATAATGCTTTCTGACCAACCGGTCTAGGTCAGTGTGAGACATTTTTCACCCTTGTTGTTTGGTATTGCGAATGTACATCGTGGCGACGGGTCGGCACTTCTCTCAATAGCAGTAAGGCGTTATGCACTGTGGTTGACACGGCAGATGGCAATAGACTTGCCATAAATAATAAGAAATATAGGAATAGTGCGTGAAATACACCGCTACTTATCGTCTGACTACACAGTCAGGGGATACACTATATCCGACACAGTAGATCTAAGAAAGTTATATAAATATAAATTTCATTTTGTTATTGTTGCAGCTACCACGGAGGCATTTCCAGTTAATTTTGATGTAAGTATCATGTACTTTATTTAGATAAACATTGAGAAGTGAATTTACAAAAAGTGGAAAGCATAACATTTTGTAAATTTTCTTTAATAAAAGTATACATATTAGACGATAAGAATTATTTATTTATAATTTCAAACTTACTAAATATTATTATTAAAGGAGTACAGTTAGTTTAAATAATATTCAAATAAATGTTTATGTACCTCTGTAATAGTAATAACTAGATAGTCGTCTATGTAACGCCTAGTGTGTAGGTACAATATGAAATTAAATTCTGTGTTAACATTGTTATTAATTATTACTTCAGTATTATTTGTGTTATTATACGTCTTATGCGTTATACATCTCGTCAAGAATGAACTCGATTCTAATTTTATTCTAAAACGCCTCGAAGAAAGTACTCGTGGTTTGTCTCTTGCCCAAGGATTTTCAGATTGTCGGGACTTTCCAAGCCGCTAGGACTAGCCGTCGGGTGGTCGGTTACGCAAAAACTATACTAAAATTAAAACTCATACATTTAAAATATGTCCACCTTGCGTTTTAGTATACAAACTACGGTGCAATCCGCACTTGAATTTAGAGCAGTGTATCGAGTACAAGAATTTTACTTACTCTACATTGTAGATGAAAACTTTTGTAGTTCTATATTCTATTCTATCATATACACACAACACCATCTAACTCAAACTAAGCACAGCTTGTAGTATGGGTATTAGACAATGGATTAACAAACATATATTTTTTTTTATTGTGAATTCATACATATTATACATCAATCAATCAATTAATCAGCCCACTTCAGTCCACTGCTGGACATATTATACATATTATACATATTATACATATTGCAGGCAAATACATTATAATTATACTTCCTTTATTTATGGAGCTACTTAAGTAAGCGCAGTGTTGTCAACAGTTTTTTTGTGTGCACTTCATTAATCCCTAAGAGACTACTCTTTTCAGAATCTGAAAATCGTAATTAGATTTGTGCATTCAACTTTGTCGGTCGCTCTGAAGTACGACGCACAATCCTTACTTATAGTGTAGTCAAGCGCGTAAGACACCAAGCGTTGGTAACTTGCTAGATACACCCGCAGTCATTTGTTTGTACAGTAGTCAATCGTGACACCAAAGAATAGACAATTATATATTGCCATCACTTACGTACGTAACATTTAATATATCTATTGCCAATTTAATTTAGCTTACTGTGAACTGGTACGTATTTTTTGTTAGAATGTCAACCTATAGCATACATTTTCTTCTTGGGTTTAATTATTTCTCATCATAGTGATGCGGTCTACGTTTTAATTTAACCAGGCATAGCTGCGATTGTACGCGGAATGACTTCTCTTTAACCGCCGCTACAAAGTGATAATAATTTATCTCAAAATTTATACAGCATGCCATTAATATACTATCATATATGTTCACCATAGTCGAACGATATAATAGAAAAACGAGGTCGTATTGATGAAATAAAATAATCAAAACAAGTACTGATATATTATCATTTATTATAATGCTAGAAGACATTTTGTTGACAGACGTAATTAGTAAAATTGCATGCACCAAAAGTAGTTGTCGCTACTATTGTGCTCCCTTCCATATTGTACCATAATTGAACCACGCTGCTCTCCAAATATTTTTACGATTTTGATCTTTTAACATCGTTCCACTATTTTGCTTTACGAGGCTGATCAAACAGGATTCATGCATTTGGTCGGGATAAAAGTAGCCCAAGTCATTTTCAAGTCCATAAACTACAATACTCTTTACATGCTTCTCACCAAGTACCTAACAAGAATATAGATATCCTTAACAATTGAATTGACATATAAAAGAGTTGAATGCATGATTAGTATATGTTTTAATTGCTGTAAGTCGACTCACGGCATAGCGGTCATTTAATTTTGCATGAGTCCCCTAGTTCTTGACACTACCAAATTAAAAATTTTCTTGACACTTATATGTAGCTCGTGTATTAATATAGTAATTCAACTATTTTGAATGTATATTTAAAAATTAAATAATGTTAATAATTAAGTTTCGAGTTATATTTGACTATTTTATATATTTCTGCACATTAAAACAATACAAGAATACGTAAAATAAATACATAAGTAAGAGTATGCACAGAAATCCTTCTTGGCATGCGACACCTCTCACGAAGGAGGAAGAATACCAGTCAAATGGATTTATCATATGGGAGAGATTGTATTTTCGGCCACAAAGGAGCTGTTAGCTGCTGCATTCAGTTGGACAATTAGCTAAATAACTGAATAGGCTAAATCCATTTAAGGTCGAAATTCTAGAGAGGCACTGGTGGAAAGCTTCCTTTATTGTAATAAAGCTGAAAGCTAATCTCATTTTCACATGTTTTACTTAAAATACGTTGATTTTTTTATCTTGATATGAATTATAAACCAATTAAATAGGTCAATACCTAACCTAAAAACAATTTTTTAATGAATTATCAGAACCCACTATAAAAACTTTATCCCGAAATTGGAAGCAGAGCAAAATTTTGTGTGTGTGTACTTAACTAGATTGTAAGTAGTTTACACGCCCCGCCGCATCAAGGCGTGCGCGCGAGAGTCAGTGGCCTACTAGCAAGCATCCGAGGTAGCCGCCGTAACACCACCTACAGTATGCTAATTCGTGTTAATAATAACAATTCAGCCCTCTTTACAAACTGTCCCACTACTGGGCACGGGACCACGTCTTAGTACAAGAAGGTTTAAGACATAGTCCACCACGCTGCCAATCCGCACTGAGCTGCAGTGCGGGTTGGCAGCGTGGTGGACCATGACAGACTTCACATATCTTCGAGAACATTATGTAGAACTCTCAGACATATCGGTTTCTTTACGATGTTTTCCTACAACTTTAAATAGCGATATTTACTATTTAATACGCATACAACTTTGAAAAGTCAGCGGTTCGTGCCTTGGAATCGAAGTCAAGACCTTTACGTGGCAGTTGAACGGTTCCCTACAAGGCTATCGCTGCTCTGAAATTATCCTAAGAATAGACTATACAGTAACACTGTTCACAGAAGTCTTCCTCTTCACTTCGCGTTGATATCTCCGATAATCGCTTCGTCTGTATTCTGAAATAACTGAATCATGTGAGATCACCCAGGGCTATTTTTTTACACCCTTGGTAGAAGTTTCTTAAACTTCGATAGAACAAATATAAAAAAATAAGACTAGAACATAATAAAACGTGAACGATAAACAGCTTCAACTTCTAGCGACTCTCGAACTTTTGCCGCTGCGGTAAGGTCCAGGACTGGGAAAGGTTAAGTTGCTAAGTCTTATGTGTTGGTCACTCTAGGAACTTAGGCACATGATAACCATGAGTTAATAAAAGATACATTTACTTAATATAATGCTTGGTAACGGATCTTATTCGCGATAAAGTATTTGAAAGGTAATTGATTATGTTCGTAGCTCAGAAAGCAAGTTATTTAATAAAACTATTTGGACTGTTAACAATTTGGTGTAATACGAGTCTAAAAGGTACAATATAAAATATTTATAGTTAACGTGGTATCGCCGATTCTATTCTCCCATTAATTTTTATTTCTTAATTGTTCCAGGATACAGCAAGAAATGTTTTTAAAATATGGCGCTTTGTTCCTATTACTGCTCCCACATTATTGACCGACAGTGTGTACATAACTCGCTGTAAAGAAAAACATTGTGATCTATCCACTTGGAGCCCTATAAAACTCGAATATTTTATTTCATATTATAAAGAAACATGTTGGTATTTAAACCATAAAAAAACTACAGATAGAATATGCCATAGATGTCATCATGAGTGGCAATGTTATCAAAGAAAATGCGAAATTATTAAAATGTTTTTAAACGGGGATTTAACCATTTTAGTTAAAAATAACTATGGCGCAACGCCACTCATAGACACAACTGCACAGGAGGATTATTTAGAAGAGGCAACCGATTATACTAAGCTGTCAAATAATGCTACCCCTTCGCCAACCGACATCGAAATGCAATCAAACTACAAAACTGTTATACAAAATAACGGATTCGTACATATTTCCGAAGATAATATCCCAGAGGTTTCCGCTTACGGCTTATACCCCAACACACCGCCTTATGAATATCGCACTATATATGACCATTACTCGGAAGAAATATATAATATGATAAAGACGACGTCACAAGAAAATTCTGAGAATGAATCAGAACCGGAGATCTTGAATTTTTGCAATGAAACCACAGATGATAGTTTGGAGAATATGATTACGATTGAACACCGTAAGTTTTGGTCACAATTACCAAAAGACGCATATTTTAGACCAATTAGTCCAGTTGGCAAACGGCCAGGAGGAAATCAGCCACTTGTATTGAATGACAATATATTGACACACCGCCAACCGTTGTGTGATATTTTGAATACTTCAGACAGTCCACCTGCTTGTGTTCTAGGTTTTACTCATCAACCGAGAACCCCCGGAGATGAAATGCCGCGAAGCTTCGTAGGTAAGCATTAATATATATTAAGTTACGGTTTCTTTTTCATTTTGATTAATTTGGGGTGTAGTATATGTCCGGCAACGGTCTGCGCGCTATTGCTTCTATACCGTTATGTCACATTTAACACAAAATTAAATAAGAGAAATCTCTAATGAACAATGATCACCGAATTAAGTAATTGTTTTATTTACAATAATTGGTTGTTGGTTACAGTTTGCCAAAATCAATTTCTTTAATAATTAACAATACTATTATCGTACTTGGGATCGTGCTCTGTTTACCGAAGTACTTTATAAACATACAACTTATGGACACAAAGTTCATCCAGCCTCAGATTAACCATATGTCGATCATACAAATAATAATATTGACCCGTGTGGGGTTCGAACCCCAACCCACACGGCGGCAGCAGCGAAATGACTGCTTGAACCGCTCTACATCCGTGGAGTTTTATATTGATAGCATTACTCTGTTTGTAACATGTGAAGATAACGCTTTTTGTAACGTGTATGTAATTCTGGCTTTATATCGAGCCCAACCCGGTCTGTTGGCATCGACGCGATACATCCTAGCCTTCAGTACCGCGATACTGAAGCCCTAATCCTTCCCTAATCCTTCTCCTCTTCTGCTGTTACTGATGATACACCCGGTGTTAAAAGGGCTCGGTTTTGATTGGCAGGAAAAAATAAAAAGATATTCTTACTAATAGCAGCATAAACGTTTCAATAAAATGCTGTAGACCACATCCGCCAATTGCAATTAGGCATAATCTACTTTAGAAACGCAAGCTTTACTTATAGATAATATCTAATACCTACATCAGTTTATTATCTACCACCCACCACTTTGCACATGCAGTTTTTTTTTAAGTACACGGGTATTACGCTTTTAGCTGACCGCACGGCAAATAGAGTGATAATGAAAAGGCATAAAGGCTTAACTTGGCTATAGCAGACACAGCGTGCAAAATTTACTATATTTATCCAATAGTCATTACTATACCTACATGAAGTTTAGTCATAACTACAGACAAACTGTTGTATTTCAGGCAATAAATCAACTGATTCAAATGAATCATTTTTAAATTAAGTGTAACAGCTGTACATGTAATTTTTATGTTTAGTTACTCCTCGTCGAAGCACTTGGTTGGTTCTAATAGTTATATTTTGTAACCCTACTCATTCCCTTGTTCAACGTCAGCAATTTATTGTAGCCTTACCAACTCATTGTAACCTCACATACTCATTGTAATCTCACCGATTAATTGTAACCTCACCAGGTCACCGTTACCTCACCAAAAATTACACAATTAGGTAATATTTTTAATTCGTGTAGCACGCACGAACACGCAACACGAGCATTGGATCTTAAAACACTTTACCATCTAAATATAGCCATGGCACAGCGCTTGAGAATTTGTAACCAGGTCCAGGAACATCTAATAGATACGATAGGATATTATTTGAGGAAACTTTCATATACACATGAATAACATTTAATTTTAGAATACTCACAAAACAAAATCTTAGTACCGAATCAATGAATGCCGCTTGACTCACTCGAATATATAAGGTAATAATATATACATACTTGCATCGAGTTCAATATATAGGTATCTAGGCTAGTTAATGTTTCGAATATCACTGAACTACAAAATTATATAATAGACATACATATCTACCTCACTTATTGTAATAATAATACTTATTGTATTTAACTTCACACCATAGGATTAATACGTAGTATTGTACACTTGCATGTCGTTGACGAGCTCACCAAAGAGAGCACTGACAGCATGCTAGTGATTTGAATTTATTAAATATTTTGAATTAAGCATTTTAGCCAGGGAAGCCAGCCGTTACGGCCGATACCTACGGTATAAAGGTACAGCCAGTGCACATATTATTGTATTCTTCATGCGAAACATTTGAATTTTCATTCTTTTGTAGGTACATTAAAAGGGTTCATTTATCTCTTTTGTACCATAATAGCCAAATCGTCCTAGAAAGCATTTTCCGTTTGTACTACTCTCTTAACTATGTTCCTATTTATAACTTGCTTACTTATCGAATGATCATGTACCTGTCACCTCAAGTTCGCATCACTCAACCATCGTTCAACTATTAAACACCGCTTATTCTTGTCATTTACCCATCACCTCAAATCCGCATCGATCTAGTACCGTTAATTTAATAATATCACATACTCTTGTTATGTACCCGTCATCTCAAGATCGCCTCGTTCTAGTACCGTTCATTTATTAATATCACATATTCTTTTTATTCTTAGTTCTCTCTTTCTAGTTTCTCGTTCTAGTACTGCTCATGTCTTAAATACTATTCGTTTCAGATTACAAACCCAGCACACAGCCAGATTTGAACATAACCCCAACCCAAGTAACATATAATGCTGGACTACAATTGGAAGACATTATAAATGGGTAGATAAGTATGATAAAAATGCAGACACGAGTTAGTTTCTTTTGATAAAATAGCTGGTTAAACTACAGAAAAGCAGAACTTAAAATGCGTACATTGGAACATTATAGATTGATTAATGGGTACAAAACACACGTACCCTATTAATAATAGTTACCACGTAAATAGTTGTTATTTGATTGTAGTATTATAATCGTCTATTTTATTATTAACTAGCTGTAACCCGGGACTTGGCCCGCGTAGAATTTAACAAAAGATTTCTAAATTAAAAATAGCCAAAGATAATCCTTATAACATCATCTATTTGAAAGTGAAAGTCCCGTTAACATGGGAATTAACTGGAACAAGCAGACGGACAGACAAACATTTTAAAAATGTTTTTTTCTTATAAGTACCGTATATACTTTCATATACATTTAGTAAAAAGCTGAGATTTTGACATTACAAACAGACACTTAAATTTTATTTATTTGTATCTATTGATAAAAATAGGGTGACTGCGATTTGATAATGTTTGCAATGTTTTTTTCTTAACGCCTGGTTCATAGTACAAGCGACGTGTGTAGAAAATTATGGATATACAAAGTTTAGTCTTTTCTAGGATATATTTTAATATTCTATTGTAATTGTTGCAGGTGCCCTTTTCTCCAATACTTCATATATTGCATGGAAGAACCATGGACATACAATAAATATACTTATAATTAAATCTTAGATTATATGTCTATATTACCCATGTACGAATAAGATAAATAATAATAATAATATATTCTACCACATACACATAAATTTAGTGTAGGAAGTAATTCTGGATTAGAGTTGGGCAAAATATAATCAGGTTAATGATTAACGATTACAATTCATGCGATTATTTATTACGATCACATTAACGAAAATATGTAGTCATTGGAGTAATCATATTTGGATATTAGTAATTTTTTTAGTAATCGTTGTCATGATTATCTACTTTTTATTTTATGCAGCTTACATTAAATTTAGATACAAGCAGTCTTTTTTAAACATTTTATCTGATAGTCTATATGACTGATGGTTTGATAGGTTATGGATATCAATCAAACCATCAGAATTGATACGAGACAATTATTTCGTTAGGACTCAAGGCCCGAAAGAGTGTCTTATATTTTTACATTAGCGACGCGCTCGGCTTCGCACGTTTTCGTTAGTCTCGTCACGCAAACAACTGATTATTTTCCCTGCGAAAACTTCTAAACTCAATGTTAATCTACGAGGCTGGCTTTCTTGTAGTAACTAAGTGCACAAGACCTCACGAACGATGTAGGTATAAATGTAATTACTAGGTAGGTACTTGTTCACGTTGGACAGTCAGTTACATACAATAACAACAAAAATATTATTTTGATGTATTTTGTGTCGCTTTTCTCTAACGCCCAACTCAGAACTGGCTAAAATAAATGTTAGTGACAATAAAGTAAGAAGGAAGTTACTATATTTACTATATTTAATAATAAAACCCACCTCTCCTACTCTAGTACCTACTCGATATGGACAAGGAATATTTTTAAATGGAGATGTGCACCACAGTGCTATAATCAATCTTATTTTAAATGTCTGTCTCTAAACGTTTTGATGTTAGATATTATATAGAATGTCGATATAATTGTAATAATTAATAAAATAATTGTTTAAATTAGGTAGATATATATGAATGCAATATTCGCGAGATGACCTCCAGCCACCCTGAGGTTTGACCTGGGGGCGATCGGCTTCGCTACCCGATCAGCACCAGGTCCGAGAGGCGGCTTGCGTGTTACCACGCGCGCCTGTGTCGTGTGTCCGTCCCCTCCTCAACTGGGGAAAGTAGGGCTTAAAAGTAGTGGCACCCAAAAGGTAGTCCTGTTGTTTAGTGGCCTGTCGTTTCATACGACGGGCCGAAACCTCGGTGGGATCGCGACTGCATACGAAAGTGATTCGCGCGGCACCGCCGATTGCGGTTTTGTCGAGGAACACCGTGGTAAGTTTAGTCAGTATTACCGGGAGGTCCATTATTATAATAATTACCATCTCTCTATTACCCCGGTGAGTCCGACATAACCCCTCTGCCTGCCCCTGCAGAGTCCCAGAGGGCTATGCGTATAAGCAGTGTGTCTCGACGTCGGTGTTCGAGCGACACCGGACGAATTAAAAGTATGTAAGAGCTCTGCTCAGGTTAGCATATGTATAAACATTGTACACAAAATACACCGAGTTACATCCACAGAATTTATATTTTTATTTCCATTTGCGTCTAAGGCAATTATCGCCTAGCGATAAGTCATTTGCGAATCTCGTATGACATAATCGTAGGCGAGAATTTAGTTCTTGCCTGAATGTAAACATTTTGATACGATAATGTTTTGGCGATTATTGCTTGTGATAGTAGCGTACGATTTCTCGAACGAAACGTGTGAGAAACTCTCTCCGTCTAAATGTCGCTTAACTGATATAAACAAGCAGTGTACTGTATCTGCATAAAAATATTTTAGCGAATCAAGATGATATTAATTAAATTAAATTGTTACGTTACCCAAACTTGAGAACTATGATTGAAATCTATTCAAAAGTAAATAAGATATAAGCGTCTCGCATCTGGTCGTAGCGGGTACACACGGCTACACATCAAGTTAGACATCCTATATACGTATAACTACGCTACATACAAAATAGAGAATTGTCGGGAAGGGAGAGTGCATAGTGGTGTCGATGTAATGGTAAGGATAGGGCGTAACAAAAATATAACGCACTTTCTCGCACGATTCGCAACGTTCAACTTCTAATAGTTCAAAGTCTAAACAGTCTAGGTTGATGCGTCGCTGTGTGTACATAATACTCAAATGACAAAAAAATACATATATAATACGCGTTGTAATGTATCTGCTATTTAAATGCAGTATATCCACTTTTTCTTATACCCAAATGTAATAATTAATTACTAACTTAAATATAAAATAAATAATGGAACTATAACATTTGTACAATATAAGTGGGACGCTTAAATATTGTCTTGAAGACAATTTGCGGAAAGTAAGAAAAATTACTGAGTTGAATTTTCACATTGTCATTTCCTATGGCGTTGTGTTGTGGGATAAGACATATATAAGTTAGGTCCACGAGTTTCCCTGAAAGGAGAATTTTGAGAAATAACTAGGTATACTTACTATAACGTCGCAGTATATATTAACGAATATGTTTATAAAACAAAATATTTTCTTATATAATAAGTATAGTGATATCCGCAACTTAAATACTGGCAACAAGCATAAGGCAATCGGTCCTTATTCTAGTTTACATAAGGTTCATAATTAATTTACACCAAAGTAATTGTCGCAATCAATTTTGATACTGTTTTAACAAAAGAATGTTTCAAAGATATGAATATTTAATGTACATAATCAAACATACCATATATGGTTTGAGAAGTGTATTCCTTTTTTAAATCTATATATTTGTCCTCGTTAAGTATGCAAGGTAGAATAAGATTAATTAATAAGTTCAATTTCAAATTAAACCTTATATTTAATGGTGTTCATTTTTAAGCATCAGATAAATGTGTCAAGTTTGTAATAAAATTACATAGCTTAATATGTGTATATTTAAGTTGCTAGTCTGTAGTTCTGTTCTATTACAATATACAGGGTGATTTTGAAATCGTGTAATTCCTTTTAACCACGCATTCTACTGGTGATATAGAATAACCCTGACCATATTTTTTCTTAATTAGAATAATGGTTTCGGCAAAATTAGAGTACAGATTTTTTTCATGAAATGATTTCATATAGTCATATTTTAACCACCTGACACAATCTTAATATTTTACTAATTTAAAAATAATAACATAACAATAACTGATGTCGTAAATAATAAGGGGCAATAAAAAGGACCGCCCGTTATTATTTACGACATTAATTATTAATATGTTTTTTTATTTTAATTAGTAAAAAATTAAAATTGCCTCGGTTGGTTAACATATGACTATCTGACACCATTTCACGAAAAAAACGGTACAATAATTTTTCAAAAATAAATAATTCTAATTAAATAAAAATATGGTCAGGGTTATTCTATATCACCAGTAGAATGCGTGGTTAAAAGGAATTACACGATTTCAAAATCACCCTGTATATATTGCACACTGCGCGGATAGTGAAGTGGTTTAGGTGGTCGCCTCGCTGCTGCCACTGCGCCGAGTGTTGTGGGTTCGAATCCCACACGGGACAAAAATTTGTGTGTGCCACAAATGGTTGTTCCTAGTCTGGATGTTCTTTGATGAATTAATTATTCCTAGAGCGAGAGTTTTCTTTCAAACAAAACCGCCTACCATTTAAACTTTGATTCACTAGCATTTAAAATATAACATAAATAATATGTCGTTGTGGTGTTGTAGCTTCTGTACATTTTGAGAAATTATGTTATATCCGGCAGCCTATTTAGTCCTCACTAGACATGAATATCCCAGTAAATAAAATAAGTGGAACTATTTTGTTGTTTTATTATTATTTAAATATTCAGTCTTCTAATTATGTTGACCTTATTTAATTCTTCATCATATTATAGCCGACCCAATCAGTTGATCACATACCTATTGAAATTCTTAGAACTTTATAGGTTTTAGTAAAATAGCTATGAATAACGATATTTAAGGGGTCCCTGGCTACTGACACTGCTAAAGACTATTGCAAAGACTATTCCAAAGCTTTTGGTATTAACAAATCATGTTTAATTTGTTAATTAATCTATCACGTCTTAGAATACCAGACTTAAATAAATCGATTGTGTGGTTGCCGGTGTGCCACTGCAATTTAATAGGTTAACCGAATCTAAAACGTCAAAGCGAAGCTCTGTAAAAACGTGCCAAGCCAAGGATTCTTTATATCTTCTAAATCATACGAAAACAATAAAATGTAAGTCGCTGCATTGGGTACACACCTCTTACATACATTATTTGATAGCACGCATGGCACGAAAACTTGTGTGTTACACAAATAGTTGTTTTAAATCTGGATGATATTTGTCCGTTGTTGGATGTTTGTAAAGCCCCTCGCGACACAGGAATTCCAAGCATGGAAGTTCTTTTTAGAAATTAAATAGAGACAGTCTCAATGCTTATGTCTGTATTTGCATATAAAATTGCTAGAATGATGACAATATTTCGAAATATAGCTTTCAGTTCGACGTTTATAAATATCTTAGTCACTCGTTAAGATACATATATAATTAACGTATTATAAACCACAAATAAATATTCTAAGGTACATAAAAATTATTTTGTGGCCATAAGTGTAATAATTTGTATATTTCGATTATCAAAGACAACTCTACTTCTTTAGTGTATGTGTCAGATGATATAAATAAATTAAGCAAAATCAGAATGCACGTTTATTTAATCATTTCCAGAAAAACAATCACAAATGGTAAAAGCTGTTACAAAGTTCACAAATAATGTCTAACGACAATACAAAAGTTTAAGTAGTAGATAAAATAACGGATGATTGCCAAAACAATGTAAAATAGTCCAGATTGTTGTGCGCGAAGCGTACGTTACAATACGTAATATATTTATAATAAATTGTAAGTATAGTGAGGGAGTGGAGGGGACAGGAGGAGGGGAGGGAGTGAAGCGCGGGTGTGCGGCTGCGGAGCCGCGTGGACTTATGCTCTACTGCAGCACTCCCACCCGAATGTTACGTTACATATTATGCTTACACAATCAAAGATTACAAATAACAAACGTTTGTTCATAAAACTGAGTTTATTCTACTTGTATACTTATTTAATGACTACATTTCGTAATAATTGTAAAAATTATATATTTCCATAGAATGTAACTAAATGTATATTCTGATCTATTTATTATACGTACATGAAATCATTGATCGATACAATTTTGATACTTTAATATGATTAAAATCGTAAATTTTATTTAAAACAATTCTAAAAGCTACAAAAAAAGAAATCGTTTAACGTAAAATTAAATAACAAAAATATATGTACAATTTAGCAATAAATAATTACAAAATAATAGTAATACGAGTAAATAATGGAATCTAATAAAGACGAACATATTTTATTAATATTTATATATAAGTAATAATCGTTCAGAACGTAAAGTGGAATGAACATAAAGATAATAAAATCATGATTATAAATCTGTTGAAGGTTTGTCGCGACATTTCATTTATACATAATACAATACAATATTATTACTATTTGTTATTATTTGAGATCTAACATTGAATAGACACAAAACAGGTGTGTTCAGTAAGCTTTACACTGCAATACACGAAGAGTCGAAAATGTACAACGAAACGTTCTACCACAAGCTTACTACGACACTTGATCAAACTCCAGAAACGATTGACATCGATAACAAACGTGTTGCGACACCAATATTACATGACACGACGTATGAGTGACAAGTATGCTAGGCTGCGCGGTAAACGTTCCCTCGCTACTCGACGAACACAACCGCGATGCTCTCGGTCAGACTTCTACTCAATACAAAGAAAGGAAGCGTGATCGTAAATATCTTTTACGAACCTAAAACACTTCAACAGACCAAAATTATAACTTTTAGTCAAAATATATCCAACGACAAAGTACCGAGAGTCTAACGTTAACACTTTAAATGCAATACGTTTATTATTTTCAATAATCGCTAATACTAAGTATATTATCGTAGTACATTATTTAACATACACGCTAGCATTAGAAATTATTTGATTCACAATAATCACAACAATATAATTGTGTTACATTAAAACTTACTTAGTCGACTGTCCTTCAATAAGTCCTACTAACAAAACTACATTCCGACTATTCAGACTTGTACGTAGCGTTGATCCTGCTTCACGCGCATATTGAGGCTGGTGCGAATACCGCGTATATCAGTTGTAACACATTGTATAGATCTTAATAGCACGAGCCCGAGCTCGAGTAAGCGCATCACTCAAGTAGGAGCATTGTTATTTTAGTCAAATATATCACAAAACTCAACTATGTTTTTTATAGAAAGGTTTTGTTACGTATAATTTATATTCCTACAACGAAGTCATATTTATACGTACGATTAAAATATTGAACCGAATTATATTGATATGCGGTACAATAAAAACGCAGAATTATTTATTGAATACCGTTCGAATTACAGCGCATTACAGTTTCTTTGTAGTATGGCGCTACAACATGTCGAGAAATGTAAACAAAACAAAAAAAGAAGAGTGTTTCGCTTAAGGAAAATGAAGAAATATAAATGAATGCACGTATCGATCATGCTCAATCGCATTCTAGCAGAATCACAGCACTAGTACGTCTTCGGCCGACCATCGTCGGTCCAGCGGCCGAGGACCGCCAACCTTTCTCATTAATACAATATCAATAAAGAGTCAGTTAAATCGTATGCAAGGGACGAAGGTTAAAACAATCTAAGTAAACTTCAGACTTATATCAGTCTCGTTGCGAATCTCATCGATATTCAATTTCGCAACGCCTTATAATAATTCGCGTTAACAGTCTTTAGATCTGCCGATACGCATTATTCAAATACGAAGGGAGATGGGATCGTAAACAAAAGTCTTTGAAACACTGACTCGAACGAGTATAAAATAACGGCTCGAGTGGCACAAAGCGGAGCTGACAGTATTACGAGTGATTCGAGCGATTCATCAAGTCGTTATTTTAAACTAACAATACCACTCACATAAAATGTTTATGATTTAGCGTCGGGTTCTGCTCGGCACCCGAGTTTCAGAACGACAACAACGGGTTGTGGTGGGTTGTTTGGTAGCCGGGCGGCGAGGCCGCTGGCCGTCCTACATGTTGTAGGCTATGTATATCGCGTCTATCTGATCGGAAAGGAATCCGTCACGAAGATGCATGCGCTGCTTCTCGCCGCGTGAGTTGATGGGGACTACTCCAGGGTCTACCACCACGACCACTCCGACGATCAGGTGGTGCTCCTCCAGCACCGTGTTGGTCACCAGCGGCACCAGGTTCAGCGCCTCGCTGTCGTTGCCATCCAGCTCCACCACGACCACCAGCAGGTTCGTCCAGGTGAATACGGCGCTGGAATTATAAAAAGACGTCTTAGTTCCATGTAACCCTTCCTATGTGACTGGTATCATATTACGTCTTGTTTTAATCGTTCACCACACTAACCAAACACGAAGGTCAATAAGGAAGACATCACCTGTACGATGTTTATAGAACACAAAAACGTGTGTGAAATTCGCTCGCGTAAATGTAGGTTAGGTTAGATTAAGATACCAACAATACTTTTTCTGGGTGAAAGGTCCCCTACGTCCTTTTCTGTACCTCTGAATAAGTGTATACGAAATTTCATGATGTTTGATCGACTATTCAAGACGTGAAAGCGTAACAAATAAAATCACATTGGCATTCACATTTATAGAATTACTAGATGTGCCCGCATTTATCGTTACTGCGCCGCCGCCGTGGGTCGTAGCGTGATGTTATATAGCCTATAGCCTTCCTCGATAAATAGGCTATCCAACACTAAAAGATTCAATTTGAAGATAAATACGCTATCTAACACTAAAAGATTCAATAAAGATTCAATTTGAACTAGTAGTTCTTGAGATTAGCGTGTTCAAGCAAACCAAACTCTTCAGCTTTATAATATTAGTATAGATTTAGGATACGTGATACGTCACAACAGTGTAACTAGCTTGTAGGCACCTTGTGCTGACACACAGCTTTTATGAAACACACGGCGCTGTGTCGCCGTAAAACCAGTCGCGTACCGAAACACCGACAGGACAGTAGGGAACACGCATTCTTATGTGTTGTTATTCTTCTTAAAAAACGAAATAGAAATTGTTTATTTGTAGTTATGACGATTTTTATTCAGTTTATTTAAAATATTTTGTAATACTTAAGGCACCATTTGACATCAGTGTCTGGTGTCAGAGTTGGATAAGACGCAATAATACGTTCTCCGCATAGGAGCACCTTTCTAGAAACCGTAGAAACGTTACTATCTTGTCCATCGTACTATAGATCTGACTTCATAAAAAGTTAGCCGCATAGAGATGGCGACATTGACAATGTGATTCCGCGATGGTTTTCTAAAGTGTATTACATGTATATTTTTCACCTTTGTTTTAAATCGTACGAAATAAGGAACCAGCTTGTCTTCTAACGGAAGTAAATCCCAAAAACATATACGACTCAAAGGTATAAAACCAATTTTAACGCATATGTCCGGTGATATTTATGGATCTGATATATTATAAGTGTCAGTCAGTCATCCATATTGTAATAATAGCTCGGAGGAGTTGCGATTACATGCGAGAGTGATTCGCGTGGTCCCGTCGGCTCTTGCTGTGTCAAAGAGCACCGTGGTAGGTTTAGTCGGTATTACTGGGATATCATGATGAGTCCGACACAAGGTCTCCAACGCCCCGCGGAGAGGTTATGTAAATACAATATTTGCTAAGTCTAGTAAAAATAGAAACGTACCATTCAGCGATCTTCTTGTGGCACCTCATTACGGAATTCTCAATATCTATCGGGTGATAGCGCATCCCGCGAAGCATGATAGTTTCATCCAAAGCGCCCACTACGAACACAGCGTCGTGGGTGTCGTGAGTGTCGGCGCCGATGTTGCTGACGCTGCCGCAAGCCGACGCCAGCGACTCGGTGTCACTGTCTCGTGCCATCATTGAAGAAGTATCATCCGACTGAGTTGTCGTAGTAATCTCCGTTCGTCGCAAAAAGCCTAAATAGCCAGTACGAGCGTACACCTCGCCTGTATTACCGGTGACCAGTTGAGCGCTGAAGTGATCAGCATAATCACTCTCATCGCCATAAATAGTGAAATATCCACTCGCATTGTGGGGCGACTGCACCCATATCTCACCCAAGTGAGAATCTCCACATTGACCTTTAGTTTCAGGATTTGCTGTGATCACTTTGACACCAGGCAGTAGCTTGCCAGATTCCATCAAGCATAAAGAGTGTGGGCTGCCGCGTTCTACCAATGAAACACGATCGTTTCTTAAAGCGCGGAGATCGACGTACACAGTAGACGGCTCAGGACTAGATGCGCCTTGAAGGCAAATTGCAATATTAACGCGGCAGCCGAATGATGTGGAGACAGCCCTCGGGCTAAGGCCGAGAGCCGAGAATAGCTTAGAGAATGAATTAGTCAAGTTAATGCGAGGTCGTTCTTCAGCCACTACAACGCATGTCCTCACGCATGCCAGGCTAATGCCTTTAGCTTTGAGTTGATTCACAGAGCTGCCTAAACCTTTGGTGCACAGCTCCATAACTCCATACGAACAGAAAGTATCACGCACTTTGTATTGAGAAACAGCGCTAAGCCATAAACCTGGATTGATTTCAACCTCAGACGGTGGGATCAGAATGGAATGATGACCTGAGTAGATGCTACTAAGGCACCAAAGAGCAAAGCCGAGACCACAATACGGGTCCAAGCAGAGCGCTATATGGCGAGACGGGTACAGTTCGCACGCGATTTTCATCGAGCGGCAAAGGGAGGTTACGGCAGCATGAGACATTTTTATACCGGCGAGCATTCCAGTGGTGGACACACTGAAATCTAAATATGCCAGCATTTCAGCTGTCGGCGCTCGGTATAGAATGGGCAGCTTTTTCTTGGGCATATCGTCGGTGTCGAGTGTTAACGGCCAAGCCTTGCTGTCGAGTACGTTGCTAGCCTCCTTGGAGCGCAGGAGCTTTATCACAGATTGGTTAGAGAGGACCAGAGTAGCCTTGCTCACATCCACTATCATTCTTACTGTTGGCAGTGTGGTGTGAAGATTTTGTGGGTGTGGTGGGCGAATAGTGACAGGAACCGCACCAACGTACAGACACCCATAGAATGCGCAAATGAGGTCTAAGCCAGGTGGAAATATCAGAGCCACATGGTCACCGGTGTTAACACGACCCTTTTCGAGCAGTAAGTTGCCGATACGCTCGGCTTTCTTGTGCAGTTCGGCGCAAGTGAGCACTTTGGAGACTTGACCCTTCGAGTTGAGCAGAGTGAAGATAATATGGTCCGAGGTGCTCTGTGCGCGCCATCGCAGGATTTGGGATATAAACTGGTACTGAAATGTGATATAATAAACATATCAGTACAGCCGTGTATATTAGCGATACGATCATTTAACATTTTTAAATATGTATAAATTAATTTCTGAAGTAAGCTATTTCTAAACCAATATTATCAATCGTAGTTATTGTTAACCACAAAAGTAGTTAGACAGTCTAAATATTAAGATTAAAGTCTGGGGTACAAACTCGTTCTAACTTTCTTCATATTTAAAACTATGAAAGATTTTCGATAGGAGAACATCTCTCATCATGCTGACTGATCAAATAATCATCGAAATAATTATTTCGACATACAAAAATTACAGAAAGAAATTCCAATTACTCCCTACACTTGCTTCGTTAACTCTGAGAGTATTATTCTAAGCAGATATATGTATATGCGCGATTGGATCTGTTATGTATGAGTTCTTTATTATTTCTATCTTATCTTCCTTCAACTAGCGACCTGAGTTGGCTTCGCACGACTTTGTAAGCCTCACCACAAAAATAAATGATCGTTTGTCACCTAATTATAAATCGCTAATATCTCCTAAAATATTTATATAAATGATATGAATTGAAATCAAAGTTGTACTCTCATAGTATTTAGATCGCACGAATTGATTGCACGTTGAATGCGACTTTGTTTGATACTATATTTAAATAGAGACAGAGATAAAGCTTAGATATCTATAGATATAGACTATAACGATATCCCAAATTTGATTACCAAGTTACGCAAAGTGCGCTTTACCATTACGAAACAACAGCACAAAGTCTGGCAGTATACCCGGTTGTATTGAACCCACATGATATCGGTATGTTTGATAATCGCTTTTATTTTAAAAGCACTGCTCTTACAACTTGCGTTATATATTATTCCAACTTCTATGTTTAAATTCGATTAACCGAACATGTCACTTTTACGTAAGTACTTACTACTATATATATATATTATACTTCTTCTACAAGTCGGCCATAAAATACAGCACATTATCATAGGGCAAAATATACGTGAAATATAATCTCACCTTTCTAGCAGCGTCCGAATCGTCAGTGTATCCCATGTCGCGTCCCTGAGCAGACGCGAGACGATTGCCCTGCACTAAGTTGCCTACGATCACGGAGGCGGGACCCACATCTGAACACAACATTACAAAATACATTACACCATTCAAGCTATTCAGCTGATTTTCCACATTAAATTTATCGCAAACGTTTATTATAAAAATAAAATCGCGGGCAGCATTAATTTATAAACAATAGTTGCACTTATTCTGAACAGTTACATATAAATATTTTGATAAAAATGAACGCCAGCATGTCTCTAGATGCGTTTGTCGCTATAGGCACTGTTAGTAACTGTATCGAACGATGTCGTTTGGGTGAATGATGTAGTAGACAATGCAGATTCTATCTATAGGCGTATATGTTGCCCAAGAATTCATCGAGATGCACATAACTACATCATCACACGAAACGATTTTAAAAATTAATTAGGAATGACACGTTATGACGTTAAATAAGGCACATATTTCGCAATGCTTTGCCACGGCTGTTATTTATATAATAGCAACTGCTATGAGCTAGTTTATGTATATATTCCTTCTTCCAATAAAAAGCTGAATATGTTTGTGTTAATTCGCAGTAACAAGATTATAATTTTAAAATAATAATGACTTTAATGACATCTAAATGCTTGAGATTTTGTGCTAATTTTCATTAATAAGAAAGTCTTTCATCTTTATTTGATAAAAGCATTCTAAAGTTATAAAAACACTTAATTTTAAAACATACATCCAATGTTAAAAAATACCATCTGCATGCTCACTATTGTTTGTATGTATACGCATGTTTTAACAAATAAAATTATCTTATCTTATCTTATCTTAGTAATACCTAATATATTTTATTCTATAGCTTTGTCATAATAAATATTGTACGCACAGCAGCACGAGCACGATACAAATGGCCATTATAAAATCACAATAAACAACAAAACAAATAGTCATAATGGTAAATTTTGGTCAACCAAACAAAATTTCAAACATTGTTTTATTTTGATTTAGCATCACTTAGCAATTAGCATAAATTGTTAATGCTAGTGTATGAGGCTCTTACCCGAATGTATCTCGCGTGGTTTGGGCAGGTTGGTAACACAGGTGTGCGGGCACATGAGCACGTTGGCAGGGTGGAGCGTGCCCTCCAGGAAGCGACGCTTGCACTCGCTCAGGTGGATACCTCCGAGGGGTGTCTTCGGCAGGTAGTTGGGTTGTACCAGCGCCAAGCAATAGATGCCCACTTGATGAATCGAATCCACAGCTTGCAGAACTCGGGACATCCATTGGAAGGACTGAAATTGCGCACATGTTAAAATTAGTACATAGATAAGTTTCATGATTATAGAATAGATCACCAGAAATTCTATAATCGCAATGAATACATATTGCACACGTGGATTTTATAATAATATTTGATACTCAAAAGTTAAAATTACCAACAGATTATAATCAATTATTTTATTGCATGGGTAATAATTTTTATTCCATTTCGTAGTAAAATATACAGATTTTTAAGATCGGACATTACTACTCTTACTACTATCTTTATTTTATAAGAAGTTCGATTTAGAAATCGTTTAAACATTGACACCATTAATAAGACATCAGTTAATATTACCCTTGTATGTTATTAATGTATTGTAAAGACAATTACTTTATTCATGCGTATTAAGGAAACAATCCTATAAAAAACCTTAAGGTGCGTAATAAGTGCACCAACAAGTTGACCACAAACATCTGAATCACGTCGTCTCACCCACATGTTGTAATACGGTCTTATGAGTAACATCATTTCTCGTGAAAACAACATTAGAACAATATTCTTACTAACGTCAATATCAATATAATGACCGTATTATTTGTACATTAATAACTCTATGAACAAAATATTGTACCGAAGTTGAGTAGCTTGGCAATTTCGAGAAATGTTTTGCGGCTACATAGTACAGTTATAGCTTATAAATAATTATATTAAATCGCTAATTAACTCATTTAATACGAGTATTGGACAGATAATAAAAGCTCCCTTCAACGATGTTTGAAACTTCTACATAATGTGTTAAAGATTTAAAATCGAAATAAATTAGTGTTTATTGTCTGCAAGATATTTTTGTTACAATACCATAAGTTAAAACCATTTTAAAAAGTTAGGCCTTTGTGTCAGGTAGCTTATTACGTACACCATTATAGTACTATTTTCGACTGAAACTATCGACTGATAATACCTACCGTTTAAATGGATTGCTATCTTAATATTTACAATGTGTAACATAAAAGTGTGTCAAAGTGTAGAGGTGTGAATTTAAAAAAAACAGTTTAGTCCGCCATTGAGTTACTCAATTTGAAAAAGAGATTATTATGTTTGCATGCATATCAAGTAATTTATCTTCTTCTTTTTTAGTATTACGAATTTGCTATCGCATGCTGATAAATATTATCTTCAGTTAGTTCGTAACAAAATATATTTAATATATTAAAATTTTAAGCGACAGCAGCTCGCCGGCAGCCAGTCACAATTTATTTTCAATTATGGTTGCCGATGCAGCAATTGTCGGATTACTAACAACTATTCGATGTTATAATATATGACCACAACTTATTGTTACACACTGTATATACAGCGTTATTTACAGATTCGACCGATAGAGAACATATTCACACCGTAGCTTACATGTTGAGACGATGATTAATTACCATGAACAATCATCTCATTGTGCCACTTCCCTAAACCACGAACAAAGTCGCGGGATACATCTAATAACTTAGTATGCAATATTTATTCAATAAGGCTGATTTACGGTTTGTATATTCTGCTAAATAAGTAGGAAATATCATACTCTATCTGTAAGTGGTTGCTCACGCAAATTCTTGTTGCATCCTGGTTAATGGACAGCGAGATACAATACACGTCGAGGGCTACTTGACAACTATTTATCGCACACCACTTTAAGCTAGAAATCGATACCTATTTGAGATTCATATTGAAAGATAGCGCGTGTGATCATCGTTTGATGGCATACAAGTATGATGTCCGCTTGATTATGATTTGTAACTATATACCTACTAACACTACACTAACATATGAGCGTTCGCAGGCTAACCCAAAGATCAAACGTAATCAATAACTGAACTGAACTTATAAAGGACAAAAAGCCAAGCTTAAAAATGGCTCGGTTATAAATGATCACGGTCAGTAAATTGCCGTTACATATTATCAAAAATATATTTATCATCAAGTCATCAAACAATAACCAAAATGTTACTGTATTTTGAATACTCTGCAGGAAACTAGTTGAAAAGATTACAGCAAAAACATTTTAAGTGCAATATTATAACAGGCTTTCAGAGTACATTATATAAAAATAGCAAGTTAAAAATTAGCACTCTGCGGTTTCATTAATAGTGGGGTTTACTGAAATAAAACAATCAAAACAGATTAAATATTATTTAAATATTTTGAAACATAATTTCACCTACTGAGTCGCAGCGGCACACCAGTGGGCAGACACGACTCATTTTTAATAGGTCTGATAATCTAAGACTTGACTGATTAATGGGCTTGACAATATGATTAGCCACCGTTTTATAGGTATACAAATTACCAAAGAGTAATTTTCTTTTAATGTCTTTGCATATTACATTAATCGATGTTGTCGCCAAGTCGGTAATCAAAGTTATAAGTAATGAAGGCGGTGAACGTGTATTTCACTTATGTTTTATTTTATTTTATCACTTTGTGCTTTACTGACTACAGTGTAAAATGCGTATGAAGTATTAATAAATGTACCTATTACATAGCTGACAGTAAGTCATTTTATATTATTCGTTCTGAAGATAAGACTTATGGACATTGCTGAAAACTCGATGGCCGTTCCTGTGTACTAAGCTGAATTTATTGAAATTGTATTATGGACTTGAAATAAGAAGAATTATTTGTTGATGTTCCCGCAAGTATTCGCAGATGTTCTCGGCATATATGCTTAAAATATGTATACACGTAGAAACCGTATATTTTTAGCTGATGCTATTTTAAGTATTTGTGTCAAATATTCAATTTACATACATATTTTAGCGTTCTTCGTTCATATTGTTGGAAACATAGAAAAAGGCTGTAATCAAATTTATATGATTAAAACAATTATACTTTATTGTGCAAATGGTAGTTGTTGTCACTGGAAAACAAAAACGAGTTCGTATATATTATTTAGTTATACTTATAATATATACATTATAACACATGTTAAATAATAAATCATTGAAATAAAATTCATCAAAATTATTGATGAGTATGGCTGATATTCAAAGTTTTGAAAACGCTCCGTTCGCTGCTAGTTTTGCTGGAGTTTCAATTGCAAATCGTTGTGCGATTCCGCATAGGGTAGGTATGATGGAACTTTTAAATACTTAAAATAGTTTAAGTTAGTGCTGTGAATAAAAATAAGCGCGTTATTACAAATCGCGTAGTATATCTGAAGCGCCTATTTTTGCCTCAATTTATATTTACTACTAAATTCTACGGTCAGAATATTGTCCTGCCGCGGCCGGTGAGAATTAGCAAGGACCGAATTAAGCTAGGAACTGAAAAAGAGGATTGGCATGACAAGCAACGAGAAGGGAGTGTAAAATAAACTAAGTTTTCTCGCTGGACTGTGAACGAACGTGCGACGAGAGAACAATTATCCGCGTATGCCGCCAAAAAAGCGAGTGTCGCTGAGGGAGAAAGCTTTGTCAGACGAACGCGATAGAGCAGGCAGAGCAACAAACTAGTGACGAGAGTCCTTGCCACGTGAACTGTATATATGTAATAATACGTATAGGTATATATTATTGCCAAGACATATTATACCATTTCTACGTTACTTATGCGCGACTATGGTGGGCCAGTTGATAAGTACTTAGATAGGTATGTACCTATCTACTTTTGTACTAGGAGTAGACAGATAACCTCTCTAGGATCTACTTAAGCGAGATTTATTAAAAATGTTTATAGTGTTGTTCGGTTCAGTATGTATGCACGTCTTGATACAAACCGCAGTGGTGGTGGTGTACAAGAGCTAAATCTTCTATGGATAACATAGTCACAAGATATAAATCGATTGTTTATACTTCTTACTTGCTCCTATCTTTCCTTTATTATACATTTCCAAAAGCATTAGTAAGTATTCTTCGTAACCCGCCGCCACGCTATTGCAAGTATAGTCATATTTTTTTAGAATACAATTCGTACATTTAGATGACCTTTTTGATTTAAGGGTTTTGGATAGGAGCGTACTAAACTCTATATATAAGTTCTATTGCACTCATAAATGGCATACATTAGCACTTTCATGCATGAAAATAATTATGAAGAAGTACGAAAGCTTAATTTTATTTTTCTACTATTCTAATTTTTACAGATTCTCTGTCCGATGAATCACATATGATACATAACAATAGACTTTCTATTGTGTCTATTACGAGACAGCGAATGGGTTAAAATATCTCGGTTTTGCATAATTAATATTAATGATAATGCTATGGCTAACTATTGTGTAAAATATAGTTTGTTCAAATCAATAGAATTACAACTACCTCCTCTTCGCCGCAGTCAGGGCGCTGCTCGGCGACGATGCAGATGCGCTCGTCGCGCAGCACGCGCACGGAGAACACGGCGATGCGCCCGCGGTATATGAACTTCATCGGCTCCACAGCGAGTACAGTTGCGATGATGTCGTCCATGTTGTGCTTACGACCCGTCACTGTCATCAGTCCGTCGCGAGACCCGCACACGAACACCAGACCTATATAATAAAGTATCCGATATCAGCCGGATGCAATTCAATCATTTACACATTGCACAATTCTGGCCAAGTCTTCTTTACACCATTTCTTAAGGCATCTCCCCTAACTAGCAATAATTCCTGTGTCGCGGGAAACATTTACAACTAATTAACACAATTTACAACCACATACCTAGAGAGATCCCTCCCTCCCTCCCTTTACATAAATATAAAAGTACATTCAAGTCTTAGCTCCAAGAAAACAGATTTTACAAAATTAATGAATTTATTAGCTATTAAAGAAAAATAAGTAACTGTTACTGATATTTAAAGTTTAATATAAGCATAAGTTAACTTAATATTTAGTAGGTAAAATATTATAATTATATAAACTAATATTTTGCCATGTTCACTGAAAATTGAATAATTAACAAAAGTGCTAATAAGTTTAATGAAGACTATTGATTTTGTCACTTCAATGTTTACAAATGATTTTTAAAAGTCGGAAACTAGGCTTTTCTAACTCGGTGGCGAATGCAGTTGACACGAAAGCTTTGTGCAATCCGCGCGCCTGACAGTTGTGGAGTACTGTCGCCGGTAAAGTGCCGCTTATACGTAAGAGCTCTTAGTAAAACTATGCCGTCAACCTGTCCACTTTCAGTATCGAAAATGGTCGAAGGCAGTTACATCACGTCACTGATTTCTGCCAGTTCGTTTGGACGTAATATTGCATTTAGATTTGATTAAATACGACATACCGAACTAGATTTTTGTCCAGTTCGTACAGGTTTAATTTAATCTCAGAAACTTGGTTTCAAAGTTTTGAGTGCATCAAGGGTTCTTTCTGTATAAGTATAGTCATAAATTCAGCTACTAACTATTTTAGAAGATTCATAAACTCACCACCAGGCCCAAGGAAGCCAAGCAGTCCGCTCCTCACATAGTGTTCCTCTCCAATGGGCTCTGCATCAGAGTCCAGCGGACGAACCCTGAACACGGTGTTAGTGAGGCCCGGCAGACCCCAATATCCAGATCCAGTGGCACCAGAAAGCACGCATATTTCACCCACCTCATCCGTTTTACAAAGGTATGCAGGCCCTTCCATCTTCACTACAACTATCACGCCTGGTGTAAAAATATAAACACAGAATATAAAAAGTAAGTTACAACAGAACAAATAAAATAATGTTATTTTAGAAGTATTACATTTACGTCGAGCAAGATGAACATTAGAAGAATAACATTTTAAAGATAATTGCAACAACTACTATTTAAATTGTCATATAAAGTGCCTACACAATGTTATGTATGACAAGTATCCTGCAAAAAATACTTTCGTACACATTTAAAATTATTTATTCTTCAACCATACAATAAAAAATTATTACTTGCTCGTAAAAAGCCAACATTTAAACATGCATTTTAGAAACGGTAACGGCATATGTTTATGATAATTTAATATCAAAATCATTTAGATTTTATGTACTGATTCTTTTATGTCAACTCTAAGTTTTCCTGATTTCTTTTATTGTATGTTAATTATCATGCCAAGCAAAATAAGTCTTAAGGCAAATTCCAGTTCTTTAAAACAACGGCTAGTTAATTGAGCCCACCCAGATCCTTTAAAATATTGGTGAATCGTTTTAGTTGTGGCAAGGTGGATAGTTATTTTTAATAGTACTTTCCAAGACACGGAGCGTATAAAAACTAGACAGAATACGGAGTTGTGAAATTGATGACATCATTAAAGACTATAAGCTAGGTCATCAGAACTCTATCGATGACGTAAGCAATACTTACATGACGGCATGACTTGTCCGCAGTCCTGCAGCGTGAGTGACGTCAAAGAGTTCTCAGCATCAACCCTGACCACGCCATACGACAGTCCAGACATGGAAAGGACGCCGCGACCCGCGGACGCTCCGCCGCGGCCGGCGCGACGAACGCACACTGTCAACGACTCGCTGCTACATGCGCACGGACAGATCGCGTCACCGCGAACTCCTAAATGCACCAATAATAAATATTATCAAATTATAATTACAGTTTTGTATAAAACCATCCCACTGCTGGGCACGGGCCTCCTCTCAGTGTGAGCACTATCAACTTATCAATATGTATATTACTTTCAGTGAGCGATAAACATCATTATATCATTAAGGATGAAAACAATTAAATTGTTTTTTGTCATCGATCAAATATACTATTGATCGATGTTTTTTGCAGTGTATTTTACTGAGTATTGACACAATAAAAATATACGATTAAAGACATCGATCACTAATTCTGAAGATAACGATACAATATCTAAATAAATATTAATATATTTAATTACATCCAAAGCGCTGTATATTAGTTTTCTCTTTGGAACTAGCTTAATATTTACCGTAATAATTGTTTCATGATACCAGTTTACAAAAAAGCCGATTAGTTAAACTAAATACTACAATTATTATTATTGCCGCATGCGGTGACAAAAATAGCTTTGGTAGACCTTTCTTTGCCCGTAGGTAACAAAGTATTGTTTGTCCCCGCCTGCAGCACCATAAAGTATTTAGTTTAACTAATTTGAATATACATAATATGTAGTTATTTCATTACTTGATAAAGTAAGCTTACAAAAAAATGCATTAGTCAGTCGAATTTTATATAGATATTTTGATACTTGTTTTTCTCTTTTCAGTTCATTACTTTTAACCAGACGGGTTTTTTGTTTCTATAATAATAATTTTATTTCAGACTTTTTAGTTTTATTAACCGAGGTTTATTTTATAAAATTATTATTATTATATGATATGTTACATATATTTTTGAAATGGTCTTTTTACGATCTTTCATTTGATACCCATATTGCTAAAGTAAGAAAAAAAAATACAAAACCCTTCCCCTTTTTTTTTAATCAGCGGGCGCCATTTTGAAAATGTATATAGCCTATGTCACTACCACAATTCTGATGAATTCAACGATACCTCAATGTCAAAAACCGTCCAGCCGTTAGGGCTGTAGGTCGTGCCAAAGAAATGGACATACATACACACATACATACATATATACATACATACATATGTACATATATACATACATACATATATATATACATACGATCGAAAATCATTACCCTCCTGACGCAGTCGGGTAACAAAACTGAAAGACAACTTATGGCATTCCACATAGTGTCATAGATTTAAGAATCTTACCGAGATGTCTTGCTGTCTAAATAACGTAAATTCGTAAGAAATACATATGTCTGAATAATCACCCAATTTACTAATTGTCATACGTTTAATTGACTATCGATTATACTTCAAGGGAAAGAGAAAATAAAAAACAAGAAAAGTGCACAGACGCATCCTAAACTAATTTAATGAATGAAAAAAAATTACAATATTGCTTAGACATCGGGGCACCGGAAATAACTACACCTAACATATAATAAGATTTATACAAAAGATTGAAGAAATATTTACGAGAGTATATCGTACGGAGTTAACATTTATCTTGTACTGTACTAACGGTACGTAGCTCAATGAGCATTTGAGAGTTTGTCAATTATCTACTTTATCGTATAAAATAATAACAATACTCGTATTATTACAGCAATGGTAGTTAAATAATATTTTTTTTAAATTTACCTTATTGCAACTAGAAATCTTGATTCATAGGAAGTATTTCAACGTTCAGCTACTTACATCGCTGACTGTATGTAGCACGTACCAGACAATCCTGTGCGACAATTTTATCGCGCAAAGTTCATTTTAAAATATATTCATACAAAAGACGTCGATAAGTTACAACAGTAACTTTAAAAATATTAGATTTTAATGGTTCACCATATTTTCCACTCTGCCAACTTAATTATTTAATTAGGAATTTCTATTAAGAAAATAATTTCTTAACAGATAACAGAAGCAGCACGGCAATTTGTGCGGTAAATTTCCTTAATATATAGCAATATTTGCTGTAACACGAACAGATCACTTGAAGGATTTATAGGACTGAGTCTATTGAGTGTGTATTATATAAGTTATTGTTAACTTACCTTTGCTTTGAAATACTGACAAGAACTGGTCGCAAGAGGACAGCGACCATGGATTAGCGCCGTCGGCGACCAAAAGCATGCGAAGAGAGCTTAGCGAGATCTCCTTATGGTCGCGTGTGGCCAATAGTCCCCAGTGCAGATCCCGAGACTTCACGATAGCAACCGAAGCCCTGAACATATTTTGCATATATTTAACTAGATATTGGTATTATAGTAATAATAATAATATGATAATTTTAAAAAGAGCCAGTTTTAGTTATTTTAGATAAGCTCGCTATTTAATAAACTTTTATTTACATGAATTTGTTTTGAGTTGGATTATAATATAATAGAAGTTCTGATGATAAATTCGATTACAGATTGTTCTCGACATCTACTCAATATGCAAAGTATTTATACATATTTATAATGAAGGTCATAAGTATTTATATTTACAATAAATGCAGACATTTACGCCATTACTTAGAAACATTTAATTTTCTATTAGATTTACAGCAATCTAATGAAACGCATTATTATGTACGAATGATATAATGACGCGATACCTATGTTCTTTGAATAGGTTATCTAGACTGCAACGTACGCTCATCGTACGTATAGTCTCTTGACAATACATTCGAATATTGCTACAGGAACCACTGACTTATTTCTAGAACTAAAACTAAAACTTCGGTATTTTAAACGCAAGCTCTAGCGTTGAGGGAAACTAGGTTGCAGAAAGTAATCACTGCTTACGGTATCGACAAAAGAAACTCACCTGTACTTAGTAATCATGTGCATCCACGAGGCTGGGCTGACTTTCATCAAAGCATAGGGTATGAATATGACGTGCATGCCATTGAGCACACTGGCGAGGACCGCGTGCCACAGCCCCGTCTCCCTCTTGAAGTCTAACACACACACCATGTGCTCGCCCTCCGTGTAGTTGCAAGCCACGGACAGCATTCGGCAATGGGCTAGCATCGATGCCCTGGTAAAAAGGAATAACGTTCAATCTTGGTCTAACTAGCATTCGCTTATTAAGATTTTGTACTGTCAAATGGTAACATGTTTAACGGTCGATATTAATGATCTAATCACTAATCCAATTTCTTTGTCATTCGCTTCAAGAACTTACTTTCAATCTTAAAGCTTTAGATTTTTGATTTTTGATTGACTATTAATTTCAACCGTAATTGTAGCGCCGAAAATGTTATATAAATATGCTATACTAGGATTTAAAAGACGACTAATGTAGTTTAGATGCAAATAAATAAATTTAAAAGAGAATAGATATTAAACAGACAGACTTTTTATATAGGCATAAGCCTAATAAAAAGTATGCATAGCAAGAGAAAGGTATTTCTTAATTGCAGTATTATTTCGTGGATAATATGTTACATTGATATTCATTTAGATATTCCACTCTAGTCTACTTGTGGCCACGACCAGTGCCACCTGGACTGAATGATCCACATTCATATCTAATAAATGAATGTAATTTAATCACGGACGCATTTTATTTAAATTGTATATTATATGAATATAAAGCAGCATAAAATCTCGATATAATAAATATAACTGGCATACCACAATAGCTGTAGGTAATGAACTGCTGGGGAGACAAACAGACTGCAATGCAGAGGGTCTCGGGTTCGAACCCACGTCGCGCACCTCTGACTTTCGGAAGTTATATGACTTTTCGAAATTATGTGCGTTTTGATTGAAAATTATCGCCCGCTCCGTGACTCGGAGAGCACGTTAAGCCGTCGGTCCCGGCTGCCATGAACATATATGGCAGTCGTTATTGGGAAGTCAGTGCCCTATAATATCCTGACACTGATCTAGCCTTAGGGTATCGTTAGCCTTCGGGTTGCGCAGGTCAGGTGGCAGCCGCTCCGTGTAAAAACTGATATCCAGTCAAATCCGGTTAGACTAGAAAAGCCGACCCCAAGTGACTTGGGAGTAACCTACTATTTTATAATCAGATTTCTAATTACGATTAAAAGTAGTTAACTACATGTAGTTATGATTACATGTAACTTAACTACAGTAATCAAACTACATGAAGTAGTTGTTAATTTGATTGCTGCAATCTAGTAGTTACAACTACTGATTATTTGAGTTCTATGTTTTGCAATTATATAAACATATAATGTGTTATAATTATTGATTTATTAAAACTGAATCTGGCTCTAAAATTAGTTAAAAGAACTGAATCAGGCTGTGATAAAAAGTCTTCAGTTTATTTCACGTATGCTTATTGTCTTGAATAATTGAATACAAGGTTAAAGTCATATGTAGGTACCTATATTTATTATTATTATTGCGTTGATTGACATGTTATTAAAATAACAACTTTACTCAGGAAACATCAACTAAAATCAAATTATTTACGAACAAAATAAAAAAATTACGATTGGGCTAATCATTGAAATTAGCCTTTAGTAGGTACTACACGTTCTTCGAACATTTTATCCGACAGCTTGGGCACTTGTGGGATTCAGGGTGGTTTATCATAGTTGCATATGAAAACAGTCTTTTCACTGGAACCGAAGAAGGTAAAGGGGTATTGTGTTTTATAAATACTTTTTCAGTTCTGGATATCTATGAAAAGTATTTAGCAGGTATTTAGGCGTTGCTCTAACTCGCGCGAACACCTCGCGCGCGTCGCTCCCGACCCGTGGTACAATGTTCAACTGGTTGTACCACGGGGGAGTAAAGTTAGCCATGGTTCAACTGATGTAACATTTTTTTTTTGCTGTTTATTATTATGACCCTTAGTACAACGGTGGAATTATGTCCACCTAGTTGTACCACGGGGATAGGTACTTAACATAAATTAGAAAAAATGGTGTAAAACAAATGAACGTGTCTACAAAACAAATGCACGTCTACAAAACAAATGCACGTCTACAAAACAAATGAACGTCTACAAAACAAATGACTATCAAAAAGTGATCAGCCATCGATAGGGCTTACAAAAAAGAGGTGTATGCGATTTTCGACCTTATTGACTTTACTCAGAATTTATCATTTCATTAACGTATTAAAAACATTTTAACCAAATATTCAAACTTTTTATACAAATTTAAATTGAAACCTATAGTTTGGTTCGTTAACTTCAGAACAGCGTAGTATTATATCCTTAAGTGTATATTTGTATACCTACTGGAAAAGAACCATTCAATTCAATTTTTTGAACAAAAGCGATAAATGTAACAGAAATTGATTTTGGTTGGTTTATTGAAAAATTGGATTTTACAATAAAAAGAAAGTTGATGCTCAGGTTTTTCTTTTAATAAGGTGTATTACCTCCACGTGCTCTTATTACAGATTCTAATCGGTTCCGCATAAATCTGATTAGGGTTATTAAACGGTCTTGAGGAATATTGTTCCATTCTTGTGAATTAGCTGTTCTTAGTGCTGCCACTATTGTGGGCACAGGATTTGTCTCATATACAGTTTTTTTAAACTGTCCCATACATGCTCAATGGGTTTAAGATCCGAGCTGCGTGCTGGCGAATTCATGGTACGTATTCCAACCTATTCGCAACATTTTTGAACTTGTGCAGCGCCGTGGGGTCGGCCTATTAATCCCATGTAAGGTATCACGTGAGCTTCTAAAACCTTTCTTATATAGCGTTGTGCTCTCAAACCACCTCTTCTACCGTTTTGACGAACCATGTCGATGAACACAAGTTCCGTTCGCCCGATCATCGAAATGCCACTTTTACACCATACACGAACCGCCTCCAAAAGGAACACGCTTCTCAGTTCTCCTCGCTCTGTTCGTGCACTCACGTTTACTCCATGCACTTCATTTAGCTCTGTTTTGAAGTTTACTGACGTGAGGAAACGATTTCGTAGGGAAGTTGAAACAATCATTCGGTCGTCACGACGGGTGGTTACTCGAGTTCTGCCGGTACCCGATCTCTTTTTGTAAGAACCTGTCTCTACAAACATTCGGTATACCCTAGAAACCGTAGACTGGTTCGTTATCGTTCGTTAATCCAAGCCTTCCCGCACCAATGCCACAATTTGAGCGCCTTGATCGGACGAAGTATCTATATTTATGGTTACGAATCTTTTGTTGAGTTTAAAAGACTAATAATCAATACTATTGGTAACAATAGTTTAAAACGTAAATGAAAATAAAACAAAATGATTTAATTTCAAACTTTACTCTAATAACACACGAATTTAAGACTATGCATAAATTTTATTTTCGCGGCTATAATTTTACAGCAGTTCTATTTTTAAATTTTGTTTTTTTAATGATTAATTGATAGCCTCGACATTTTCATTTAGTTTAATCTAAAAAGTGTGCATACTTATCAAAAAATTAATTTGAAAGTAATCCTGAAGTGAGTCAGTGTATAAAGTGTTTTACAAAGGAAATGAATCTCTGTAAAATTAGTTTAATAAAAAATAATTAAGAGACGATATTCCGTTTTATCTTTATGGTTGACTGTAGTAATTGAATACCTTATTCAACGACATCGGCAATAATAACTGTTTTCAATTTAATAGCTGAGCAATAAGTTCGTCTGTCGTGTGTAAGAGGGGTTAACTTGGTGGCTGGCGCCGCTCGTATGGCAAACACAAGAGTAAGAAACTTTTTGCATTGTCAACTCTACAGTGCAGTATTGGAAGCGCAGTAACTTCGTGGAACATTTGATAGTGCTTTATTTGGCTTCCATTTATTTTAAGATTCTGTGGTGTGACTATTTATTGTATATCTATACGTCTCGAAGAAGCAAGCATAAGTCGTTCAATGTATAAATCACAATTTAAACGTGATGTTATTGTTTTGACGGCTCATAAGCTCGTGTCGATGATGACTAACAATTACTTTCGTAATTGGGTCATATAAGTCGATATATTCAAATTCTATGCAAATTGCTAATTAACTCCAATGAACAATGAGCTGTTACATCATGAGAGAATTTTAAGTAATAGTCAAAATGATGGGTAATATGCAGCGTTTAAAATTGTACTTTGTTAGCAGAGAAAATTAACACGTTTTATTTTACAGAATATGACAAAACTTACGCTTAAAAAAGTACATACATTTTAATTTGTTAGATTAGCCGCAGTTCATTAATTTTACTGCGCAAAGCTTTGTTAAACTTTCATCGCACAGATTTTGTTTGTGTAAGTCGATTTTGTTTGTGTAAGTCAGAATATTACTGAATGGTTTTTCAAAAAAAAAATGTACACAACAGCTTTGTCCGTCTGTCTGTCTGTTATACAACGTTCAACTCAAGAACTGTAAGAGCTAGAGACTCGCGGTCAACGACATTCGACTTAGCATAGTCGATATACCTCCGAAATGACTATAACCTTTGATCTCTGACCTCAAGGTCACGTGGTTCTTACACATTTATATCCTTCAGCGTCAAATAGACAAGCATTAGTACAAACTATACTTACCTTATAAAACCGAAATATCTACATATGTGCTATTTACTTTTTCATTTTTCGTTTCAGCTGTAGAAATTAAGATTTTAATTGAATTTGGAATGCAGATATAGCTAGAACCCATAAAACATAGTATGTCTTAAGGAAAGAAATCACTGGAAACTTCAAATTCATCATAACTATGATTATTTATCGAACTGATACTTGAACACAAATGTAATGTGGCATTTAGTAGTTTAAACGACGTTCTCAGTTAAAACGAAGAACGACTATAAATATGGGCTGTTTTGATCTGTATCAAAAATATGAACGTTTTATTTTGCCTAACTTGCTCGCTTATAATAGTATAGGCCAGCAAGTTAGACAAAATAAAACTTTGATATACACAACTGAGTAATAAAAGATATCGTAGAAGCCATGACCACTTATTTTCTATTATAGCTCGATATATGGGGCAGACATACATAGTTATGATAAATATTACAAGTATTTAATTTCAGCAAGGCTATGGTTTTACTTATCCTAATGCGTCAAACACAAGGGCAGTCTGTGTCTGGAATAGAGATAGCTAAGACCCTAGTCCACTTACTAAGGTTCAAGCATAGGTAAAATCATAGCCTTGCTTGAACCCTAGCAACGGCTAGGGTTCAAGCTATGTCTAAATATCATCGTAACCGGCTAGGTGCTAGCCGTGAAAACGTAACGAAGTTACTTTTGCGATGGTTATTTAGGCTGAATACTGGGTACAAACTATGGCTGCATTTAATTCCTGCGCTATGAACTAGTGCATATGGATATTTAAGTCAAAAGGATTTATGTTTTGTGCATATTTGAACTAGTAGTATTGGCTTCTTTTGTATTGTACGATATTCAGGTTAGCTAACAACGTCTTCATGCGACATGCATTATTGCTTTTGAAAGACTTCTTGGTGTCGACGATATTGGAAGAGAGGGGCACCTAAACCAATAGTGTTTTTGATGTTTGCCTCTCTGTCCGAATGTTTGAGCATCAGACAAAAATCACTAAGCGGTTATTAATGATAGTACTTTCACAGTTTGGTAACTTTAAATGTCATCTAATCTAAAATACAGAAAAGGCTTGCTTGATCTAGTAATAGAACGCGGGAGCTTAAATTCAGGCTAAAAAGTATGTTCAAATACACGCTTTGATGATCAATGAGGCAACTATATCAAACTTTTATTGACATGTGCAGTACTTACCTACTTTCGTGATAGCCATCGGACTTCGCAGTCGAAGATCCAGAGGTAGACCCAACGACTGTGTTGGATACATGGCCAGGAAGAGAGAGGTTCCTTACCTGGTAACAATAACGCCCATAGCAGAGCCATCAGCGGCGGAGGTATGTTCTATGTGCGCTGGACTATCTTCAGCAGGGCGCGGCGGTGGGATCCAGTCGCGAGGAGGACGCGGCAACTTCTCGGTCGAAACCCATTGCAGGGATGGCCAACCGCGGAATGAGACAACGTCGCCTGACGAAGTTTTTGGTAGACCTGGTCGAAAGGATCTCATATTAGACATTGATAAAAAAGCAAAAGCGTATATTATAGCGGACAGTTTATGGACGACTGGCTTCCATATAGCAATACAATAGAGAATATATCGAAACTAATAAACTGCTAACTATCTTGCTACGTAATATGCCTCAAACTCCGACATAAAATCAAATTGAACAATTACTACAATAATATTGACTATAAATAAGTTCTAAGATAAACACCACGACATTCCTCAATAACTGTATTTGTGTTAAAATGAAAATGGCTAATATGTTGGCTAAAATTTTAACGAGATTGTTATTATTAATATTTATCAGAATAAACCACTTCATTAATACGAATGCTTATAATAGTTAATATTTGCTGTTTACAGTATGAAATTAGCTGCTTAGTGCATTTGGTATGGCACAATTGAATTTCGTGTGGCGTTTCAACGAGTAGGCAATTTGTTCAGACCATCTTGAATTTCTAATGTCTTATTAGACAAAGACCACAAGAATTTAGTTAGGTACCAAAATGCACCTACGTCTAGTCAATCGGCTATGACATTTTTGAGAATATTTGTACAAGTATTAAATTTGCGGAATTTCGCGTAAAACACTTTGTGCGTTAACGATCCACAATGTTACCAAGTTTAATTTTATCTCGGTAACGTCGACTACGAGCCCCATTAACTAGGTATTTACCGGTTCACTTGGGGATATAATTTACTGGATAAATTTTAGTATAATACATTACACGTCTTAATGAAGTGGAAATTTTGCATAATATTATCATATGCCTACTATTTATTTTATGTATCTGAATAGTTTGTATATTTAATAGCGTTCATGTCAAGTACTATGCGCCCGTTCTTTGGAAAATGTTACAGTTTATCATCACTTATAAATGAGATGTGTGCTGGTCTTTTGTTTTACGCAACCACGGCTCTGCTTTGGGCCAGCAGGAGATATAATCTTTAAATCTACACTAATATAATATTATAAAGGGAAACGATTTCATTTTTTGTTAGTTTGTAAAGGATTTAACTCAAAACTTATTCAACCGATTTTAAAATTGTTACGTCATTAGTACGCTATATGATCACTGAGCAATATAGGCAATATTTTATTAAATAAAAGTACCGTTAATCTAACATAACCTAACCTTACCTAACCTACTTTTACGCGAATGAAGCCGCGAGCAAAGCTAGCCTCTAATAAAATGCTTGATTGATAGACGTTTAGGACCATTAGGAGCATTATATTAATCACACTAAATGTCCAAAGTAACTCTAAGCAGCTGTCATATAAAAATACTATAGTTATAGACGATTTCTAGGGTCCATATTGGCTCACCTAAAGTTCTTTACCCAAAATTGTTCTTCCTAACTATTTGTAATCCGAATGATCATTCTTCCTAAAAATTTTCATCCTAAAGTTTTCATTCATACTATTTGTAGTGCTACCGGCGATGCTCATAACACTGATGTTTCCGAAAATTGTAATTAATAACATCATTAATGTAAATATATTTAAAATCCTACTGTTTTTTATCATAACGCTTTTATCCCTAAACATACTCACCATAATATTTTCACTCATACTCAGAAAGAAACATTTACCAAGTGTAATAAAAAATATATGTGGGTAGAAGATGATATTTATAGTTTTAATGATTATTATATATAGTCTTAAATGAATGAAATTCATAAAACACGACTCGTTTACGGTTATGCTTATGGCCTGGGAGTTTACCGTAACCGTAACTAAACCAATAACTAAAGGACCAATTCGTTTCTGGCACTTCGCCGGCCGCTGCCGCGGCACGCTCGCTACGCTCGCTCGGCTCGTGCGTTGGGGTCACAGTTCTAACCTAACCTAAATCAATAATTAGGAATAGGACCGATTCGATTAATATTAAACTTATTTAATTGAAATGTATATATAAAAACATGTCTTTAACTACTTGTACCATGGTACTATTATTCTCATATGTTATACCTACATGATATGTGAAAACAAAGTTACGCAAAATTAATGTATATAATATTGATTATTATGAATAAAAAAATCTAAACAAAAAAGATATGACTGAATAATAGTATGAACGATGGTTATGTTGAGAAAATATAGGAAAACAAATAAAAGTATAATAGATGTTTATTGCTACCGACATTATTAAGTTGAATGCTCCGGAATTATTAACATTAGAGACAAAGTAATTAGGAATTGTGATTGTTAGGATGAAAAATGTTAGGAAGAAAATTTTCGGATTTCCAATTATCGGAGTTGAAATTTTAGGTGAACTTTGGCGCACCCCGATTTCTAGTTCCAGAAATATCCCGTTTTTGCGTAAGAAGCATCTTTTATTGAGGAAGGTTGTGGTCTATATAACACCGCGTTACGACCTATCGGAGCAGAGCAATAAACTTAAACGTCACTTTTAAGGAGTGACACGTCAGGTCACCGATTCTGATATAAGCTCTACTTAACAAAATACTACATCAGTGTTAAGTACGTCTAATTGGTAAGGTTTCATAGATAAGTGCTGCTTGTATTATAAGTGATAATGTCTTTAATTTATAATTTGTTGGCGCCTAGCCTTACAGCTTATTATATACCTCATTATTAATATTAATAGAATCTTAAAATAAATAATTCTTCTCTATCGCGTTCTTTTTAATATTTAGCTGCAATGTTGTTAAATGTAAGTTTTGGTGTATGTTTTATTATATCTGCTAAATATATTAATAAATGCCAAAATAATCTTCAACAGACTTTTTACACAGTGAATGGTTCAATTTGGTTGGTATTATGCATAAAACATATTATTACATCCAACACGGCCACATAATAATCGTCGAAGCCGCAATACCCTCAGTTCATGAAGCCTGCATACAACTATAAGCCGAGCTGTGGCGACGCAGTCACGGACAAAAATACCGCCGCACTTCAGATACCGTGATACCAATAAACTTTGCTTCATTGTGCAATGTAAATCTTAAAAGCTATTCATTTCTCTCTGATTCTAAAATGCTTTAATTAAGTACTTTCTATTAAGCAGCTTTATAGAAAGTGCGATGAACATTTTATATCCTTGTTACTATTGTTTATGTTGTCATTTAGAGATATGTTTGCTTTAAATTTTATTATTATCACTTACTTACTGTATGTTGTAGAATTTGGTGCCCTTATTTTGTAAAATCCTAGAGTTGGAGTCATCGCTCCAGGATTTTAGTCCAAACCCAGGATTTTATAAAATTAAGATTTTCTACCACGCTTGCACATTAATACAAATTAGCCATATATTTAGTTTTATTTGAATACTTGTAGATCTATTTGTGTATTATAAATATATGAAGGAGGTTTGACTGCACTGGCGACACACTGGTCGCCGCTGGCACTGCGCCGAGTGATGTTGGTGGGATGTTCATATGGGTTTAAAACTACTTGTGTTGTTCAGAGTCTGCTGGCTTTTCTTCGTGGTAAAATTGTCACTACTACGGGAATAGTCTTTATAAAATAAAGGGATCTAAGGTGTGTTGACACAAGATAAGCTAGCTGCTAATTTTTTCCAACGACAGCTTGTACCTATACGAAATTGCTTGCATCGCGTAAATTTTATTGTCATGGATTTACGTTTTAGATAAGTTAGGAAAAATGTAGGTACATCTACGTTTAGGTTATCAAAATACATATATGCTTATAAAATAGACACTATAAAACGCTAATAAAATTCAGCCCACCGTAATTTCGACCCGAATCAGAGTAATATTAAAAAAAGAAATTGCTATTTCTAATTCCATAATACTGAATTATTGTTGAATATATGTTTATATATATTCAACATAAATCGCGAATGTATCATGACATGATATAACGCAAAAATTGTACATAAAAGGCGTCCCCACATATGTAGGCGGTCCACGTATTATTGAAGAGCGAACTATAAAAATATCACAGCGGTATTGTTTGCAATGTAACCGGAATATAGAGCCAATTATTCATTATAAACATAATTATACAATACTAGCTTTTGCCCGCGGCTTCGCTGGCGTAAAAGTATATAAGATTAAATATAGTCTGTGTTATTCGGTTATAATATATCATTCTAATGGGAAAGAATATTTAAAATCATTTTTTTAATAAAATCTTTACAAACAAACAAAACTTCAAATGTTTCGTCTATATAATATTAACATAGATGTACATATATGTTTATAATGTAATACTTATAAGTAATACATACATCTAACAAGAATTCACATAATGAGTAATTACTTCATTGCATAGCACAGGCCTTTAAAACAAAAACGCAGAGACCAACAATTATTATTTTTGTATCACAGTATTTCACTGCGTCCGAAGGCGAATCGTATACGACACGTCGTAATAATGGTGACGAAGTGACGTTTAATCGATTACAAGTAGGTAGTGACATAAGCTGCTAACTCGTTGTAACGTTCCAGTAGATTTGTTACATTTCACGGCACTCGTATATTTCGAAAAGCGTGTATGCTTTACGAGGTAAACAGCAACCATCAATCAATGTTTGACGCATTGACGTTCGAGTTTGCCATATAGAGGTATGTACAGATCGGTGCAACATTCACTGGATAGTGATAGTTCATTATTTTCGTATTTTAAACCAAAGCCGTTGAGGATCGCGTGTTTGTACTCGAACGCACTATTGCCGTGGATTCAAACAATCGCAATATATCATTTTCCATTACTTTCCATTGAGTGTAAATGACATTAATATATCTAAAAATAACAATGATCCTACCTAAAATGAATTTCTATGACAACATTTTAAGAAATGTAAGATAATACGGTTTGTAGTTTTCAGTTAATAATAAATATACCTACTACAGTTTTATAGCTGCCATGGTACTTTGATAAGTAAGTACCATGTCGAGGCTGGGACGATGATAATTATATTCGGTTATAATTATCGAGCAACATAATTATTCTCATTGATGCTTGTAACTGAATATATTACAATATAATTACAATAAAACAAAATATATTTTTTAATTAATGTTTCACTACCATCAATACGATATGTTAAAAAAGTCCGCCAGACCGAATTTCGGTCACGGCGGCCAACGTTGTGGTCACCAAATCTTTAAATCTGGCCATTAGCGCAGGAGAAATTATAGTGTATACCTATAGTGTGTGCGCAAATACAAATGCACTTTCTGTGCTCCAAGTCTCACAGGGCAATGGCAGTTAACGGGACTCACTCATACTATCACAGCCACTGGTACTGAGTTTGACGTTGTGGTGTTTTATTGCAATAATATTAAATATAAATATCGACTTTTAATTTAAGGCCCGATTTATTTTGCTGTCTATTTTATTCGCAAGTTAAGATGACGCATGAAACGTTACTGTTCTAGCACTTCTACCAATAAAGTATGATATTGTATTGTTTATTTGCGTACATTTTACTGTGATGAAATGCGGAACTTGATGGGTGTGATTTCACATCTGCCACAGAACTCAAACTTTATTACGGATTTACGGACTTAGTTCATCCGTCATTCCTAACTTTTGATCTTGCAATATGGAATAGTGAAATATAGAAATGTCCTCAATATCGGTTCAGAGTTATAGTCGTGAAAACGTCAGAAATAACTATGTTAATAATTTATGTTTATTACGTTTTATTTCTTGATTTTTCGTCGGCCTCGATGGGGTAGTAGTTAGTGTAACCGACTGCCATGCCTGAGATCGCGGATTCGATTCCCGTACAAGTCAAACATTTGTATGCATGGACTTGGTTGTTTGTCTTAGTCTGGGTGTTTCTATGTTAGTATAATATATATGTATTTACAAAAAAAAACAGTATATGTGTATGTTTATCCATTGTATAGTACCCATAGTACAGCTCTGCTTAGTTTGGGCTAAATGGAGTTGTGTGTTTGTGATAAAATATTATTATTATTTAGTAGGTAACAATTATTTCTACTGAAATATCTGCAAAGACAGTTATTGCACTCAGTAGATAATTTCAGTTCAGCCTTAATTACAAAAGACATGAACAGCCCGAGACAATACTACATAATTATGCAAATATAACTTAAGATGTCCTATGGATAAATGGCTAGCATTTCGAAAAGGGTTAAGGACATGAAGTTCTATTATATTTGATGTCTCACATCATTGGATGATAAAAGCATGGCATTGGCATTTGACCAAAAATATATTTTATTCTTTTCCGCCCACAACCTTGCACGCTTCTCAGTAAAACGAAACCTATGTTACTTAGGGATGGTTTAAACTTAATTTTCTATTACAAACTGTCTATTTATTACAAATAATAACTTTTATCTCGTTATAATATAAATAAAGATTTCGTATGTCTAATTTATAAAAGTAAAAATTGCATCTCAGCGTCGAATTTTGAAGCTAGACGTTTATATAAAAATATCCCAATTACGTGTAGGTACTATATAAACACCAAACTTAAATAAATTATTATATTTTAAATAAAATACATACCTTTCAAGCAAGCATCAGAAGTCAGCGCATACTGGATACCACAGGATCCAAGCAAGAAGCCGACTTGTTGCAATCCAGCGTCTCGACGAGTCAACGGCACTTCAATCGGGACCGGTACGATCCCTGCTTGGAGGCACCCATAGAAGGCGCACATGAAGTTTATGGGATCGTTATTAGGGTATACGAGAGCGACGCGGTCGCCTGGTTTAATAGAATTGTCACCAGTCAAAGGACCTCCACTACTATTCTTGGAAGTAAATGTCTTGTTGAGCAAAGCGTGAGCGATTTTGAGCGAGCGGCTAAGTAGTTTACCTGCACGGAAAAATAAATAAGGTTTTAGAAATTGTACATGTTGTATGCATAACAATATTTGCAGAGATATACATTAGTTTAACTTTGTGGAATAAATTATAAACATTTAACTGATGATAATAATATAAAATGCATACGTGATTGATGCAAATTTAAATAATCTCATAATTAGCATCGATTATGTAAAGACAGAGTATTATCTTTTTTCGTAAATACTTATATATTATACATAGAAACACCCAGACCAAAACAAACATCTATGTTCATGCACACAAATGATTGACTTGTGCGGGAATCGAACCCGCGACCCCAGGAGTGGTAGTTGGTTACACTAACTACTACGGCATCGAGATCATTAATGTACATACGCGTGGTCTGTATCAATATGTACCAAAAAAAGTAATCTATAACTTACCGTAATTGAGCGAGTTGCTAAGTTTCCCATTTGGATCCAAAACTGTTGCCACGTTCGCTTTGAACGAAGCTGTTCCATAGCGTTGCAGTGCTGCCTCAAGATTCCTGGGCAATCCAGACGGAACCACAAGTTGTTCACCGACAGCTGGTGTCATGGTGCCACCTTCTGGTTTAGGGGCATTTGGATCCTTGGGGTTGGCTGCCAGTTCCAGCTCGATATCATCATCTTCATAGAATTCTGGTAACGGACGCCTCTTTGGTCTTTTTAAAGTATTCAAGAGCTGTTGAATTTTTGCCGACACCTATTTAGGAAAGGACGCATTAATTACAAAGAGCCTAAAAAAGAGGGCGTTTGCTTAAAAATATATTATATTGCCTTGTTGATCCGATGGTATAAGTTTGCATGCGATCTCGTCCTCCTGACTGGTAATCACGCTGGCAGTGTTATTGGATACTCTTGTTCAAAATTCCTAGAAGTACCTATCACGTCATTTGGAAATTCGTTCAATAGAGGGTAATACCACTTACGAGGCAGCTAAAATCGAAGCTGGCGAAATATAGTTGTATCTAATACGACTCTGCCCACGTTATTAGATACAAGCGTGAGTATAGATTCAGACATAGGTTAATATTAGGTACCTATTTTACTATGAAACTGCCCTTTATGTCCTACGTCTAATTTCGTGGCTGCTATACAAAATTAAATAGTTATTTTAAAAATGTCTATATATTTTGAGATTAGACTATACTATATATTATTAATAACATGTATTATTAACAATATCTTTAACTTTTTATACAATTTGTATTTCAAGTTATATCTCTTAGTGTCTGTCCGTTTGCGTTGTTTTAATTTGCCATAATTACGAGTACATGATGATTGATATTTTTGTTATTTTAGACAACTCATAGTATCTTAAAGACCTATACTTGAAAAATAAAATAGGAATCGAAATGCCCGTTCAAAAAGCCCTGAAGCTGCACTGCCATCTGAAGTTCAAACTTATATGTTCAATGTGTTGATTGAAACCATTTTAATTATTTAAATGTAAATCGTGGATACTATCAATACGCTTGTCGCTGAGTAGTCTCTTAAGCCTAGACATTGAGGTGCACCTAGAGTTCAAACGACGACGTTTATTAAACTGACGGTAAGTAATGGCTTGTCGTAGCCCGCCAGGAAGCGACAATTTTGTCGCACAATGTGTTTTTCTCGACAACGAGGCAACATACTCGAGACCGATGCAAAACAACTTGATAGTACGTATCCTCTAAGAGATACATGTGACTCTCACGACTCAAGACTGTCAAAATAAGTTTAAAGATTGACTGTTGGGATAATTGACACACCCACAAATCATCGACAATTTTGTCGCACAATGTGTTTTTCTCGACAACGAGGCAACATACTCGAGACCGATGCAAAACAACTTGATAGTACGTATCCTCTAAGAGATACATGTGACTCTCACGACTCAAGACTGTCAAAATAAGTTTAAAGATTGACTGTTGGGATAATTGACACACCCACAAATCTTTGTAAAAATAACACTTTGAACCAATTATATCAGAACATATTTGAAAGTTCGATTGCTCAATAGAAACTAGTTTATCGTACCTTCCACCGGCCAGTGCCTGTGCCTGTATCCTCAGGTTGAGCATAGCATTGCACGCGGTCAGCAACTAAGGCACCGCCGCGACGTGCGCCTGACGATGTATGGGTCACGTCTGGTTGAATATCTGCAGACAAATAAATATTGTTAATTCTTGCGTAAAGTGCAAGCGTTTGTTAGCTTAAGGTCAAAAAGACTATACCATGAAAAAATCCGAGGCAGCACAAGCAAAAAATATTCAATGATTATTATGAGTGTACGCCCACTAGACCGTACCCTAACCAGACCGGTTATACTAGGTACACGTAACAGAACCGGAGGAACGGTTCGGCACGGGTACTAACTAGAAATACACTGAATATTTAAGATAGGTGTCTGGTGTCGCACCAGAAGATGAATTTGGGCATGGTCTAGTGACGGTCCGTTGTAATGGGCATTGACATAATGAATAAGTATAGGTATAACATTCTTACATAACGCAATTAAAATTCCATAAAAGCAGTAAGCAGCGTGGACTACTGCGAGCCGCGCAATATGGGCCGGATTGACAGTAAAAACAATTCGCACCATGCAGACGCCGCTACTTGAACGTGGTAAATTGGAAGTATCAGTCGTATTTTGTAAGCACTGGCAGCATCTTGTCGCAATAGGTATAGCTTACGGATGAGCTGTATGATCTGATATTTAAACAAATAAATGACGCTATTAATTGTTATCCAAATATATTTAAATACACTATATGATACATATATGTATTTACTAGCTAACACGTGCAACTTCGTCTGCTTCATATAAGATAAGAGAATTTATCCCGTTTTTGCACCATTTTTCATTACTGTTCCGCTCCAATTGGTCGTAGCGTGACGTTACATAGCCTTCCTCGATAAATGGGCTATCCAACACTAAAATAATTTTTCAATTCGAACTAGTAGTTCTTGAGATTAGCGCGTTCATGCAAACAAACAAACAAACTCTTCAGTTTTATAATATTAAAGTATAGAAGAGGCATGGGATCGATGTTTGTGCAAAGAAAATGACCATGACCTCTTGATTAAAGTGTATGTCTCACCCATGCTTGATCATTCTACTAATAACAAAATCTAATTAAAATAGTTATTTTCCTATATAAGAGTATAAAAATAATAATAAGATAATTACCAAAGTTGTTTGTTTAATAATTTTCTACGGATATGTGATCTGACACCATGTTAATTAACTCTCGCATTTATGTTTGCTCATCGGCCAGACCGTGCGGGATCAATTACATACATCGATGTGCACTTCAATTGACGTCTATTTTTACCAATAAAATATACTCTATATTACAATACGAGATAAATCATTATTATTCCTCTCGCTGTCTATAAGGACATTTTTAATAAATATTAGCTCTGTTAATTTTGTATCAATTATAACTTTCTATCAGCTTTAATTAACTCAGATCAGGCATTTTGCAAACTTCGGTCAGAAGGATTATATTTTAGTCCTTATTCGTCATAAATCAAAAACTGTGCGGCGTTAAAAATGGAAATACCTGAACTGCTCGAACTTTTCAATATTAAAAAGGTGATAAAGTTATATAATAATTGCTATTATTACACACGTCGCTTCCCACATTAAGAGCTGTACGAGACATCCCTTCTTTCGAAAAGAAATATTCGTATTGTATCAATATCGATGCTAAAGCATTGTGTGCAACACCTATCTACGTTTGGACGTCTAAATTGACGACAAATCGTTTCTTGCTCGCCGCCAAATTTTAGAGGAGGATGTCTACAGGATACGAAGAGAAAGGAATGTAATTTCCTATGTTTGTAATGGCATAAAAATAGTTAACCCACCGCACAGATAATATGATACTATACTAGTACAGATACTCAATCCCATACAAAAATCTTGGACACGCCTAACTCTGGCTATTTTACTTGCTATTTTGGTACATGTCAATTTACACTAGATGGCAGTAAAAAACTAGCACGACTGCTGCCAGCTAAACGCCGCAAGTACACATATCGAATCCTATTTGATACCAGCTCATAAGAGATGGCGTTGTGACAGTAAAACAGGTACTTGACTGTTTACCACGGATTGAACATTAATATACCTAACTAGATAATATATTTATTGGCACGAGCAGACGCAAAATGTGCGCAACCTTGAAAATAAAAATTATCTACCTGTAATTTTGTGTGCTGGTATGCGTACGATCAAACTTTAGTGATTCTCATTCACTAGGTCGGATTTTCGTAAATATATGTTGCTGTAAAAATTTGATCTTGTATATATTTTATTACTTATATAATTTTAATGAATGCGTTATAAAGTATTATTAAAACAATAAATTTCAATATGTATGCGACTGCGATTGATGTTCGGATAATTTTTACAGAAAGTGGCCATCCTAGAATTGTGTTATGTTCGGTTTTCAACACATCAATTCTGGGGTTGTCTGTAGGTCAGCGCTGTTTAGAGCTAATCATTGGCGTATACCTAGAATAATTTATAAGTATCCCTTAAAAATAATTCTCGATGTACGCCAATGACTGAAAAGCAACAGAAATGTCAGCGGAGAAATTGTAAAAATGCAATTAAAGTTTTAGTTTCGTTTTACATGTTAAAATTAAACTTTTCGCAGTTAAAACGCATTGTTGCTTGAATATAAGAACCGGGCGTTACTGGAATAGAAGTGTTACTAGCTGACAAATGATCAAGTTGTCAGTGTTAATAAATTTGTATCTTTTAAAAAGTATATTCTTAGGTTTTAGAGTTTAAGCTTCACACCACATCATTTTTACAATATGGGTCTAGCTGTGAAAACGTAATGGTCTTCGGATCGGCTTATTGCCTATCTTTAGTTATCTATAATTAACTATAATTATAAATATTAAATAAAGTAAAATAGTGCATTCAAATTTTTTAAATCAACGATACAATGCCAAATATTTAGTCTCTGTTGAAATTTACTGAGTCAATGGCATCGCATGGCAAAAAACATCACCAAGATTCTTTTGAACTTAACTATAATAAATCAAAATTACACTATAATAAGTCAGTAATTTTTCAAAAAGATAAATAGGTTTACTCTTATGCCGTGGAGAAATCTGTTGATCATAATTTATTTTATATGTGACAATCGAACCGATAAAACTCGGCACATCGATATGCACCCGGTGTAATAGATTAAACCATACGCCATACGCATTATGCCATACTTAAAATCAAATCATACGCATGTCCGAATAATGCCCGGCAGCGTTCGGCTTATCGGTCAGCTTCGTGAATATTCACGTGTGAGCGCCGGGAAAAATTTTGGGAATCGAAGCATAACTGTAGTTTTATTATGCAATATTAATTATCTGGATCTGCTTAGTACTTTAACAAAAGTATAATTATTGATAAACTCCCTATAAAACATAATGTATGAATAGTTTAAAAATAGTATGGTGTACGGTTATTCGTCCGTAATTTTGTAATCATCTCATAATTATTTTTGACAATTGTATTCTTTTGCTATTATATTTATATAAATTATTAATTTGCCTACGAATTTGAAGTTACTTAATGAATATTAAGGTACTTATTTTTTAATTAAATAATAATCACATTATTATTCCATGATAGATGCGATATTAGTAATATATAGTATAATATATCCTAAACCTATAAAGCGCTATTCATGTTTTGGTATGATTTTATTTAAATACTCCTGTCTAAATAATTATTATATGGATAGGGCGGCGACGTCCAACATAATTTTTATTTCATGAAATGACTATTACAGTTGATTATTTATTACAATATCATCCAAGACAGATATGAACGCGTTAATAGTACCTAGCCAAAATGTGATAAACATTGTCACGTAACTTCGAAAACAGGTAGAAGCAAAACACGACGAACAATCTTTTTAATTATTGCTCAACACTTCTATTTCTAGAAGTAAGGCGGCGCGGCCGCGGGCCTCGCGCCGCACCCGGCGTGTGCGATCCTGTGCAACGAAACTTAACAAAAATGTGTTTCGTAGACTTGTATAAACACGTAAAACTGCCAATTAGTGCCCTATATTGAAAATAAAATGGTAGATCGATGCGACCTACCATTACGAATCGACCTTTGTCTGATGTAAAAAATACTCATTTAATGATAACTTCAAATCATAAAATAAAGTCGTTTATATTGACGTCCGTTAATTGAATATGTTCAATGTTTATTTATAATAACATATTTTGGTCAATTTATTTCTTAATTTTAATTGTTCTTAATATTAACATTGGTACGCATAGTGCCATCTATGATCTATTTTTGGAACTGTTTACTTTTTGTTCTAATTGGTACCCCATGCCCACAATAATAAAGGAGAGATAATTTTATAATGTTTGCCTTTATAAGAAGTAATTATATACTGTTTTTCATGATTGAGAAAAGTAACAAAATGCAAGCTGTGGTTGGCGCGTTAGATGTTATAGAATAATGTAAATCAAAGCGTTATTAATATATTAAACAAATAAATACCTAATACTACATATTTATATGGTAGGCCACTATTCAGAGTACATACATTTTAAACTGTCATTTCTTGAAATGCCAGACATAATTTAAAATCTTTTATGTCTGGCCACCGGTGTGTCGCGATTCAAAAGGTACTTGATATTTACTTGTTCATTAAAACCTACAAATAAATTTAATTTGCATGCATTGCTTTTTTATTACTTTACGTACTGCGAAATTGAATGCATTAAATAAGAAACATTTTTGTCAGTTACTTTAATTTGCTGTAGGCATCAAATGTTCGAAAGCCATTTTATATAGAAGAAGGATAATCAAGGCTTTATATGTAGTTTAAACATTAGAAGCGGCACGCGGCATTAGAGGCAAACGGCACTCAGTATTTATTTGTGCAATTAGAGGTAGTTTTCAATATTGTATTTGTGGATACTGACTAGCAATAACAATTCATCAAATTTGCTATGACATATTATTATTGCTATGTCAAAATTATTAGTTATTTTTATTAGGGATTCATATTAAAAACGACCATTAAACAATATTAAGTTATATAGCGTAGTAGGCCTCAAATAACATTATCAATTTGTTGCCCAGGCCCTGCTTGTTGAAGCACATTTAGCGTTTCTATATTTTGTACTATTGTTAAAACAATGTTAACGAACATCTAACTCGGCAGAACACCTGTTACTCCTGTTTGTTCATTCGACAGCTTGTACTGATTACGTCACACGGTATGCACCTCATTGAATACATGTTTTGTTTCTAATAAATAATAATTCAAATCATATTCTACAGCACGAAAATTAACTAACCTTCTTCTTTATGTAAATTGTGACTATCTATAGATATTTTGATGAAAACGAAAAATAAATAGTGTCGCTTTTTATACTAGATAGATAGTCATTACACACAAGGAAGCCTGTTTGAAGTTTTTAAAAATAATGTGGTTTCGTGAAAGAACGATGATACATAAATCTATACTTCTATTAAAGAGGCATACAACTATACAAGTCCAAATCCGGACCATGACAGGTAACGAACATTTATAAAGTAGGTACCATGTTGTACTGGTCGGTATACATTTTGTGATGATTTAAGCATTTATTATGTAAAACCACTTATATTAGTACTTTAGTACCGATAAAACTACCAGAGCTAAAACAAGTCTAATCATGTCACTTTCTATTATGATAAAATGCTAAACTTGTCAATCCCTTATTTTATCATTAGCTTATCTTAAGTGTGTAAGGTTATCTTACTGTATACTACTCTTGATACCCCATAACGCGACAAACTCACACTTTTATATGGAAGTATGGAAAGAACCGTATTACATCTGTCGATAAAACGCAAACGCAAGCGTGAACTTATGTATAGACACCGATGAGGTACCTAGACATGTTTATCAATCATACAAGCAACATTGTTATTTTAACGTATTACTGTACGATATCACCACTAAAAGAACAGAAACATTATTGCATGTATGGTTAATGCTTATTAAAAAGGCACTCATATAGCTAAAATATCCGAAGAAAGCGTATTAAATTTTTGGGCCTGGTAGACGAGCACTTACCGGGCTAGCCTATAAGTATTATTATGAATTAGCGTACAAAAAGGATACCTGCCTGAATTTACACTTGAATGTTATATTTTGTTTAGACGATGTGAATGCGTACTATCTTAATATGACCTTTGTCTACTCTGAATAAAAGCCTACTGTGTAAATTATAATTCCGCATTAAAGTTCAAAATACACTTGAGAGCAATAAAATCGCACACCCCTTGTAATTTGGTTTATTACTGATTGTTTTCTAAAATCGAAAGATATTGAGTAAAAATCATTAGACAAAATTAAAGCATACAAGCTTAGCTTTACAAAAACATAAAATTAAAATCATTGACCTTCACGTAACTTACAAAAACCGACCGTACACCGAATTCCCCAAATTCACGCGTTTGCGTTGTCACTACTTGCACCCTTAGCCGCAGGTATAAAAAGGTCAGTTTATTGGAATTTTTATTCAGTTGCATACCGAAGGTCAACGTGATAACATCTCTACTGGAAGCATACGGATTTACTGGAAAAATATGGATACCACGCCCGCAGAAGCCGCTCAAGTTATTGCCTTGCTCGAAGCAGGCCATAACCAAAGTGAAGTTGCTCGACGGCTAAATTTGAGCCGCTACTCTGTTCGTCGTGTATACCAGAGGTTCCAAGAGACCGGTGGCTACATTCGGCGACCAGGATCTGGCCGGCGACGCACAACATCAGAGCGTGATGACCGCTTTCTTGTGACAAGGTCTTTGAGAAATCGGCAACTGAACGCGGTTCAACTGGGACAACAGCTTCGAGAAGTTCGCAATGTCAGTATAAGTCGGTGGACAGTTCGAAGAAGACTAGGTGAAGCAGGAATGACTTCACATCGCCCAGCAAATGGTCCCAAATTGACCACAGCTCACCGACAAGCCCGGCTACAATTTGCTAGGGAACATTTAAATTGGACGTATGACCAATGGCGGGCTGTTATGTTCTCTGATGAGTGCAGAATGACTTTACATGGTCATGATGGACGCTCTAGGGTCTACAGAAGGTCATCAGAGCGATTTTCACAATGCTGCATAAGCGAACGTGTGGCTTTTGGAGGTGGATCGTGTATGTTTTGGGGTGGCATAATGTTGGACACTAAAACTGACATTGTATTCATCACTACGGCGAATACCGGCCCGAGATCGAGAAGTTTGACGGCTGCACGATACGTCGAAGAAGTGCTCGAAGAACATGTGAGGCCGCTTGCGTGGCTTATGGGAGAAGATTTTCTCTTAATGCACGACAACGCCAGACCGCATGTCGCTAGAACAGTTTGCGACTACATGGAAGATGTTGGAATCACCGCGATGGAGTGGCCAGCTCGTAGTCCTGATCTCAATCCGATTGAGCATGTCTGGGATGAGCTAAAAAGAAGAGTTCGAGCAAGAAGCCCTGCTCCTACGCGCCTCCAAGAGCTTCAACTTGCCATTGAAGAGGAGTGGAACGCCATACCACAAGATTTCATGGTGAAATTAATACGGTCCATGAAAAACCGATTAAGAGCTGTAATCAAGGCTAGGGGAGGGAATACACCTTATTAAAAAACAATTTGATCAAGCATTTTGAGTTTTATTTTTATTCTTTGTTAAGCTAAATTGGGTAATTTTATCCGTATGTTGGGTTTTGTGCCCTAAAACTCCCTATGGGTACTTTTTTTACACTGTATTTGATATCATTAGAAAGGTACTGAAGTAAACATTCAAATAGTGTAAGTTTTATTTTAATATGTATTCACATTTATGAAAAAAACTGCTTTAACAACAAAAAGTCAACGTGTGCGATTTTATTGCTCTCAAGTGTAGTACCCGCTATAAGGTTAGTCAAAAAGAAGTTATCAATGCTATGAAAGAGTAAACATTTTAGTTTCGTAAATTGAAAAGTCGTGAAAATGTCGTCCAGCCATGTAATTGCTGAATCTGTAACGTTAGCTTTTGTCAATAGTTAATCATCTTTAGAAAAAATCTTTTATAGATTTGTCAATGGAAACTATTCTCTCAAAAATAACCTCAAATATATATGCTTTCTGTACAGAGTTACCTTAAAATATTAACAAAAACAGGCGTCTCTTTAACTCTTAATATTGTTAGTAGCTAGTAATGAAAAATACCTTGTGTCGCGCTGTTGGGCGCTTGCAGTCTGAATAGCGAGAAAATTTGCTGGATGGCAATCGTCACATGCATTACGTTTACATGAAAAATAGTACTTACAAGCTGGGAGATGAGTTATCTCAGATAGATCGATCTCAGTCCTCTCCCTCATCTCAGTTCTTTCCCTGGGGACGTGTTTCTTCTCACGCGGGTGATGCAGTTGCGGTAGAGGATGAGGATGTGCGCGGGGGTGAGGCGCGGCGGGGCGACGTGCGGGAGGAGAGCCCAGCTCCGGTGGAGGCGGCAACTCAGTGTCACCGGCGCACGAGTCTTCGTCCGATGAAGACGCTGCGCGATACGGGTATTTTAATTATACACCATTAGACTTCTTATGTTAATTAACATTAAGGTATGATACATAAAAGTGTAAGTGTTACATAAAAGAAGGTATGACGTATACCTTACCATACCACTTGCGTTGGAGTTGAGAGATGACGCATTATTCATCGCAAATCCAACTAAGCTCAATGTTTGACTATGGACTATTGCAGATTAACGCTAAATGCACTGTGACAAATATTAATTTACTATTCTTCATAAATACCATTTGCCTGGTTTCTATTGTAAAGGGAAATCTGAATAAGAAAAGTTTTCACCAGAAAGTTATATGGCTTGTAGACGATTTCGCCGGTTATTTATCATGTAACTGAACGCAATAAACACAAATATTAAGAATACAATTATAAAGGTAGGTCTACATTTTATCGTGATCTATCCTTAGATTTGTGGGTATTGTATGATCTTGTTATCACACAACTTTGTTGATTGATAATATGATAGGGCGCGTCGGTTGGTACGGATTGAAACACTGAATGAACTGTTAAACTGAAAATATCGAAATTAACTTTATAAACTAAAATGTGTATGATATGACGCGATATGTTTAATGACTGATAATTGAGAACACACGGCGTTTATGATGGCTCGACGCGAACTGAATGTAACATTAAGACTGCGCCGAGCGAAATGTGCCAAAACAGGCGGTCACAGTTAAGTTGATAAAATCAACACTTTTTGTTTAATACAAATATAAAATATACATTTACCATAACAATGAATGTGTTTATAATTACTCCGTGTAAAAAACTTAAAATAATTAATATTTTCATCTACAAAATGACGTAAATTTGCACGAAAAATGCAAAAACGTAAGCACGTGTTAAGTGATTTTAGATTATAACATTAGAAATCTATCCTATTTTACAGCTTAAACGAAACATAAATAGTTATATTACAATTTGTCCGTCCCAAATATTTAAGTTATTGGGTGACAATAAAGATACATATTTATCAAAAAAGCACTTCAAATCCTCCATACAATTTTACTATGGCAGCCGCGCGCCGATTTGGATATCGAACTCTGTCATTCAATCCAATCGCGGTAAAAAAGTTAAGAAATGTACGGTTGGACCGTACAGGTATATAAATACTACGATTCGTTTATATACCGCGCCATTCAAAAGTAAATACTACTTTATTAGTATAATCTTGTAGGATACATGCACGTAGGGATACTAGCGTAAGCAACTGAGTTTGATGTCAGAGTCCACGTTGTATTTCTAACAGGAATTCATCATGTTACGATATCTGGAATAGCTATGTGCCGAACATAGGCTCACTGTAAAAGGCAATTTAATAGCTGACGCGCTTGAAACCACATTCGCCATTTTAAGGTATGGTAACTCTAAAAAACACAAAAGGAATAATGTGATTTTTATAAATTACGTTATTTAAACTATATAGTATATTATATATTTAAGTATATAATTAGATAAACAACACAGTATAAAATTCAATTTAAATAAAAAGTTTTCCACTCATAGCACAATTTTTTTAAATTGCCGTTTGTTTTCCATTATAACTTGTATGTCTTTTTACATACAACAATTACTTCTTGCCTTATTATCAATTTTCTATCTACGCCTTTAAAAGACAGGCTTGGCTTTATATTGTTTAGAAGAAGTCTAAACAAATAAATAAAATTGAAGTGTCTTTTTGTAATGTCACAATAACAGCTTTTTATACTAGGATATCTATTTTAATTTTTTGTCTGTCTGTCTGTTTGTTTGTTTCGGCTAATCTTTGTAACGGCTGGACCAATTTTGATAGGACTTTCACTGGCAGTTAGCTGATGTTATAAGGAGTAACTTAGGCTACTTTTATTTTAGAAAAACAAGTCTCTGCAATCCTTAGACATACATCTGTCACGCAAACTATTACGTTCTTCAAGGAAAAGCCTCCGACATCTAGTGGGTATAATAACAGGGCACTGCTCACTCAACAAACACCTGTTTAACATCGGTATCACTAACAGCCCCTTATGTAGAGGCTGCATGGAGACCGAAGAGACACCGGCTCACGTGCTGCTACATTGCAAAAGCGGAAGCAACCAACGGGCGAAACTACTAAACAGTCCAGAAACGGTGAAGGAAGTACTGCGCAACACTAGTCCACTATTGTCTTTCTGGACGGAGCTGAGGTGGTATGAGTAACCGAACAACTTTTCGCGTCGGTCACTTACGCACAATGGCCCGATTGTGTGGCTAAGTGCGGATAACACACGTCCAACTAACTAAGTCTCTGCAAACTGAACAATCACTTTTTTGTTAAATTCTACGCGGATGAAGTCGCAGACAACAGTTAGTCTTTAAATAAAGAGCGAAGTTCTTGCTCGTAGAGCATTTGTATAACTGGTAGAAGACAGAGAAGTGTGCTCTCTGTCTTCTACCTTACGTGTTATCTCTACTTTATTCTTCACTTGTTGGATCAAGGTCTGCGTAGTTTGGACAAAGCCAAATTGCAATGTTGTAATAAAGTGCGTATAAGGATGAAGACGATTTTAAATTGGTTAAACACTGATCAAACTTCCTTGTGTAAATAACTCAGGAAAGTTTAACACATGGTAATAAAATATGGGATGACTGTATATGTTACAAAATAACCATAACAGCTATCATGACAGGCAATAAGATCAAAGGTTTACCAGGAACTGTAATCGCATGAAGTTTTGGTGCGGTTCAATGATGTCCTATGAAATTGTTGTATGCATACGAATCATGCTTCCGTATTTAATAATACTATCAACTATTTTTATCAAGATGTGCGAGTGCTTCAGTACAAGTTGTCATAGGTCGTCTTGAACAGATATTACATATTTCGGTTCTCCCTTTTAGAATTGTACATTTTTTTGTTTATTTCAACAAGATTTCTGTTCGAGGGGTAGTTAGAAAATAAACGGGACGAAAATGTTACCGAGGTCAGAGTATGGGAACATTAATTATACATGGAATTAGGTCAATGTAACACTAGGAAATAACAAGCAGTGCTTTAATGCACTGGATGTTGTCCAGGTGAAGCAGTGACTTTCACACGAATTATAGTAGCCTCAGGGCTCAAGCTATCCCGTAGCTAAATTTGATTAAAACTGATCCCAGCGTTTTAGCAATGTATACGTGACATAGGCACAGATTTAATTACTTGTTTTTATTTTATTACTTGCATGTATAATATTATTATAAATACTTACAGAGATCATGTCTCTCACGATCAGGGCTCTTGGCCATCATGGAGGTCCTCTTGGAAGGCATTGGCAGCGAGGGCTTCGGTCTGTTTTGCATCTCGGCCAGCGCCTGCTGCACTGCTTCTTGTCTTACTTCTGGAAAAGTAGGAATAAGTTACTACAGGCAACATAAACACAAATAAGTTAATGGTTTCTGAGACAAGTTTTACGAATCATGCAGGTTCTATGGCCTTAATTTGTACCACGGTTATTTTAATTTTTTAAAGTAATACTTAACGGAAGTTTACTAAATAAACCATCATTCTTCCATTTCGATTTTAAACTAAGCAAGCCAATTATAATCGACTTAGTCTTAGAGCTTCAGCTCTTAAAACCTTAATATTGAAACCAAAGTTTTTATTGTGATGTTTACTTTTGAACACATTTTAATAACTGTGATACAAATTGTGTTGTTGTCTAACTGAGGCGATAACAACGCACTAATATTTCATGTCACTAAATTTACTTAGATTTAATAGCATTTGTATAAAGGTCGTACAACACATTCGCTGAGATTATTATTATTATTATTATATAAGTAGCTACGGTGCGTACACGTCTAGGATTGCGGCGAATGTGCCTTACGGTCATTAAAAGTATTTCAGCTAGGGAAGCGAGTGCATCTGTCACATCAGCCGTTACCATCTATTTCTACATGTTATCTGAGTAAAGGATGCATATATATTAATCTTCAGTAACCGTCTCACCAGTGGCACACATATTCATAATTATATTTAGTAAAACCTGTGACACGTGGCAAATCGTAATATCGTGAAATTGTATGCTTCGTTGGTGTAACAGACACTCCGTCATATTTCATAATAAACATTGAACACGTACGCCGAAGCTCAAACATGAATGAAGAATGCGCATGCAACAAATGACCGTGAGAGAAACATGCAAATGTACGATTAGTGCGATGTATTAGATCACGAATGGATGCGGTGGAGACGCCGATTATTTTACACCAGCTGACGTACGAACAATAATGTAATTATTTAGATAGTTATATTAGACGCGGCCCGTTGTAACTCAATTGCTCATCAGAATATCGCCCGCAGGGTAAACGAACTAGGTTGTTGCTAAATCGCACAAGCATAGCAGATATGAAACATTTTTAAACCGTAGAATCGTAAAATATAACTATATAAATCCATTACTATGGCCGCATATGTCTAGACCATGCGAGTCTTATTGCGGAACGTCTTGAAATTATTTTATCAGCTTGTGTCAAGTAATCGGCATCACATACCTAATAATATAATAGGAAAAATACTACATAGACAGAGAGATATATCTAAAATAAATACAATACGAAGAAATATTAAAATATAACTATACTAAATTACAATATAATTACAGCTAAGTTTGGTATACGTTACTTACAATACATACAATTTAAAGATCATGTAATCTATCAAGTCTTGTAGGCTAATAATTAAGCTGATACATTTCATTTCTATATAATTATAATGAATAATAATAACAAACTTGTTTCACCTTGACGACAATTCTTCATGTTTTAACCATTACAACAAAAACTTTTCTCATCATTCTCTCATTTAAAATAAATAGGTACGATAGGTTTTTAACTGGATTACCCGAATCAGTATTTAATTGTATGGAACTAGAAACACCAGGCTTATTTCCGCTTGATGTAATTAATTCGTTAATTCAATATAAGTAATTCGTATGCTAGAGTGTGATATCTATACTGCCATACAATGAAATCATTTGTTGAGAATTGTTTGATTACAGTCTCTCGTTGTAGCCCAGACTTTAACTTTTATCTTATATTATTATATTATCTTTATTAAAGTTTATAACAAAATTTAGGTATATATGTAGTATGGACAATTTCAGTTTAATAAAAATGTGCATAAAGTCCATCGTTGGATTCTCGGGTCGAGAAAGGTGTTAAACGGCAATAGATAAGCCTTCTTTTACGTGGAACCTAAAAGCATAGCTAACGAATTGTGGATATAAATATATTTGCCTACCCTTTCGAGTATATAGACGTATGGTTATGTATGTATACACGCAGCACTATGTTCAGCAAGAAAAGTAAATACAATAAACATGACATATTTTAGTTGTTGCCACTGTGGCAATGTTCGTTGACAAACGGTGACAATTGACAAGCTTGAAATACATGGAATCTGCTAAACAGGGTGTCTCTATCAGGAAGCAAGTGTCATTCAGTTACGTGTTCTGTGTAAGAAACAAACAAACGACTTTATTGCGCAACCTTCCAAAAATATACAATTAATAGTTCAGCTTACTGAACTCAACATATTTGCAGTTGTATTACGACAAATATTTCTCGAGATAACTAAATACTCCTACGAACATATACAATATGCATGCGGTAATTTTGTGCGGGCCACGTAAATTAACTAACTACATTGAAACAGAGTCAAAACGTCACTGGGACAAAACTTTGTGTGATCCTCAAATGGTTGTTCCGAGTCTGGTTGTTCTTTGTGTCCGTTGTTTGAATGTTTGTAAAGTCCACCGCGACACAGGATTTAGTGTATGCAATAAAAGCCTTGGTCTGCCTATGATTTAAGTTAAAAGAGACCGCTAGTTTTTCATGCACGTTTCAGTGTTTAGGTCAATAACAAATTGCGTTGTTGCACCTACTTTCCAGCGAAACGCTAAAGTGATGTTGAAACGTTTTGACATAAAATTATGTCAAAAATTCATTCTCTTTACTAAATTTTACATTCAAATGGCATTATTTAAACGGTTTTGGCATAATGTTTTCGAAGATATGTAAAGTCTGCCAAGCCGCCCTGGGCCAGCGTGGTGGACTATGGCCTTACTCTTCTTACACTGAAAAGAGGCGTTCCTACCCAGCAGTGGGATAGTTAAATACAGGGCTGATATTATAATATATTACACATTAATAAGTCCTTTGGATTTATAGGATATTAAGAGATTTACTTTATTATTTTACACTAATACCAAACCAACGCGAAATATTCGTAAGCTATCAGCTGACATTATAATACCGGTAAATATCTTACGTTAGCAAATACTTACACATAAATAGTTGATGATACTAAGTCAAACTTTGTAAATGTTCATAACTACGCAGCGAACTGAATTGCCGAACTATCGATTGTTGCAACTTGTATTGGTAAATGCAACGCCAAGATTTTCGGAAGTTGCACAAGAGTTTACTCAAGACTTTGTCATGTTGACACAAAATAGTTGTACGAGTAGCTAATATAGTTTAAAGTTAGACGCTAATAAAAGCATGACTACAATCTTGGAAGATGGGATACGAAGCAAATAGTTTCATCTGAAGCATAGACGCGTATACAATGGAACATTAAAGGTAATAATAGACAACGATATCGCGATCACGACTGTTAAAAAGACGTGTTACATGTATTGTACGTACATTGAAAATAGTAGAACGCGACAAAATCTTTAAAAAAAGATGTCATCTGTATGGGTAGAATATGTCATAGTAAATAAATATTTAACACACATTGGCAAACTTTTATAGACTGTAGTACTAAGTCATTAGTATTTGTAGATGTCATGAAGATACACCGCATTTAAAAGGACTAATTTTATAGAATTAAACACATTGTATTTTTTATCGCTTGTGGATATCGCTCTCGCTCATATCTTGCGTCTAAAACTTGTAACAGCTATTAAAGCAACTCAAGGTCGCTTCTCCAGCATGCTAGTTTTTGTTTAATGCACATCCTCTCAAATATAATAGAGAGGAGGTTTCAGATCCCTATGTAACATAGAGGTACCTATAATAATATATGAATATTCATGTGTAGTTATTGCTGTTTTTACATTTGTCACTTACGTCATCCTTGACATTTTTTGTATGTTGGTTACACGCGAATAGGCTCTGCGTTTCGTGTGGTTTATAAGTACATTTGTACCAAGTAGTAGTAAATTGCCAAGTAAATTGCCTTCAAATCCATCAACTTGTTGGCGTCACGTAATACGGACTTAAACGTATACCTATAGGTACCTAAGTATCCGTATAACGAAGCGGTTTTCGCTACGCTGTGGTGTCGTGCGACGCCGGGTTACTATAACATAATTGCTGTTTGGTGGAACAAGTGAAACTATAGGTACTGCGTTACCGACCAGTTTGCAATAACTAATATAAGTTATTAGAGATTAGAGAACAAGTAGTGAACTATTTTAGAAACATTTCTATGATATAATAATATATAATAAAAATATTATAAAAGGCACCATCGGTAGAATGGTGAACAATGTAAATTTTTTCCTAATTTGACAGATAACATAGTAACACCACGCGTAATTGTCAGTAACCTATGGAAGTAAAAATTCCTGAGCTTCCTAAAAAGCAAATCGACAACATGGCATTATGACTGCTTATTTGGTTCAACCGCCTATTTTTATGCACATGGTTAGATGGATATTGCATGAAGATTATATGGGCTCGCGTTTAGAGTAATAACTATATAGTATTACATTTAAAAGATTCTGAGTACTGGAATTAAGCGTATCTAAACTAGTACAGAATTTAGAGTACATACTGCGCTTGGCATTATATTATAACCACGACGACACAATACAAAACATATGGCAACTGCCGGTGTATAATTTTAAGCATACGTTTTATTTACACATACATAATATATGTATACAGGATGTCCGGTAATTAATGGATAATCTGGAAATGTCTTATAGTGGAACTGATGGCCGTTCAGAAAAATATTAAAAAAAAATTACCCTGAATACTACCTGAGATATGTGTTTTTTTTTAATTACCATTTATAACTTTCTTGTATACTACGACCATAAATGAATAAAACCCATCAGTTTTTGTTGTTTTATTATTAAACACTAATTATGCTAATAGATAGACAGTCAAAAGTATGCTATGCTAATATAGGTTGCACTTTTTAATATATTTCATATTTCATAATTTTTTTTTTTTCTTAACGGCCTTCTGTTCTTCTATAATACATTTCAACGTTATCCATTAATTACCGGACAACCTGTATAATGACAGTTTGCAATTGAAATATTTGTTGATAAATGTTGCTCTCACTTTAAAAACATGTTATTATAATATAATTTGGTAACTAGTTATTTTGAATTAAATAATTAAACTAAGTAAAGAAAGTCCACTCGCCAATCGTTCAGGGTTATCGTGGCTTGTCGATTTCGATACACATATTTATATTTATTCTTGTACTAATACCGTCAAAATTGTATTAAATCTCAATGGCTTGGAGTACGACAGGGTTACTACCACTGGATCTTCGCAACAAAATCGCAACGAACAGAAGATTGTAACTATTTAAAAATTGGTCGCCTTTTTTGTTTTTTTTACGTGGGGGAATGCAATGACGCATATCCCGCCGCGGGGGCGGGCGGAGGGATTATGTCTGACTCGCCGGGGTAAAAGAAAGATGGAAAAGAAATAATGTACCTCCCGGAATACCGACTAAACTTACCACGGTGTTCCTCGACAAAACCACTATCGACAGGGCCGCGCAAATCGCTTTCGCATGCAGTCGCGACCCCGCCGAGGTTACGGCCCGCCGTATGTAACGGCAGGCCACTACACAAAGAGACTTACCCAAAGGCACTCACTTCTAATTAAACCCTACTGTCTCCCCCCTAGGGGAGAGACGGACTCGACACAGAGGCGCGCGTGGGAACACGCACGCCGCCTCTCGGACCTGGTGCTGAACGGATGGCGGGCAGGCCCACTAAGCCCGCCACCCTCAGGTCAAACTTTAGGGTGGCTGGAGGTCATCGCGCGCCCTCCGGCGCCTGGCTCTGCGGTTGGGGAGAGGGTTTAAACGCTCCCTCTCCCGCTCCGCCGCCTCCTTGATGGAAATTACTTCCTCACAGAAGGAGGCGACGGCGTTCCACGACCTCTCACTCCGGACCATAGACTGAACTACGACCGGGAGCGAGAGGGCAACAGATCCGACTGCCGCGATCAACTCACGGCGCTGCGATGCCCAGGCGGGGCAAACCGCCAAAGTGTGCAGCGCCGTGTCCTCTACAACGTCGCGGCAGTCGCCGCAGTGGTGACAACCGGGCGTCTCTTGCCAGCGTATACGACACAGGAACTGGCCAAAACAACCGTGGCCAGTCAGAACCTGTGTCAGCCGGAAGGTTAGGACGCCATGCCGCCTCTCCAGCCACTCCTCTAACACGGGACTTACCGCCACGATCGTGGCGTGCCCGAACAAATGGTCGCCTATCAAAACTGCAACAAGTTAACTTAGCCTTGCTAATCGACTGACTTTTAAAACATTAAAACGGCCAATATTCGTAATAATTAATACGCATCATATTTTTTTGTTGTCCTGAGTTCGTAGGTATTTGTCAATGATATGGTGAACTTAAAACAATGCACCATATAATTATGCAGGCAAGATATTATGTATGTGATTTCTTAGTATAAGCAGTCTATTTTCAAGAGCGTTGTGCTAAGTACTATGCAGGTAGCGAGATCAAGTAGCGTGTGTGACGAGATAGCTGTGACGTCACACAATGAGTGCGTATTGTTATCGTGAGATATGCGGTAGATGTGTGCCTTTATTGTGTGTATGTTACAGCCAGTCAACAGCAACAGGGCAATTTGTCAAATGTCTTACAATTTATTTAGAAAATGTTAAACTCTTTATTTTCTACGGTCTTTATACAGTAAGAATTAGCAAGGTATGCCAAATGCAATTTTAATTTCACAACAGTACCGTAAATAAGTCTAAATACTATTCAATATTAGATATGGTTTTTTAAATCTGTTCCACGTAGATTTCACACGAGACAGAATACATACACGTCAGTTTTAATTCTGTACGTTATTTAGTTTTTTCCATTCTCTTCACTTCCTTATTTCTATTAACATATTCTCAAAGGTTAGTTAATTGTTCAATCTGTTGTTTACGCAAGCAGTAGCCTTGACTATGCTCTACAATAAACGAAATTATGATCATTACTGGTCATTATCGGGAGTAAACGTTTTCACACTAATGATTATGTTTCCGTAGATTGGGATTTCGGCACACTGAAAGGACGTCCTGCTAATATAAATATGGACTTTATTAGCATATACTTAGCCAAAATATTTGGCCAATGAAGAATTATTTTATATGCTTGTTTATGACGTGTAAACGTTACACATCAACGAAATTCAAATAAAAATCATATCATGAATATCTTTCATTCATCCCTTAGTAATGTACCCCAAGCACACACACTACACTTCAATAAGAATAACTTGGATGGCGAATGAAATAGGTGACAGCTCGGGGCTGGCTTTCAGTGGACAATGCTTTTAATAAAGGAGCATGCCATCTACAAAATCTGCCTAATGGTACGCTGTTACCGTAACGTACAGGCGAAACTACCGCGAATTGAAAATAAGTTGTAAACAAATCGCACCCATCCACATACGATTCTAATTCAAAAGTTACTTCAATCTCGAAGCTTATAAGACAGTTCATTCATTTAGAATGTTTGTCAAATATCCAAAATGGCGCAAGTACCAGTGACGTGCGCTCATTGCTGTAATGGACAGCACGCGGTGGCTCCACGGTGATCACACCGCGGTAACACCTGCCCCCCAGCCTCATAACAGCCACATGCGGTCACTCTGTTTACCACCACTACTTAAATTTTCATTGCGCTATCGACATGTCTTTTGTTCCGATAAAAGCTTTTTAGAACGCTTTAATGGACAGTAGTGTTTACGGTTAAACGTGTAGTGTTGTTATTTAATGAGACAAGAGGTTTACTTTAAAACATGTAGTAAATTTAATAATATCTGGTTAAAAAAATACTTGTCTGTTGTTTACGTGTATATACACATACATGTCAATTACTCAAACGTTGACATTATTACATTATGGCCATTAAAGAAAGATTCATTTACAAATACGTTTAAACGGTATTTGTAAATGTATACATTGTAACTAAAATCAACAACATAGTCATTAACCGTGGGTTTCTTTCATCTTCTATCTATTGTTTGTCCATAGCATGTATCAAAACAACACTATAAAACACGGTAAATGCATTTATTGTTTGACAAATAATCATTCATTTGGAATTTTCTGCAATTACATTTCACATGTGTACGACATTTGCCGACGAGTATAAACTAATTTAAACTTAATCAGGTTGCATCACAGTTGTTTGTTCAACGCCAACGTGCAGGGGAGGAAATTACACGTATGCCCTTTGTGCAGTCTACTCCAGATGTTAATATCGTTAGCCGTGTCCTAGGTGCTGAATGCCCACAGCTAGCATAAATATAATATAGGTATCAAACTTCCATAGCTCTAAAATGACTACGTTTAATAAACTGAGCGCCTGGGTTAAACCGAGGGCTTTAAATTCTAAATGAAAAGGATATAAATTTCTTTGAGATCTGTTTTATGTTCACTTTTTAGAGACCGTTTAGCTAGTTTAAACAAAACAAATACTGTTCGAGATCGCTGTCTCGCTTTTTGTTGTTGATGTCTACTGTCTACCAGTGTAAATAGAAGTTACCACATGAAAATAGAGTGCAGGGGTAGCGAAAACTTCATTAATGATACGCTACCTTCGTCGATAACTAACATGAGAAATTTGCAATATTCAGACCAGGAAGCAAACTGATGAAACTAAAATAAATCTAATTCCTATCAAAAGCGCTGGTGAAAATTAAATTATTTCCGTAGCATCAATATAATATTGGTATTCTTAGTTACATAGAGCTCATCAATTGCAGCAATTACACTAATTGGAGTGTGTGGAAGGCTATGCTTACATTAGTTAATCGGAGTAGATATTATCACATGTTCTATTATATCAGATTTCGAGCTATCAGATAGCGACGCTCGATACGACCGATTCAACTAAATACCTGTAACAACTGTAGGTCCCGAAGCGTTAGAGGATTATGTGTTAGACTCTGTTGTAAGTCAGATCATCTCTCTGGTGACGAACGCTGGATGGTGATACATACTGCCAATATTGATTCTAGTCTATATTAACACTCTTCGCCAGTAACTAAAAAATGATGAATGATAAAATCTACTTGAATTCCATGTACACCAAATTCTAATCACAATTTACAAATGATTGTAAGATCTTGATTTGTATTATTAATAGCTTATTTACATATTTGATATTGTATCTTATATCCGTGCTTTTCATTCACTATGCCGTTGTCTTTATGGTTACCCAGCAAGTTGCTAAGCAGCCAATGGATCGTGATTATCAAGTAATCTTTAAATAACAACCAATTACTGTCGCTTTATATAATTTGCAGGCAAACTAAATCTTGAAGTAATTACTTCAGTTTTCTTCCGGTGTCTCCGCATATAACTCACATTGATCTAGGCCTAATAGTTATATGTATTTGCATGCACTTAATGAGACCTGCTCTACATATCTCATCTATCCACATCATTAAATGTCTTTACCATGTCTGTATTTAAAAGTGTGGAACATACATATGTGTAGTCTATCAAAGTATACAACCACAGCGCTGTAATTGCATGTCCAGTGTAGACCGCACTGTGTACACGATCTGTCCCTACACTAGCTATCTAATGCACCATCTGCGGTTTGATCAGATACCTTATGCCATAGAAATTATCATTTACATATGATATATCCATGACGACGTCAACAGGTATGATTAATTAAATAGGGGTACATTTAACAAGGGGACTCAAAGACCTCACAATAAGCAGATACCTTTCTCTTTTCTTAAAGTGTACGTACAAGTTTTAACTCAAAAGGACATGTGAGTGTATCATTTAAGGGTTGGTCGAGTATTCAAATTAGTGAGTTCATTAACCGTGACCTGGTTTCTTTACATCCATAAGTTAAATATGTAGGATTAGTCTACAGTTAAAAGTCTTGAATAGTGGCGTGCCTTGAATAAAGTTTTAGAATATAGAAGAATAGTGGTGCAATCCATTTTGTTCCCTATTTATTCTTCAGTTACACTTTCTTCTGGTGATTCTCTAACGGTGTCAGTTTATCAAATATACTGAAGGCAAGCAAGTGCTAGATGGAATATAAAAACAATGTTAAGTAAATAAATGTATAATTTTATGTTATACAATATCATAATTATGTAAAATTCTTTATTTTGAGCATGTGCACTGAATTATAAATTAAATTTCGAGGCAATATTTTTCAGAGTATGTAAGCCTGTTAAATTCGAATGTAATTAGTTAATCTCTATAGAATATATTATATACATATAATCATATATGTTTGCGATCATGTACTGACGAAGATTATATTCACACTATTTATTTATTTCTTCTTATTTATTATTGTTTATTCACAATAACAAAACGTAGTAATTGTATAAAACTTAACAAATTTGTTTTATTCTATGATTCTAACTATATATTTGTTTTGTAGATGGTAGTACATAGTGTATTGATTCGATGAAACTATATTTACAAGGCGAACGATACCGCATACAGAAAGTTACTATAAAAGTATATGAAAGGATAGTTATTCGAAGTGCATTTAAAACGTACGTAGAATTGAAAAAAGCCTTCACTGCTCGATTAAATGAATTCCACATTCTTCGAAACGATTGCATGCCGACTGTAAATATTGTTTTCATACTGTGATGAAAATTTTAAGCATTCACTTTAACATCATAGTTAAATTAAAGCGTAGTTCATTGAGCTTTTTAAGGCACCATTTACTTTCATTCATGTGTTGTTCATCTTGAAATACTTTAATCTAATTCTGTTTACAGTCAGGGTCAATATACAATCACGTGCTACCGAGGCATTAAAATAACTTCATAAAATAACCTACAGACTAAGTAAAATACTCTGCGGTAAAGTACCTTGACATGAAGAAGTTTTAAGTTGATCCAACTTACAAACAATAGGGGTTTGTCATTATAAAAACAATATTTATGTTTAATATTTTCCGATTGGATATTGTAAAATAAAAGGCTGCCATCCTGGCATGCGTCACGGGAGAGTTAGTAGTATTGTCTGAGTTCATATTACAAAAGTAGCTTATTTTCCTATTAAGCTACTTTTGTTTTACAAGATTCTCAAGAACATTCTATATTCATTCAAGTCAACAAACGTAGTATCATAATATTCAAGAAGTTAGCCTATATTGGTACGCTATTACTAATCCATAAAACAAGAGCATTTGCGTGTTCTATATAACATAACATACCCATTTCTTGAAAAGCTATTTGGTCATATAAAAGACAGGAAGTATAGCTGGCCTATACATTCTGTCTTTTATATTACTATTCCTTTTGTATTAAGTAGTTAAAATTATTATCTATAAAATCGTAATGATCATTCATAATCAGAAAAGTAATGACTGCCAATCAATGCAGCAATTACTTTTGACCGTACAATTGGTACTGGTCAAAACGCCGCGTTTTTTATAAATTCCGAGTAGCCTTTGAATTTCTATGTCGTCAATTGAATTTGCGTAATCTGTAGCAACTAGCAACTGCTGTCGGAACGAATAATTCAACATTCAGTAGTCTATATTTTAGTTACCATTCAAGCTCGAGGTAACAGTTTGCCATAATTCTAGTTATTCAACAAGTAATAACTTAAAGGTATTATAAAATTGAATCACAGTGCCATGCTTTTACGATTTAACCACTAAACGTTATAAATCCAGCAGATTGATATTTTAATCGAAGTATTTGATGGAGCACGCTTACACTTTTTATGATATTTCAGAATATAGCAGCATGTATGTATTTCCCCAACCTTAGCCTAGCTGCAAGACCTGAGCAAATGCAAACAGCCGTTAACCAGTCATAATATTAGACGCAGAACTGCTACGGTGAATAATCATGTCAATGTTTCAATGTCATAAAAATACGCAAATTTAGATAACGGGGCTCTGGATTACTATTGCGTACCTTTTAAAAACGTTTTCATTTGATATGCCATACAAATGAACATGCGATATATGGTGAAACATCGCATCGATTCTCTCTATTTATCAACCTACGTGTCTCGTTATGTGTAAGCCGTCATTAGTAGGGACTTAGCGAAGCTTCGACAAGGTTTGTAAATTTTAAAATACATTAAAAGGAATCCGTTTTCCTAAAATGAAGATCTTTGTTTTTAATATCTGAAGCATAACACGTGTATATCAAACTAAAAAGTAGTGAGTAGTTTTCGTTTGTTTCACTCTACGCCGTCTGTGCTTGTCATCGAGCTGCTTTTATAAATATTAGGGAGAAATGTATGCAATAGTTGCGGATAAGGCCATTAAAAAGCAAATAATATTTATATATCTATTCATATTCCAATACAGTCAAGTCAAATGACGCTAACGAACCACAGATAAAAATAGTCCGCTGAAAGCATTCCCGAGTATTTGTCTAGAATGCGGTTCCAGTTTACATTATTAAAATTAAATACAGAGCACATTAGGGCAATTGTTTGAAGATTGAACTATGTCGATATTGAAACAATTTAAAATGGATCAACCTTTAATCGGATGTAGTTTCTTATTATTTAATGTATAAGAATTTTATTAAAACGTGCCTTGGTCTATATCGATCTATAGCGGTAAAAGTTTACGTGGCCTAAAACTCCTTACCATGTATTTTAAATGAGATTTCAAAACATTTTAACTAAAATAATTTCAATGCAATAAAGTGAGTGAGGACACACGAAATAAGTATTTGCGAAAATGCATGTGTGTTTAACATCGTATTTGTATTGTCTAGACATTCTAGCTAAAACTTGTTTCATTTAGGTCCGCTTCATAGATATAACAATATTTGATATGATTTTATTTTAATAATGTACGTCAATATGACATATATAGCGACGTATTAGCAAGGATAGAACAATAAACACTAATAAAAGTAGGTAGGTATATATATACAGTTCATAGACTTTCGTCATGTGTAATGCTCCTTCAGGATTAGTTAACTTTTCACAGTATTTTGTAATGTTAGTATAATAATATGAATAATATCAGCCCTGTATTAAACTGTCCCACTGCTGGGCACTGGCCTCTTCTCAGTGTGAGATGGGTTAGGCCATAGGCCACCACGCTCGGGCACGCCACGATCGTGGCGGTAAGTCCCGTGTTTGAGGAGTGGCTGGAGAGGCGGCATGGCGCCCTCACCTTCCGGCTGACACAGGTATTGACTGGCCACGGTTGTTTTGGCCGGTTCCTGTGTCGTATACGCCGGCAAGAGACGCCCGGTTGTCACCACTGCGGCGACTGCCGTGACGTTGTAGAAGACACGGCGCTGCACACTTTGGCGGTTTGCCCCGCCTGGGCATCGCAGCGCCGTGATTTGATCGCGGCAGTCGGATCGGTTGCCCTCTCGCTCCCGGCCGTAGTTCAGTCTATGGTCCGGAGTGAGAGGTCGTGGAACGCCGTCGCCTCCTTTTGCGAGGAAGTGATTTCCATCAAGGAGGCGGCGGAGCGGGAGAGAGAGCGTTTAAACCCTCTCCCCAACCGCAGAGCCGGGCGCCGGAGGGCGCGCGATGACATCCAGCCACCCTGAGGTTTGACCTGGGGGTGGCGGGCTTTGTGGGCCTGCCCGCCATCCGTTCAGCACCAGGTCCGAGAGGCGGCGTACTTGTTCCCACGCGCGCCTCTGTGTCGAGTCCGTCTCGTCCCTCTAGGGGGGAGACAGTAGGGAATTTTTGAGGGAGCCTGCCGTTTCATACGGCGGGCAGAAACCTCGGCGGGGTCGCGACCGCATGCGAAAGCGATTCGCGCGGCCCCGCCGATAGTGGTTTTGTCGAGGAACACCGTGGTAGGTTTAGTCGGTATTCCGGGAGGTACATTATTTCTTTTCAATCTTTCTTTTACCCCGGCGAGTCCGACATAATCCCTCCGCCCGCCCCCGCGGAGGGATATGCGTCATTGCATTCCCCCACGTAAAAAAAAAAAAAAAAAAATAAGCCACCACGCTGCACAGTCATTTGGCTAGAACTTGCTAGCGGGATAATATTCATGACGTAATTTCCATGAACCACTGATAACGACATGTAAACAACCTCAAATCAATTTGTTTATTACCTCATTAAGGTATCTTATTAGGGGGTCAAAGTAACCCTTATAAGAGAGGTTTTTCATTTGCAAATCAGTTGCATTTTATGCACACTTGTGATAACATATTTTAAAAATGGTAGCAAAGTGAAACGTGTTTTTTGTGATGGAATATTCTGTTGAAGGTATGTACTCTATTATGACTTACTGTCTTACTTGTGTACTTTTGGTGTAATATCAATTTGTAAATGTATAGATAAATCCATTAATTGTAAACTTTAAAGAGTAGCAACTTTATCCATATATATCCACCTAGATTTTCTATATGATATCCACCTAGATTATCTATAATACCTACAACATTCAGGCACAGATTCATATATATTATAGGCCCCGAAAAGGCCCAAAAGTAAAATAATTTTATTTTTTCGGCATAAGACGTGACTATGACGAATATTGAGTTTTTTGAAGAATGGACAGTACTGAACGAAACAGTGGCATTTTGTTATTATATAAGTGAAAAATTCAATATGTCTGATGTTTTTGATGATTCCTAAAACGACTCAAAATGAAAATATCAAGCCTTTCAGCAAAATTCTATCAAAAATGGACTTCTTTAAAGTGTAACAAAGAAATGTTTCTGATCAAACATAAAGATTGGTTAGAGGTATCGTATGTGTGATAATAATATTATCTTATTAAATAATATTATATTATATAATAATATTGTGTGTTGTCTCTTCTCTCTTCTCTGACGTCACACACTTGGCAGAGTGGTCGTGGTCGTCATGACAGGGGCGGTGGCAAGCTTCACAATTCGTCGCCATTCCATTCGTAACTTATAAACTAAGGCATGAATTATAAGCAACAGGCTTATAATTCATGCCTTAGTATATACGTTTTTTAATATTATATTTATTTTACTTATACACCTTGTTATTGTAAATATTTGATATATAGATACTGTTATTGTACTAATTTATTTTAAAAGAAATAAAATTTTATAAATTTATGATGTACTTTCATTATGAATTTTATATTTTTCTAGAAATTTCCTTGTTAACATGATTGTGCTTTACACACAATGAGTAGGTAGACGCAGCTAATTAAAGAACAATTAGCGTCAATAATGAACAAATGAGACACATTAGTACTTCCGTCACACTTCCGTCTTGCAGCTACATATTTCGATTAATACACATACAGTACACATTTCTCAACTTTTTTTTTCTTAAAATAGCTTACGATACCTGAAATATACATAAACAATTGAAATAAGTGAAGAAATAATATTGTCCCGCTAGCTTGTACTAGTCGAGACACTGTGCGCTGGCCTAATGCGGATTGGCAGACTTCACATATCTTCAAGAACATTAGGGACAACTTTCAGACATGTAGGTTGCCTCAAGAAGTTTTCCTTCACCGTTAAAGTGAGCGATAATTAACTATTTAATACGCACATAACTTCGAAATGTCAAAGATGCGCGCCTTGGGATCAAAGTCGAGACCACTGCGTGGCAGTCCAACGGTTTCCCACCAGGCTATCGCTGCTTATGTAAATATTTAAAGATAATCTTTAAATGTAGTATAAAGTTTGAGATAACCAAGGTGCAAATAAAATGGTAGTACCGCAACATAATGACACTTACCACAGTAGATATGCCACTACAAGCGCCAATTAATCTGGTTGACTGATTTAAATCTCGCTTTTCTTAAATGTTTTTGACAACTGAGAGCGACGTGATGTTACTTTACGCGCTCTCTGAGACGAATTCGTATTCGAATTTTTAGCAGTAAACTGCCTCCTATTTTAATCGCAATGACCTTGACAAGACATGTATATTTTATATAGTTATAATAATATAGTTACAAAGACAAGTAAATAAAATCCATGGTAGCTATAGGCCAGGTAAATCAATTTAAAAAAATACATTCCACTTGTCTGGCCGATTGACATCATACTCTTTCAATCAGATGTATTTTATTGGAGATATTACTTAACAAAGATAGATTTTAACCACTTGGCTAGACCTCGTCGTACAATAAAGGTAAAAGTTCGTGCTCTGATATTAATTAGTTTAACTGAATATAATCCTAACTATGCACAGTTATAATCTATTAACCTGTCAATTGCTAGAATGCCAGACATAATTGAAATGCTGTTGTGTCTGACCGCTTGCGGGTTGCAGCAGCAAGACATTAAATCGATTACAATAGTTATTTTACACACAGTTTTAGTTCAAGAATGATACAAAAAAATTGTAATGTCTAAATAAAAAAGGAGCACCCCTTTTTAAACAGAATTGTCTCTGAATATACCTATTAGCAAATGGAAAAATATAGTATACTGTCAATATTAAATACACGTTACGGATAATTATATTTACACAAGTTATGTATTTAGGCTTATTTAATTTTACTACCTTTATTATCCCCAATTGTATTAGCGTCGTTTATCTAGACTAGCCAGACACGACCTTGCCGCACAATAGTTATTGTACGGAGAGAGAGCGCCGCGCCATATTTGGAGGTACACAATCAGCGTACTTTTAGTTATAGATATTAATAATACCGATGGTTTTATATAGGTACACATGGGAACAAAGAAGTTTGACTATTATAAATGGTTAACCATTCCCGAGCATGAAGATAGTAAAGTTAGTAAACTTCGCAGATCTACTACTATCTGCGTGGTCGCTACTGCTTCACGGGTACTTAAAGTTATGAAGTCAGACAATCCGAACTAAAATATCATATCCGATTGAAATTAAAATATCCGATTAGTCTGTAATCGACCAGTCCGGTGAAAGAGGATATTAGCATAAAGGCTCAATCCGTATCATAATATGCTTCTGTCCGTCCCTGGATATTTAAGGACGGCTTAATTTGCATACCTGATGCATAGTGTACGTTGCGAAATACCACTTAAAGCTGACTAAGTGCTGTGACCACGTATTGGATAACTGATATGAGCGGGATGTAGTCGGTCTCGTCAGATCTTAAATGAAACTCAGATTTATACTGGATATTATCGATATATGTTTTGATTTATAGGGAACCTCTACAGGCAGCAGAATTCGCACTTATTTGCTACAAATTGTGAAGAGATTTTGATCAATTGTTATTCATTTATTATCCATGCATGAAATTTTCACTTTATATCCCCGCAGTATCGTCGCACACAGGTTTTGTCAGATGTCTACGTAACAATTGGTGATACTATCGCGTCTACTGAACACTAAAAAACCCAATAGAACATTAGATTTCTTTAGACATAATATGTTTGTTATACTTTAAAAAGAATAAATACATTCGTATCAAAAATAATATTGCATATCGGATGTCAATTCATCTAAGTTTTTGGCTTCAAACAGGAGTAATGCTTAATATTTAGGCAGCCAAAGTAGAACACATGTGTTAATATAAATAACAAAGTCTATAAACCGCAACGGGCCGCTGCAAAATTCGCCAGCCTTTCTTTACAGAACAAACGCGAGACATAAATAAGCACTATAAACAGTCGTGAATAATGCAGCGATACCAATTATCTATGTAGGTAGTTTTAAAAACGAAAACACAACAGGCATAGCATGTGTTCCGCAGCTGCATTTCGTTAGGCGGGTGTTGCGGTCTCTTGAATAATGGATGCAAGTTATGAACCTCCACAATAGAGTAAGTAAGATATAACTGCGTATTCATTGAAGTAGCGGCGTGTTTTTACTACCATCTAACGGTAGCTTTTGAAATTTTCCAATAATGTAAGCGTGCTATAACAAGTAACTATTCGATATTACATGTGGTATTTTCTTAAAGTTATTTACGGAACTCTGCTCGAATAAGGAAACATTAAAACGAATCTCGCTTTCATAGTGATGTCACTGTTAAAAGAGTTTTAAAATAGGTCTGATGAAAATATTTGCTAATAGTAACTGATAGTTAATCATACTTTATTGGTTCCACCATGAAATGTACTTATAATTGCACAGTAAAAAGGGGTAAATTAGCATTATAAGATAAAACCGACGCGGTCCTAGTATATTTAAAGTGCGTACGACAAATAAATAAGAGATTAACGCGTATTTGGTGAAATTGCAGTCGCTTTAACTGGTCTGACTTAACTAGAACTGGTTTCGAAGCTTACGGAGAGCTTTTTATTATTATTTAAACAATATTGTAAAAAAATCGGGTGCTATATTTACTTCAATCTTTCTCATGAGATACGCTTTTAGAAGGCACGGTATGAACACTATAAACTAAGTTCGCAACTAGGCAGTGAGCATATTCTTATCTTGCCTAAAAAACTCGACATGCGCGTCTGCGACCTCTCCATCGGGTTAATTAATACCTTAGATGATATTAACGTCATATCCAATAATGCAAAAGTGCATTTTCTTTGTTCGACTTTTTTTACATTCATGTCTATTTTTATCAGCTATGGAGGCATTAAAAATGCAGCAACATGGCAGAATTACAAATCCCAGTAATGTTATATTAATGATATTCCAAAAAGCGATATATACGATGTTTTTTCGGAAGTCAATTAATGGCAATCTTCTCTAATTGAACAAGAATTATGTTAGGTATTATCCGTTTTATTGACGAAATGCCATCAGCAAAGAATTTATGAAAGAAATTCATGGAATTTATTAGAGAAGACAGAGATCTGTTTGGTGAGAGCTATAAAATTCTTGTCGTATTAAAGCAATATGTTGGTCAGTATATTTGTATGTTACCATTCATATATATTCAGTCCATAAACTCTGTCGATAATAACAATATGGTCATTATCGGCAGATTTTCTCAACTAAATATGAAATAAACGTTATCCAAGTTATGAAATTCCTTTTTTTCTTTTGGTTAGTGGCCTCCTACCTGTTGTCAAGAGTTGTTCAAGCCGCCCATAGGCCTCTGACATGGCTTAACGACTGATGTCAATTTGACAACAACCAGGACCAATTTTTTACGTGCCCTCCGAAGCACGGAGACGCTCAGATGAAATACCACTAAGCGGTCACCCATCTATAGACTGACCGCACCCAACGTTGCTTAACCTCGCTAATCGTTTACCGATCAGTGAGTGCAACTGGTTATGAGCGCCTCAAGTTATGAATGTTTCTAATTGATTTTATAAAAGGGTTTCTTTAAATACACAGTATTAGAAGCTAGGTTACCTTTATAAACTGTACGAAATGGTTGCGCTAGTAATTTGCTCTAATAATGGTTTAATACACATGGTTATCAATGGCAAACCGCTGATAATTCGATCGCAAGTCTGATATCTTTAGCCGACAGCTAGGATATCGGACTTTGGACTAAATGGAATGCGGGCAGCCCCAATTATTAGGTATTGACCTAAATAATTAGATCTGCTTTTATCTCAGCAGAAGCAGTTATGTGAACAGCACAATCATAATATCGTCTCGCTATATTTATTGACATCTTTTTCTTATTTGCGTAATCTATCCAAATTTTAACTATTACGTCATACATAGTCACCGAAGCTTTCTTACTCCTTGAGAGTGAATGAATCACAGCAGGCGTGGTGATGACGTCAGCGGCAATGGCAGCACAACACCTACAGCCGTGCTCAATGCAAGATAAATACATCATTACTAAGTCTAAATGTACGTGGTATTGAAACTAACGGAAAGAATAAGTTTATAACAGCGATAGTATAAGACGACGTTTAGTGTACCAAATTTTCAACTTATTTATTGCAAGCCATGAATATTAATTACTCGATTATTTATACTAATGCAGCGAGTTTGTGTCACGATCTAGCCCGCGCCATTTGGCGTCTCATTACTCGTTGTCTTCGTAAGGCCGAAGATTACATTATTTATATTTATTAATGCCGGCACGATAAATTACAGCACAGGTAGCGCAATGTTTTAGGTGCTCACCTTGCCGTGTTGTGAGTTCGATCCTCGTACAGTACACAAAATGTGCATAATTCGAGAACTGTTGTTCCGACTACGGGAGTTTAGCGTTTATTTAAATGTTGGTAAACTATTATCAAAAACGGTTATTTATTGCCCGCATTGTGGTTTCTATTTTTTTACAACCACAGAACTGTAGCGTCATCACGCGTAGTTATTTATAAACATAGCAGGCTTTAAGAAAAATAGGTTAATAGAGACAAAGGAAAACATTCGTCGATAAAAACCGTGTGCGTCAGCGTAGCTTTAAAATACAAAAACGAAGGTTCTGTGTACGTGTTTTGCATTTTGCTGAAGCCGCACTTGAAGCTAGATTTAATCGTAAATCGTAATACATTTCTCGTATATTGTCTTACATATTATATAAAACATATGTAGAGCATCATATAGCTTTTGAACTAGTATAATTATTTATGTCCTCCAGACCGATTTTCGGTCACGGCGGCCAATCTTAACGGAGACTGGCCATCTGCGCAGGAGATATTATAGTGCACAAGTATGTGCGCAAACACAAGTGCACTCTCTGTTCCCTTAGCCTCATGATCCGATGGGACGGATAATTCGACACGACCGGAGAGAGATCAGGCGCAGAACCAACGGCTTTACGTGCTTTCCGAGGCACGGGGGTGTCTAACACCGCCAACTTCCTAACTCCGGGCTCGTATTGAGATTTCTTAACAGAAAAACCCAATACCTTTATGTTGGCCCGACCCGGGATTTGAACCCGAGACCTCATGCACAGCAGTCGCATTCACTACCGCTGCGCCACAGAGGCAGTTACTAGTATAAACTGTACTTTCAGATCACTGCTTACGTTTCTTGATACTAGTTGTAATTTTAAATTATGTTAGTCATCCAAAAGTTATTACCGAGTATATTATATTTTTCTTAACAACGCCGGTTGTAAAATATACAGCACCAACCTAATATAATACATTATGAGAAATATATGAATGACGCAACTGTCTGTGTCACATCAAAGTTACAATTCAACCGTAAGTTCACAACCTATCATATCACTAGAAATGTAACCTGATTTGACACATGATACAATCGTTGAACATAGACAATAAAATTCATCTTTAAGGTATCTCTTGTCGTATTTTTGATCGAAAATCAATATATGTAAATAGAAAGTCAGCGACCAGTCGCACCGGTTATAAGACCGCGTCTTTGCACCTCGATTATATTAGCCGATGTACATTTCTACACGAGACCTTAATGTACTAAATAAGCACCTATTTTGTTACATAAACAGCAGACGTAAAGAAGGTTATGAAATTATTTGAATTGTGTTAAGTCCTTTATCCGTATCGATATGCTGAGCGAAGTCGAGTAACGACATTTTAGACTGACACTTACAGAGATATCACATGAATTGTAAAATAATATTATAATTATAAAAGATAGAGTCAATAAATAAATAATATAATATATATATTATGCAAATAAAGAAGAATATTACTGCGAGTCTATCCAAACCAATAAAATACTACATCTAACAAGACTGAATGCTGAATTGTTGATCCCTAAACCAACCCAATTTACATCAAGTATGATATCACTCCAATAGGGCTACCAATTAAATGTATCTTAAATAATGAAGAGTGGACAAAACTATTATTTAACAAACGCTATAAATTTGATAACGATTTAGAAAAACAATATTACTTTCTTCTATTATTTCCCTAAATTAGAATTTAATTAAACATTAATCCTACCATGGTGATGATGGTCGGAGTTGCAAGAATATTTTATATATTTATGTTCTAAAATTATTTAAGCCAAATCAATGTCATTACTAATCTATTAAATTAATTCACTATAAAACATTTATTCCATTGGCAGCCCTATTCAACACCAATGACCAACACGTTTACGAACAGAGCGTAAGGTTCTTTATAATATAGTGACTCACCCGAATGGTAGCGGCTCTCGTTACGCGTTAGCCGCCTGTTGGTCCTGCCAGGCGGCGAGCGGAGCGCCGCGGCCGATCTCACTGCGACCCGATAAAGAACCACACGTACACGTAACAACACACACACGCTCACCACACGCTTACACAGTCTCCATTTATATTTTGAATTTGGAATCGAATGTACGCCGATAGTTGACGTTACTTATTTTATTTAGCAGCGGAATACAAATAAGCGTCAACATGTTTTGCAATGCTACTTATATTTAGTCACAAATCGACATGTTTTACGATTCCAAAGACATAATAATTTTAATCACCTCTCTAATTTGTGTGAATTTATATACCAATAATTAACTAATCGACGGCAATTATAATAGAGCTCATAATTATAAAACATTTTAACACAACTTGTTGATATCCAAGTACATACGAAATATATATTATTAGGTTTGGTATTATATATCCCAGGTAGAAAATAGCTACATAGATTTTATTTACTCATCAGTCATCAGCATCACGCACCAACAACCACATCTTACCAGAAACTATGAATGCAGAAATGAATAGTATAGTCGTTTAGTCGCAAAGTCATAAACAGTCGGCGAAATGCAAATGGTCGACATCTGCCTTACAATTCGGGAATATACTGGCACGATCTTAGGTGTGTTTATAACATTGTTTATTTAATTATAGTATTGGATTTAAATGTAAATAGATTGGTATGCCTTATACCCAGGAGAAGTTGTTAAACAAAGATCTTTCTAGTAGCTCTTAGCACCAAGTATCTAAAACCGTAATCAAGCTAATTCCAAACGCATAAAAACCGAAATAATGGATATTGGATATAATCATACGGAATGAAAAACGTAACCTTAAGTATGGATGAACAACTTCGCCTTAACATCTAATGGATTTCATAGAACACATTTTATGTAAATAATTAGAACTAGTATAAATAATACTCAATCCATATCGGGTTATATAAAATGTAAAGGATAATTGCTATGGATATGTTCGAATCAACCAATTCAGCTATTGTTTTCGAACAACGAAAGCGACACGATAAAACGGCTCAATTTATTTGCCTTTCATTCGATTTGCTCGATCTCTAAAAGCTGATCGGTCTTATTCCAACTACATTCAGCTTTTAGGGTTTAACGCAACACGTTCACGTTAATCCATTTAGCACTATTCGACTGTCGCCAATCCTAACGGGTGTATATGCGTGGTGTCGAGCGGCATTTGTGTCGAACTTTCACCTACACATATTCAATTCTAACCAACTATGGTGATGTAGAAATATGCATAGCAACCCTTAAAGAGCAACCAAAATAAAGTCTAATTATAATAATTTGTCCTAAATAAATATCTAAAATGAGAAAAGAGTTCGCATTTAATACTAAATAAAAAAACAACACTTATCAAAGGTGCGCTGGTTGAATAGAGAATTCGATGCCATCAGATTAAAAAATAAATACTTTTTTTTGATCGTTTTCTTTTTTTAGTTCTTGACGTTTCAGAAAATTACTTTTGTTGAGAGTCTATCGGAGACGAATTTATAATCATTTTGTTGAAAATATGAGTGAATCTGCGAAACCAGAAATCGATGTAGATGTGGAGCGTCTAGACTCGGATATAAATTTATACCTAGATGAGCACCTTCGAAACTCTACTGCCGTGTTGCATGACATCTTAAAGGATACGAAGGACATCGAGAACTCTCCATTTAAAACAAACGCCGGCCAGATGTGCCAACATTGTGGTAAAATATATAAAACGGTAAACACATTGCAGGCCCATTATCTTCTCAAGCACCCGCAAAATGATCTAGAAGGGCAATGTAAGTCGTGTGACAAGAAGTATTCGTCGTTGTTGAGTTTGCAAAAGCACATACGTTATATGCACCGCCATGAACATCGTTGTACGGCTTGCTATAAGACGTTTGCGACTCCTGAACTACTTTTTACTCATAATAAGGGATGTAGCAAGAGTGAGACTCCTTGTACGCAGTGCGGAAAGGTGTATGATTCGCAGCTTGCTCTGAGAAACCATATGAAGTACAAGCATCCTGATAAGAGCAACCACTGGTGCGAGCTATGTCGGCGTACGTTTACGTCGCGTCGTCGGCTGGTAAATCACAACGCTAGTATACATCCGCTCGGTGCGACTGACTGTACGAGGTGCGATAAAAGTTTCAACTCCATTACCAGCCTGCAAAGTCATATATTATACCGACATTCAGAAGATGGAGTCAAGTGTAGCGAGTGCCATAAAGTGTTTGCGAAGAAAACTGGTCTACAAAAACATTTAGCAAAGAACCACTTCTACAGTAAAGCTAACAAGAACGGCATTAAAAGTGACCCTACGGACGAGTCGCAATTTTAAACAGATTTATTTTTATTTCCAAATTGAATATTATAATAATAGTTTAGTGGTTTCAACATTGTTTTATTTATGGATTTTATTTATTATTTTCTGTACATAATTCCTAGCTGCTGACTACGGTTTCACTGATTATGATGTTGTACAATATAATAGTGACCGCAAGCCGCGCTATCTTGTTTTGTATAGCTCGTATTGAAGAATATAAGATGATGTATGATGTTATGATGTATGATGTTTAAAACGAATCAATATATTTCTGATTACAATATATTATAATACAATTTGCAAACGATCAACCGAAAACTATCGTGTAGTGTTTTTCGACAAGGCTGACTGATGATTGACTGATGAGATAGCTGGCTAATCAAATGATTAACCAGACTTATGTGAACGAACCATGGCAATCATTCACAGACTTCATGGATCAGCTAATGTTGATCCCTACATAGCTCCACACGCTATCTAATGCTGGAGTATTAATAGAACTGTGTAGAAAATAAATTAGACTGACGTAGGGATATACACAATGGCATTTTAATGATATTACATTACTATACATAAGTAAGCACATACAGTGTGTACTTGACCATACACAGCAGGCATCGTGTTGGGCGTAACTGTATACGAATTTCATTTGAATGCATAGATTATCAGATATATACAACTATGGTTTAAACTAAGATACTGCAACGTTCTTTAAACTCGTGAACAATTTTAGGCACACTATCGTATCAAAGCTTTCTAACAGAAAGGTTGCTATTGTTTAGCGAATAAAAATAAACACGAGCATCTGTTGTCAGTTTGTCAGTAATTACTATAGATAATAGCATACAAGCGCGTGCGGCCGTCGTGAGGCGTAAAGTGCGCGGCTACCCAACCGTGACATGGTATAGGTCGCATTAATAAAATATTATTATCCGGTAAACGATAGGTGTCACCAATACGCCGCCTTATACCCATACATACACCTTTAAAATCGATATGATTTCCACGAGATGACAGGATATGATTGGGATATGAAAATTGCTGTCAACGACTGTATCGCGAAATTGGAAGCCATGTTCCGACCAATTAAATTCATTTTCAGCTTGCATATTGCAAGCTTTGATGAGATTTTGCATACGATCGTTTATTATTAACGTCCCGTATTTAAAGATAAGATCGTCTTGTTTATGAGCTCATGTTTATTTATTATTAATATCAATGGCTACAACGTAACAAAAACAAAGTAAAATTATGGATGCGGACATAAACTTATTGTTTTTATAACAATCATTGGTGATACATTTAAAACTAGAACCGTGCTTTTAAAATGTGGTAAAATATAGACTACTATTACACTGCACAACAGCATGTCGGGTGATTGGGTTATGTTACATGATATTCGTCCAACTTTTAATGACAATCTCAAAACTGACCGAAATTCCTCTATCAGGTCTAGTTAACAAAATATGACACATAGGTCTTTTTATAATAAAACACGGTATATTTAAAGATTAACTTATTATATTTATTTCCTAAGTTGAAAAAATCTTTCTTCTTTTTGCCTCCCTTGCTGAAGCTGAAGATAGAGAGCTGAGCTTATTATTATTATTTATATACTCTCCACAAATGAAACAAAAATGATTCGGATTATTCACAGAAACACGTCTTGACGATGCCATATCAAATTATATTAAATCTTAATATTGTTCTAGTTATCAGCAAAATTAGTGGAAGCTACAACTCTTACAAAAAAGGGCTGTTACAAAAAAAATTAGGGTGTACGTAGATTCAGCGACGTCGAATTAGTAAACATCATGTGATAAAAGTTATTCATCAGACAAAACTTGCAATTTTGTTGTGCAATGTTATCTACCATGTTTGTGTTACAATTCAATATCTATATGCGAGTTTTTGGTCATAGTTAAGATTTCTTGCAATTGATTTACTGTATCTTTAAATTTTAATTATACAATTCTATAATACAAAATGTTTCGAGTTTAATAATATATATATATATATATATATATATATATATATATTATATCAGAGGCGTATGTTGACAATAATCCGGATGATTAAACATGGCATTTCGAGACAATATGATGTTGTCGCTACATTGCATATTAATATATTATAGACATACATGCATGTTTCCTGGAGAGGTAAGTACTACGGTTTTCTATGTGGTTATAAGGTGAGAGAACATTCGTTGTTTTTACCATTCGTATAAAACTATACAAAGATGATCTAATGTATGATTTATGTAGAAAAGCATAAAAAGACAACAATCGGAATATATCCGTGTGGTCCGGTCGGTCACTTTATCACAATAATTAGCGCAATAATTCAATTGCTAGTAATCTGATTTATTTTAATTGCTACTCGTATTGCGAAAGATAAATTATATAAATAGGTCTTGCATACATTTGGACAGAGTTCCAATTGACACCGCGACTTTATTGACAGCTCGGCTTACTGTACACTGCTTCTTATTTAGAACACAGCCCCGATGTTATTTTAGAAGTAAGTACCCTTTCTAAGTGCATGTAGTTACTACAGCTATAGGAAGTAGATATCGCGAAGTATAAATTACTATATTTATTGGCTCAGTTTACCAAAGCATTAAAAATTTATTACCAATAAACATACGTGGAACTTTCTATATTTCAGAACCTTCATATGGAGGAGGTCTGAGACGGCGTGGAAACGTATTGCTGGACTACAACTGAACTTACTGCTACTATTTATCGTGTTTGGATTGTAAGGACGGCGCACTGCTCCCGCTCGATAACATATCTATTTACAGAAGCTTTTTTTAAAATATACGCTAAAATTCTGTGTAATTTTACACCGAGGCTAATCGAGTGATATCAACACGCAGAGCCCCAAGTACGTTAATAATACGATATCCAACTGTACAAAAGGACATTTCCCCTCATAATGTATTAAATAAGGGTATGCTCATTGTTTTTTAAAACGGACATAATATAGCTCTCAGTTGAGTATAATTGTGTCACTTCAGATAAGTTAGTATATATGTATTTAAATGCTGAAAGTAAGTATATGCTAGAACTACATTACACACGTAGATACTTTGTAATGATGGTGCGCAGGTGATCCTTTTCGTCATTGTAACAGAAGTTTAACTATAAACATAGTAATATTATATTTATATTAAAAAAAGAAAGTTTTTTTCTTTAAAAAGAAAAAGTTTGTAGGTTCGACGAGAAAGCACAGCTACAATTATTGTTGTGCCGTGCCTATTTTCAAACGTAATACAATGTGGTTACCAAATACAAGGCTGTGCAAAAAACATAATAGTTTCCTACTACAGATGGCTCGCATTTTATTCAGTACTAGCTTTTTCCCGCGGCTTCGCTCGCGTCAAAGTAGGCTGGGTTTGGGTTATGTTGGTAACAGTACTCTTAAAAAAATATAGCCTATGTTACTCAGTGATAAATGTGATAATACAGCTGTCTAAAGGCGTGATAATTTAAAAAATCGGTTGAATAGTTTTTGGGTTAAATCCAAATACAAACAAAAAATCAAATATTTCCTCTTTATAACATTCGTATAGATAATCTAACCGTGTCAATGACAACTCTTAGAATACCAGACATTTGTGTCTGGCCGTGCGTCGTGTTTTGTGAATCACACTAACGTTCACTATACCTATACATCATTTGGTTAGGTACTTAACTAAAGGTAAACAATCTTAATGTGACTTTTTACACAAACACATATTTAACAAATAAACTACTGCTTAAACTAACGGTTCAGTTGATTAAGTAATCGTTATTGTTATATTTACATTGATCTTTAGCAGCATTTTATTTTCAATCTGAGTTTTTAGATAAAAAGACATATCAAAATTGTTTACCTTTAGTTAAGTACCTAACCAAATGGAGTACAGTTCATATATTGTTAAGTTCTGTGGTCTTGATACAACGCGAATCAAATAATTGTGATATAGAAAGCCCTAGTCATGCTTTGCAGTATTGCTATAATGTTGTATAGCAGCACACAGGCGCGTACGCTTCATACAAGCAAATAAGCAGTGCATACCCTAGTCCGCTGGCCTATGTAAATCTATATAATCGAAATCTATTTATTAAATACTACAAGCTGAATAATAATAAATACACTATAAAATTATCAGATACAATAAGAGCTTGTGCCACTGCCGTCTATTGGTCCTTGAGCGAACTACTAAACAAATACAATATATAATAGAGAGGTGTCTGGAAGCACAAAGAATCGTGCTTATTAGCAGTACATTTAAACGTCAATCGATTACGCTGTCTACGAGACAATAATTTGCTTGTGTGTGTAAAATGCACGTTTGTGCTCGCCGACTGAAGGCACTGCCTACAACGAAAATCCAACCAGTTTAAATAGTTGTCAAAAACAACATCATCATTCTTCAAAATTATCTGTTATTTGTAGATATACTACTTGTTTACACCAAACTCATTAGTAGATATCGTGCATGTTTTGTTCGCTTAAATATTACAATCATTATTACAAAACTGTCCTTATTCAATTAACTTACAGTTGGTATTTCTAGAGTGAGAATCCTTACCTTGCCGTAACACACACGGAAGGTAAAGAATTTTTATCGGTTTACCGCCAATTTTATTTGTTGAAGTGTAACAGAATATTTATACATTAATTTGCTAATACTCTAAGTTAATAGTATAAATATGTTTAAATGTTCTACATATATTAAAACAGAACTACATTGTAAACCTAGGCTAAATTTATCTATGAATAAAGTTTTATCTTATCTTATCATAAATGTTGTTTATTATAGGCCTATTATTTTAGCAGTATAGCATCGTACGCCATTATTTATTATTTCACAGAGCTGTAGAGGGGATTTTGAGCGCTTTGTAATTGTAATCTTTTTCTTTTTACGTGGAGGAATGCAATGACGCATACCCCTCCGCGGGGGCGGGCGGAGGGATTATGTCGGACTCGCCGGGGTAAAAGAAAGATGTTAAAAGATAATGTACCTCCCGGAATACCGACTAAACCTACCACGGTGTTCCTCGACAAAACCACTATCGACGGGGCCGCGCGAATCGCTTTCGCATGCGGTCGCGACCCCGCCGAGGTTACGGCCCGCCGTATGAAACGGCAGGCCACTACACAAGAGACCTACCCAAAGGACTCACTTCATAAGATTCCGTCTTGTCTCAGTGTGCTCTCAACCTCATAGCTACTACTAACAATTGTCTACTTAACCTAAGATTAGCGAACCAAGGTATACGAGGAGGCTCAGCAACTATAGTTTTGTACCAAATACCTTTATTTCTGGACCTCAAATTGAAATATTCCTTCCAAACAAAAACATTTAAATGAAATGTAATGCCCTCGCAGAGGTTTCGGGTAGGGCGTGCATACCCTACTAGAAATCTTTGTGCACGCCCCTGGCAGCACATCGTGTTTATAGCTAAGCTGCAATAATGCAAGACAGAGCAAGCGGCTTACGGAAGAATCAAGATAGCCACCGTAATTCAATGGTTATGGGCAGCGAGCTATTTAGGTATTATGATTAAAAATGACACCATATATACACAATAAATAACAGCTATCATAGATTTTAAATAGTAATCAGCTCTATTTTATTAATAGTATTTGGTTATAAATAAAGAATAATATTATAAGATAAACAGTAGTAGATATGTTGTCCGATAAAATATAACCACAATTTATCTAATAATACAATCCAAAAACTACAAGCATACGTTATATGAACAAATTTCATTTCATTTTCCCAGAATTGTTCAACTACATAATAGAATGAGATCCCAGAGCTGCTAGACCTACGTCATTTTAGTAAAACATATATTTGTTACAGGAATTATGTAATATTGTAGGTAACAACGTAAGTGTCTAGTCTGAAAGTGAGGCTATCTTTTGCCTAAAATACTTTCCTTTAGTCCGATAGACCCTTCCTTTTATTGTTATGATTATTACTTAGATATAGGGCATTATAATTTAATTATTGATGTCGTCGCGCCTTTAGTTCTTTTATGCGTCTAGCGATTATTTACAGTGCCCATCTAGTGAGCCGGCCAAGTTATCTATCTAACTAAAATACACGAAAGTAACTGTCGCAGTCGTCGTTCTCATTTTATTGATATCATAATACCGCCTGACACACACCTATCCCTATACTCAGACAGTTATCTTAGACTCCATATTATGTAGCACCAGTCATACACCTGTCATGACAACTATCTCAGGTGGTTTCACATTTAAGAAACAGGAGGTTGACATATATATTATTATATACAAAAGGATGACATAATACTGACAAAAAAATTGTTGTACAATTATTTATAATAATAATTAAGAATACATATCTAGCAATAAACTCAAAACGTCCAAATGTAAACTGTAGCTACATATTTAGCTCAACCACTTTTCGACTGACAGTGACTACTGCACGCAATAAATCGTTTAATAGTTGCCTTTTAATATCGCAACCAATGTTAAATATTTGGAAATGCATCATTACCACTGCACGCCAATGTAAACACTGTCTGAAAAAGAAAATTAATTCATTTGATGTTTCATGAGTTTCATCACAGACGTATTGTAGTAACAGTGACGAGCAAATAATTTGGTCACAGTTTCGCAACGGCATTACGAAATACAACATCGGTCAATCGATTTATGTTCAATGTTGTTAACAAACTGCAAACAATAACACATTTCGTTTTAGTGTTGTATTGCATTTCAGGTTTATCTTATATATAAAATTCTCGTGTCACAATGTTCGTTCCCGTACTCCTCCGAAACGGCTTGACCGATTCTCATTAAATTTTGTGAGCATATTGAGTAGGTCTGAGAATCGGCCAACATCTATTTTTCATACCCCTTAGTGATAAGGGTTGTCCACCCCTAACATTTTTTGTACCTTTCGGTCAAAAAAATTTTTTATTGCAAAACTACTTTTGCCGGGACAGCTAGTTTTTCGTAAAATCTTTTCATTTTAGTTAATAAAACCGATTGGTATCGAATAAGTAAGAGCACTATATCGTTTCAGTGATATGTATTGAGTTTACATGCGCAGAAACTATGCGTGCAAACCGTCAGTACAATGGTTAAAATCAGAATCGTATCAAGCGCTCGTTCTTATCTGCACGCTACGGGACTCTATCAAAGATGTGTAAAACATCTCAATAGTCACCACAAAAATACGTAGGTAATCATTGTTTACGTCCAGTCGCAATTTCAGCCACGCGAACACATATGACTTGATGCAATTACTAGTTGTTGTCACGGCACGACGCCGTCGTCATACCTACAACTTGCGACTAAAAACGTCATAATAATATACACCAGCCCTACGCTCATTTGGGCCATTCTTTATGGAATATTTGAATCTATACAAATATTATAAAGCTGAAGAGTTTGTTTGTTTGTTTGTTTGGTTGAACGCGCGAATCTTGGTAACTACTGGTCCGAATTGAAAAATTATTTTTGTGTTGGATAGTCCATTTGTCGAGGAAGGCTATATAACATCACGCTACGACTCACAGGGGCGGCGCAGTAATGATAAACGCGGATGAAACCACGGGCACATCTAGTCGTGTATAAAGCTCGTGTTAATGAACACGGGAAAATATTTGTATGATTACAAACTACTTTAATCGAGTTTAAAACGCGGTGATTGTGGTATTTTTTTAAGGATCGTACGTTATGATAATAATTGATTGAAATTCGAAATAGATTGCCACCAAAACGCAGTCAACAATAACAAAGTTACTATTAATTAGACACTAAAGATGAATCGTGTCGAAAGGTGCCGATCGTTAGACTAACCATAGAGACTTCCTATGGTTAGTCTGAATTAGTTATAACCGGCTTGAATATTTAGTTGGTGCTTCTTAGGAATAATTCTAAATTATTATATTACAAGACCGTGTAGCGCTTTTTGTAATTAACAGTAACTATGAGATATGAGCCGCATATTAATGTTGCTGTAACCTTGTAAAAAAAGATGAATGACACAGTAATCACATTCTGCCAACTTCGTACATTTAAGATAGGTGTATATAAAACGGTGTACTGTTTCGATGTGCAGTTTGACTAATAGGGGTACATCGAAATAATCGGGCATGATAGGTAATTATTGTAAAGTAAGGCGGATAACTAGACATATGTTTAGTTAGTACATTTAGTACAGCGCGCAGCGTAAAACAAATCTCTATCAGATTACTTCGATCCGCTCGAACACAAATAGCTAATCAAGGTTTCGCCCTATGTAATACCGTTATTCTATTTTTCCGACATTACCTAATACTTCCTACAGGCTCAATTAATATTGCGTATTTGAAACATCACAAGTTATGTAACTAATAATTTGCGTTCCTAAATGGTATGTACCAACCTCAATAGCAAAATCTATAGTTTTATTTGCAATGTTGCCATGCTGGCTCTTAATGGAATTAGTATATGTACCACAAAGTAATTCATAGTAATGGAATTATTAATCATTAACTTGTTTGTATTCATTACTAAATAATGCATTCAGTATCGTCTTGAAGTATGTTCTTACGTATAAAAATATATTATCACGGCAATTTCATCAGCAGCAAACTTCAGCTGGCTATAAACGCTTGTATTAAATTAGCACGAATCTCATAAAATGCATTACATTTTTATCATTTAACTACATTTTGACCCGGTAGTGGAACGATAATCCAGAATGTTAGCATAATTTTTATAAATAGTCGCTTAACTATGGTAATGTATACGAGTTATTAAAATGATAAAATTAATCACTAGAATGTGTTCACTCGAGAATTAACTCGTCTAATACGAGTTTAATATGATTCACGCTGTGATTACACTACTAAGATATTTGTTTACGCATTCTATTTATATTCAATGGCGCTTCTTATACTGTTTTTTATTATGTATAGACTTTTAATTAATTAAAATGTTTACATTTTTATTGTCACAATGCGTTCAATCAAATCAGTGCAACACCTATTGTTTGATATACATTCATACATCTTATGTACGAGAATATTATATTTTAAATCGTAATTTGAATGACAATGTTTTAAGAAACTAAGCTAAGAAAGTCACATCTAATTACTTTTATAAATAAATAGAATGACTTCTATATATCCCCGGTTAAATAATACGTATCACACCCAAATGGTAATAAAGCTGCCGCACTTTATGTAAATGATTACTAATATTCAAATGTTCATAAGTATTAAATGTGTAGTTCCGGCCTTGATGTTAAATCTATTGATGCAACCGTGCCATGCAGGCATGGTATGCACTTGCATATTAGTTGACAATGGCATGATTTCGCTACATTTATAGCCGTGTTGATCGTACGCGTACTGATAGCGGTGAAAATTTATACGATTGTTTGCCTGACAGGCCTTTATTGATTATCATCTGATTGACAACTTGATTGACCTATGTATGTGTATGTTCATACCTAAGAGATCGGTAATTATTCATTTTCTATCAAGTTGTTATGTTTAAGATAAACAAGTATTCGTGTTCTACTAACTGAAAAAGACATAGCATGATACTCTACTCTAATCTTTGCATACATTCCAGTTGCCGGCAATTCGGCGTCAGTTGCCGGTTACGAAATGTATGGGTAGCAGTTTATAAGTACGGCTGTCAGGCAATCAGGCAAGCACGTGTAGAAAAACCACTAACAACAGAGGAGAACAATATTGCTAAATTCTGTATTTCATCGTTGTATCTCTTTAATGCATTATAAAGTTTATAACAGAATAAAGACTAATTCTGCAGTCGATATCAGCCTTCATTTAGTTATAAACTACAAGAACTCAAAGATATTGTATTTATTACCAACTAGCAGTCATAATGCAATTACTACAATTTAAACTAATCCGACTTTGCTCTGGCTGGCAATTAATTTACATATTCACGTCTAGACAAATTATTTATAACTCAAACGAATTACTTCTAATAAAATCCCTGTTATCTGATAGCAGTGTAAGATAGATCTATAATACTATAGGTGAACTATATAATAGATTTACGAGAGGCTAGCAGTCCTAGACCACTATACATTAAAAAGTATGTGGTCAAAGGCAAACGTCACCCATACGTACAACTCCAAAGAGGCATAAAAGACTTGTTTCACCTGAATTCTGCATCCGTCATGCAAGGTTAAATTTGCAAAATATTATTTTTATAGACTTTAGAGCATAGTTTTACTGTAACGAAATGCTAGAAGACCTAATTCAATATACCTAGAGGCAATCAAGAACAATAAACTAAAAAGTTTTAGCCATACCTCGAACTCATATATGTTTCTTTCGTACCATGCAAAGACAAGTACTTGGTTGTCTTCTAAATGTATTAATTCTGCGTCAATAAGTACATGTTCATTAATATCATAAAGAGAAAGAGCGAATTTTGTAAATTGTGTAAATGTAAGGTAATCGCCGGAATGCGAGCACTTTTTTGAAAATTCTGTGTCTATTAGAAAGGTATATTATATCAAATAAACATATGCGGTAATATATTATGTTTACGCGGAGAAAGTTGAGCGGATCGCTGGTACAAAACATAATAAGATAAAACTATTTATTTTTATGTATATGACAAGAATAACATACATTAAAATTACTATCCACGTGTGAACAGAATGTCCCTAAAGCTATACAATTAAAAGGTTTTAAATAAATCCGATGTATATCAATATACACCAATTTACGACTTTTTCTTTCACATCAGGGTCAAGAAAATACTTGTTTGTTTATTTGGTGTCCTTAAAATGAACAGCTACTTAATAATATTAAATCCCTGTAGTTATTTCAAGGTCTAACTAGTTGATCTTGTTCTGTATAAGGGACCGGTAACGGGCCACAAATTATGATGGGCAAAACAACCATCGATATTTCGACATGACCATTATCAGAATACATTTTGTTTTGTATACAAACTAAAGGCCAGATTGTGTCTAGAATGTGCACCTCAATTAGTCTAAGTTATGAATGATACAAGCTAAGTTATTTTTATTTTAAACGTCCGTATCTCATTTTAATAATGAGTTAATGGAAAACCATAGACGAATTTTAGATACGACTTAATTAATAATAATAATAATAAGTATCGCAGCCGCATGCTTGTTCTGTTTCAGGCCTTTGAACCAAGCGTCAACGTTTCAGCACAGCGACTATCGGATCAAGTGCGGGTTATCCAACGCAGTCGACAGTTGGATGATACCGTGCTCGATAGGCTACGCTCAGAATACTTGCCTACGAGCCATGCCATTCGCATCCAACCCGCAGTTACGCAATTATCACCTGGTGCGACGCGGACGGGCAATAGTGCCAGCATGGAGGTGGATGACATGACAAATGATGTAAGTATTCAGTACAAGGAGGAGGTAAAGGATGCTTTGGAAAGTGCGATTCAGGAATACCGGTACATGCAATTTACGATTCGGCCCCGTCTGCCTCGGTTACCTATGCATAGAAAAAATATAGCATTGGTGAGTGTTCTGGACTCGCTATTATCTAGTTATTTAGATAATAGCGAGAATCTCGCCGATACTCATTCGATCCTGTACTGTGCTGCTGTGGCGGCAAGTCGTATAGCGGGCATCAAGTTACCCACACATGTCCCTGCTATACGACAAACATCTGTCGCCCCGGCCTGGCAGTGCAGGATTGAACGGCGTATTGCTGAGGCAAGGACACTCATCGGTAAGCTGATCTGCTTCAGGGCAGGGAACACACGGCCCAGGGTAATGCGCTATGTGGGCCGGGCTTTTCTGGGGACTGGTGTCAGTCCTCATGAATACGTATCTCGGGCCACAGAGCGCATTGACTTCCTGAAGCAGAAAGTCTATGCATGGGCAAATCGACTGCGCAGATACAAAAAACGCGTGCACCGGTATGTCATCAACCGCACGTTTCAAAGTGACCAAAGATGGGTTTATAGAACCTGGGAACGACCAGATCAATGTGTGGCCGATGTGGGGCTACCAGATGCTGATGCTACAAATACGTTTTGGAGGAACATCTGGTCGGTACCCGTCGGCCACACTGAGGGGGAATGGATGCGGGAGGTCAAGCGAGCAGGTGAGCTAATTCCAGAAATGGAAAACGTGGTCATTGATAGCCAGGATGTAATTAGTGCGGTCCGATCCTTATCAAATTGGAAATCGCCAGGACCGGACGGACTGCACAATTTCTGGCTGAAATGGCTGCGTAGCTCACATGCTTGTTTGGCTGCTCAATTTCAATCTGCCCTAGAATCTGGATCGTTACCAGATTTTATGACCACGGGAATAACCCACTTACTCCATAAAACAGGTAGTACCAACGAGCCCGGCAATTATAGACCGATAACATGTTTGCCATCGATCTATAAGCTTCTTACATCTATTTTGAGAGCCAAGGTATCTAAACATATTGATACAAATTCAATAATGTCAGCTTCTCAGAATGGATGTAAGAGGGGGGCTCGTGGTACTAAGGAGCTCCTCCTCATTGATATGGCCATTAGCCAACAGGTTCGCCGTAAACAAAGGGATATGGCGGCATGTTGGATAGATTATAAGAAAGCGTATGATTCGGTGCCTCATGCGTGGCTTTTGAGGGTGTTAGAGTTGTATAAAGTAAATGCAACTCTGCGCACCTTTTTGAAGTCATGCATGGGGCAATGGAAAACGGTTCTTAGCTATCCAGGATGTCGACAGATCCCTGGGAATGGAGAATTTATAAAAATTGAGCGGGGTATATTTCAGGGCGACAGCCTGAGTCCTCTTTGGTTCTGCCTAGCATTGAATCCTCTTAGTACATTACTAGAGGGTTCAGGGCTAGGTTACAGGTTACATAGAGGTGGTGGAGTGATATCCCACTTGTTGTATATGGATGACTTAAAGTTGTTTGCCCACACTAAATTACAGTTGATGGATTTACTTAAAGTAACTGAAACTTTTAGTAAGTCTATCAGTATGGATTTTGGTGTGGACAAATGTGCTGTCATCCATGTAAAGCAAGGCAGGATAGTGGAATCCGAAGGAACACAACTTTCGGATTCCATTAACCTACGATCACTTCTTGTAACCGATACTTACAAGTACTTGGGTATGTCACAGGCGTTAAGTATCAATGAGACTGACATGAAGCAATCGTTGCAGGAGCGTTTCTTTGGTCGCCTGAAAAAAGTTTTAAATAGTCTTTTATCAGGTGGCAACAAGGTGCGCGCTTGTAACGGTTGGGTCATGCCGCTGCTCATGTACTCCTTTGGCATACTTAAGTGGACTCAGACTGAACTGGATGCCCTGGACCGGCGGGTCCGTACACTCTTGACGGCATACCGTATGCATCACCCACGTTCGTCTGTGATGAGACTGTATATCCCGCGGAAATGTGGAGGCCGAGGCTTTCTGAATGCCAAGGCCCTTCATAACCGCGAGGTATGCAACCTCAGAGAATACTTTCTTCAGGCAGACGTGGGTATGCATCGGGATGTAGTTGCTGTAGACATCGGACTCACCCCGCTCAGTTTGGCTAAAGAGAACTGGCGCAAGCCTGTAGTACTTAGCACTAACGATCGCAGGGATGTATGGCAGAGCAAGGAGCTTCACGGTAGGTTCTACAAGGCTCTATATGGAGCTGATGTAGACCTGTTAGCCTCCGTGAACTGGCTACGTTTCTGTGACCTCTTTGGGGAAACCGAAGGGTTTGTCTGTGCTATTGCGGACGAAGTTATCAAGACGAATAACTACCGGAGATATATCTTGAGGGATGGTACGGTTGACATTTGTCGGGCGTGCCACCTTCCTGGTGAGTCCCTCAGGCATATAGTCTCCGGTTGTTCTCGTCTTGCTAACGGCGAGTACTTGCACAGACATAACCAAGTAGCCAGGATTATTCACCAGCAACTTGCTCTGAAATACAAACTTGTAGATGTTGAAGTGCCGTACTACAGGTATGTAGCTGAATCAGTTCTCGAAAATGGTCATGTCACGTTGTACTGGGATCGAACTATCATCACAGACAGGACTGTTGTGGCCAACAAACCTGACATTGTGGTGATAGATCGATCAGAGCGCCGCGCATTGATTATCGATGTCACCATTCCGCATGATGGCAATCTCGCGAAAGCTGAAAAAGATAAGCAAATTAAATATCTTGATTTGGCTCGCGAGGTTGTCGACATGTGGGATGTTGATTCGGCAATCATTGTGCCGATAGTCATATCTGTCAATGGTCTAATAGCCAAGAGCCTCGATCACCATCTAAAGAGGCTCGCGTTGGGTGCTTGGATCAAGGGTTTGATGCAGAAGGCAGTGCTTTTAGATACAGCACGCATTGTGAGGAGGTTCCTATCTCTGGAATCCTAACCACCGGCAGCTTGGACCCTGTTCCCGATGCCGGTGGGGTACCATATATTTTATATTTTTAAATGTATTTTTATAGATATATGTATATTTAAAAATGAAAAATATATTGAAAATATTTAAATAAAGAGAATAATAATAATAATATTCTATCACATACACACAACACCATCTAGCCCAAACTAAGCAGAGCTTGTACTATGGGTACCAGACAATGGATAAACATACATATATATAGTTTTTTTTTTGTAAATACATACATATTATATATAGAAACACCCAGACCAAGACAAACATGTTCATGCACACAAAATGTTTGACTTGTGCGGGAATCGAACCCGCGACCTCAAATTTAGTTTAAACAATAGGTACTATTGAAAGCCGAATTCGGTAGAAATATTCGTAAATTACGCAAAAGCTATCCCGTAAAAGAATTGTTCAGGCAACTCTCGAAACATTATTAGTGTGCACATTAGGACGTAGTTCATCTAAGTAATAGAAAAAGGCCACAAATGGCCTTATGATCCCAGCTAGACTGCCTAAGCACTTCAATATCATCTATTTTCTTGTGTAACGTAAGTCTACACTCAAGACGCAACTTGTTCACTCCTCCTGTTTGAGAGGAGTGACCAAGTTTGCAAATTTAATATGTGCGACGCTAATCAATTTAATTTAATTGATGAATGTCGCAATGTTTCCCAAATAAGCGTATTCTGAACATCTTCATAACATAGCTAGTATCCACCTTTCGGTCCTCGAGATCAAACAAGACTTCCAGAAAGCGCTATTACCGTTACTAACTGTCTAAATGAGGATTATGTATTACTGGTATTTACAAGTCTAGATTTCTGTAGTTATCTTTTGATCGCGTCGTCAACATCTGCAGTGGGTACCGCATTAGGTAATGGCGACATTGAGTACTTACGGTTATCTAGATCTTTTCTAGATAAATAACAGGCCTGTCTAGTTCGTTATGATGTTTCAGAAACAGTAGCAGAACTAACTCGTACATTTATTTATTTAGTCGGTATATTATTAAAGTTGGGTTTGCCTCGTTACATTGTTGTGGAATAAGTTGGAACTTAACGCTAGCGGCCGATTTTTTTTTTTGCGGTTTTTTGTTTGTTAATTTAAGAAGCAGTGCTATATCTGGAAATGCCTACGATACGATAATATGCTTATCCTGATTCCATGGGATCATAAACATAGTAGATGAAATGCAATTAATTAATTTGTCACATATTAGTAAATTAATGGATGACGCATTGCAGCATGACTACTTGATAATAATATGCTGTTTCTGTAATTATAGTATTGTCCTGAGATGGTGAATTACCATCTCATGCCTTTACATATTAATCAGCGAAATTATATAGTGTTTTTGTGCTAAAGTCTAATTTGGCTTAACATACCGATTTAAAGTACAGTTAAATAAAGATGTGTTACACTGCTGCTCAACACTTTTATAATAAAGCTACGTAATATAATGTCAACACTAATGAACATCAAAAAAAATATTACTGAGATACGATCATGACAGTAGCCTAAAAACATTGTGAAAACACATAAGCACTGTTTGTAATGCTCACATACAGTTTATATGTCCCGCTAATTAAGAAATCGTGTCTGCCAGTCAGGTTCTGTAACCATAACACGAGTAGGTAGTATGCGAAGTGTTTTGTAGCATCCACATACCACGAATCACACTTCATTCTACCTAGGCATTCAAATAATAAAGCATGTGTTTTAGACTACTATTGTATAGTCAAGTTGATTCATCTTTATACTTACTGTACATATTATATATCATATTTATATTTGATTTTGTATGTGGATTCGCTCGCGTTAATCTCGATTTTGTCAATAAATTTCCGTCACTCGAGAACAATACCTTTTTCTGGATTAAATGTACCAGCCTTATGTCCTTTTTGTATCCCTGACAACCTATATACTAAATCGGCTACGTACCCGTTGGACCTCAAGTTTGGACCTCATTGACTAATATGATCCTTTGGACCTCTTTGTGCCGTTTGGATTAAGGATCATATTAATCGATGAGGTCCAAACTTGGAGGTCCAACGGGTACGTAGCCACTAAATCACTTGATGATCGGTCGAATACCTGTGGCGCGAACTTAATAAACAAATAAACTGACATTCGCATTTATAATATTAGTTAGGATGTGAAGTTCCATTATAATATATAAAGGGGCGCAACGGTTTCCATATTTGCCTCCCTTTTTAAGAATAGTGTACGCTTAATCACTATGGTTCTGTTAATTATATGTTTGAAAAAGCCCAAGCGACACAAGGATTGACCACCTAAAGAACAACTTTCCTTAAAATAACTGCTTAGGTTTGGCATATTCTTGTTCGTCATCTTGGCAGTAAAAATCTCTTCTATTGGCCTTATTACCAAAATAGCCAACGAAGAGTTGGTGTTAGTTCCTCATCTCACAAAACACAGATTAGCACTGATTTAGTTCGCAAGCTTACTTGTGTGGTGTGGCTACTGTTTCATATTTCATTTTCTGTCCAATTATGGGTCTGTTAGTTTAACTGCAGCGGCAAAACAGAGCATGTAGACAGGGATTAAGTTACCATTAATGAATTATTTAATACACGGTTAACATAATTACTTTATCTCCTTTTGAATAGTCAGTGTGTTTAATTCTTTCAAAACGTATGAATAATTTTATGTAATACCTACATATAAACTCTTATGTTGTTAACCCCGAATGTTAGAAGTGAATTACACCCATTTCGCATCATAGCTCTATAGCTACATACATATATAGTTAGTAGCATAGGTCTCATGTAATAGAGAACGAACTAATTGCCATCTAGCGGCCACATTCGCAGATTCCGTACTGTTTGCTACTAAGAATTATATTTACAAAAAGTCAAATAAAGCTTTGCCCGATCGGGGTATCGATTCTGATATCTCATGCATAGCAGTTGCATTTACTACAGCTGTCCGTGGGAGCCATTTAGTAGAAGACTACTAAATTTGCAATAATTATTGCAAATAGTTAATTAAAATCTGATTATTACTAAAAGACAGTTAAGTAAATAATTATAATAGTAGAACCAGCCAGTAGACACAACCAGTAGACTATATTCGTCTAAAAAGTCCTTCCCATGCTTTTAAGTTTTCTTCGTACCAAATGTAACCAAAATCGGCTCAGCGGGTTGAACATAGAGAAAGTTACGTACCTATATTAATTTGAAAGACATGAATATAAGATAGATATTCTTATACAAATGTTAATTTTAAGTATCAATTCTTAATCTGTGCTAACCCTTGAGTTAATATGTATATTCTAGTACATTGAAAAACCTCTTAGTACTAGCCAAGAACACGTCAGTTAAATGGACAGTGACACTGTTGGATTCCTTAGATACAGAACCCATCAAAGGATTTATGTTGTAATGGAAAAAGTTTTAACTTTTTTTGTGCTTTTAGCAATTATTAATAGATTCTTCACCCAGTCGACTCAGTAGGACAAAGACAGATTGTCGATAGGTAGCGCAACAAATAAAATAAAGCTCCATTTATTTATTTGAATACGGAACGTTCGGTTGACCCGACCGGAGGACTTATCACAGACATTGTATTTGTAAAACGAAATGCTTGAATAACTTATACGCGATGTCTGACTATTTGCACAGCTTGGGATAAAAATATAAAAGTTACTGTGGCTTTCCGTGGTTGCATTTACAGGAACCTGAACCTAAACTACTTATAGATATATTGCATAGTTCTAAAGGTGTATTTTAGATGCTTTTATCAATTAAATCGCCACTAGAGCTCGTCTGTATATTAACTCTCAAATGTTACTAGTTATGTTTGTCTTATGAAATACGACGGAAGCCAATTTCTGTATACCAAACAAATATACCGTACTCCGTGATGCTAAGAATTTCTAGACAAAAATTCAATAGCACATTGCTCGAACCCGGTCCGACGAAATATGCAAAAAGAGGCAGTAACTAAAAGTCCGCTCTGTGAAAATTTCATCATAGCCTATTCATTTATCATATTCGTTCACTCATGAATGGTTTTTAAAAGGCCTAAGCGCCAAGGTTAGCTTTAAGCACGCTGCGATGACGCTGGCTTTAAAGCCTACCATAAAATGTCTAGAGCCACTTGGTCCCACTTTGGCGGTGTACCTACGTGAAGATGGACAACGTATGAAAATACAATATCTACGTAATTTTATCAGCATTTCCTTTATGGTGTAGTTTCGCACACAGGTTTCTTAGTAATGTAAGGTTGTGAGTAATTAACACACGTAAACAAACGCACAATATGCTTAAACAAACAATATTTCACCACTTTCTCTTATTCGCGAACTTGAGTAATATCATTGCGTGCGATATTTTTCGTCTTCGTGTGGCAGTCGACTAGACTTTCCGATGCCCGAAAATTCTACTATTTAGCATTAATTATTCACATATCCCAAATTCCAATATGCGAGATTTTTTATATTATCGACGCATATAAGACACATATACTTTAAAATAGAATACATATCGTTTTAATTTATCAACCATATTAATGAAAAAACGTTGTAATTTAAAAACCGTATTATTATTGGGATTGCCACGCAGAGGTCTTGAGTTCGAACCCAGGGCGCGCATCTCTGACTTTTCAAAGTTATATGCGTATTAAATAGTTAATTATCGCTTGCTTTAACGGTGAAGGAAAGCATCGTGAGGAAAACTGCATGTCTGAGAGTTCTGCATAATGTTCTCGAAGATATGTGAAGTCTGCCAACCCGCACTAGGCCAGCGTGGTAGACTACGGCCTAACCCTTCTCACACTGAGAAGAGACCCGTACCCAGCAGTGAGACAGTTTAATACAGGGTTGATATTATTATTATTATTAATGAAGCAGATGTTAGCCTGATCTTACCTTAATACCACCACTTCCAAATTAATTAAGCCATTGTGACAATGTACACACAAAAGCTAAGAGAAATCAACACAAAGTCTATTTAAGATTTTAATACAATAATATTTTATGTAAAGAAGTTGCTAGCAGTTTATTTAACTATCGCTCTTTCTCCCTAGCTAGAAAAATGATTTGATTTCTTAGGACTGCAGTGAAAGTAGGATTAATAATGTAGACATTCATTTTCATCTTTTACCGACACGAAAGATTTGCATCAATATCGTTATTAGGTTATTACACTATTAATGCCTGTTAATGCATCTACCTACTCAGAACTATTTATGTACCTATATATAACTCCACAAAAAAACAAGGTCTCCCACCACCTGCAATTTTCTATAAATGCGGCAAACTGTGCCAATTCTAAATTGAGTAACAAACAAATTGGATCCGCGTTCAGCTGAGCCCAACGCGTAGCGACGCCCGCTGCGCCGTTGTTTACTTTAACAGGTCATCGAAAACAAATTATTTAACTTAAGACAGCGGCTAGTGACAATACGCGGGCGGTTATATTTTCATAGATAAAATACTTGTAATTACATTTCCATGGCCATAGTGTAATCGCATGCCAAGTCTACTGAACTGTAACAAACACAACATGAACGTGACCTGATACCTGAAAGCGTGCTTCAATCAAAACATTCCATGAATCGCTAAAAGATTACTGGGTATTATTCATGGAACGTTCTTACTACCTATCGAATGCCCGATACCAAAAACATGCAAGTGTGCACAAGCCTCATTATTATACTACTCCTAAGTTAAACTTATTCATAAGTCATAACAATAGACTTTAGACCAAGTCGCCCGAACAATTCTGCATACTCTTCAGCTCTCATAAGTGGTTAAAATATGACAAGATGTCTACTCCATACACAATTACTGTAAGCCGAGAGCACGTCGGAATGGAACAAGATGCTTTGAAATAATTTAAGCTTTCACTTATACATACGTGTACATTGCAAGGTATCATGAACGTCTGCGACGGTAAATTAAACTGGAAATTTATACTCATATTGTCTTATTCTGAAAAGCGTTTTCAACGTCATAAAACGCAATATCACGAAGATGTGTTAGATTTTCCTAGAAGTCGTAACATACTACACATAGTCGGGTAATATTATTCTCTGTTCCAGAAATTGTTACTTATAGACACATAGCAAGCCACGAATAAAATAATATTATTATAAATATTCTGTAATTTTGGACAATAGTATATTCTGCAAAATAACAATTGAATTGTTTAGTCGAGAATAATTTATAAACTTTTGCATCAACATAAGACAACTCATAATGTATTACAAATGAGGTAAATATTCGAATTGAATTATGTTCGAATTAATTATGAACTATGAATATTGATAAATATACACACATCAAAAAAAGTCCGCGTCCACTTGGAAAAGTTGAGATATTTTTCTCGTGTCAAAATATAGTTAATGAATGCATTATTTATTGCTTTAATATTTAAAAACACATCATTTATATGTAGAAAACATACAATTTTCTTTTGTTTTTTATATAAAACGAGGTGAATGATAAATGACCCTCATTCTTGTTTCTGCCTGAACGCTGATTAAATTAATTTCTCTAAAATTGTTCATTTGAAAAATGCCAGGTGGACTACTGTCTGAAGTCTTGTGAGCAAGAACAGTGTTATTGCGTGAAGAAGGATATTCTACAAGGCAAATCGCAGCCAGAATCTGCGTTTTTCAAACATTCGTCGTTACTACCTTATGACGCCTTATGGAGCCTTGGCAACCGGGTTGATCGACCTCGCAGTGACCGTCCGGCTGTCCTTAGTGATGTTTAGAAGCGCTACATCAGACTACTTGCCGCCTGTGATCCAATAATTAACGCTACCAAACTGAGATTAGGGCTGCGAGCTGCTACTGGACTGGATATTAGCACTCAGACCATTCGTAATTGTTTACACCACTTGAGATTACGATAAAGAAGATCCTGGCGAGTACCTTTGAATACACGGGAACGATAGCGACACAGATTGCAGAGGGCCAGGCAGTGTCAAAACGATGAAGACGAAGAAGAAGATGTTTGGCGTAATTGTCTTTTCGTTGACAAAACACGGATTAGTACGAACTCTGATAACCGACGTGTTCGAGTTTGAAGATGGCCTGGGAATTCCGAAAGGCAAGGAACTGCTACTGGAACCGTTCAGCAAGGTGGCAAATCTTTTTGGGGCTGAATAATGATTGGAGCTCAAACGCCTTTGATCCCGTATCAAGGCTCTATGACAGCTATTTGTACAAGACAGCTGTTATTAGTGGCATCGCCAGACCATTCAGAATAAATTATGGTAACCATTTCGTGTTGGTCGACGACAATGCTCACCAGAAGTACGAAATCACACGGAAAGACTGGCCTGCCGGCTCTCCGAACTTAAACCCAATCAGGCACGCATGGGACGCTTTCAAGCGAGCTGTTTAGAGTCGTCAGCCATTTCCAAGAGCTCTGTCAGAGACCAAGGAAACCGCCATTCAAGAATGGGACAAGCTACCACAAGAACTATTGGACAACTTGATCTACAGCATGCCCAGGATGATTTTCGCATGCGTTCAAGCTAGGGAGGAGTCATTTTGTATTAAAGAACCTCGTCCATTTTCCATACAGCAAGAAAATCGTATTTTACTAAAATATCAATAAAATATGTTTTCCTTCCTATATATCTGGATTTTATTTTGGCTTTAAGAAGACTAACATCATTAATACCTATTTCGATTTCAGACAAATCAATGTTATTTAATAGATTTTCGGTACTAATTTCAATCCTGTAATCTCCATGGAATCTTATATGCTCTCCATAGTATGAAGCCGCTTGCTTTATATAGGATATGTACCCACACCAAACAAAATTAGCTCTGCATATTCTAATCGGGGAAAATAAACATTATCTATACCTACAGAAATGTTTCTGAAATTGGAAGAACGTCTATTTAAATTATTGCTTTCCACTACATTGGCCAGATTATTATTTAAATTCATTCTTTGATTAATTACATTAATGATTTGGTGAGCATCTTCACGATTTCTTACTCTCGTAGCAAACTTATTGAGCAATTCTGCGGTAATTTGAAAATCTTGCATCATGTAAGGTAAAGCATTGTTAAAATAATCTTGTCTAAAAATCTTAGTATCTTTAAAGTAGCCGTTAACGAGTTCAACCACTCATCTACATTGCTCTGTGCCTAATTGATGCTCACCCTCTAATATGGATTTTGGCATGTATGGCTTATATTGACACTCTTCTAATAAACCAATACAGTCACGAAAATCTCTATCTAGTATAAACACATTGTTTTGCCTGAAATACTGCTTAAGTGAGCTATTTTTGTTCCTAAATAGGTCAGTCATTATTTCTGCATCTGAAGTTATCGCCTTATATGGGCCAAAGCAATAAAGGATGTAACTATCACACAACACAAACATAAAGGGTTTTAATAGATTTTTGTATATATGCAAAGAGTAAGAATATTTTTGAAATCTATAGATGGCGCTTTTATGGGTAGATATATGTCCCATCACAAATAACTATAGGATGACCATCTTGCTATCGTTGTTTCCATAGATGGCATTGGGTATCATTAAATCGTTCATTAATATTTGTTCCCTAGTTATATGACAGTATTTGCCAGTTTTCTTCCAGCATTTATCACAGATTCTGGCATCAGTATTAATCTAAAACAATATTGTTATAAACGTAAGATCTACAATAAAATAATAATTATGTTATGTATTGAAATATACCCACGATGAAAGGCGATACCCATTCACTGATTAAAGCAATGATCTTCCACCACACAGTGGCTTTGACCTCGCATTACCTGATAATGTGTATGTTACAGTTTACACGTAGTATTCTAGATGCCATGATTAAAAAAAGACCGTTAGAAAAACTAATATCGAGCAAGGTATTAAGTCAACAAGTATACGAAGAAATCGCAGTCCGTAAGCACACGTCAACAAAGATGTAGAAATTATTCGTATTCCGAAATTAAAGCCAAGTCGTCGTAAAAAGCAATAAATAATATGAAATTATGAAATCAAACAAAATAAGTCAACGCTTAAAAACAGTCGAAAATGTTTTGCAGTTATTTTGCATTAAAGTTGCACCACGGTGAAGTGAAGCATAGACAAAGCAACTCACTTAGTTCAATTGTTACTATGGAATTATTAAGAACTATTACTCAATAATTATATGATTATAACATAGGTACATACTGACTGAATTAGACATGTAAGTTAAAAAATACTAGCAAATAGAAAATTATGCATTTTTACCAAAATTCGCATATAATTTTATAAAATTGATTAATTTTAGCCCTATAAAAAGTTTCTGCTCCCTATGAGTAGATGCGATGCAACCCATTATAATTATTTCTTGTTAATTTAAATAATTTCGAGTTATTGATGCTACAGATGATAAACTACAACATGCCACAGATCGTCACTACCCTAGCAAAAAAAAATATCAAAAAGGACTACACTAATTCTAGACTAAAATATTCAACATTTTAAATGTCAGCTGCGTTCGGAATTAAACATTTTAATATTGCCATGCTTATGTTTTACTTAAATTATTATCTTTTCTTCCATGTTAAAAATAACCTTCTATTATCGTATTTTTTTTATAATTTAACATACTTTAAGTCTCATAACACCCACCGATCGGGGGCCAAAATTTATTTACTTTAATCAAATCTTCGCATTTCTTTAAAATACAAATTTCACAGAGATTGAATAATTTATTTTTATTAACGAAAAGCAAAAAGAATACAGAGATTTACGTATTCAAATAATGTGTTTTTAAATGTTAAAGCAATAAATAATGCATTCATTGATTATATTTTCACACGAGAAAAAATATCTCGACTTTTCCAAGTGAACGCAGACTTTTTCTGATGTGTGTATATTGGATAACCCTAAAAGTGAAGACTATTTGGATCTACGTGCATGTGTTAATGATTAAACACTTATGAAAGCTTTTATTTCATTATTTTATTTTTATTATTCTATTAAATTCGCAGACGAGAGTGCCTACACATGTAGCGTTGATGTGTGAATCAGTCTGGATAGTTGATGTTATATCTCGTCAAAATGATTGATGTGTTATCTTTTTGCGCTAAAACTTCTATCTGCATGTTCCAAAATATTTTGCAATTGAATACTGCATTCAAGCGTTTCCATACACGAAGAATCAAACATATATAATTTCAAGAGTACAGAAGAGGACAGTATGACAAAAAGGGAGGGGACTAGTGAAAGAAAAATGTTTATCACAATTCGATTTGACTAGTACCAGTTAGCCGATCTCTTTCCTTCTACCTGCCTGATGATATCGTGTTACATTAAGGGTCGGAGCAAACAATATAAAAAATCGACTGTATGCTAGTAATATAGGAGCAAAAAACCATTGTTAATTAACAACTCTCTCTGTCTCTGGTAGTCGGGGATAGAATGATGTTTGTATGGTTTATTTTACTAATGGCTTGTTTTATTCCGCGTATCGTTTCGATAATATTCATTTTTACGCTTTTTGATATACATACATACTGAACACGGTGTTGTATTGGTACAAATAATAGCTCAAAAAACCGACGTCAATTTGCAAAATCATGAGACGAAATCAAAATGTTTGTTGCTTTTATATTTATGATACATACGTTTTATGTTATCATATTTTCAATTGCATTTCTTCCCGATTCATGATCGAGCAATAGGTAAAGACAGTTGAATAAATTTAAAGCCTAAGCTAATGAGACGTGTAGAACAGACGTATAAATTCATAAACAGACACAATTGAACTCCTCCTGTTTACTTTGTTAGGTTTGTTGATATATACATAGGTATGTAAGTATATCAACAGAAGATAAAATAAACATTTATATACGTATTGATATTAGTCGTGACAGTACGAATATCTTATAATATAAATAATAGACTCGATATCATCGCGTCTCCTAATTTGAGAAGCAGCCTTGTAATGAATTCTAGTGAAAACCGCTTTGACGCTGTGGTTTCCGCCCGGGAACAGAACCACCCTGTCACTTCCCGTGTCGCAACACGTTGGCGATAAAGACACTTTGTAGGGGACGGGTCGCCTGCGTTTTTTTGATTGCATTGAAATCGCTAAGTAACAATTTAGCTTATAAAAATAATCTATATCTAATGGTTGATTCCTTTAATATAAGTACTTGAATATAGAGAGAGGATATTATACCTAAGAGATTAATGATTGGAACGTAAATAAAAGTGATTGTGTAGTGTGTACCAATAAATGTTTGATACATATTACTTGCGTGATCGGAGTCGCGTGAGGCACAATGAAATAGCATACACGTAATTTAAGACTAAACATTTAATCAAAACGTCGTCGTATGGTAAAACTTGCGTATAAATCAAGGTGCTTTGCAGAAACATTGTTATAATAATTAGGCTAGACTTTAGAAAATTAACACTTATGGTGCGATTATGTTAATTAATAACATAGCTAGGTTATAAACACTAGGTTCTAAACGTTTTAGTCAAAAATTACATTTTAGAGCCTTAATATTCGCAGAACTTGACATTCTCATGAATGACATAATAATTATAATTATATTTAAAATCCCTGGAAGGAGAGGAGAAGGAATAATTCTACATAATACAAAAAGACCCAACCTTTTCCAAGAATAACCAAATTATAATTATATTATTTTGCCCAATTTGCCCATTCTCGTTTATATACGAGATTCTCTTATTTTTTTTATTTATTTCTCATAAAACAAATAATCGACAGAAGCTACTGCCGAGGGCTACACAAAAACTGTAACTGTTCTTTTCTGTGTTGTTTATTATTATTATTTATTGAATCTTTCAGTTTACTAACTGTTGGTGCACAATATTAGTTAGTAAAACATTATGTTTTCTAACTCATGGATCAGATATCACATAGACGGGTAGTTTAAAATTCTACTAATATTATAAAAGTTAATCTTTGTGATTCGTTACTTACTAATAACGAGTATACCTTTTTAATGATATTTGAATAAAACTTGGCCCACAAGTAGACGGTTTGCGAGGAATTCACGCGAGCCAAGCCGCGAGCAGAAACTAGTCAAAATAAAAAGATCGTTATAATTTATTGCTCTGTATTTGTATTGATTTACTATCAAATACAAAAAATATTTAAATTTTACTTAGGCACCTTTATTTAATTGGGCCATGCCCTTCTCAGACTGACAACAGGCTCGTGCCTAGCAGGGGAGCACACTACAGGGCTGATATTATTATGTTAACATTATTCAATTAGAAAATCTGTAACTGTTTAAATGAGACATGACTAACTACTACGAAGCGATTCTATGAGATCTATCTAACCTAAGATAAAATATTTAAATCAGGGTATTTCAGCATGACCATTTAATCTGAACAACTCACCTACACCTCCATGTGATGGTAGAATATGCATCTATTTAATGTAATTTTACCTTCAACGCAGATCTACAGGAGACAGGCGTTGTTTTTTTATTTTGTCTAACCTGCTCTTAATATGTCTTTACCTTTTTCGTACCAGATCATAATTTTGAAAATGATTTATTCGTTTAAGCCAAACTAAATATACATATGTATGTGCATATAGAACGGTTAGTAGTCAGTGCGTGCCTCACAATATAGTCGCATATTTACATTGCTATAATAAACCTATGTCAAGGTTTAACAAATTTAGCGGGCGATATGTTTGGTATGCATATTTACATTGATACTTATAATAAACCTATGTCAAGGTTTAACGAATTTAGCGGGTGATATGTTTGGAATTGATAATATTGTCTCTTTAGGTCTGATTTTACTATCATAATTATGTTTGAAATAAAATATACCTACGCAATACGAGGCCCAGCAACTATGTCAGCTTGTTATAGTCGATACGTCTATACATCTATTATCAATATAGTTGGCTTATCTAATTCAAATGAAACCAATATTTATGACCACTTTGAAATCGGAGGATCACCTAACATCTGTCAGTATTAAAACAAACAAAGATTTCGGAAAGAAACCTTTAAATGTAGCTATGTAATAGGTTATTGTAAAGATACTTTCATTAAATAAAAGAAAACGATCCTATTTCCTATATCTACCTGCGAGACATAGTAGTCCGATTTCTAAGAATTTAATTAAACCAGTTTACTGTACTAGCTTCAGTGTAAATAAACAACGTCGTTATTAAGCATTTATTTAGCCAATTAATAGCTTAAATCTGAATTAAGCCGGTTTACACCGGATTTGAAGTTTAAACGGCAGTGAGAAACTGGGATTGGTATATTAATATCTAATGTGGATTATGAGGGCGGCGAATTTGGAGTACATTTCGTTAAAATAGAGCGCGCGGGCTAAATTCAGGGCATAGTCGTCAAAGCAAAAGGTTTCGCATATTTCGCGATCTATTTACATACTTGTAAATGACTACTTAGTTGTACAATGTAAATATAAAGTGTAGTATATTGGTGATATATTATAATAGCAAGATATATACTAATATAGTATAATCATTTGTTAATTATAAATTGACAGTCAATATTAGTACGCAGGTCAAATATTTTATAGGTTTTTATACGTTCTTGATATCACCTGCAGGTTTTCTTTCTAAGCAGTTACTAAATAAATGCTTAATTTATTTTCTAATATAATAATAAGAATTTTGAAGCACACTATGTTATTATGGTGAATTTATATTTTCGCATAGACTCTCTGAGACGGAAGTAAAGGCGTCAGAGCGCCTAGAGAACTTCTTGTCAAGAAGCTTTAACTTCAAACATGGTTAATTTTAGTTTTTGCATTAAAAATGCATATCTGATAGACTTTTTATATTAAAGGAAACCTATTACTTTCGAGGCTTTTGTATAAAGTTACAAACTTGAAAGTTATAAGTTTCCTTGAGTATAAAGACGTTCTCGCTAAAGTTTACTACTAAATAAACATGGGTAAAATATTGTAGGAACGGCAGGATTAAAAATGTTCGCTGCTTGTATATCTATAAAATAAATTAGAATTTGATGAAAGAAACTAACTAAAGAGGTAGGCAGTTTGTCAAGAATACGTATTAATAGTATATTCTACGTCCATTATTATTAACAGCTGTCTCGCAAATTTTCATTATTGATATCAGAGAGCTGTACAGGATACACGTTAGATGGAGTATATTTACAGACTAAAGTTTGATATACATCATAACTTAAACTTATATGCAAATGCAAATCGTTGTGCTGCAAGATTAAACTTTTATTGAGCCAGAACAGTGTCTCTACAATAAGTTTTAACATGGTTAAAGTGTACATCAAAAGTGTTTTGAATGAATTTGTCTCTGTAGGATTTCAATAGATTTGTTGACCTAAACTTCAGCCTTTGACGTTCCTTATTTTTCAGCAGCTGTCAGTATCCCGGCTGCCACGGCAACTGAAAGCTTGTCAAAGCATTTTGTATTTCATGCCGTTTCTACTGAACATAACAATCGTTTATCGAACCTAATCATAACTAAACAAAGTGCTAACATTCGTTCGCTATGAATATTTTTATATACCACGTCAACGAGCAGTGCTTACTTTTTACGTATCGTTGCATTAAAAGTTGGTAACAAAATAATATAAATTAATTCTAAGCAATCTTAAAGATGTTCGTGTTAATGAACAATAATAAAGGTAAGACTAACCTCAGACATTGGCCTCTATTCTTTAAATCACTAACAGTTATAAAATATAATATAAAATGTATGTTATAATTTTATTAAACATTTACAAGCTTATGTGAATATCACATGTGCAATTAGATTGTATAAGTATGTTGACCGCAATATACGAGGAAGGAAGTTTCCCAAGCAACCTACCCTTCCTTAACGCCAATCAAACCGACCGCACGGGGCACTAGGATTATTAAACGCGATACATTAATGTTCAACAAACTAAGCAAAACAATGATAAACCTAACTAATATTATAAATGCGAATGTGTTTTCTTTATGTTTATTTTATTTTATTTGTTTGTTTGTTAGTTATGCTTTCACGCTTTAACTACTCGACCGATGATCATGGAATTTCGCATACACGTTTTCAAGCATACAGAAAAGCGCATAGAGTATCCTATCCAGATAAAAGTACTATACCTACCCTACTACCTACCTAGGAATAGAAAATTTACATTGCCTACATTGACACACACATAAAAAGCGTATTCATAACTCCTTGCGAATACGCTTTGTATTTATTACATCAATCTCAAATTATAACACAGTTTAAAATTAAAGTTGAATACTTCAATATTTCAGCTTTATTTCATTTCTTCATCCGAGAAGATAAAATATTTCACTTTAATTATAAAGTTCAACTGGAAATATTTTCAATGTAACATAAAATATGAAAAACTTTATTAACATTCCTGCAATAGAAATATCTGAATGATACTCAGCAATTCACGCAAACAATTCCGCTAAATGTATACTCGCTTTCAACTGTAAATCGATTACAGGCATCATCGCGATGCTCTCTTTGTCTCCTGCTCCGCTTAATACTTCACAAAAGTTTACAGTTGAAACCTTTCGTTAAATTATAAAATAGAATGAAGACTGAAATTATATTATTATTATTAAGACTATTCTTAAATATGATTAAGAAAGTAATCTTTCGGAAATCTTATAATTTAATAATATGTGCAGTGTTATGATTTAACTAAATGGAGCGATTAAAGCGCTTTTAATTAATTAAAATTAGTTAATCTCCTTTATATTAGTTATTTTCATTGGCGTCCCAATTATCTCTAATAGTGTTAGATTAAAAGATAATTGGGACTCCATATGAGGATGACATACATACAAAATATACGCATAAAGCTGGTCTGATAAGCAAACGTACATTACGTTTCCTTATCAGACCAGCTTTATGCGATCTATAATGGTAAAATCTTAAATTTATGAAATTAATTTTATATCTATACTAATATTATAAAGCTGAAGAGTTTGTTTGTTTGTTTATTTGTTTGTTTGGTTAAACGCGCTAATCTCAGGAACTACTGGTTCGAATTGAAAAATTATTTTAGTGTTGGATAGCTTATTCATCGAGGAAGGTTATAGGCTATATAACATTACACTACGACCCGCGGGGACGGCGCAGTAACTATAAACGCTGGTAAAAGCGCGAGCGCATCTAGTAACAAATATTATTTGAAATATGCTTAACGTTCCAACGTCGGTTTGTATCGTAGTGATACAAACAGATCGATACAAATAAAATTTTTCATAACTTACAAAATAAATATCTAGTAATATTCTCTACAATAAGTATATAATCTAGCATACTTTAAAAAAGTAATTTTGGAAATATTCTTTCCTTTTGAAAATGTTTGTGTCCCAATGTCGTATTGCATTCAGCCTAGCGTCCCTCAGTGACCATTTTTCTAAACAGAATTTTTAGTCTTATTATTTTTACGACATGAATAACCATTTACATTTATTTCACAGGAGCTTTTATTAGAGCAATTGGACTTTGAGGACAGGCCAAGGTGAGATTGGTTCAGGACAATTCACGGACGAAATAACCTTCACCTCAGGGTCTATCGTAAACATAATAACTTACAAGCAGTTATTTAAAATAAGTGAAGATTTTTTGTCTTATGTCTATACATTTACAGGACAATAAACCCTTGTTTAATATGCTTCATTGATTATAAGGTTGACATGTTAAATAAGCGTTTAAAAGTAGATTTTATATCCATGACTCTTGAATCTCACTAGATTTATGAGATGGCTAATCTTATTCACATACTTCTTAGGAAATATATTTAAGTACTACAATTTATCATATACAAAGACTATCTTCATTTTCTTTAATAAATAAAGAACAATACTTAGATCAATTTATTATTTTGTGTATTTATTGAGCACGACATAATCATGCCAATTCCCTAGGATTTGTTCGTGAGAACGATCATTGTGATAAGAAAGTTCAGGAACATAAATCACAGGTTGAATGATTAATGTGTAAGTAGTGTATTTTTAAATTGCTTTATAGACAATATTCTTAAGGTCGGATAGCCCCAAATAAGACCCATGGCATGATATCCACGATAGTCTATGTTTAATGAGTGGCAGAACAAGATATACCAATGTAATAATTACATGTATATCCAAAAACTGTAAACTTTATTAACAATTCAAATATGTTAAAGCAATATCAAGCACCCGCAGGACTTGGCAACAAGAAATGATTTAGTAGAACATTGAAGGCATAAATCGTACATACATTCATTGTGGTGCAGCGATAAATAGCAGATTTTGCAAGATAAGTAAATGCTTGTACTCTGAGTAAGCTATAAGTAAGACAAAATTATGTCCGCGCTTAGCACGACAGACAACACATGTGGATGATCATAACAAGCTTGAATTATTTTAAGCGATTGTCATAAATATTACACAGCGGTTACTGTCGAGAAAAATATGATTATTTCGTGTTTTATTATCGACTGCAATGCATTTGCTATGGTTACAGCTGATGTTATGTGGACATTCTCTTATAAATGTAATCAGATAAAAGCACGACTCTTTTAAAAGAGATATCTTTGTAAGAAATACTGTTGCTATTCTACTACTATATTTACTAGATAATATGATAATTAACGTCTAATAAACGTTAATTGTCAATTAATGTTTAAAACAATTGCTCTTTTAACAGCGTATTACAAAAGGGTACTCTTGAAAATAAAACTAATACAATGTTGGTAGAATGTGCAATGAAGACAACTCGTGATCATGGACAGTTCCGTAAAGTTTTCTTTTTGAGTCTTATTCTGAGTTCGCATGCCAAGGACCGTCATGCTCACTCGAATGTCATTGCTTGTGGTGGCGTCATAGACCGGGTCGTTCCCTTCCCTTCAATATGGCGAGGGGAGCGATGGCTAGCCCATGCGTCGTACTCGTGAACGGGTGCTACTTGTGGTGACTGGTCGACTTTGGTTACGTGGAATTCGATAATTTACTTACTACATTTTTATTTAAACAGTTAGATTAAACTACGGACTACAATCATGCCTTGGCTTGATTATTTATGTACATGCATATGGATGCTCTTATTTACCATACTGCTGCTTTAGAGGCTACCATCAAATTTTATTAAATGCTTGAATATGTTCAGAGAAATGGTTGCAGCACATTACAATTATGATTTATAAACAAAATATTATTGTAAACTTGGCGATTAAAGAGTGACTATGAGTTTCTTGCCCGTTCTTCTCATGTGCCCTACACCTTTGCTTTGCTGAACGTGGCAGTAAATGTAAATTCACAGAAAAAAGAATATTGTAACTTTGTCATTCATAAATGTAAACCAACTTGAATAAATTTATTTTGATTGATTGATTGATTTTGGTGCAGTCGCAAAAAACAATAACATATTGGAGTGGGCTTACAGAGCAGATAGACGGCGTCTCGGCTGTATAATAAGGGGTCCTTAAAGGCCAAGAGTCAGACGTTGTTGACATTCGTAGTATAATACTAATACCAGGAGAGAAGATGAGCTGATCTGACAGATATCAAAGAGAAATCGTTTTCAATAAATTCAAGAAGCTTCACAACCCGCTTATGACGTCACTTTTAAATTGGAAGGAAGTACACTATAAGAATATTCAAAACGGTATTGGAAGTATCTTTTATTTAGCAGAGTAGTTTTAAGGTTAATAAAACATATATTGCTATCTAGAAAGGCACAAAGGGTCAACTATTCTGTATCGTTTATAGTTTGTAAAATTCTAGAAATTTCTAATTAATAAGCTTGTTCGAGTGCATCGATTTTATTTTAATAGTTTAGCAGTGTTTTTCTAGGAATGTGTACTATTAACGGTCTGAACGCCAAATTTTCTAAATTTCATTTGATTTATAATATTTAATAAACACGATGTAAGACAAATACCTATTAAAGATATATATTATTCTATTAACAGACTTTACTGAATATTTTTAATATAGCGAAATTGCTTACAGCGTTCTTATGTGATAACTGAATTGGGACTACAATGTACCTATTCATTTAGTCCGTAAAACTAGAATATGCATGTCTGGCAAGGAGCTCACGTGCGGATCCTATTATATCATAATAAACATTGTTACTAACAGCGGATGTGGGTTTCCGCAAGACAGTAGGTACCTTGCCATCTAAATACCTGTACATAATTAGGTTCATGCGACAGCCATTGGAATGGAAAGCGCAGTTTCACTGGCGAAAAGTAAGCGGGCAGTAGTAGCAACTTACCCGCTTCGTAAACAGTATTCCAATTAAAATGAGATATGTATACATCACATGACACTTAAGAATCCTGAGTGTAATTATTATGATAGATAATCCAGCAACACACTAATCTACGTCTTCAATAAAAAATTACTAAAGTTGCTAATACATTTTCATATTTTAGCGCATATTGACATGGAATATACGAGGATCGTCAAAAGTGTAATTCTATAGTCTCTGCCAGCCCCCGGGTAACAGGCTTATGTCTATATGTATGCCCTGAGCAAGTTAAATCGGCTAATTGCATGTGAGATGGATTTCAACTCATGTCGTTACGACGAAGTGGATTTTAGAAAATTAAATTTTCCTATTTGGACCGGCGAGTTCAGCAGCCTTGCAATGGCCGGATAAAATAAAATTATTGCGCTACGTGTGGGCCCCTTGGTAACAGCGAAAGATATTACTCGGCCAGCATTTATTCACGCAAAGTTCGGTTAAAATCTATTTCTGTTATGTTTAATGAAAGATTTTAGCACGTACTACAGAGAATGTGCTGTACTAAATAAACCGGTGTACTGAATGTTTGGCTAGTTGTTATACAAGTTTCCAATCAAGGCCGCACCATTGTTTCTAGAGTAACCAGCTGTGCTTAAGTTATTTAGCTTGCGTATTAATCGTATTCGTAATATTCATAACATTCTTTTAGATTTAAAATAATATTTGGTTTAAGTATTATTGCTGCATAATAAATATTTATGTAAGTAAAAGTATACCTATGCGAATTATATACAAGCAGTCTCTCTAGTCGTTATGTAGATACACTTAACATCGAATTCTAAGTATGATAACGTTAATTAGGCTAAGGCAGTAACGCGGTACTGAAACCGAAAGTAAGCGTTGTTTCTTGAAATCTGTCACAGAAATGGACCAAATATTCATGTGCTTACACAACATCGCCTACAGACCCGAGTTATAAAATACTGTTGCGATGTTACCCATACATTCAAAACACTATACGGGATGCATTAAGAATGTTACCCAGCTAAATATTATTGTACGAATAATCTGTAATAACGTGAGAGAACGATAACCGTCTTCATTTGATAGGAGAATACAGCACACGCTGTCGTAAAATATGTATATTTAACGTTACAACACAAAACGGGTTGTACGTATAGTAAAGGAGTACGCGGAAGATTTGCTAAGTAATAAAAACGTTACGTTAAACTTTAATATTCTGTACAGAATTTATGATATATAGTTATAGATACTTCAAACACGCAAATAGCATATACCTACTAATATAGAACTTCACTGTAGCGAGTTAAGATTTTAAAGGAAATATGTTAAAATGGGGCACAGTAAATAAGTTTCCGCCTTAACTTATTGAGTCGCAGCGGCACACCGGCGGCCAGGCACAATCGATTTTAATTAAGTCTAATATTCTAAGACTTGACAGATTTATAGTTAAATAGTCAGCGATCTAGCAATATAAATTATTATTGTGAATTAAAATATAAATAATTCTGAGTTTCAGTGTAAAGTCGAACCTGTTGAATACGGTGGTGCGGAATAATTGTGGGCGTATCGGTCGCAGTCGGTGTAAATCGGCAACGCTCGGTGCCAGCGGGCTCTGCGGATAAATTGCACACGTGTGCTCCTCCCTTAACCATACCGAGTTTATATTGAACCACCAGCGATCATCGACCAAAGCTATATTCACAGCAGCCGTAAAGACTTACCAATACAATAGGCATTTTATCAAACTTACTATTCATATAGAACTGGCTGATATACCGCAACCAGTTCTAAACTAAACAGTGAAAGCATTGATCAATGATTGGCCATTATTTTAAAATCAAAATATTGGTGATATCTGTACGTACCACTCAAATTTTATTTCGGCGACGTGTTCTCTATTATGCCTAGATCTTTATGATATGTTTATTGAACAAATCAGGGTGGATACAATTAACTATATAGATACATAGGGCCGGCACAATACGGCCTGTGATAGTAGATACACACACACATAGATGAATACGTACAGCGCAAATAAGATCAAGTCAGTTGAATACCAATTAAAGTATTCGTTTGACGGCAAGCGTTTATATGTGCATCTGTTTTCGCGCATTCTATCGAGAATATATACGTGAAGCAAAAACTTTGTACCCCTTTTTACGAAAATTGCGCGGAGTTAAAGTTTATATGGAGAAGGAGTGACGAATCCTAATATTTTTATACAATATGCGTTACAAATACATTAAATTAATTAAAAACACTACATGCACACAGCCATGCATTTGACACACGCATTCGAATCGCGTTCGTAGTATTTCGGCATGGTTCGGTTGATGTAATATATGAAATGATGTAATAAGTACCTATTGCAATTTCGCAGTATATTATAATAACGATCAATCTTAAAATTTAAATCAATTATTGTCGAATTTCAACCACTTCGCGACCGCTAGTTATAGTAATATAGCCACATCATAATTTAATTTGACTTACAGCACATAATTATGAACAACTCAACTCCTACCTTGAAGCTAACTATAGCTTACACTAGTATTTAAGCTTATATTTGCGAAGTGAGGTACCATTGTCTCTTAAATTTTTATTATACATCGTTCATTATTGGGTTTCTAGCTAAGACAAGTCTTAGTACCTACCAACAGTGATTGAAAATGAGGTCGGTAAACTGCTGAATGCTCACCCTCTATTACATAGGTACTCATGCAAAGAGACCGTACCTTAAAATACCTCGCAAAATATTAATGTATAGAAGTACTGAGGTAATGTGATATACTGGAGTAAGTCTGAGTAACTTAAGCAAAAAATAGATTCGCGGTCGATGAGTTAACTTTATGAATGCACCTTTGATGCTGTAATCGCATAGACAGCATTAAACTACGAATAAACTTTTATTTTGTTCTGTTCTGCTTCGTAAATAAAAATAGAAGAGTTGTCTGTAACTTCGAAGAAGCATGAATGAGTCACAGTTTCATCAATTTTATAGACGTTCTGTTCTTGGAAGCTTTTAAAACGAAAAGATTGAACCGCAGGCATTTGACGACTTACAGTGTGTTCACACTGCGACAAGTAGCATACTTCGTCAAATAAGTCTTTGAAAGCGTTTCAAATGACGTATTTTAAAATGAATACATTATATGGTAAATTAATCTTAGCTTTCAATTCTCCAAGCTTCAACGATAAACAATAAGTGAAATAAGTTTATGTTGACTCATGTATTTTCTTAAAGTATATTTTTTAACGTATACCAAAATTACTTACCGTATTAAACAGGTACCAAAACTGGTCTAATACTACAATCTAAAAAACTTTACAAATACTTAATTCCTATAATAATAATAAGGTGCAATAAATGCTATTGTGCGCAACAGAGCTTAAAGCTTTAACAAATTTAACGCATACAAATTATAAACGCCTAGAAACTAATGTACTTACATATATCGGCCATAAAAAATAAAAACTAACAGGTCAATGCATTCGACAGTCATGCCAGAGTAACTAAGTATAACACCAATAGAACAGAAAACCTTTGCCTAACAATAAAAAGAAACAAAAAATGTGAAAAACACATCGATGCCATTACCTACGTGACTCAATCATACGAGAAACAAGGTTATAAAGGGACCTTTATTGGTAGTTGCCATATGTGTGTGTGTGTATGTATGTGTGTGTATCTTGTTAATAGTTATTTTCTATCATCGCTTAGAACTTTTTCGATAGCATTGTGCGTTTAATAAACTTTCGTCAAAAACATAATAATTTTAACGTATTTCATTATGAGTGAATATTTCGTTCTATATTTTACTAAGCATAGTGCATACAGTTAAATCAATATATATTTATAATTTCGACCACAATATAGTTCCTATTCATGTCTTGCGTTTTGAGTCGAATGCGGGTTATATTTAAATAGTTCACTATATCAGTAAACAGAAGTCTTGCCGACCCTATATGGGGCGTCCGGGGTTTGAGAGGTAAATAGGCTACGAACCTCTTGACTTTCGCCCCTTTCATAGAAAGACGGAGCCCCGCTTCGCGAGGCTCCTATTTTTGGGTGGATTTAAGAAGAAACCTAACAAAGACCTACTAGGGGGTGAAACTCGAGGGGCAAACGGGCTCGTAACTTTAAAATATAGCCGGATTTGTACCTTTGAGTTAGATAGGTGCGTTTGAATAGTGTCAAACGCACCTACCTAACTCATTGAACATTCTTACACCATTTAAGTGGCAGTAATTGATAATTGAATATATGAATGTTTACAGCACATCTGCATACCACAGTATTCTTTGTAATGAATAAAAACACGTTATAATATAAAAGACTTATATATGATAGGATACTCTCTAAATCAACGGATGTAACCTATAAATTCATCATATTTTGCTAATAGTGTTGTATTTTATAATGAAGGACGTACATGTCTTCTAGACGTGATCGTGTTACAATCTATCATAAAACCTCTGCTGTACCTTTTTGCGTGATATGTTGTCTCCATTACCATACATATTTCGAAAACTGTTAATGTAGGTACTATACTATTAGTTTAGGCTCACTTCAACACGTCGTGGTGTTTGTACAATAAAACAACTAATATATTAGTATTAAGTATACTTTAAGTTCCTACCTGTAGGTACATAAAGAGGTCGTTGTTACCTTACAGTTACAATCAAACGTGATTTAAGGCTACCGAGGAGCACGTTTGGGACAAACCATGATGTAATATTGTCTATTAATTGCCACAATAAATTGGATTAAAACAAGTAAACATTTAATCCTGATACTTAAGTTTTAGTGAGAGATTATTTTATTACTTTATCCATATCCTTCTACGATATTTTAATCATGTTCGTCCGCCCTAAAGATAATAAAGTAATACTTTTAATGTCTTTGTAATGTCCGTAATTCTTGGCTTCGTGTAACTTTACCTCATTATTATAACACTGTATTACGTCGTAAGCAAATTAAACCAAAGATAATATAAATACTTTCCAAACAAAATAAATCATTTAATTGGAACAACTATGAGTAACGCAAAAAATACAATACACTTTCTCGATTCGTTATTCGAGGACAAACATATTCTGTTCGTGAGAATTCATACATCATATGACCATCTATCTATCTTAAGATGTTTAAATGCGATATTATATAGTGATAAATTAATGTTTTTGTTTGCATTACATTTAAAGTATTTAATTGCACCATAGAGCTTTTAAATTTACTTCTATAGAGATACGAGATTCTGGAGTGAATGTTATATATACTATCAACAACAGGACTACAACTAATCTTTTTAAAGATATAAACATTATAAACAATTACAAAATATCTGAATTCGCTTGGTTGTGAACTTAACCAAACGAACGAATTCAGATATTCAGTAAAATAAATCTAAAACAGAACGGATATTGTATATGAAATGCAGAGGTACTTATGTTATCGTAAAATCGCTTCTACCCGGCAAATTTAATATCAAATACAAATCCGATTTGCTGAAGTCGTACCGTGTACAAAAATCAAACGGTGCATCGTTCGTATAATATGCACATAGAATACGTACATATACGTAACTCGTCTGAGCATCTTACCGCAACAATGTGTCTGCATCACACAAATAAGTAAGCGAGTATATGTCAACAATGCAACCACTTCATACAAGTGGGTATATCGTACATTGATGAAGTACGAGCCTCGTTTAGCACTCTATTACAGAGGATTGTTTGCGTGATACCACGCGTTTCTTTCCTTCAGTGTACATAGTTTTTTACGTCACGATATACTCGGTGCCACAAAACAAAGATAAATAACTAATCCTAATATTCAACAATGAAAAATATGCATCATTGGTTTATCTGTACGTAAAGATATACTTTTAAAGCATTGTTTTATTTAGGCACTAGGTAATATGCAATAACTGTAATTTAGACGATACATATACAGCCTTGGCCAAAAGTATGGAGCACCTCATGTATTTTTCACATGCGTAATATTTGCAGTAGAAAACAATACATTTTATTTAAATATGGATTAGGTGGCATCTAAAAAGATATTTAAAGCAATAGTGTACCCAGTTAGGGCTAATAAAACATCCGATACAAAACATCTTATCCGTTTAGTAATTTCCAATCTTTAATTCAGTTTACTATTTTGCGTCGTTGTGTACACATACCGTCATCCAGCGCACTTCTTGTATTATTTTGTGTTCAGTTATATTAATTTCGATACACAATATCTAAAACATCCGAACTGTCTCTTGAAATACGTGTGAAAATACAACCTTTTCATGAACAAGGGTAATCCCAAGTTGAGATATCCAGGTAACTGTTTAGTGGTCGCGCCAAGCGGTGCAATTTACCATTGAGCGATTCGCCGCTACCGGTACGCACAGCGATATGCCCAGAACTGGACGAAAAGGTATTACCAGTGACCGTGAAGATCGAAAATTTGTGAGAGAGTCTTTGAAAAACGACAGAAATGTCTTCTGAGTCCGCTGCTGAGTTCTCAATGGCGAGTAACAACACAATTTCTGCCAAAACGACTCGTCGAATACTTCAGGAAGCTGGTCTCAAACGGTGTAAAACCAGGAAGAAGCCATTGATCTCAGACAATAATAAAAAGCCTTGCTATGCATGGGCCTTAAAGTACCAACATTACACTAAAAAAGACTGGTCAAATATTGTGTGGTCAGACGAATCAAATTTTGAAGTAAGTTAGATAATATGAATTTCCAAATGGATAAATAAGCATTGTTGAAATTTAAAAAGCTATACTGTTGTCTTTTCATGATTAGTTAATCTCTATTTAATTTATTTTTGTTTGGTCTTTGGAACCCCTGGTGCTACCTTCGTGCGTCTTCGTGGGGGAGAAGAATTTATGTCAGAGTGTGTGGTCCCGACTGCAGAACACAGCGCAGGGACCGGGATGACCTGGGTCTGCATGTCTGATACAGGAGTCAGCGAAATGTTTGTGTATGAGGGCCGAAGGGACTCTACAAAATACATGAATGTGTTAGAAAATATCAGCTTTATTGCCTTCGTTTTTACAATTTTTGGTGACATTAATATGGATGAAGTTAAATTCCAGAAGATAACGCACCATGCCATAAGTCAGCCCGCACAATGTCATAGTTTCGTGAAAATTCCATTGAGCTCCTGGAATGGCCTGCACAGTCGCCGGACCTTAATCCTATAGAACATTTATGGGGAATCGTATAGAACATTTATGGGGAATCCTAAAGCGTAAGGTCCGGCGCCACACAATAACAACAAAAGAAGAACTAAAAATACGCCTCCGCCAAGAATGGAATACCATAACTGAAGAACAGTGTAAAAATCTTGTAGGCTCTATGCCAAGATGAATATCTACTGTGTTAGCGGCTAAGGGTGGCCGACGAAATATTGATTTTATATCAAAGTAAAGATCATTTAAAATGTACACGAAGTTGTTTCATTTCATTCTATACAAAACTTTTTACAAAATGCAGTTTTTATAGGGGTGCTTCATACTTTTGGCCAAGGCTGTATTTATTTATTTATTTAATTATAACGGTTGTACACCAATTGCAATAATTAAACATGAAACAAATACAAAATTAAAACAAAAATATAAAACAAATAAACAATATATGGATCTTGGTATCCACACAAACAATCATTCCTTCCTCTCACAAAATTGCTGACACACTAACAATATATTAGGCCATCCATCCACAAACAATATATGTATTTGTATGAATCATAATGAAACTAAACATTGCATTATTGAACTAAGAGCCAGTGTTATCGTAAACTGATATGTGTTTAAACTTAAATCTAGCGAACTAACAAGGGACGTCAGCTGCCTGAATATAGCAAACGCTTCAACTGCTTGCAATAACGCGGCTGTTCTGTGGCTCAGTAGGTTTATGCGGTCCCTTTGTGTGACAATACAGGCATGTTGCATACTCGACTAAATACGTACAGGTTGGCATATCTAAGATATCTAAGTGTATTAATAATTTTTTTGACACATAAATACTAGCGAAATGTAACATGATACGTATTTTTAATGTAATGGTATTTAGAGCAATTACGTGTCTGTATTTAATTGTTTTTCGCTATTTCGCTGTTAGCTAGTGTTATAGCATTTTTTTTTACGCGGGTAGATGCGTACCCCCTTCCCGCCACAAGGGGAGGCGAGAGGGTTATGTCCGACTCTCCCGTACTTCGGGCCTACGGACCAAAACCTCACGGTGTGCACGCTCGCTATGCCAGCCTTAGCGAGCAGCGTTTGCGCAGCGAGCTAAAATCACAAAATATAAGCGAGCAAATCAATATAATTTAGGTAACAAGTACAAGTATGTCGACTTAAATTAATTCGGTCAGCGAAACTTAAGAGAGCTTGCTGTGGCAGACTTCAAATGAACTAATATTTAATATGCACAATACATATGTCTCTTTGTGTAATGAAACAAAATTTATATCGTTTATCTTTATTTATTATTTACTGATATATCACTTCTATCGTAACTTATCTTTAAAATAATAATCTTTATAGATATTTAAAGAGAATTGCACATAGCCTCCTCGCTTTATAAAACAAGAAAATTCGCGGTACAAGCTAAGAACGTAATACTGATAAATAAAATGTATCAGAAGCTTTGCTAAGTTCAAGCTGCGAGTTTCTTGAAAGAGACAAATCCCCAAGCTACTTAAAAGTGTCTAGCCATCTTGAATTTTTTTACGAAATGCTACATCTTTATTACTGCATCATTGTTACAGAACTCTTGCTCTCAGCGCGACTACACCTGGCACATGATATACTTAAAATAAGTATCATATAAATACTTATTTTAGTTGTTACATAAAAATATCCTGTTTGAAACAACTTATCGAAAAATATTATATTTTAAAAAACATAGTATACAAACGGCTACCTTATTACAAATATTTATATTCTATAGAAAGTTGTAAACGAAAGGCAATCATAGCACGCGTATATTGCATTATCTTTGTGTAGAATAAATGTAGAGTTAATTGAAAAGTTAATAGATATAACCCTTTCAGACCCGGCGAACACGATTGTGATGTTTGTTTATAGCAAAAAATTTCATAGTGATTTTATGAATATCTAAACGGGCCTAACACCGTACGATTGTGACGCGTATGTTCTTTCATTAGAGCGAGCGAGATAAGTAGCTTACCTCGCGTGATTCAAGTTTGAACTCGTTCATTTTCGCCTCGACGCGAGCAACGGCCAGCCGACGTGTGAGTATATATTTTGTCACGTAAATAATGATTCCGTTAAATGTTATTGTTAAATATATTAAATAGTGAATAGAATTATCTAAATACGAATAAATATCTGTATTGTTTTAGGTATTTCTGATTAAAATCGTAGTCTAAATAATGCCGTCACAATTGTATTGTACCGGGCCAAAGCATATATAGTCGGCAGAATGACCAGTCGGTGGAATGCGATCAATGAGGACGAAATTGAGGAGCTTTTGGAGCGATCCGATTTAGAAGACGCTGACGACGAGAATGACGAGATATTTTGTCCCTTTGAAGACCAGTATTCATCGAATGACTCCGAGTCAGATCAAGAGAATGAACAGGCAATGCCAGGTCTCCAGTCCCAAAGCTCAAGCAAATGGTTAAAGAAAAGGTTCCGTAGCAAGGATTTACCTGACGAATTGCCTGAAGAGTTACCAGATCTTAAATCACCAGCAGAATACTTTGAAGCTTACTTCACGGAAGATCTTTTTGAGCAATTTGCTAATGCCACTTCTCAGTATTACATCGCTGATAAAGTACAGCCTATGCGACCACATTGTACTCCAAGCGAAATAAAAAAGTTTTTTGGTGTCCATGGTATGATGAGCATTGTGAAATGTCCGCGTATGAAGATGTACTGGAATCAAAAATTTAAGTATGATCCGATAGCTAATACCATGTCTCGCGAGCGTTTTTTTCTACTGCGAGTAAATCTGCACGTTGTAGATTACAATAACGTAAGTGACGAGCAGAAAAAAGCTAACAAGCTTTGGAAAATACAGCCAGTTATAGATGCTGTAAGAAACCGTTGCCTTCAGCTGCCACGCACCACCTACAGGTACTCCATCGATGAACAAATGATTCCTTTTACGGGAAAAACATCTGAAAAGCAGTACGTACCCAACAAACCTCGACCAGTAGGTTTAAAAAACTTTCTTGTGACGACTCCTCAAGGATTGGTGCTGGACTTCGAGATCTACCAAGGTGCAACAACAGATTTACCGGACAGGTCTTTCGGATTAGGGCCTTCAGTTGTATTAAGATTAGCCAGAACAGTACCACGAGGAAGCTTATACTTTGACAGGTATTTTACAACTGTCCCACTGTTATCAGAGTTAACAAAACGTAATCTAGATGGGACTGGAACTTTAATGACAAATCGATTTAAAAAAGACTTTTACGAATTTAAAAAAGATAGAGATATGAAGCGAGGTGATTGGGAAGAAGTTTGTAGCCCTGATGGTAAATTATGTGCAGTGAAATGGATGGATAATAAAAGGGTATTGATGGTTTCAACAATACATGGCGCTGAACCCAAATCTTCTGTTTCTAGATGGGATAAAAGGACAAAAGTTTACAAAAGCGTACCCTGTCCATCAATCGTCCAAAATTACAACAGCAACATGGGGGGCATCGACCTGTGTGACCAAATGATGGAGACGTACAGAACCTGGTTTAAAACTAAGAAATGGACTGTGAAAGTGATTATACATATATTTGATCTTGCAATCGTGAATTCTTGGTTCGAATATAAAGAAGCTGCTAAAAGAAATAACATTCGTAAATCTGACATAATGGACCTCTTGGCCTTTCGGTTGTCTATTATCGATTATTTGTTAGATGGTCCTGCTAGAAAGCGGAAGCGTGACGATCTGGAGCTCGCTGAAATGCCGGCTTCCGAAGAGTATCGACCTGCAGTCCTACCATCTATAGATAGAAGATACGATGGTTTCAATCATTGGCCTGTTATAGATACTATAAAAGCCCCACGAAAATGCAGACTGGCAGACTGTTCAAGTAGATCTCGCACGCGTTGCACAAAATGTAATGTGTATTTGTGTCTCACGAAAGATAAAAATTGTTTTTTTAATTTTCACAACAAATTGTAATACCCATTTATTTTAACATTTTTCATTTGTGATTTTAAGTTTTAAGTAATCTCAAAATGCCATACCAAATAAGTGATAAAGCAAGAGGCTCAGTAACTAACAGACTGATTTTTATATAATTTGTATTTGTAGTTTATGATTCGTTGATTTTTGATAATATTTTAATAAAGATTATTGAATATATAGTAACTTTAATTTATGGAAATTACCTATTTTATAGCAGTAAGTTACAAATAAATCATCAAGACCCACGCCCGTGCCAATTGTGACGCCCATGTAATATAGGCCAGCTCAACACGATTGTGAGCATCACAATTGTGACGGTGGATCAAATAGGCCCGAGTTAATACAATTGTACGCCACCTGAAAAAGCAAGATGGCGGCCTGAAATTACTGAAATATTAAAATAACTGCCTACTTAGGGTCTCGAATAGCTCCAATTACTACTTTATTTCTATAAACTTTGTTTTGTTATTCTTTGGGTCTGAAAGGGATAACAGACAGCAAACTCTGCCAGGCGTAGATTATATTCGCGTCGATACTTTTGTGTTAGTAGCTCGTCGCATACAGACCAGTATAACAGGCTTTGATTTTAGACTAGAATCTTTCAGACGCTGATTTAATCTTGTGTTGGCATATAACTGTTGGGCTTGTGTTTTCTTTTACATTTAAGAGTAGAAAAATTAGTCATTACATAAAAATATTACCTTGTTTAAAAAGTATTTTAAATATGAATAATATTATTGATGCTTCAATCAAAATTCTTGTTAAACCTTGTATGAATCATATAAACTATTTGCATAATCAACTGCCAAGAAGTACATATATCTCTCCATAAACCTGTAAGCCCTTGAATATCTAATATGCGCAAATAAACAAGACTCTTCTTTTTCAAGGTTATTGTATTACAGTAAAAACAAATAATTACAATTAACTAACCTTGTGTAATAATTACATTAATCACTACAATAATTACAAAACACGATGATTCAACGGTAACCGAACACTATCATTTATTTATTTAACATTGTCGCTGTAGTCTACTTGACCACAACTGAGAAGATGTGTAAGGTTACTAACTGCATAATATATGTATATGTCTATGCAAGACTACTGTATGTTGTACACTCAAGAGACCCACTATTTAGACTGTTACCGTATAATCGAAAAACCTCTGAGTCTACGTCTATCATCGTATATCGCATATCCTCAGGTAAGCCTGAACAATACTAGGGTATTTTCAGCTTCCAATAAATCTACAATTGTAATACTATATATCTGCAATAGTATTGTAAGATATGATCTGATTAAAAGATAAGTTCAGATGAAGCAACTGGCGTTAGCTGATATAAGGTCTTAATTCGTCAAGATAGAGTAGTTAGCGTCGGGAGCACTAATTTCACGGTAGGTAACGGCTTGGCCGCCCCTTGCATTGTCGATATCCATAATCGGAAGGCACCACTTACCACTAGGTGAAGTGAAGTATGTATACATGTATAGGCTACATTAAAAAAGTTTTACTCCCCACTTCCCCTAATACGGGACGCACAAAAAGTCTCCGTCACTGTTATTAAATAACCATCTAGACACGTATTGATTTATGATGATGGTCATGAACTACGAAACATTTAATAATATAATCGTTAAATTATAACAAGTTTTATACAGCTAACCTAATATTGGCGGTAAATACGCAAAGAATAGGAGCGTCTTTGTTCAAATTCTTGTTTATTACATAAATAAAATCATGATATAATTGGAATATGCCGATATTTCTAACACCCAAAACCGTTCAAATGTAATAAGTATATTTTCATTAACATTACTCAACTTGAACGCCCACGTTTAAGAGATACAAGTTATATTGACACATTTAAATAACTTGATTTATGGTGGAGCGGATTACTGATGTATAGCTGTTGTTATTTTGTACCTAGAACCTACATATTTTAGTTAGATCGTACAAAATTATATGTATTTCAGTGCCATATACAATTGAGAGTTCAATCGTATAAAATAATTATCTTTGTTTCTGTTGAGGTCCTGGCAATGTTTATTGTATTACTATCTACTACTAGAGTTCTTACTACGAACGAGGCTGCTATTGCAAATCGATATCTGCGAGGGTTATACTTTAAACATTTATATTACTGTCTAAGCTATATACAATTTCTGCAAGCTATCGTTTTTCTCTTGAACATATAACTCATGTGTACGTGTAAGCCTTATGTGTACCGCACCGATTTGTTTGATTTCACAAAAATGTACGATATTTATCCTGGGACTAGTTTTGTTAAATAAAGTTATTTTAAAATGTAAACAAGTGTTTAAAAGGGCGTGATTTGATCTTGTAGTTTTATTGGTAGTGTAACATAATCATATATTTTCCAGTGGATCACATAAATAGTTGTTCCAAATCTGTGTGATTACTCTATTGCCGTTGTTTCAATGTTTGTAAAATACACCTCAACACAGGATTTTCCACAAGTACCTAATAATACGTACCTACTTGTGTTTTCTTAATTAAACGAATAAATTCTCTATAATAATACAGATGTGTTCTATTTACATTACTGTATAATGTCATGATAGCCTATCATAGCGTTTACGACGCCAACGGGAATCGATATCAATAATTTATAGCTTGCAGCTGGAGACTGCACCACCGGGAACACGGTAACCTATATCCGTCTATTATAACTTGACGAAGAAGCGCTTTCACAACTACTTTGACAATTATTTTACTCGAGCGTTTAAGCTGAAAAATAATCTATAAATAAAAAGGTTCATTGACTTTTTGCTTTAAAATTCACATCGTTCATGACGTCACTACTGCAAGCAGGTGCGTTCTACTAACACAGATAATACAACAAATGAAGATGGGCCGAGTGACGTGAGAATAGAATCCAAGTCACTTTTATTTGTCTTACCCAAACCATTAGTCATGACTAATCATGACCAATCAACCATCCGTACTAATACAGTACTTTATTTTAGGGCTGGGTTTACTAATCGTGCAGATTTTATGCGCTATAATTATTCTGGCAATGTACCAAGAATTCATAAACTATGTGTGTCATATTCGGTTTAGGGTTACAATAAATCAGTATTTCTTTTTTACAATTGAAATCTGATTGATGTATAGAATGTTTATCACTGCGGAAATTCAGAGACAACATAAGTCTTATTACTAAAGATCCGTATTAAACTAATAGATAACGCCAATGGTTCTTGAATGGCACTGTAATAATATAATTTCAACTGTGGTATGCTATCGTATGTTAAAGCATTGTTAGTACCTACGCAGTAAAGAGACATTGCGTTTCACAAGTGTATAACTTTGTCGCCTTGTCGCGCATGGGCTCTGAATACATTTTTTATACATAACATGAACTTAGCAAAATGGAAATAACCGTAATAATAATTGTAAAATATTTTAAACCGTCAAAAACATGTAGGCAACATGTGAAGACTATCGTTTTGAAACAAGCGATGTCAGAACACAAAAAATATTTCGCTATTTTCGCAATATTAATTTAATATAATTCGAGATTACGGGTCGAAGAAAGTGTGCTTATCATACCACTCAGTGTCCATCGTTAAAATTATAGTCATCTACTACAGCGACCTTGGGTAAGTTTATGTTGTTTTTTTGGGTCACCTATAAGTCTCCATGAAGATACTTATCCAATTAGACGAATAAGACATATAAAATAATTGTTTTATTATTGCTTTGCGTTTGTACTAGATTGCTGGACGAGAACACATTGTTTAAAACAATATAATAGTGGTACTATAGGTAATATAGGTAAATATTTACTATATCCATTAGTGAAAACTAAACTATTGCATATAGAAATTGTTCAAAGCAAAGATAAAGTAAACAAATAAGATCGCATCTATCGTCCTACTCGGCGGCTCGAGGGAACAGATATTGCATTAAACGATGCTCCACCGTTCGATTTGCGAACACGTTCAAACGTTGCAGGTAACTCAACTAGTCAGCTCTTATTGGAATCTGAACTGTACATACTTGTAGCAGACATTATTTCCTATCAAAGCTCTTATTGATTTGCCAGTCTTATGAGACCGTATTCAAAATTATTCGTTATTTGAAGAGAATGTATACTGTATAATTCAAGATATCATGTTGCAAAATTTTGGCTAAATAGATACTATTTTAACTAAATAAAACACCACATCCGATTTTTTATATTTACTTAAAACGGAATATGTCATAATGTAAAGAGAAAAGTTATATTTCGGAATTCTGGCATCACAAGATATGAAAATTTAAACAGAATTCGCGTTGTAGTATAAAGTAATTTTTACCTAGGGAATAGGTTCCGCATTATTTAATTTTTCATAATAATACGCTTGTATCTGATAGCATTGCATTTCTTCGTTAAAATATGTGCATGTTATCAACTGTTCTCGTATATGTATACAAGTAATAAACAAAATCATAAAATATGCGTTGCTTAAATTTCCGTTATTCACGTTAAATTTTTTATTGTTATTATATAAATTTCTAAATGGTAAATAATATGCAACTGCTTAAGATAAAAAAATGAATAAAATACGTTTCAATTTAAAGCTTCTTTACATTTTTCTTAAAACGGTGACTCTTGTTTTAAACCTAGCAGTGAATATGATAAAAGTTTGAATAAGTAAGCGTACCGGTAGCATTATTTATTTCTTTTTCGCATGTTAACTTTTAGGATTAATATAACATATAAAATAGGTAATAGTTAAATGACCTTATTCCTAAGTTCGCGTGTAGTTTTAAAAATAATGGTTTAAAGATTAGCTTTTGGAGTACTGCCGCATAACTGTGAATAAAAATATTGTGTCACGATTTTACAAATATAATTCCGATTAAAAATGTGTTAATCAGACTTTAGAACTCCTTTAGAACAATAATGTGGCTAGACGACGACAGTATTCCTTCCTCATCAACGAAACAAAACACCTATTGCGTATTAACTCAAACATATATTAGTTACTCATGTTTTTACAATAAATACTTAAAATTAAGCAGCCATAACAACGACGTACCACGTAATCTGCACAAAGGCAACTCTTAACCAGTTCAATCGAGAATAAAAATAGCTAAAGAAAGTACGCCAAGTACTAAGATTGCATACGTTTTTTCTTGCCTTAAGTTGCCCTTTGTTACACAGTATCGATAAACGTTGTTTCTTTACTATAATAAATAAAGAGTGCTTTTTCTGGTAACTAGAACCTTTGTGGAACAAAACTGTAACTACAGATCATGGGCTTTACTCGTAAAATAATGTTTTAATTATATTATGAGTAAAGCTCATGATCGGTAGTTACAGAAGGAAAAGAGTTTTCTAGATAATATTATGCTACCGTATTTATGATAGGTGAACATGAACGATGTATATTATAATTATAAAGCGGAACAAAAAAATTATTATGCTAATATAATAGTATGATAAGTAACATTAGTTATTGACTTTAAAATATCTCGCTTACGTATTTCTAGCGTACCTTAGGTCCTTTGATTATATACACGACGTGTATATAATCAAAGCTTAGGTCTTTCTGTTTATTCTCTTTCTAATACTCAATAATAATATCCGCTCTGTATACTGTCCCACTGCTGGGTGCGGGCCTCTTCTCAGTGTGAGAAGGGTTAGAGTCCACCACGCTAGCCCAATGCGGTTTGGCAGACTTCACATATCTTCGAGAATATTATGGAGAACTCTCAGACATGCAGGTTTCCTCACGATTATTTTCCTTCACCGTTAAAGCGAGCGATAATTAACTATTTGCTAAGCCCATAACATCAAAATGTCAGAGGTACGAGCCTTGGGATCGAACTCAAGACCTCAGCGTGGAAGTTGAACGGTCTCTCATTAGGCTATTGCTGCTAATACTTATGTATAATAAAAAGATAAGAAATATATTTATATCTGAATACACACTATATAAACATAGCAATAACGAGCCCGTACTTATTTATGGCAAGCGTTCAATATAATTTAAATCGCATTTTATAAGTATAAAATATCAATATCGAAACTTATATCAATCAATTAACATGAATTTGCAAATAAATATAGAAACAAACAGACAACGTGATTATGTGTAAGGAAATGCTCAACTATAGTTGCGTTCCAATTTTAAATGCTGTAAGTAGTTCCTACAGCTCAAACTTATCCTTGGTCTTGTAAAGCTTCTTCAAGAAAGTTTCATAATAGATTGCTTGTAGTTTAAAACATTTAAATTGCATTTCGAATAAGTTTATTCATATATATCAAAATAGATTTAAGATACTTAGGTACCTGGTTAAGTAAGTACAGTTTGCAATATAAATATCGTCCAGATTTAAGCGTTCAGATTTAAATTGAACGCCTAAGGAGTATGTAGATAAGAGACCTCATTATCTCATTTGCGACATCGCTAGATGCAACAATTTCAACAGTAAACCTTTCCTGTTACGAAACAACACTAGTGCCGCGTGGTACTCTTTTAAACCATTGGCCTATATTTGTCGAATGTGTGTGCAACGTATCGTTCACTCGCCGTTATTTGTTCTTTACAGTTCCACAATATAGCTGCGTAATTAAACCCACTTGTAGATTTAATGTTTAGGAACAAACGATAAATCAATATTTTTTATTGCAAGTGCAAATTCTTCCCCCCTTATGTTTGATTTGTGCCAGATCCGCACAGTTGCACTGTTGCAGTCACAGCTTATATGTATACTAGTCAAAACAAAATAAGGGCCACTAAGATTTTTTGCTGTATCATGAAAACAATAAAGACATTAAATTGTTTAACTTATGTAACTACAAAATAATCTTATTGGTTATAATATAGGCTAACAATTGTTTAAAATAATGATCATGGATTGTTTTTTTTTAAGTTCATAATGAAATTGGCCATTTTGAATGAAAAACACGAACAAAAGAAATCACCGGAAAAAGACAAAATACTGTTCTTGTCACTTTTGTTTCTTCTTTTTAGTAACAAGTATAGTATAGTAGTCTCTTAGCAATACACTCCTGAAGCCTCGTATGCATACTCTGGATCAAATTCCTCACGTTTTCATCTGGAATCTCCTCCCAGGCACGTTTTAAAGCGGCAATCAGCTGCTGTTGGTTGTAGACCCCTTGCTCATTCTCCCTAACCCTTCGTTGCAATTGGTCCCACAATTGCTCGATTGGATTTAAATCCGGACTATTAGCTGGCTATGGTAATACCTCAATGTGAGACCCTTCTAGGACAGTTTGGGTCGATCGAGCTGTGTGTGCACGGGCATTGTCTTGCATCAGGATGAATCCAGGCCCCACTCGCTGTGCAATTGGGATCACTTGAGGCCTGATGACGTCCTCGATGTAACGTTCTGCAGTTACGGTACCCGCATTTAAAATGGTGAGCTCGGTTTTACCGTGTAAACTAATCCCACCCCAAACCATTACGTTGGGACCACCGAAACGGTCAACTTCGTGGATGCAGGACTCCGAAAACCGCTCGCCGCGTTGTATCCAGACCCTAACACGCCGATCATCATTAAACAATTTTACTTTGCACTCGTCTGTAAAAAGCACCTTGCCCCACTGATTAATCCCCCAGTTCAAATACAGACGGGAGAATCTTAAACGGTTTGCACGTTGAACCCTGGTCAGAGGAATTCGAAGAACTCGTCGTCTTGATATTTGCTGGTCTTCGTGCAATCGATTACGTATAGTTTGACCACTGACACGGGTACCCGTTGTCAGCCGTAGGTGTTGTTGTAACTTACGGGCGCCGTTACTGTACGATCACGACGAGCACTTAGTTGGACGTACCGATCCTCGTGCGCCGTTGTTACACGAACTCTACCTGAACCGGGTCTCCTGGCAACACTGCCGGTCTCTTGGAAGCGATTCCATTCATTTTGGACAGCTCTTCGAGATAAACCCAACTGCAAACCTCCTTCTTGAATTATAGTTATGGCTCTGGTTGCTGTAATTGTATCCATGTGCCTTCGTACTAGTGGCATGATTAACGCGAGATGATAAATGAATCAATTAAAATTGAAAAAGTAAAACTTTTTCCTAAAATAACCGAAACAAGTTAAGAAGACAATCGAAGAAAAACATAAGAATAACAACCAATTATATTTTCTTAAAATGGCCAATACTTTTCAAATTAGGAACACGAACACCAGCATAAAAGAGTTCAAACACCAAAGAGTTCGTAATATCAATATAATGCTACTTATCAGTTACTTTCAATTTACTAAAGTGCACTTAAAAGTAAATAAACTAATAGCCCTTATTTTGTTTTGAGTAGTATATATTAAAAATAAGCCTGTCTAGTTTTTGGTGCAAGGAACGCAGGCTTTTTCTATAATTCCATTTAAAATTAACTAGGTTTTATATTCTTCCGGGAGACCCCTATTTCAACAATTGAATAATGTGCTTTTTCGTGTCTCCATAGAGTGAGTCAAATACTACATTAATATATGCAGGTTACATTATGCTGAAGATATAAAAATATTTTTTTATAAACTCACCGACCGTAGATTAACAGAATGGTGCAACAAAGCCGCCCGAAGCGTTTTGTGTGTACAGTAATCTCATGTTTCTTTTCAAACCGGAATATATCCTAGACGAAACCTTACAGCGTAGAATCGCCTTTAACGCAATGCGCTAACGTCCACAATCAGTTGTGTTGCTATCTGATATTACAAGTCGCACGTTCGTGCAGTTGCCTCGCCATTAAACTTTTTGAATGCTACTGAAATTTACTGCACAATTAGTGTTCGTAATAAGAGAATGTTTGCAATCTATTATTGATAATCAGGTGTCGTTTTATGTTAGGAGAAAATGTTGCTTTAGATTTATATTTGTTTCCAACGCACTATTTAATATTTAATTGCTGTAGTTCCTGTCGATGTTAACGACTAACAACAATTTCGCGCGCAATATTCAATTTATTTAATTCAACGTCTAGATAACATAATATGCTATTTAGACGATGTAATTCAGTTACAGCATATACTTGCTGGGGTTGTTAGTTAAATTGTTGTTAGTCGTTAACATCGACAGGAACTATTACAGCATTTATTTAATGATGCTCTCGAGTAGAGCGATTCATTATTAGAACCTAAACAAAAATGTATCCCATTCCATATGATTTAGACTAAGCCTCAAACAACGCTCTACTCAGGAATATCATTAAAATGTATCCTGTCTACCTCCATTTACAGGTGTGTGTGTGTGTGTGTGTGTATGGCAACTACCAATCAGAGAGCCCTTTTTCGGATACCTGAATGGTATCTCTTCTCATTGTGCGTTACGCGGCGGTGTGTGCGTCGGTTCCTCGTGTGCTGTCGGCTGCTACCGCCGTCGCCTCGCGGACCCCGCGGCGGCTGACTGCCGACTGCGTCCAGAACAGGCCATGGCCAATGTTGGCAACTAATATTTATACATCGCGCCCTGTGCGGCTGAATAAATATTCGTCTCGTAAAGCAACATGTTAGCTTTTAAATCAATTATTATTATGCCATCTATCAAAGTAAGACGAATATTCAATCAAATACACACCTATAATACTAGAAAATGTTACAGAAAAGTGGCCGATGATGATGGCGTAACACAACATCGCTTTGACATTTAGAAGCGCTGTCAAGATGACATACATTTTGCTGAATTCTAAATTGGGCCAAATGTCTATAATAGGCGTTTTCAAACAGCATAAATATCTATATTTAAAGAGATCTATTTGTCATTAGGGAGTTTTTCTTTAAACAGATATTTGTACAAATTGAGCATACACATCCCAACTTGAACAAATATTCGAAATAGTTCCGTCATAAAACAAGCATAGCTGAATATTAAAATAAACCATTTATATTACTGATGTATTATAACACTAAAGTACGCATGAAATTATTTGAAAACGCCTCCACAACGAAAAAATAAAAATAAATGGTGCATAAAAACATAAAAGGGTATAAAAAGAGGATGTCGGTATGGCACACGGCACTTTGATATGCTACAATTAATAATAATTTTCGTTGTAGTTAAAACGCACAGTTCGACTCGATATTTACGGATTGACGATATGGAAAACGAATATCGAATTTTAAAAAAGTAACTTGCGTCATGTTTTCTTTTCGCCTTAAATACGTTATTGATAGAATTATTAAAGATACAGTACCTAATAATTACTGATATTATTCGCAAGCTTTCTAATATTTGATTGCCATGATATTTAATGTTTCCGTTACGTTGGTGTCGTTAATAACATATATATGTATAATCACTACTCACTGCCTATAGTCTACAATTTGTAACTGAATATGTTTAACGTAAAAAGACATAAACAGTTGTTAATTAAAAAAAGTATATTGACATAATACCAAATCTGCTGCTACAATAAGTTATGCATAGCTAACAAAATACAACGACGAGATTCTAAAACTATGCGGGTTATCACGCGGGTCAGCGACCTCGATACTTGATAACCGTATACGTTATCAGGTACCGCATTGCAGGCCCAAAAACTATGCCCAAGGTGTAATCGATACTTGTGCCGTGCAAAGGAAATATTGTCAGTTGTTTTATATTGCGTTATAAAAGCGAAAGTACTACTGCCGCATCTATAGAATACATCTGAATAACCGCTCTGTATCTGGGTCTATGCGCAGCCCGGCTTTGCCGCAAGCCGTAGCGTCCTTCCTAGAATGGAAGACTCTGTGTTATTAGATTATCTTTTTCACATCTGTACATAACAACCAACAAATGTTTTATTTTATTTTAACATTATTATTATTTATCACCAGTTTAGTGTCTGCTAGGCATCAGGCAAGTATTATTTTTAAGTAATATTATTTTTGTTCAGAAAATTGCTACAATCGTGATTAATTCGGGTCATCGACTGACTCAGTTTAGTTCTATTTAAAGTATGTTATCGTGGTTTTTGTTTGTAAGGTTACTTACTACTACGTGGTGTAATGTCAGATAGGTACTAATATTTTTGGTACGATAGTAAAACAGTCATGCTTATGTCATAATGGTTGTACAAGACGTGGGTGTGGTCAATACTAATGTTTAATTGTGTATTATCAACGCTGATTAGTACGGGCCATATGTATCATGTTTACATAAGATAGAATTGTTATGACACTAAAGATATACATAGTCTGTTCTATATTTGCATCTATATGTAACAGAGAGTACTTCTATGAAAATACGTTGATAACAACTGCTGCGACTATAATGTCCGCTGCAGTTAGCTACTAAAATATTAATTAACAGGATACACTACACTTGAGGATAGAAGAAAGACCAAATAATATCGGGAACTGAAGCTTCATGTGTGACGAGGCGAGCACGAGCCTGAGGGGGATAGAACGCCCGCACGACAACAAGGGTTTGTCGTAATTGTACGGTCTCGTTGTACTTTGATCTGCGTCAAGTATTATAAAATGTAAACAACTCTATGTCTAAGTGCAGAAGTCCTGATTCTTTATTGAACAAATACATGTTCACGACATTGTTGCGTGTATTGTGGATATTATGATTTGTTCTAGCTAAATGTTATTTTAAAACGAGGCTTACTATGTCTTTACCTTTGACGCTAAGTCTTTTGCTTGGTAATATTTCGTCGGGTTACAGGTTAACATTTATTTTCCGGATGCATGTCTGTGATGCTAGTAATATAAATCTCAAGGATATTATTGTTCATTTATCTTGGAACAGTATGTCCTAACGATAAACTTATAACACAGCTGTATGATTGACTACTCAAACGATATACAGAAACGTCGTATTATATTGTTTTATTATTAATTAGATACTGATCTTTTTGTTTATAACACGTTTTATTGTATACTGAACGTTTCTTGTTTTCTTTAGTTTCTATTCATCTAAACCGGTGTCGTATTTCTACGCTCGAAGGTACTTAATGTCGTTATATATAAAAACCATTGTTTTAGACTTGGTACATTTACTACTTTAGCTATTCAGGCGTCACCGCTGCTTTATTGTCTGGCGGACCTTTTCTTAGTTTATAGCGTGGAAAGCGTATTTCTAATTCATTATGTTTAAGTAAATTTTCTACATTACCATAAAAATGATCTGGGTTATAAATAATTGCGTTATTTACTACGTAGTATGAGAAGGTTGACCAAGTCCTGTATCGGATAATTGATACTAACATATTTTAATGTATATGTCATTTACGCGTCAAGTCTCTGTTATTATTTATTTAAGTTTCGTCTCACTAAGTACTATAATAAATATTAGAACTATAGATTTATAGGTTATACTTTTGTATTGTTGAATTTTTGTTATTAGCGTCCCTTGACTGCGTTAAAGCGATGGCATTTTAAATAAAGAGAAACGTAGATTTAGAAAATATTAAATAGAAAATAGTAAATTTTAGAATGGTGTCCAGATTAAAACCAAACTGTTTAAAAATGTTGTTTATTGATACTTGATACGTTCTATTAGCGCTCTTATTGCTCCGAGCAAAACCAACCGAGGCCATTCCGAATTAGGCTTAACATTAAATTACATCGTTAAAGGTAATTAGTTAATCTCGAATATAACGTATTATTGAGCATGAAATAATTGCTAATGCTAATAGTAAAAATATTGTTAGAAATGTATACATTGCCGCGATATTTAGGAAATCATTAGCATGGTATAATCAATCAATTTGGAGATATATGTTGTATAACTTACTTAAATCTTTTAAATAATTGCTATGGATATATTTTATCATTAAGACTGATATTTATTAGAATAATGAGAATATATTCAACTGAATTAGAATGTACTATGCGGATAAGTTTTAATTATAACTACTTTAAATCCAACTATTATTACTATATCTGCACAACTAAATCAATGAAACAAAATATTTAAACATTCTCATAATAAAAACTCTTTAGATCAAAAGCCATAACGCGTAAAGCTTAGAAATAATAACGTAACTAACATACTAACTTTTAACATGACAACTAACTTTAAAGAGATTATATAATTTGTATTCTAAACGTGATCATTATTGTGGAAAAAGAGGAAACAATATCTACACAATGTAAGTTGATCTTTTAATAAAGTTATTTATGAACGTAAATTACCAAGAACAATTAAGTACTTACAAGCCGCGCATTGAAAATAATATTCTATTAGATATCGTCCGCCACCCGTCCGTTACATTTTACTCTTGTAAAAAACCTGCAGTGAATTCTCACGCAACGTGCTGCGTGTATAATACTTCTAATAAGTACACCGTACCTAATGTTTTTATGAGTAATAAAAAACGCGTACCGTTTTGATATTGTTTAGAGCGTATAATGATGAACGCAAGCGATAGAAAATTTGGGTCGGAACCCGTTGGTCCCCTAATATTCGTCCTCCAGAATAAAAGTTGTAGAATCGGCACCAATGGGCACCTATATGCCCATTGGTCCCCCCTGGTAGGAGACCAATGAATATTAATTTGTTTTTAAGGTACCCACTCGTCCCCTGGAATAAAAGTTATAGATTCGGCATCCGCTCAGGTGCCCTTTGGTACCCTAATAGAAAAAAAGCCTTAGTAGAGTGAATGGGAAATATAAATGATTTTAAATAAATAATATATCACAAGTGGGCACCCCATATATTTGAGGGGACGAATGAGCACAGGATGCCAATTTCAGGGGACTAATGAAATTTTTTCGAAAATGGCTTCTTTATTAATATTATTTTCAATACTTGACATTATCCAGTCGGATATTTGAATTGAAACACTATTATGCGAAACAGCTTTTAGAGGATGAGAGCCGTTTGAGTAGTAACGGCAAAATAGATAAAAATGTTTTCATTAAGGTTTTAAGCAAATACAGTTTTTATGTATAATTATGCTATTTTCACTTTCCATTTACATAAAAATGACTGCTCGCTCCGGTCATCACAATAAGTTTTTAAGTTTCAACAGCAAAGCGCACAATGATTGATGCACTTGACTCATATCGACACTGTTTAGCTGCCGTCGAGTCTGCCAACGATTTCACCTCATATTAACAGCTAATTTATGTACATTCCAACACAAGCCAATTAGTACATCCATTAGGAACTCGATAGGGGAGGCTTGTTTGCGTCATACTGTCATACAAACTGTCGACAAACGTCGCCTACGCCTCAACAATAGATTGAGTGCATTAGCTTATTGTTGTACGAACAATATGCAACAATACAACTATCAACGGTAACAATGAAACAGGCACGTATTAGCCGCAAATTGTAACGCAGTCCGTAAATAGACCGTTGATTTACATTCATAACACGTTAAGTCACCGACATATCGAACCCAATTTGTATCTAATCTGAGACAGAAATGAAGCACCAATGTAATTGCATAGCTATCGAGCGAGTAAACGGTTAACAACTCATGTGAACGAGCGCTAATCTTGTTTGTGAACCAGCTGAAAACAGACGTCGCATGTGCAAATCGATAGATACCGTCTAAGCTGGTCGTTACTCCAGTCTTACTTGATGATTCCGCCTAGATACGATAACTGGTTAATTTTCAATGGACCGCTTGACTTTAACGTGGCGAACTTTGGGCCAAGGTTTTAAGTGAGCATTTTTGTAGACGGAACTGCACCGCAAGCGTAAAAAGCTGGTACATTTCGACAGTGTCCTTATCTAGTGTTATATCAGTGCCATTTACGAAATAGTACCGTGGTGATAAAGTGTGGTTGGTGTGCGTGTGAATAACCGACTAACTAAACCAATTATAACTAAAAGGGGAAAGGTGGCTAAAATAATCCATAAATAAATAAATCGCCATTGATGGCAATTGGACAAAGCTCGTTGTTGTTTAGTATAGTTTTCCATGATAACAATGAATGAAGGTCGACCTCATTATTTTAATCGCTGAACCGATGCAGAATTATCTGATGACGGCTTTAAAATATGTTGATGACAAAAACGTTCAGACCATGGGATCAATTTAAAGTTGGGAAATAAATAAAGCTAAATTTGTAAACGAAGATAATATTTGGTTTAGTTTATTAATTGTATTTTTCGTAAATGTTAATAATTACTTTGTCGTACATGACAAACATAATTATATTTAAGAATCATTTTAAAGCCGCCGTGTCAGAGTATATCAGCGGTTCATTGCACTCTTGTTCTAAATATGAGTAGTGATGGGTCCAGATTCAAGTTGGCCTAAGCGTTTGACCCTCGTTGCAGAATCGGAACGGGTCGTCTCGATAATTTCGCGATTGTCCAACATCCATCGACGGTGATCAATTGACACTTGACCCCGGCGACGTTTCTGTCGCGGCCTTGGACGCGTCAGTACTGTAATTATTAAGTGACGTCACTGACTAAAAACGTGCCAGTACTGATGGGTCAAGTAAGGTACCTTATTAGTTCAGGCATCAGTGTTAGCAGCGATATTGCGTTTTGTTGATATAATAATAAAGTTGAACTTACCTTGCGGCTGCTGATGTGGAATGTACGGTGTAAGTAGGCGCGTCCGTTTCTTCTCATAGCCCTTTTGTGTGATGTCACCTGAAAATAATAAAATAATTTAAAACAAACTCTCGGCAATTTGACACGAATATATAGACCAAATGAAATATATAATACATAACATAACTTGAGCGACAAACATCTTGTACGTAATCAGATACAGATTCACACATAAAACCTCTGCTATGAGTAGGTACAAATAAAACCTACAAAATGTCTCTAAAAAAATATAGTACTTCTGTTAAGTTTAGGTCACATTCGCGGTGTGGACCGATGTAAAAATATTCATAAGGTGCACGTTAATATCGACTAATTATAAGCGGTTACCTGTAAATTCTTGAAACAACAGAAAATATGTTGTAATATGAGTTTTGCTTACCAACCAAATAAATCTAATATAGACAGATACTTGACTACTGTGGTGCAGTGGCTGCAGTAGACACCACACTTTTCTTATCAATATCATGTAAAATATGATTTTATTTCCCACAATCGCCCTTAGATATGCGAGATACGATATCGATCTAGGTTTTTTTATTTTTATGACAAATCTTGTGCGATATTGTAATCCATATGTCAGTTATAGTGTACAAAAATAACCGTTTATTCTTTTTCATTATTAATATGCAAACGTTGTAGAGCAAGAACATATTTAATACTTATATCTTTTACAAAGCTACTCTGGCGATCTTTAAATTAGTACGTCTTGCATTTATCAAGTGACTTTTGAAACTATTATAATGAAGACAAGCTAAGAAGTTTAACGAAAACGGTAGACTTATAATAATAAAAATAGCAGTAATAGTATGGCTGACACAGGCAATAGATACTCGATGAACTCTCTGATATCGATCAGAGAGTTCATCGATCATCACTATCTGTTATATATAAAGGAAAGGAAATGCTATATCGATGGTACTTTCTTTATTCCCTAACAGATAGTGTATTTTTAATCATATTGTCTAAAGCAACAATATTGTAGAACTATAGATGGATCATATTTTAGCAAGATCATTGTCATTATCGTTATCGTTTTCAACACCAACAAATTGTCATATGCTAAAAAGAGACAACGTTATCGCCCTACTGGGTCGACACAAACTAAATATCTCCATTTTGACATAATTAGATATTTTGAATAGTGCAGTGTATAACCGGCATTACGATTGTGTCGATGAAAAACATATTACTAGCGGTTGCCCGCAGCCTGACCCGTGTGAATTTCGGATTTAATATTTACTATGTCATAAAGCAAAGGCCCATATTATTTAAACTTATGGGCCTAAAATTCTTTTTTTATGTGCATGTCATTTCGATTAGGTTGTCACAGACTTATGGTGTAGCCTGGTTGCAACGCCTTAATTTCTTAATTCACGTTGTGAACTATGAATATATAATTATATGATCCATAATTAGTCTTACTAATAACAATGGAATTAAATTTAACTTAAAGAATGTTAAATTGAAACGTTATTAATATCATAACTTTATGACGTGGTATGATTGAACAGAGGCCTAAATCAAAATGTATTTTACAGGTATAGCATCCAATACCCCTAAATTGTCAGTCGTGTATCCTTTTTTCCCATTGTATAAGAGAACTTCCTAACTGAAATAGACTGACATCGGTCATCGGTGATTGCTGGCGTATTTTCCATCTCAAGAAACCATAATCTAAATAAATAAAAAGCACATCATAATTTTAAATAGATTTTTATTCTATTCACGTTTTTACACTGCAGAATAGGATGATTAAATCATAACCAACTCTGAACATAAAAAACACATAAACTTGTAAAATAATATATTAGTTATTACTTATTTATAATAACTTCAATAAGGTATCTATAATATATAAGATTTTACAATAAACAATTGGGCATTTAAATACAAAACACACGTATATAATATATTTTGCTTTTATTTTTTGTGTAACAATTAGAGCATGTTAGGTGTTACAAATTTAACTATAAAAAATATAAGTCCATCACCATTTTTTAAATATAAAAATTATTTTATATTTTAGGATAAAAGAAGAATCACAGATAAAACCATACATTATAATAGAGCGGACATAACTATATAAGACAAACTGAAATACCCGTATCTAACATGCCCAAATCTACCATTACACTCTTATAAAAAAACACGCAATTCTTTCAGACGCAAATTTCTAAGATATCGATTTAGATTGTAGATTTAGATATTTGCTTCACACTTATTACTATATTTCAGTGTAGAATAAAGAATAAGAGGAGAATTCGAGTAAATTTTGTAAAACTTTGTTTTCGATAGGGGTTGACAAAGGCGTCATATATGATGTGAGTATCGATGGTGGAAAACGTTATCACCTATTTTTAGTGCCATGAGTACCTAAGTCAAATAACGATAACAAAAAAAAGAAATATTTTATATATTATATTACGTTTACGCAAATGTTATAAATTAAATTTAAAGTACTATATATTGATTTTACCGCGATTTAATTGAAAATATAAATTTTAGTTAATATTAAAATATTCAATTATTTAAATTTATACTTTTTCCAACGTTTCAGTTGCTCTCTAGCTAAATAATAATTTAATAAATTACATATTTATGATCCAGATAATTTTAGGTATGGTCATAATGTTTGTTTAGTTTTACCAAGATGTCTTGACATTTAATATGTTTTAAAAGATATTTTTTGTTGTTATAGTCTTAGTTGCTCAATCAATATAATATTTAGTGGATTTTATTTGATTGCATACTGATGTAATTTCAGAATCCCAAGAATCCTTTATTGCGTGTAAAATAGTTACGGATACTGGATAAGGGTGAATAGACACCACATAAAAATTCTGCCATATGTAATAGACACTTTAATTTAAATTATTTTATACAAAGGAAACGATGACGTGTCCTCATGAAAGACTAGGCACTAAGTCTTTCATGAGGACACGTCGTTCACACACACAGAATTTGTACCCGTAAGTACGATACCGAGTATATGGTAGTAGACACTCGTATTACATATTAAAATATGTTTCGTACAGGTCCAATTGAAATTAAAAAAGACCCTGTTCTTACGTATACAGAGATATTTCACTACCGTTGAAGCAACCATTGCCTGATCCGTTAAACCAAGCACTGAGTCGGAGGAAAAAGAAGCTCATGACAAAGTATTGTAAGCTACAGGATAAAATGTCATAAAAATAAGCTGACAAGAAATTTAAAAGCTAAAAAAATAGATTAAATATACGTTTGATTTTAATGCAATTGTTAAGGAACTGTACTGTACTGTAATATGCTACTACCTAAATAAGACTATCATATTCAGGGGACAGTAAATAATAAATTAATGATTCCAATTTATTTATACAGATTGTTCCACGTTCCATTTTGATCGTTGATAATTCATATGCAAACCTATTGGATTCGCTTGCCGTTTAAATTGTTTCCATTTTAGCAATATTATTATTCTTGTTCTAATGTGTTTCGATGGTTTATGTCTATATGAAGTTCGTGATCCAACAATGGCATGCACACATAATTTTGTTTAAAGTTGTAATGTTGCCTCGAATTGAGAAAATCTTGTTTAGCTCAGCCTAATTTTTTGAGCTCGTTTGTTTAAGATTTTTTATTAGAGAAAGTAAATAAAATAAATATACAATTATTATTAGTCTTTTTTTTTAAAGAGCAGCGATTGCTCGGTTTGGAGAGCATCAGAATGCAATGCAGAGGGTCTCGGGTTCGAACCCACATCGCGCACCTGACTTTCAGAAGTTATAAGACTTTCCGAAATTATGAGCGTATTGATTGACAATTATCGCCTGCTCCGTGCCTCGGAGAGCACGTTAAGCCGTCGATCCCGGCTGCCATGAACATCTATGGCAGTCGTTATTGGGGAAGTCGACACAAAAGATCCCACTGGGTCGAAGTGTCGCCTGTCGGACTGGCCCCCACAAAGATAAGATAAGATAAGATTAATATCTTTTACTTTTCTTCTTGTACATTTACAGTATTGCATGTCTGTTTTCTACACCTATGAAATATTAAAATTTACATTTAAAAGTTTTAATTTAGGCATTATATATTATATTTCATTACTATATATATATAATTCCGAAGTGTAATTGTGTAAACTTTTAGGAATATAATATGTCATAACTACCGATTTTCGATATTAACGGCAATGGCTATTTTAGTGCATATTAATACAATATCATGTTATGATTAATAACTTTTATTTATAACTTTAACCCAAAGATGATTATTAAATCAAAATTCACGCCAGTGAAGCCGTCAGGAACACTTGTTTATCGACATAATGATTAAACTAAGTCAACACTATTGCACTCACACATTTGCATTTATCTTTTTGTTACACATTTCATATGACATTGTTTGTCTTGTACATTCTAAGTCTATGGGTAAAATAGTTCAACTTAAATATGATCCATCTATAGTTTTACAATATCTTTGGTCTAAAGTAAATATTAAAACGCGTGTCAGTTCATTCACTTTTGAGATCCCCTTTAGAACGAACTAAGTAAATGTTATGTGCTAGTCGTAATTCCCACTAAAGCGAGCTTTATGGATATTGTATTTATGCAGCGCCGTGAAGGTTCATGAAACCTGACCTGCGGTTCACTGTACTAGGTGTATGCGTGAAACAAAGTCCTGTTAGAAAAGACTTTAGATCTATAGAATATCAATTTAAATGTATTATTAATTGTCTTTAATAAGAAATAATTAAATATTGAACAGATGTAGGTACGGTCATATACAAAAGTTGAGTAGCATTGTAAGGTACACATTCGCATAATGATCTGAGCGAATATCTTTGTGTGTTGATGTTTTAACGCAAACAATGAAACATTATTCAATGTAATGAAATGATAGTAGATGAAGTTCGTCATGCGCATGTGTGCAAGGCGAGACAAATACGAGTTCTTGTATATACAGCCTTGGCCAAAAGTATGGAGCACCCCTATAAAAACTGCATTTTGTAAAAAGTTTTGTATAGAATGAAATGAAACAACTTGTGTACATTTTAAATTATCTTTACTTTGATATAAAATCAATATTTCGTATTTCGCTTTAGGATTCCCCATAAATGGTCTATAGGATTAAGGTCCGGCGACTGTGCAGGCAATTCCAGGCGCTCAATGGAATTTTCACGAAACTATGACATTGTGCGGGCTGATTTATGGCATGGTGCATTATCTTCTGGAATTTAACTTCATCAATATTAATGTCACCAAAAAGTGTAAAAATGAAGGCAATAAAGCTGATATTTTCAAACACATTCATGTATTTTGTAGAGTCCCTTCGGCCCTCATACACAAACATTTCGCTGACTCCTGTATCAGACATGCAGACCCAGGTCATCCCGGTCCCTGCGCTGTGTTCTGCAGTCGGGACCACACACTCTGGCATAAATTCTTCTCCCCCACGGCGACGCACGAAGGTAGCACCAGGGGTTCCAAAGACAAAACAAAAACAAAATAAATAGAGATTAACTAATCATGAAAAGACAACAGTATAGCTTTTTAAATTTCATCAATACTTATTTATCCATCTGGACATTCATATTATCTAACTTACTTCAAAATTTGATTCGTCTGACCACACAATATTTGACCAGTCTTTTTCAATGTAATGTTGGTACTTTAAGGCCCATGCATAGCAAGCCTTTTTATTATTGTCTAAGATCAATGGCTTCTTCCTGGTTTTACACCCTTTGAGACCAGCTTCCTGAAGTATTCGACGAGTCGTTTTGGCAGAAATTGTGTTGTTACTCGCCACTGAGAACTCAGCAGCGGACTCAGAAGACATATTTGTCCTGTTTTTCAAAGACTCTCTCACAAATTTTCGATCTTCACGGTCACTGGTAATACCTTTTCGTCCAGTTCTGGGCATATCGCTGTGCGTACCGGTAGCGGCGAATCGCTCAATGGTAAATTGCACCGCTTGGCGCGACCACTAAACAGTTCTGGATATCTCAACTTGGGATTACCCTTGTTCATGAAAAGGTTGTATTTTCACACATATTTCAAGAGATAGTTTGGATGTTTTAGATATTGTGTATCGAAATTAATATAACTGAACACAAAATAATTAGGAAGTGCGCTAGATGACGGTATGTGTACACAACGACGCAAAATAGTAAACTGAATTAAAGATTGGAAATTACTAAACGGATAAGATGCTTTGTATCGGATGTTTTATTAGCCCTAACTGGGTACACTATTGTTTTAAATATCTTTTTAGATGCCACCTAATCCATATTTAAATAAAATGTATTGTTTTCTACTGCAAATATTACGCACATGAAAAATACATGGGGTGCTCCATACTTTTGGCCAAGGCTGTATAACTATAACGTGTCTCTGCTAGTCTGCACTTACAATTAATGCTTAAAATTTGCCTTTTGTATCGCAGGTTGCGATAGCGGAGCGGTCAACCAGTCTTCTCACTTTATCACTAAAATATAATGACGGTGGTTCAAATCCTGGAAAATTTCAGTAATAAAAAAACAAAAAGTGGAAGTAGGGACTACTTCCACTTTTTGTTTTTTTATTACTGAAACTTTAAAATAATTAAGATAAACTTTATTTTTGTCTACTTATTACGCTAGTGATTAAAAACACAAAAATTGTTTTTTTAGGAATTAAATTAAAAATTAAATTATTTTATTATTATAATAATTATTATTTATCACAATTAGTTTAATTACTAAAAAAATCACATTTTGTTTATATATTAATAAATAAATAAATAATGCCAATTTTAAGAAAACTAAATTTTATTTAATTTATAGCAATAATATTTGATAATAAAAAACAATGTCAAAATATTATTACCGAAAATGAACTTTTATACAAAAATTCGTAAATGTTTCAATACTATATAATAAAAAAAACATATTTAGTCTTTACTATTCAGATTCATTTTACTTACAAATAATATTTTACAATTATAATGACAATTGTGGTTATAGCTTAATTATTCTTTTACACAAGAAGAACAGGATTGAAACTTAACGTTGCACGTAATAATATTTAATGTGACCTCCATTGTTCTTAATACAGCTTAAGAGACGTCTATGCATGGAGGTCACAATATTAGCACACATAGTTCGCAACGGTCTCGTCGGTATGATACCCTTTGATTCATAAGCATTCACGCTGAGTTTGGTTAATAAAAAGCGGTTTTCCACTACCCGCCCGACTTTTTAAGCTCCCTTTTTCTTCAAATCGTTTCACCCAAAATTTGAAATAAAATCAAAAATCTTATGACATAGTCGTATCGATTCCTTAACAGCGAAATCGTAAATCACAATAACATAACACAATATTTAAAAATGACTTACTCTTAGAGCTTTGTCCAGTTTCGTCGACAATTTAGGATATATTAAGCCCATAATTATGCCATATATTGTCCCTGGATTCAATATTTATATAAATTTGCATTTTAAATGCAGACTTTCAATTAAAATATTTAAAAATATTGCAATAATGATGACGCAAACGCTCGTAACAAAGATCACCAACGAACAACATCACATAATTCTATTCAAATGAGAAAATATTATATTTTTAAATCCACCCTCCTCTTTTGAATAACTGCCGTTTCAAAAGGTCTTAAAGTAAAGTAACAAGACATCGAAGATTCTAATTAAAAAAAATACAACATGATTATCACTTCCTGGGGATCGAACCAACAAGCGTTACATTTAGATTGCACTATTACCAACGTAGCAACACAACATCAGTTACTTGTTTGTTTGAAATTAATACACAATCATAATTAGAACAGGCGACAGTATAAGTGAGGCGGGTTTATGTGTATGTGTGCAATGATTTTATTGAAAAAGGTCGTAAGAACAACTTGTAGAGAATCTATCGCTTTTTAAAATTGCTACTCGAATTTTGCACCTGACCGTACGTCATTGGTACGATGTGACGCCACTTTTTAGCCAATATCGCAATTTTTGTGTTCCTTACACGAAATTGCGTTGATTTTTATGTGCTATAACTATCTCGGTAAATTGCAATATGTTCAAGAACCAATATACAGTATTCAAAAGCGAGTCAGTACATAGTAAATTATCGTGATCTCCTACAATCGCTCTCTCGACAGGCTAACGAGCGATTAAAAGCAGCGACTTCTAGTAATCGTGCAAAATGTAGCGCCATCTATGACACCGAAGTATTTTGTAGAATAATAATATTATATTTTTATTCCAGAAACCCATGTGCATGGCTTCATACCCGTTACAATAGTTGCAAATAATCTTAAGAATTTCATTTTATAAGTCATTAATTTTCGTACCTGCAAAACGAACGCTCAAATGGTGTATCTAATAATCACCTGAGCTAAAATTAAATGTCCTCTGATCCGCGTACGTACCTACACAGTTTCCATGTTAAATTTCCGATTTTCCTATCATCGCGGAACGAGAACTCGATACTGCTACATAAACCAATCACATACGTCGACTAAGCTATACCCGTGAGCGTATATGGAAGGGCTTGAGTTGAACGTAGTTACATTTTGCTTCGAGGGCGCTGCATATTTTAGAATCATGCTACTGTATAGATTGATAAAATTACCAGTATGCGCGTCGAATTCGCCGCCTACAGTATTAAGTTAATGCCTTATCTATCATCTTTTGCTAAGTTTGCGTCGAAATAACATTAATATCTGTCTGATGCTTTATCAGAGATTGAGAAACAAATTGTTTTAATTGTGTTTAAACAGCTACAGCTTCTCTGTGCCCATTTTCCAAAATACTAGTGCGTCAACACTTATATGCTGACGCACGTTAAGTTAAAAAAGCGCATTTAGTATTATTGTAATCATTTGAAAATTGCTTGTTATAGTAATTTGTTCAACTCAAACACGTTGTAATAGATTTACCAGAAGATGTTAATCCATGTACTTAAAGCTAAAAATTATTTGATAGATATTTTTTTCTGAAATGGTTAACCAAAACTGATGCAGATGCTAAAGAATTTCAGCATATAATATACATATAATTATGAAGATGTGCAGTTTTGTTTAAATTCGTACATAATAAGCATTAGTTTTGTATACCATATCCACGCAAACTTGCTAATTTATAGACAAAGGCAACAAGATATTTGTACATGCTTCACGGTAGATCTTACAATATACGGCAATAAAGAACACCGAGGCTCAGCACAACTATTTTTGGACCATCTTTGCAGTTAGTTTTGGCTAAAGTTGTAATGTCGCAATTCTTTCATCGTTGATGTCATTGGAGACAAATGATTAAAAAAGGATCAGTATCTACATAAACATTGATATAAACTCCATTATTGAAATTAGACACTTTATTGATTAAATTGGCATTTGGCAATTATCGCCTGCTCCGTGCCTCGGAGAGCACGTTAAGCCATCGGTCCCGGCTGCCGTCTATGAACTATGGCAGTCGTTATTGAGAAGTCAGTACCCTATAATATCCTGACACTGGTCTAGCCTTATGGTATCGTTAGCCTTCGGGTTGCGGAGGTCAGGTGGCAGCCGCTCCGTGTAAAAACTGATATCCAGTCAAATCCGGTTAGACCAGAAAAGCCGACCTCAAGTGACTTGGGAATAATAAAGGCTAGGAAGAAGATTGATTAAATTGGCATGTAAACAAACAAAAACAATGTAGATGTAATAACGCACGCGGATTACTTAATAAAATCTCTGATATAAATTATGAAAAATCATTTGATCTTGATGAAACTAAACTGCTGCCGATGCTGCCCTTTACGTTTAGTCGCAATCAAAGACACTGAAGTGTACCTCGAGTCGACTTTTATTTTGACGACAGCAACGTTGCCTAGTGGGTAGTCCATTGGATTGCCACAGGTCTTGAGTTAGATCTCACAGCACGCAATGCAGCCTTATTAATATTCAAATAATGTGCATATCTAATAGTGGATTCTCGATTGCTATATCGAAAGGAAACATCGGCAGATAAATTATATTTATGACTGTAAAATGTTCCTGTGTTTCTTGGAGTCTGCCTATCTATACAGAGCGAACGTGGTGAAGTAAAGGGTCAATCATTTATATGGGAATATAAATATACAATAATAAACTGAAAAGACGGCGTCCAATAATGTTAAAGCTTATTAACAGGGTAAATATAAGTTAGCATTTGGTTGATGTCAGATTTGGTGATCAGGTGAAATAATAATAGTGTCTGTGCAAGGGAAAAATCATTACACAGATATATTGGTTGGGTTGTTTAGGTTTTAACACATTTGAGACGAGAGGATCATACGATTAGATGGTAGGAACCTGCAAAATTTTAAAGGGTATGATCGAGACACCGACTCCACGACAAATGTTGCAGATTGTTTGTGCTTAACAACTATTGTCCTGGTAGAAAACACCGATTGCTGGCGGTTCCAGCGTACCCTACTGTGGCACGTTGTAACTCACCCATAATTCACGTACTACGTCACTAAAGCAGCTTAACGCTCTCTTGGACTTTAACCCAAAAGTTGATATTTTTGCGGATGAATGGAAAGTATTATTATTAGAATGTTATGAGGTACTGTGAGTAGAATGCGTGAATGCTAAATGTTTACTTTATATTATATTATTAAATAAATAATTATTAAACAATGTAATTGGCGCAAGTCGTTCTATTTGATGTAAATAAGATAATATTATTCTATTCTATATTCTATTCTATCACATACACACAACACCATCTATCCCAAACTAAGCAGACCTTGTACTATGGGTATTAGACAATGGATACACATGCTTATATCCTTTTTTTTGTAAATACTTACATATTATACATAGAAACAACCAGACTAAGCTAAACATACATGTTCATGCACACATATGTTTGACTTAACTGCGGTAATCGAACCCGCAATCTCAGGCGTGGCCGTCGGTTAGACTACCCACTACGCCATCGAAGATAATTATTTATTTTAGGGTAATAGTTCCATCTAGAGAACAGATCCGCAAAATTATTCAGTATTACGAATGGCATAACAATAGTATTGCACTAAGAAACTCTAATACCTATCACCAAATCACGCTATTAAATAAAACAACCGTTTCTAATAATACTCTTATATCGTTTCTTTAACAGATATTTAAAAATGTTTTCCAAAGACTGGAATTGTTGTCTCTCAGAAATCTAGGTATTTTGACGGATACTTATCTCTATAAACATAAAGAAGTAATGCATCGATCACTAAATAATAGAGTGCAGCACACAAGATTTAAAATTATGATTCCTGTAATCTTTAATGCCACAATAATTAAACCTGTGTTACAAGAAGCAATAGGTCAAAATATTAACACAGTGGAATCCAATAACCGATAGACTAACAAACCTGAGAGTAAAGGAGTCTGCCCACTACCGCGTCTCATACCATGACCGTGCTAGGAACGTGTCAGGCAAAAAAAATATTGTTTGTAAGGATATGCCCACTAGACCATTCCGTCACCTATAGCAGGGCGTATCGTGTTGCTTTTCGTGTCTGATACATTCCTAGCACGGTCATGGTATGAGACGGTGTAGTCAGCAGACTCTTTAAAAGCTAGGATAACAAAATAACTAGCAAGCTTGTGATTGCCCGAAAGATAAGTTAAACATTTTTAGAGGAATGTTTCCAGTGCTGGAACCAATTAACATAAACTATATATTACAGTCGTCAGTTTCTAGGTCCCATGTATGAGACGGCGAGTCTATTGTCGTCTACTAAGAGTTTCTTGACAAATATCCCTATGAATATTTCAGACTACAGAATCAAACGGAAGGAAAGGAAGGAAAGCCTAGGAATCCACGGTGCAATTTTGCAATATGTAATATATTTCTATAAAACTTTCTACGGATGTCAACATCTATCACTACAACTCATCCTCCTGCCATCATCCGGCGTCGGCGCAACATGTCTTCCTCTTCCATAAATCTCTATTGCTCGTCATCTCAGCACTCACACCCTTCCTGGCCATATCATCTTTTATGCAATCCATCCATCTTTTCTTGGGTCTTCCTCTACTAGAGAATCCTTGCACCTCCATACTCAGAGCTCTCCTAACAACATTTCATCACGTGTCCATACCATGACAAACGTTCACTCCTCAATTTTTCCGTCACAGGTGCAACTTCCATCACTACAGCTACAACTTTTATTCAAATAAATGCACCTCCTGCACTTTATATAAATCTTGTTTTACGGAGACTTTACAAACATTCAAACAACGGATACAAAGAACATCCAGATTTGGAACAACCATTTGGGGATCACACAAAGTTTTGTCCCGTGTGGGATTTGAACCCACTACACTCGGCGCAATGGCAGTTGTGAGGCGACTTCTTAAACCACTACACCATCCGTGCAGTCAAAAATTTGACCCGAGCCAGCACTAGCCTTAGTTTCAATCTCGAGATTAAAACTAAGGCTAGTGCTGGCTCAGGTCAAACTCCCGCAGGGCTAGAAATTCAATTATCTGAGGTCACGCTATAAGAACTTGGGTATTCGAACTGTACTTGGCATTTATATACATTATATTTACATTTTTGTGAAGACCAAAGTTGTTTCTGTCTGCAGATTTTCGGATCTGCGACTCATTTGAACTGCATGAGCCAATTTTTATCGCGAACATTAATAACTACTCATTTGTGCTTGAGCAAAATGTTCAACTAGCAAATAAGCGCCTTTGCTAAGCAAAGAATTTTTAAAAATGTCTAGGTTCCGCGTAATAATTTAAGAACTGCAAGGAGAATAAATTTATTATTATAGGTGTATGATCTTGTTATCACACAACTTTGTTGATTGATAATATGATAGGGCGCGTCGGTTGGTACGGATTGAAACACTGAATGGGCTGTTAAACTGAATATATTGAAATTAACTTCATAAACTAAAAATGTGTATGTTTAATGACTGATAATTGAGAACGCACGGCGTTAATGATGGCTCGACGCGAACTGAATGTAATATTAATGAAAACGCGTGCATCGCGTAAAAATGCTGAGTTAAGAAATATACGGTTGGACCGTACATGCTCCCAAGCAGAAGATGGGTGTGAGGTGAAGATATGAATTCAAGATGATGTTATTGGTTTTTTATATGTTATGCTTAGAGTCTTTTATTTAACTCGGTTTTTCGCGGAATGGGCATTCTACCTTTATCTATATCAATAAATCACTATATCAAGACAATCATGATCCACACCTAATATTCCAACTCGTCTTCAAATTTCCGACTGACACGTGATCTTCACATAATAGTCGTATCTGATACTGACTACAACAGAAGTACATATAAATACTTATTAATTTTATTTATAGCTGTCCATTGATTCGTACATCCTGCTACGCTAATCTTGCAATGTCCTGTATTGGGTACAACCTCACATAGTTTTTTGTCATTCTTAAGATGATAAATTGGCCTTTCTACATACATAACACAGATATGAATCAACGTCATCATGTAGACATGTCTGGACATCATAATGTAGACATCGTTAAGTACGAGTCCTTTTTCTAGTTAATTGCTACGTACTCAGAAATCGGTATGATGGTAGATGGCTACCATAGCATGGGCTTGTGTTATCTACAGCTTGAGGTATTGGTATGATTTTCATTATTGCAAACGAATCTCTTGAGACTAAGGGTAATTTTAATTCGAATATAAAAAAATCTTCAGACATTCTTGCTTTAACTTTTAATAAATGGTATATATTCCTGAAGTTAGCTTGTAAGTTTCTGACTGGCAATGTAACTTCTTTCGACAAATGACCCGAAATCGTATTCAAAGTCTCTTTGAGCTGCTCTGGTGACAATAAATGAAAATTCAATCTTCCGTGGTACACGTTTGTTATTGTATCTAACAAAATGGACTGAATTGTTTTTAAATGTTTTAGAATGTTGCTGGTAGCTATGGCGCCTGTGCTAAAGTTATTCATGATTCTGTTAATTTCAGATTCATTCTGTAATACATTCTGAATTCTGTAAATTTTTATAGCCACGAGATTAAGCATCTTGTGTTGTTTACAGAGTGCATTTTCATGCCTCTTCAAAACATTAGACTCAGCTTCAATAACACTAGTTTGATTTTTAATAAGCGACACCAAATGCTCATCGTAGTGTTGTAATAATCTAATAGTATATTGTTCGGCGAACCTTTCGTCGAGTACATCGAACAAGTTTTTTGCAAGATATCCGACACCATTGATAAGGCCTCGCTTGTGCCGGCGCAGGGCGCGTGCCCGTCGCGTGCTGGTATGTTCAGTCAGCAGCAGGTGGTTATAGTACTCCAGTTCTGATAACTTCTGTTGCAATTGTATTTGTATGATGACACAATAGGAAGTTTCTTTTAACTGATTGCATAAATGCGTTAAAAAAATAAAACTAGCGGTCGCCTAGTGGTCAAAATTCGACCATAACTGATATATTAAATTTTAAGTTTGATCGTTATTAAGGTTTTATTGTACAATAAAACCTTAATAACATATATACCTATGTTTCGGAGAGAGCCTTTTTTCAGCCATTCTACGTAATGCAGCCAGAAATGCTGATGATGTGAGATCTGAGAACAATTCTAAATGGGCAAGCTTAGTCACCATGCATATAAATACTGCCACGTATCCTTTTGTGGTCTTTATACCCCAACCCTTGTTCGCCTTGATAAACACGTGACGATAAGCTGTGTTATTTTGCTAGGAGTGTTTTTTCGGAGCCGTAAAGAAGCGTATAAGTAATTACGTATACGCTTCTTTACGGCTCAGTTTCCTCCCATAATCCAATACTTCTGGCACTTCACTCACTTCTAATACTAACTCATTCTGTGATAATATCTTCAGGCAACTTGTCATCCCATTGAATATCTGACAACCAGACTCTTTGTAATATTAATTTAAGCGTTGTAGACAGTCGTGATAGCCAGCCAAGAGGGTCAATTTTGATATACCTATCGGATAGCATGCTCCGTTTTGTAGGCTGTTTATTTGATGATTCAATTTTTGATGAAAATTTTAATGTATCGGTTTGGGCACCAGCGTAATCCTGAAGTTCATGCTGTCTCTGTCCCTTTAAAATCAAAATTTTCTTGTTTGCCTTGTTGAAATGTATTTTTCAGTAAATCAGATGCATTAGAAGCCTTTTTTCTTAAATTAAACCCTCCTGCTTTTAATAATTTGATCAATTCTTGTTGTAATTTGATTGCTGACTTGACACTTTCTGTGCCGAAAAGAATGTCGTTCATGTAGAACGGCTGCTCCAATGCTTTGATCGCTTCACTGCTAAAATTTTGTCTTTCGTTTTCCGCTAACAGCTTCAACGTCATCATAGCCAAAAATGGCGCGGCTTTGGTGCCGTATGTAACTGTCTGAAGCTCATATACTTGATGTGGTATGTCAGAGAAATAACGCCAAAGGATATTTAGAAATTTTTGCTCGTCTTTATTTAGCCATATAAAGCGAAACATTTTTTCAATATCTGCAGTAAAGGCCACGCGATATTGTCCGTGTAAATGCCTCATGTCATCCCAAACTATTTGGGATCGGCGCAACATGTCTCTCTTTTCCATAAATCTCTATTGCTCGTCATCTCAGCACTCACACCCTTCCTGGCCATATCATCTTTTATGCAGTCCATCCATCTTTTCTTGGGTCTTCCTCTACTAGATAATCCTTGCACCTCCATACTCAGAGCTCTCCTAACAACATTTCCTTCATCTCTTCTCATCACGTGTCCATACCATGACAAACGTTCACTCCTCAATTTTTCCGTCACAGGTGCCACTTTCAAACTTCCTCTAATATACTCATTCCTTACTTTATTCATCCTGGTTACACCACACATCCATCTTAACATTCGCATCTCTGCTGCATGCAAACGTCTCTCATCCATCACTCTTGTAGCCCAACGATTCATACATGACGGCAGGCCTTATTATGGTCTTATAGTTTTTCCCCTTGAGCTTAAGGGAGACTTGGGGGTCGCAAATTGTCCCCGTGATCTGTGTAAATGCCTCATGTAATAACGTATTATGATTGCCATTACATTTACGGCATCTTTTGTTTGAAAGGCAATCCTGTCCTCTATGACAATGAAGGCAGTTTTGGCATACCTCTAATTTGATTAAGGTTTTTCGTTTGATGTGAGGTGGCATTTCTAGAAACTGCGGGCAGTAATAAATGCCATATTCGTTGCTTTTACAAACAACACACTTATATTTCGTCGAACTGCCATTTTTAGGAAATGGTTGCGAAATGGCTTGTCTTTGCGTTGTAAATGACTGCTTTGAATAAAAACTATTTTGGTTATCGCTTAGACCTGTGGAGGAACAGGGTGTGAAATCCCTCCAACACAAAGGGAGAATCCTCCGACCAGGCTGGTTGATCGTGCCTGGCGGGCCGCGGCCCGACGGTTGATGTCGGGAGCTTGTATATATACTCAGTCGCTGTGTAAACTTCACTTGTGTGATGCAGAATAGTATGATGTCATGTGAAGTGCGATTGTATCGCCATCTGTTGAATGTAGGCTGAACTTCTTCGTCTGTGCGGAGTCGCCACAGTATTCCCCCCCAAGACCGAAGGTCGATCAGGTTGATGAGAAGCTGTCGATGCTGCTGAAGAGCGTTGCCAGTGCCAGTGTAGGATGCCGCTAGTTCCAGTGAGTCGGAACTGTATGCCGCTAGTTCCAGTGAGTCGGAACTGTGTGTCGCTAGACCTCAGTGAGTCGGGTCTGAGTGCGATGAGCGGTGCGTGTGCCCCAGTGAGTCGGGTCGAAGTGCGGTGAGCGGTGCGTGTGCCCCAGTGAGTCGGAGTCGAGGTGCGGTGAGCGGCTGCGTCGTGGCTGGCTGCTGCGTTGACGGCGAGTGAAGTACCCTGCTTGCGTGAACCGTGTGTGCAGTGGGTTGAGCCTTGACGCTAGTGAGGCCGTAGGGAAGACCAGGCTGCGCGTTCGCTGCAGGCGTGTGGTGGTCCCTGTTGAGGCCGAAGAGGCTGGCTGGCTGCGACTTGATTACTGCTCATCTAGAAGTGCTGTGTGAGAGAAGTGAAGACGATGGCGATGGTTACTGCTGAACTGCTCCGTGAAGGTTGCTTCCAATGACATCAGGTGCTGGATGATCACGTCGGGTGCTGGATGATCACGTTGGGTGCTGGATGATCACGTCGGGGTCACCAATGTGGAGGAACAGGGTGTGAAGTCCCTCCGACACAAAGGGAGGATCCTCCGACCAGGCTGGTTGATCGTGCCTGGCGGGCCGCGGCCCGACGGTTGATGTCGGGAGCTTGTATATATACTCAGTCGCTGTGTAAACTTCACTTGTGCGATGCAGAATAGTATGATGTCATGTGAAGTGCGATTGTATCGCCATCTGTTGAATGTAGGCTGAACTTCTTCGTCTGTGCGGAGTCGCCACAGACCCAATCAATTTATTTGAATAATGTTCATGTTTTTTACGCCAAGACTAAATGCTCGTAAACTTGCCTTCTAAGAAAGCCAAGAACTTAAGAAACATCGGTACCTAAGTTCTTTATGGCATTCAAACTTTCGACTTTAATGACGTGTAAGCGTTTGATGTTGTTAACTGTAGGCTGCTGCATTGCTGCTACGTTCAACAGCGTATCTATGTGTGAATATGTGAGAGCTACAAATAAATATAATATTATTGTAACGATGATTGATAGTATCCCAACAAATATTCTAGTTATCGGATGAAATTGATGGTGTTGAATTAGCCTTTCAGCTTCCCCTCTCAGTTTACTCTTGAGATACTGCATTTTTTGAGCGTTGGATAAAGAGTAATTATTATGTATTGTTTCGACGAATAAACCTTTAAACAATGTCCATTGTTGATAAGAGCCAATGAAAAGAGGGATATCCATTTCGGCGTGGAACGTACTTTATGAGCTACAGACCATAATTTGATGTTCATAGTCTTTTTTAAGTTAGTATATGTATTTTCATGCTGGGTGTATAATTGTTCGTACTGATAATTCGATTCTTCTAATTCACCATCCAACTTCCAATGCAAAGAATCGGTCACTGACCATTTAGTCTCTAACGTGCATTAAAAATGTTCTTCCAATTCCCACTTCTCAGCCATTTAATTCAAGCTGAAATTGGCCGCGCTTCGCTCAAAAGCTCGGAAATTGCTACATTGCTTCTTAAGCATGTCTTATGTTTTCCTCTTGATAAACGGACAGACGATAAATGCTGCTTGGTACCAGACGCTTGTTCATCTTGCACGCCTGTCGATTGCTGATCTGACGACAATCCCGAAGCAGTAGACGGTCCTGCCTTCATCGCCTCTAGTTGTTGACGGATGAGTGCCTTGATAGACCTGTATAATTCTACTGTCCGTTCATAATCGTTTTCAACAAAGTGTGGATAAGACCTGCTTTCCTCCGTACATAACCGATCATGATTAAATTTAAAGTCAGACCAATAACTTTCTAAAAGTTCTAATCGACGCCTAAAATAATCTCCGACCTTACGACTAGAACTGTCCTTTTTTATGTTAACGAATGGCTTAGTCAATGCTTCGAAGATTTCTTCCTGATTCTTGTGAATATTCTCCATGATGAAATATTAAAATGAGAAGGATCTTTCTTGGTAAAGCAGCAAAATCAGTGTAGTACTCCTTTCTTGCTAGCAGCACTGCACACTGAGTCACTAAGAGTATGATAGTCACTGATAGTCACTGATAGAAGAACCAAAAAAGATTGGATCCGGCTGGAAGGACCAGAAAAGATGTATGATCTTGTCATCACACAACTTTGTTGATTAATAATATGATAGGGTGCGTCGGTTGGTACATTTCTAGTTAGCTTTATTATTTGGTTTTTGAGAAAAGATTCATGCTATATATTCCCTCGTATAAGGACATATCATAGTCGAAAAACAAACATCGCAATCAAGCCTCCAGACGCGAAGCATGCTTAATAATTCTGTCTTAAAACATTTTTAATATACGAACGAGGTCACGCGCGGCTACTAGTCTAGATATAAAAGTCGGTGACGTCTTGAAACTTTTGCATTATGAAGCTAATGATTTAATATAGTTGAGGCGTAGTTTAGCAATTATAATATATCTTAAGGCATAAAAGAATACCTAAATTAATAGGTAAGTACATAATTAACATGTTACATATTTTTAGTACTTGTGGCTAGCGCCTAACGCACAACCAATGAGTAAAATTAAATTCAGTCACGTTGGACTCTTGCGGTTAATTTAGTATCTTGCTGCAGTTAATCGCTCATTAGTCAGGATTGTGGTCACAGCAAATTAATGTAATAATCTGCCTCTATCGACTTGTGTTCGGGGTTACACCTTCAAAGATTAGATCAAGGCGGTGGCTAGTCATACGATATATATTATTTACATCTTGACGGTGTTTTTATAACTTTAGTGGTGCAGCAACAATCAGTTTTCTAATGAGGTATATCTTCACAGTATTTGATAAAATCGATATCTAGTTTCGAGCGTATACCGATATACTATTGCCCCAGTTTCCTGATGATTATATTAAGCTGTAATATGATATTTGGGGCACTGGAGCAATCATCAAGAAAATTGTCGGTCATTCCCATATCTTTATATACATATATAATTCTTCTGTACGTGTGTTGACAGTGAACTCCTCCTACACGGCTGGACCGATTTGAATGAGTTTATTTGTGTGTGTTCAAGTGGATTCGAGGATGGTTTAGATTTGGTTATTGTTTTTTTTTCTCTATACAGGACAACCGTCTGTCGGGACAGCTAGTATAGTACATGTTTTATACGTGATAGCCTCAGTAGGCTATCGGCTATTCTTTTATACTCATATGTTATGTTTCATTTAATTTCTATACATAGTCATTTACATAAAAATATCAGATACGATTATTTGTTTCAATACGAATGTATCGACAAAATATTAAGTACACATAAATAAAATATGTCAGCTTTAGTCTCTTTGGAATCCGTAATCTTTGGATATTATAGAACATAGTATACACTTAACTGTAAGCAAATGGTACGGAGTTATTATATTATCATTTATACAATCAATCTCTTTGTAAATTATAATACTGACTGTCTTTAAGAGTTTTTATTATCGTTCACGAGCAACTTATACTAAATAGAATCACTCTATTTATTCTTATGGCTCTTGTATAAAAAGCGGGAAGCATGCGCAAGTTAAGGCACACGCGGGGTTATATGCATCGTGTAAACGACCGATGCACATGCGCCGCTATCGCATATGATTAATTTACGTATGTAGCATGTGCCACTAGTAGGTACTAGCTTGTACATATAGCATGTGCCAACTACATACGTCCATGTACAAACACCATTAGGAAAGGCAGATAGTGCAAGCCCGGTATAAAATATCATTTAATCATCGACCTAATATACGCATAAAAGCTTTCCTAATATAAACGTATTTTATCATAATGTCGTGTTAGGTCATAATTATTAGGGTTCAAATATGAAGTTGCCGCTAAGAAAATCGGTAATGTTGTGTTTTTCATTCTATTTCAACCATATTTTTGAAAGGCACTTATGAATTATATGATTTTATTTCATGTATAATTGCTTGTATTTAGGCCACTAAAGATTGTCTTAAATTAACAAAAACATCTACTATAATTTTATTATGGCGAATTCAAACAACGAATACGGGCACAGGCACTAAGCGATATAATTTTGTATACAAATTGTTTAACATGTAATTGATACTTATTATTAATAATATATGTTATTAATAATATATTTAGTTTATCTCCAAAATATAAATTATCTTTTTTTAAATTACCTCTACATTTTGTACAGAACAGTTTCTGCTTACTCATTACTTGGTTGGAGATTGTACTTCTGTAGTAAAGTATACTTAAGAACAATATTTAAATATATGTATAGATTTAGTTGATTGACTCGATCGCTAATCAACAATGACAAAGACTGACTGTCTCCCCATGAACATGGGTGCTGAAAAGCAACCGAAACGACAGTAAACGTGTAAACTTAAATATAAAAGGTTTTAATAATTTAAATAGCCTAAATTGTAGTAAAGTTCAATAATAGTAGCAGCATAGTTCAAAAATATGAAAAAAAGAGTATTTTAAAATAAAAACGCGACAATATCAGATACATAATTACAAAAAAATTATTATATTGCAATGGGTTTTAACTATGACACTTATAAATGGTATATCATGCTGTGTATAACAGAAAGGTAAAATGGTATATTTAAGTATCACATATTATAATAGCCTCATTAAAATGGAAAACCACGACAATCCGTATACATTATTTACACTAGAATACAGCAGCTTCTTTCTTTTGACTTATTCTTTATCTCTATTATCATACAGTCTAATCGATACTCAACATTAACAACGGACTTAGGTAATATCCGTAATTGCGAAAATCACCAGGCGTAATTCTGTTAATGATGCAACGCATTTTTATGTCTAAATAATAAATAAATAAAATGTTAGCAATTTCCACAAAACTTGATATATTTTTATGGACAAAAATATATCAAATCAGGATACTGGCGTTATTTATCAGGTATTACTGCCCTAAAACATGAGCACAACTTGGAAACATGTTGTAGATTTAAATTGTTAAAAAAATGCAGACAATTATGCGAGTTAATAAAAGCGTGGTAATGGCTGTGAAACATACCGAATGAATCAAGTTGATGACCGGTATTCCGCGCTGTGTTTGTCACACACAATGGTCCACACAATAAACTATGCCAGAAGGACTCTTGACATTGTTTGCGTTATTACTGTACATATTGCTCTATAGTGAAAATATTATAAAAGGGACACAACTATGTTTAACGTGAAGTTTTCATCGATTGGGGCATGTTGAGATGGTCACCATCGTCAATAGCGAAATGACCGCTTTATCATCAGATGTGACAAAGTAGTGATCACGTGGCCCGTAACTATATTCCCGTGCGGCACAAGTATTGGACCATCCCAGGTCTAAACTCAGGGTAAGGAAATGTTTTACTTAAACATTTGTCAAGGGTAATTTTACACACTTTTATTACAAATATGTGTAAGTTCTTTATACCACATGGTGCATCGATGACACTTCGTCACTATGATCATTGATATATGATTTATGAATGGGGAATCGGGCGATGGATGGACACTGCTGTTAAAAATATTATTCAGTTTAAATTTCTTACCTAATGTTATCTAGAACGTGGAATCTTTTAATTAAAGGTTTATTGTGTGGTCAAAAGTTATAAGACTTATAAGAGATGCTATATTTGCTTTCAACGTTTTAAAAGCAAACTTACTGATTATTAATACGTCACAGGGCATTAATAAATTACAAAATAGATTTATCACAATATAGCCAAACTTATTTAAGAGAATCATAAACACTATTATTTCAATTAAAGAATATTACAGTACGAATAAAATAAAATGATTGAAACACACAATTGCAGCAATTTGAACAATTGTATATACTGCAACGTATTAATTAATTTAGTAACGGGATGCGTTACACCGGTTCTAGTTATTAACAATTAGTAATTCCTGGACATTTGAAGGCAACGCCGCTTTCATACTCGACATTACAGATATGAGCTTGTTCGTGGAACACCTTTACTTTGACGCGTCTTATAATAACAACCCATACTGAAAATTAAATAATACTCATAAAAATGAATTGCAGCATTATGTATACTTAATAACCGACAGTCCGTCAAGTTTAGGTCGGGGACTAATTTTCAGGCGAGATAGGTAGAACTTCTCTTTAAAGGTTTGATAACTGCTGTGTAAATTGTAATAAAGTAGCCGTATATAGTAGTAGTAATTTTAAATATAAGCAATAACTTTTTAAGCCATGATCTACACATTAACTTTTCAGTTTCTGCAACATACTCATTGTTCCGATCAGTCTATTAATTAAATTTTAAAAGATATATGATTATAATATATATACGAGATAAAATAACGTGTTTAATTACATTCATCCTCTATAGAACCAATCCTTTTTTTGATAGACCGCTTATAGAATTATGTATATGTACTCGAATTATGCAATAATAGTTTCAGTACTTTTTAATTTCACACTGCGAACATGTTTCGTCCAAAGCTTTTAAATAATTTCTCTAATGAATTGGTCTCTTCATCTTCAAGATTATAACACATTCTTAAACAAAGTTATTGTTTTAGAATGGACCTAGAATTTATGAAAATCTACTCATTATATTAATTGCAAAAGATCTTCATTCTTTAATTTTTAACCTTGACTTACAGCTATCAGACAGATGAAAATATATTAAGTAATTATAATTAGTAATAAAACCTTCAAAAAGTTATAAGAGAGTATATATATCGCAGGCAATTTGTATGATGCCGCGTTTTACAAATGGCGTCGTCCGTTTAAAAACACTCGCTGTTTTAAAATATGCCGAAGGCAAAATGTAAACTGCCTTGTGACTTCACGCCCCGAGTCCCGACTATTAGCACTCCGACTTGGATAGGTTAGGTTAGAAGACGGAGGCGAGAGCTCTGCTCCCGCCATAGCCATCGTGGTTATTTTTTTTTGTGACCACCCATAAATAGGGGCTCCGACAATTGAACGAGTCGCAAATTTGCATTGAGCATATTTAATACAGCGAGCGTTTTTAAACGAAAGACGCCGTTCGTTAAACGCGGAATCATACAAATTATCTGCGACATATACATCAAATTCCATTTAATGCTTAAATATTAATCATTTAGAGAGATGAGCAGCAATTAAACTAATGAACAGGGATATAGAAACTTGCATAATTATTGAAAATAACATGGTTTCATTGTAGTTAGCAAAATGACTGACCCAATTTCAGTTTACAGATTGTGTATTGTTTGAATAGGAACCATTCATCATAAATTTAATTTTAAAGACACAATAAAATGCAAGGTGCTGATTAGTACCTGACTCTTAACAGTTCGTAATTTAGTGTATTCGAAGTCTACCTACCTGTTAGCCTATATAATATGTAATGTGTATGTTAGGACATAATTGCATTGTGAATATCTGGATAGACTTACCCAACACTAGCAACAGCAAACAGTACCTAATCTGATTTGACGTACCTGTGAGTACACAATTTCAAAGGCTTAGTCTAACTTCTGTCCAATATCCTTGTTGTTTATGTGATATATCACTAGACAATTGGTAACAATGTGCACATAGTGCGTCTTAGCCTGTTTGTCGATTCAATATCTTCGAGTTGCCACTGGTATCGAACTTGAGCAGGCCTCGTGCTTGTTTGCCATCTTAGTGATAGAAATAAACGTGGTTTACAGTACAATTAGAGCAGTCAAAACACTGTATCTCAGAGCTGCATTTTATCGTTGAGATTTTCGTAACTAATTAATAACGATGTTTGGTAATAGTAGGTTACCAAGATAAAATAATTCTACGTCGAATCTTTAAAAGTATATACTTGTGCACGTGTCTTATTTTTATTACTAAAATACGTATAACTAAGGGTTGGTAATCAATAAGGAAAATTAAATTAACGTAAAGTCAATCTGGTGAACATGACTTGGTAACTATATAACTTAAGCCTTTCATAAACTAGCTTATCCTAAAACAAAAGTTATGTAACTGGTTAGTATACGATACGTATTGATGACCACTATAATTATATATTAACCCATAAAATAAATTCTTATTAACATCCTAGCCATATTATTTATCTGTTCGAACAAACATGATCTATTTACAAATAAAGAACTACCTCTTAATTTTAAATTCTGTGTTTTACTAAAAGAATAATGTTCGTTTAATTTTACGGTATATCTTATTAAAGACAACGTCTCTCTATGAATCATTGATTTCATTAAGTATAAAAGTTAATATTGCGACACCACTATTGCAAACACGTTGCAACACAATTCGTCGTACAAACTTTTACGCGATGTCAGGTGTCTGTGCGAATGTTTTGTGTTTATATTGCTCTCAAATCTACGTACAGAAGATTTTCCAAGTTTGATAAGCCAAATCTTATAATAATTAAGCCGGGTTTTCTATGACTATCGACACAATGAGTACTGATTTACCAAGAAGAGCTTTAATTGTACATGCGCCGTTTTAAATGCAATTGAACGCAACACTTTATGGCAAGCAACCCTTTGAGGCTATATAGGCTTGACACTTGTAAGAATAGATATCATATAATATTAATTGTAATATAATATAATCAGGCTTCCATTTACTGCAGTTTTTGATCTCATTCATTCAAGACTTTATACATAAACTAAACTTCTTCTACATACTACACCCCAGACTACGCAACAGTAATTGTACAAAATGCTATAATTCATTATTAAATTAACATTGTACATCTGTGACTAATTTGATAGTCCTACATTTTGTTTCCTTATGCGATATTTTCCACCGAATCCTTTATCAAAACCGATGACAAAAATAACATTCAAAAACGTCATCTGGTAGTTCTGGTACATTTCACTTTATCTAGTTTGGATACAGATAACTGGAATTAGAGACAGGTTTTCGCTACGAAAGGGTGCTGTGGCAACACATAAAACAAATTGTAATATCTGCCACGCATTACATAGATAGGGCATCGACTGACGCTGATAAGATCCGGTTACAGCTATACTTCAAGGATAAGTGTAAATATGCTTATCCAAACATACAAACGGATTTGAACAATGTCTCAATCGACCTTATATATTCATTAATTATTACAGGATATAATTACTGAAGATTAAATCAAATAATATTCAGCATGTTCAATTTATATGTAATTAAAAGCACGCGCGTATAGCCAGATAAGTACAAAGTTTGACCACAGCTCCTAGTGAAGCTAACTAATGATTACTGTAGGACGAGAATGTTAACTATGCAGCCTAATGAAAACTGCCACGACTGAGAAATTAGATGTATACTGCAACGTTAATGAAGCCGATAGTAGTTTCAGTCGCCGTACCAACATACCTATTAAAGGAGCGCTCGTTTAAATTGATTCCTATTTTAGAACACAATAAAGTTTTAAAATGACGTTGTTTAAGTGAATGTTGATTTTAGATCGGAGTGCAATGCTTACATTAGGCAAAAAATTTGGGATAGTATAAACTATTTTTATTTGACAGTTGCCTATCGCGGAGCTCTATCAGCATCACGAATACAGAACATACATTGCTAGTGTTGGGGCGAGGTAAGATAGCGGCTTTGGCTTAGAAACATTGGCAACAATGTCCTACAGAAGATTGAAGTCAAATAACGATGAGTTGTATTGAGATACAAAACAACGATCAGGCGTTGAGTAAGTTTGTACGAGCTCCTTAAGGAGGCCACCACGTTCACCACACTGCTACTTATTTTAAACCGGGGCAGTCTTGACCGTGGCAGGGCAATCTTCCATAGGCTATATACCTAATCAGCATCAGGTGTGCTTATGGTTGTTGCCAAGTATATTTATACATCTCTCAAAAATTAAGATATGACAATACGAATTACTCACAAAATCCATATAAGACAATCCATTTAAACAAGCTAGCTTTAAGGCAAACAAATATCCTTATATTACAATGTAATTATTATGCTATGAAAGAGATTTTTATAAATTGTATAGATTTCTTATTGTAAGTGTCCACCTAAACGAATAACAAAAGGGATGGAAATCTACAACCACCCACATGAATACTGCTTAATATAATAGAACAATAGATTAGAACACCTCAAATGATACAAAGGCTTCTATTTTTCAAGATGATGTGAATAGATCAATCATTTAAGTACTCAGTCATGTTAATGGACACTATAATCTTAGGTCATCTAAGTATTTTCTCATTTAAGTATCTAAGTCTTTACAAGCTGTCTTATGTTTACATTTTATTATGTATCAACGAAGAATCAAAGTATTAAGTTTCAAATTAATCATAGTACGTACATTTCATAAAATAGTTCTTTTTTAATTATATTAATTGATGGTGGCAAGGTTTTGGCTGTCGTGATGAGGCTATTTGTAACTCTACAATGCAAGGACGACAGACTTTGTATCAAAAACCTGTACGAATAATGTAAGACATTTTACATAATATGCAAGACAATATTTATACGTCACCATTACTGTAATAAAATGCAGTATCAAATGTTGCTAGCATCTTATCTGTTTAGATAATACATATGAACAATTAAAGACTTAAATAAAAATATTATACGGGTACGTAGTTTCAACAAAGCTAAAAGGCCTTTAATTTATTCGCAACTAATAAATCGAACACAAACTAAGTCTGTAGCGAGAAACTGTTAAATCTGCCAATCAGACGTGCTGGATTTCGGTTTCAGTAACTTTTACATAGTTAAAATATTTTCCATGAATGTTTAATAATTATTATACGTATTTGACGCGGTTGTTTTAGTACAATGTTAAATATTCCATCGAGAACAAAAAGCTTAAATATTTCTGAATCATATCGAAATAGAAACACTGATTAGCTACTGGCCGCAGCTTCAACTGCTTAATATCAAAACCGAAAATGATTAAATATGCACATGCAGCACATACATATTACATGGCCGTGTGATTTGAAAAAATTACTTCTCGAACTAAAGTCCATTAACCTCAGTTTGAAAACGCATCGCTCTTAACAAACGTGAAGGAATTACAACTGAACTCAATTTTGTATTTATATCAGCTATACTAATGTATGTTTTGTTAGTATATTCAACATTTATTCAATGGGAGATCTTCCAATATATAAATAGTTGTCAATATGATTATAAGCAGACTTCAAAACGTTCGCAGTGCTGACCTCATAGTGACGATACGACGCAGCTGATAACGATTATCGTATGCGATTTGTAATCAATACTGTTGGTATTCGTAACGTTATACTTATTCACCGATGTTAATGCAGCACTTGTTGGACAGAACTGCAGAATGTACTGATCCATTGATATCTAACACTTAGCCACACATTAGGTGCCCAGTAAAAACTACCCTACTTATTAAATCACTTGAACGTTAAAATATATTATTTAAAGACTTGTAATATAGATATTCAGATACAGAGCACTATCAGTTGCCTAAATTCACTAGAAATGAAGTATAACTGTTGGTTTTTTCGAGAAAGGGACAAGCCTTACCGTTGCCCGAAAACTTTTTTACCAACGACTTCATTGTATGCCTTCGTATTTTTCCATTTCTATTGCTAGTTTTACGTGAATATTGAATGTAACAGGTAAAAGTTAGTAAAAACATTCAATAATGATAATCTCCTAATGACATAATAATATTGTCAAATCATAGGCTACTGTGAAACTAAAATGTAAAAAAAATAATAATTATGCTTATCAACTTACAGATAATTAAAATTAGAGCTTAGATTGCTATTATAATATAACTAAAATTTCAAAGAAATGACGACCAGAAGTAAATCACATTCTTTTTCCAAATTTCGCTATTTTGTATAAAGTTATGTAAATATACTACATCAATAGCTCAATATATACTCCCATACATAATCTTTATCCCTTACCCGTGATGAAGCTAAATCTTGGTGTAGCATTAATAGCACCAAAACAGTCATTGTTTAACATACTTGTTATATTATGTGCGTAATGTTAACAACACCATTCCAAACTGTATATCGTATACATACGGAAGTACATATGTAAGAAATCACATACCACTGAACGGGATTTAATGTAAACGTATAAACGAGTTTAAGTTAAACGACAATCTACAAAATTGAAAACAGTATGTAAATCCGTGCACTGGCACTGGCTAGGTATGCAGGTACAAACAGACAGTTATATATGTAGAGATAAAGGTAAAATTAATATATGATTTAAAAAGAGTTAAGAGGCTTCTAATCATATACTACAGTTCAGATTTATTCCCATTTAATAAAACTATACTCATATAGATAGATCACTTTCAATATATCACTTTCCGTGGTTTGTTCCGCATTCGCCCCTAAATTACGTCCCACATTCCAAAATGTACCTCATTCGCCCCTCTTTTTTAATTATTCCTTTTTTTAGACCTACATTTTTGAGCATATGGTTAGCAAAACAAAACATGTTTAAAATTATTTTAAGTCTTTTCAATGTCGGGCTCGTGATGTCATGCAATCATAAGCCCAAAGTTTCGCTGAGAGATCAAGGAGGTATTTTAAAATATTTTTCGGCTGACGGTACATCAAAATCTACTTTACAAAAAAAAGGGTCAGAAAAGGAACATAAGAAATAGGAATTACGTTATGAAATTAATATTTATCTAAATTTCGGGGCATATGAAGAACAATTTTTGGGACGAATGCGTATTTTTACATTCGAGACGGAACATGAGGGTCGAATGCGTAATGAACCCTTTCCGTCAACGTAGCCTACGACTCGACTAAAGGATTAAACCAGTCGGCTGGGCAGCAGCAATCACCTGTGTCGTAAGGTCAAGTTGCGGTTACCACCGCAATGATTATGCCATTGCCCTAAGGGTTCTTAGTCATTGAATGCAATAGAAAACAATGGCAGGTAATACTGGCAAATATGTAGTTATCGAACTTTATTATTAACTACAGTAATAACAAGCAGTTTTGCCCTTGCTTTTCACTATTAGTATAAAAGAGGGAGACCGAGAGGAAACTGCCGGCGTCTTTTGTGTCTCTCATAGTCTTTATCTATGTTGCTACGAGCAAACAGTACAATTTGTATTGTACGGTTTGCTCATAGCAACATAGATAAAGACTATTTTGTTGACTATACATTTATGCATCTACTCTTTCTTCTTGACGTTTAGAACCTTGACAACGCTCTTAATGAAGTCATACAATTTAAAAAAAAAAGAGTTTCTATAAAGTTGAACGCTCACGCAACCGAGTAACAGCACAAAGGAAATATATTTAGAAATTAAAATCTACACTTTATTCTGAATTGAAAAATATTTTTATGGTTTGTAACTTTTACTGAACTCTCTTAGTGTTTCCAGGCTCTGAAGTGTTATTTGTATCCGTTATTTCAATGTTTTATAAGCTCCGGGCGAGGTCAAGTATATGTCTGGTGTGGCACTTTTAAGGTAGGAAAGAATTATTATACATAAAGCAACATTCCATCCCTAAAGTATATTCAGTGATAAAGATAGAAAAGATAAATTTGGTAAAATGTTCGCATCTGCACGATGGATGATTCATAGCAAGAAATAAATGATTACAACTATTTTCAATCGTGTCAGTTATCTTTGCTAAACCCGGTACTACGCGCATATTTGTTTTAACAGTAACTTAAACAAAGTAAAATTGCCAAATTAAAAAAAATATTGAAAATGAGCCAACACACACAACGCCATCTAGGTAGATTATGGCTTAATCCATCTTACATAGAGAAGAAGCCCGTAGCGAACAATAGGACAGGATAAATACAGAGCTTATATTATAGCTTTAAATAAATTCTATACATTTTTATTCTTGATAATATGTAAAGACTATGCCACATATACACTCTTGTATATATGTGGCATAGTCTTAACATATAACCTCTTGCCTTACCAATTAAAGAGGAAAAAAGGGGAAGTAATACAAAAAAAAAGGAATTAATCTTCGATGACAAGGCCCTCTCCCTCAAATACGGCGCCACGCTATCGTACGCCTGGGCTTAAATCTCGCAAGGTTTATACAGATTGCCAGCAACCATTAACACGAATTATGTTCACCATACACTTGTTATGCAATTTGGCTTCAATTATTACAGCTCATTAGATATTGCAATTAAAAATTAGTAAAAATGTTTACTAATTAATAAATTAATTTTTGGTACAGTACTAAACCGTAGTACCTAGACTACGGTTTAGGGGATAGTAATTTATTAGTGTAGTAATTTACAGGTTTGATAATAAAGATGCATTTTCTATGTTAAGGTGTTAATCATAAAAGAATAGATTGTTACACTTTTTTCTTATAAAATATATTAGATATAAATCTTCGGTATTAATCAACATCCAAATTTAAGAATTTACATGTGGTAGTGTCCAAAATCAACATCCAAACATCTTCGCAAACTTTCACGTTTATAAAATTAATGGGATTGATAAAAAAGCTTTTACTCTACATGCAATACCAAACCGAGCATCAACCACACAGAATTTTCTTTTAGAGAGAATCTTCAAATGGACTGGTACGGTGCAGACAGACCGCATTTTAACAGAAGAAGATCGGTAGATTAAAAATCTTAGTGTAGTACTCAACTGCGAAGATAAAAATGAAAGATTGTGACTTCAAATGTCTGTCTGGCCGAAACGGGCAACGTTTTATCGATGGTATGTTTTATGTCTGAAGTTGGTCGAGGCTTGCGTTGATTGTGTGCGTTGTTAATTATTCCTATGTATAACACTAACATATCATTTTAGTTCTATACTTTTAAGCATTTCATTAGATAACATGTGTAACAATATTGCTGTATATTATAAGACGGCAGGTTTAGTTAGTTAGATTAATTCTAGTTTTGTTGTAATGAGTCTATCAGTCTTAAAAATGCCCACCAAAAGCACGAGGTCAGAAGTTGTGTGCGGTAAGCGGCAAGAAGCTCGTCCATTATTTCATAGGTTCTAAGCTTGAACAATACACTCTTGCCATATCTTTTGGAATATAGACAGGTGACGCTGTATATATAGTGTCGTCAAATCATATCAAGTCACAGCGCAGATTTACGAGATCAATCCCAATAAAAATCTGCATTAAAAAGAGAAAGTTAAAGTTGTTGCGAGTTTGTCTGAACTTCGTCAACGTGATTTTAATATTTGTTAACGTTGTCAGAATACAAGATTTATCCCATAGATAATGTGATCGTAGTCAAAAATATAAATATTTTAATCTTATCAGCCGTATTGCTATAGCTTTTAACGGTAGATACAACAGCACAACATAATACCCGAATTATATATTATTATATTGGTGCCAATTCTGTTGTAATTTTCTCTTAGCTAAAAATTCTCTAATTTTAGTTAAGAGATTTCGTGTAGGGCATTCTGCTGTTCCATTGAACTAAATTTAGATTTCGTTTAGACAGCACCTGATTCGAGTTTGACAATCCTAAATTGAATGGAGGCGGTGTTACCCGTATTTAAACTTCATAAATATAAAGAATGAATGTGAGCGAGTGTATGAAAAATCCCTCATAAAATAATATTTTTTATATTTGTTAAATGCGTGTAATTGTTTATGAACACTTCTTAAGGAATAAACGGTAAGTAAAATTATATTTTAGACGTTCTAAGTTGAGTAAATACTGTACAACTAAGAGAATGTTCTTTCAAATCGTTTTTTAATTAATTTTGTTATCCAATAGGCTATTTGCATTAATTTTGTATTACTTTTTAAGAGTACCTTATCCTTAAATAAGTCGTTAATAATTTCAATTTATTTGTAGTTAAAAGCTTTAAAATAAATACTTTAACCAATATTTTTATGAACGCACGAAAACGCGTCGTCGATGTCGCTGAAGTAGTAAACACGTAGATTTTGTATGGAAAATAGATTATTTTATTATTTTGTTATGATGTCCAATGTATACAGCAATTATCGTTGGTGTATTGTGCCGGAGTGTAAAAAAACTAGTATTAAAACGCCAGAAAAGCTGTGGATCCAGTTACCAAAGGATATAAAATTAAGAAATACATAGATACAACTGGCGAGGCGAATTCCTAAATCATTATCAACTAAAAGCCAACTATATATGTGTGAAGATCACCATGATGTAAGTTTAGATAAACCTAACATCAGTAATAAAGTATTAGTTATATTTATATATTTTCTTTAAAAATTATGTTGTTCAAATCATTTTTGTTTCAGTTGGAGAATGACATGGACAAATATATACAATACAAATTAATGGTTTCAGTCAAAAGAATACGCCTAAAACGTGAGTGCGGACCGTCGAGGTTTGATTGTCAACAGGACAAAAAACACAAAGCCACACCAACCGAACCTAGACCTACCTTCAAGAAACGACAAAAGTTATCGCTTCTAGAAGAAATATATTTCAGATTGGTGTAAATATGTTAAATTATCACCAATAAAGTTTACTGTGTCTACGGCAACATCAAAAGATAACTTAAATTGTTAAGGGTTCTGGACTTAGTTATTACTACAGCCTGTGCTTTAATAAATTTACAAGATGCAGTTATTAAATAAAGACTTTTCAAGTACCTTTCCTTTTTCATAACTATCAATGTCCTAGTGCTGAAGGATGAATGATATAAACTAATAAAGGAAGTAGCAGTAGGAAATAAAGTAAACTTGAATTTCTATTATATTCTCTTCTACCCATACCTATCACTCTAAAAATAGAAACTCAATCACTGTAGTCTATAATAATTATGAAAATGTACCAAATTATAACATTTTAGTAAAGATATTGCATAAAGAAAACAAGTTCATTGGTGTAGGTTAACATTTAATATACTTATTAATCTTTTACCCTGTTACAACGGGCAAGGTAAATGTTAGTTTCAGTACTTTTTGTTTGACTCATATTTAGCTTACATTCAATATATTATTATTATTGTACTGATTTGTTAGTTGTATGTACCTGAGAAGCTTAACTTGTTGGAAACATCGGTTTGAGCCTAATATCAAAATTTATTTTAGCCAGCAATGAAATATAAGACTCATTACACAGTAGGTTCTTTAAACCTATTATACTAAGAAATGTAAATAGCAATAAAATATATATAAATAAATAAATAAAAAGGGAAAATGATTGACACAGAATGTTTAAGAACCAGATTTTTTTTTATATAAGAGTATTTTAAATAAGAATAATATATTGTCCGAGGCACTCGTCAATTTCTTCTGCGTTCAAGTGTTGCGGCATCCAGGAACAAAAAACCCAAATTAGTTCCGTCCGTGAATCTCCACCTGATCATGTTCTATTTGCTCCGGCATAACTGAGTCTGGCATATAGTTTAAAGGCTTACAGACCACCTCTGGTGATCCATAATCAGGCGTTTCAGGTAATACAAATATGTTTGGTAGGGATATTCTTTCCTTTCAAAAGTGTGCCTTACAGGCCTTACTTTTGATGGCTCCAAGGTTAATGTCACAATTGACAGAACTTTTACGTCTCTTCATATATTTAAAAATTCAAAAAGTTTAAGCCTTAACTACTAAATCTCTAGGAAAACTAACTTTGTATCATGTTTTCAAACGTCATCTAATATTAGTTTGACATTTCTAATTTTAGATCATTTTTGACGTTTAAGCCGTACAGCAGAATGCAGAAAGGACTAAATTGAGTAACTAAACCAATTTTAATTTAAAATAAATTTACACCTGTCACTTTTAGCGATTTCAGAATACGAAATGTCGTATGACAGGACCAAACTAAATTTTAGAGATTTTTTAGCTAAGATAAGAGAATTTTGTGACAACAGAATTGGCACCATTAATTAACTGAAAGTAAAATTTTCTAATTTAGGTAAATTGCGGTTTACACCCTGTTTGTCACCCTAGTTAACAAAACATCAAATTGATCTTCAAAAACATGGAATATTTCAATTAATCTAACAAGAGTTTTGTGAGTCACAAATCACAAAACTGAGCGCGGCGTGCGGCAACGACAAGGCAACGACGGTCCTACGCATTATATGCATCACTATGTCAAAAATAAAAATATATTTCATATCATTGTAGACAGATTTAACGATGTTTTAATCGGGCAACTAAACTAATTGTGAAGGCTGACTGGTTGTGATTAGTCCACAAATAACTGTGGATTTGTAAAATCCTCCACGACACAGAGCTTATTGTGGGAGTTGGCCTATTTTTAAACTTAAAATAAATTAAGGAAGTACTCCAAAACCAAATGCTATATTCCATCGAAAACATTCAACTGAATGCTACCAAGCGACTTATAGTCACATAACTTTTTATCAGGCATTTAAGACATATAGTTAGCCAGTCACCTACTTGCCAGTTTTTTTTTTTTGCCAAACATTGGAATTGGTACCTCTATACTATTATCAATTATACACTAAGTTATTGCCGCTTCTGAAACAATAACAGCAAACGATTTTACCAAAAACCACTATTCGTCATCAGTGCAATTAAACTCGAGGCTAAATTAATACAAGGCTATCGATTAGCTGGCCAGGTTGGACGTGTAGTTGAGGGTTGGGCATGGCGTCGTCCTAACCGTGCATAGGTATGTATGAATATAGGCAGGAAAAAGGGAACGTAGAACTAATTAAATAATTGAAAGGATTTTGATTAGTGGCAGTATCGATTTCAGTTCGGATATACCTGTTTTGTAAAGACATTAAATTATTACCAGCGAGTAATATTAACCGGTCTGTAACTATTCCCTTATAATCACATTTCATTTAGATTTTGCCAATTACTGCTCCACAGTTTTCTTTTTGCAATAAAATGTATATTGAGCAAGCTGTATTTCACAAATTATTATACCTAACTATTATTTTAACTATGAATAGAAGTAATCGTTATGAACCATAATCAGATACTGTAACTAAGCGCCAACCAAATATGGTACTCTGTTTTACAATAAGTAGCTTATTCGTGTTAAACTTTTAAAATTTAATAGCCAATTCTGGTAATAGGTATGTAACTATAGTTCCATCCGAACAATGCCGAAATACTACAAACGCGATTCGACTGCGTGTGTCAAATGCATGGTTGTGTGCGTGTAGTGTTTTTCCTATAATTTAATGTATTTCTAATGCATATTTTATAAAACTATTAGGATTCGTCACTCCTTTTCCATATAAACTTTAACTGTGCCAAATTTCATACTCCTCCGTCCGCGCAATTTTCGTAAAAAATGGTACAACATTTTTGCTTCACGTATTAATGTATAGATTATTGTTTGCTACTAATGTAATTATATTTTTAGTCATATACATATCTATAAGTGAAACCTTGTAATAGGCATTTGTTAATAGCTGTAAGTTTTCTAAAACATAAAAAATAAACATTGTATAGTAGTGTGTAGTATGATACCAGGCTTGTTGTAGAATTTGTTTGACAGATAACTTCTGTAATCCAGGCATTGTACTTAGAATTACTGTTAACAAACTATCAAGCGTTTTACTAATTTGTATAAACTTAGCTAGCTAAGTTTTGTGTATAGGAGTTAATATTTATTTATTAGAAATAACAGAATAAATTAATATTAATGTCAATACACAAAACCGAAAGGCGAAACCAGACCAAATACGATCAAAAATCAAACGTATAACAAAAAATGTTATTGAAATTATACACTGAGTTTTATTCGGATGCAAAGTAATCATTCAATTAAATGAATATATTTAACATGTATACATAGATTTCTTATTATGTGTATACTATAATATAGTAAGTCCTGTATACGATGAAGCTAGACACAAACTTTTAATTATGTTCGAGTATTCAAAACAAGCGAATACAGCCTTCTCTCCCCAAGTCAGCTAGTATTAACACCTAACAAAGCTTGGTTAACGAATCATGTCTGCATGATGCACCTTTTGAAATACCTAATCTAAATGTATGCAAATATCTCAGACGTACCCTGCCTACTGCAATATCGTTTACTAATCCTTAGACATTTGTAACATCTACATATGTTCAAACAAATATGCCTTAAACAATATTCTTTATTTTTATTTTCTAAGCCTGACGATTCTTATATATGTGTAATATTTTATTATTATTTCAACCGTATATTTATGTTTTCTATAATATAGAATAAAGTCCATAAACAGGTTTCAAATCATTTCAATAATTTATAAGAAACTTGAATTTTGTGATATTTTATCAAAATCTACAAATGTAAACGTCTCAAAGATAATTTTTAGAAATACAGTCTAGACCGGATATAATGACATTGAAGGGACTATATTATAATTTCGGACGTTATGTCCGATAGTTGTTATAAGCAATATCATCATCATTTCAGCCTATTGCAGTCCACTGCTGGACATAAGCCTCCCCCAGGGTGCGCCACAAGGCCCGATCTCCCGTTTTCGCCATCCAGTCACCACCAGCCACTTTTTTCAGGTCGTCGGTCCATCTGGCCGGAGGGCGTCCTACACTACGCTTGCCGAGTCGTGGTCTCCACTCGAGAACCCGTCTGCTCCAACGCTCATCGGTTCTGCGACAGATGTGACCGGCCCACTGCCACTTCAGCCTGCTACACTTCTGAACTACGTCAGTAGCTTTGGTTTTTTGTCGGATAATCTCGTTCCGGACTTTGTCCCTTAACGAGATTCCGAGCATACACCTTTCCATAGCTCGCTGAGTGACATGCAATCGGTGGGCTAGTTTCACTGTTAGGTTCCACGTCTCGGCTCCGTATGTCATGACCGGCAGGACGCATTGATTGAATACCTTGGTCTTCAGGCATTGTGGCAAGGGTGACTCGAAGATGTGACGCAACTTTCCAAACGCTGCCCAGCCAAGCTGCACTCTTCTGGTGATTTCACCCTCAAAGTTGTCTCTACCCAGCTGTAACTTTTGTCCTAGGTAGACGTACCCCTGGACAACTTCAAGGGCTACACCTTCGACGAAAACGGGCTCAGGGACGATGAGCTCGTTGAACATGACCTTAGTCTTGTCCAAGTTCATCCCGAGCCCAACGCGTCTCGAGGCAGCATTAAGACCGGACAGCATTGTCTGCAGGTCTTGCAGCGATTCTGCCATTACAACTATGTCGTCAGCAAAGCGGAGGTGTGTGAGATATTCACCATTGACATTGATGCCCATTCCATTCCACCGCAGGGTCTTGAAGACATCCTCCAGAGCATTGGTGAAGAGTTTCGGGGAAATAACGTCACCCTGTCTTACACCTCTGAGCAACTGGATGGGTCTTGTTTGGTGGTTCTGCACTTGGACGGACGTCGCCATTTGGTGGAGATTTCTCAGCACCTCCACGTACCGCCAGTCGACTTGGCATCGCTGCAAAGACTCCAGAACAGCCCAGGTTTCGATGGAGTCGAAGGCCTTCTCGTAGTCCACAAACGCCAGACACAGCGGTTGGTTATACTCTTCGGACTTCTGTATAACCTGCCGAACAGTATGGATGTGATGATACGGTGCTATAGCTTTACGAAACCCAGCCTGTTACGGTGGCTGAAAGGCGTCAAATCTTGATGCCAGACGATTCGTGACGACTCTCGAGAACAGCTTATAGACGTGGCTCAGAAGCGTGATCGGCCTATAGTTTTTAAGGAGCGTTTTGTCTCCTTTCTTGAAAAACAATGCCACTACACCTCTGTTCCACGCCTTCGGGGTAGCCCCATTGGTTATTACAGAGTTGAAGAGCCTCCTCAACTCCCCAAGAACAGGTTTACCCCCAGCCTTGAGGAGCTCAGAGGCTACTCCATCTTCACCGGGAGCCTTCCCATTACTAAGCTGTTTGAGAGCCGCCTCGATTTCGTCGACATCTACGTCTGGGAGATCGTCAGTGAAGTGGCGGTTAAGTGGGGCTCTAGGGTCTCTCGCGTCTGGTGGAGGCTTCGGTGCGTGCGAAGCATACAGAATTCCGTAGAAGTCCTCAATTTCAGCGAGTATCCCCGGGACTGATGTGACGGTTTCACCATTCGAGGTAGCTAACTTTGTCAGATGACTCCTCCCCAGTATCTTGGTGAAGACCTTCGACCCCCGATTTCGCTCGATCGCCTCGTGTACTAGGCGAGTGTTCCAGCTGCGAAGGTCGCGTCTTACCAAGTTCCTGATTTTCTTGTGGAGTGACTGGGGATCTGACAAAGATTCCTCTGGTGTCTCACGTCTAAATCGCATCAGATCCAGGGTCTCGCTAGAAAGTTTGGACTTCCTATCTGATCGCCTTTTCCGAAAGTGCCTCGTTCCCACTTCGCGTATCACCCCAATTATGCCGTCCAAGTCCTCGTCAACATTGGCCGGGGTCTCCAGTGCGGCGAATCTATTTTGCAATTCTCGTTGGAACGCATCATGTCCAGCTTGGGGCACACTTGGACGAAGAACAGACCTCACCATGCGACTACGTTCGAGCTTAAAATTGATATTTAGGGTGCCTCGTACAAGCCGGTGATCGCTACCGGTATTAAACCTGCTGATCACCGAGACATCCCTAAAAATGTGCTTCTTGTCGGCTATGATGAAGTCAATCTCGTTCCTCGTCACACCGTCGGGGCTCTTCCAGGTCCACTTCCGTTGGGACTTTTTCTGATAAAATGTGTTCATACAGAACAGCCCCTGCATGCTAAGGAAGTTGACCAGCATTTGGCCCCTATGGTTTCTGCGCCCATAGCTATGCTGTCCCAAACAAGATTCACCGCATTCTTTTCCCACTTTGGCGTTGAAGTCCCCCATGACAACTGTATAATGGGTTTTGGTGGTACGATGCATGGCCTTTGACACATCGTCGTAAACGGCCTCCACCTCTTCGTCTGAGCTGCTAAAGCGTCTAAGCAATATACAATATACATTTACATACAGTATGTAGTCATATTAATTGTCATAATATGTATATTTGGAATATTTAAATATGTACAATTATGTAGTATGGGTTATGCCTTTAAACTTGTTTCCAAATAAAATGTCGACAAAAGAAATAAAAACGCTATTCCAAAAAACTTACATATAATATGTAGTCTATAAACTGTACTCAGCATAAAATATTCCTTCATAGATTGGAATAAGTAATTATTTTTTTATAATTAAATTGTTCCTTTTGTTTTGTTTTGCTGGATCAGGTAAATCGGTTGGTAGCTAAAGCCGATGAATATCGATAAATTTTCGTCGTTTTAAATAATATGTCGCTGTATCCGATGTTGTTATAGGAGGTATGATTACTTAATTGTTTATATAGGGCTTCGGCCGGGACCTTGCCATTCGGTCGTAATAACCGATCCGTCGTTATATTTGGTTTCGACTGTAGTATGTTTTGCCTTTCTGTAATAGGCACAAAATAAATTCTATTGTAATTATATGTCATTTATCGAAAAACATTGGTAATGGCGGTTGTATCCTTGATACGATATTTACAACCGAATAAATATTAATATTTACATGACTATTTATACGTAACATTAGTTCTTTATTGATTTAACTCACTAAACTATAACTTTGTATAGGCTGACAGTAGAAACATTTCGTTAGAATTGATGCCATAACCAAACTAAAAAAGTTGTCAATAAGTGCTGTCCATCTATATCTGGAGACGACGTAAGTCGCGACGTCAATTTTTGTAGTTGACCTTTGACATACGCCTGATTTAATTTAAATTAACGAACATGAATCAACGTGTTTAATGACGATGATATTGTTAGATTTAAGAGAGAGAAAATAAACTTGCTAGTTTGCTGCCGAAATTGACATACGATAATTCTCAAAGTGTACTTATCGTCAACATATAAACACGTTGCCTAGGTATTATATAGTACCCTTCTATGTATAATATTGTATGTGAAAGCTTTCGTGTTTTTTAGAAATAAAAATAAGATTTATTTCTTTCTCTCTTCTAAACAAAAATAATACACAAACAGACATTACAAAATATTACATATAGGATGGGTATGTACATACCCATCCCCTGAGCCACACATACACTTATAGACACGCGTATACCTGCAAGAAGTATTCTTCTACAATCCATACAATATAAACATATACTATCATTATCTTAATGCTAACACACCCACGTACAAAATCTAGACACTGTATCTCGGGGTGAAGAACTGGTGTCCTATAACACAGGCCTCGGCTTAGCTTGGACTCCTGGTCTCTCACAATTTTTTTTTATTTTTAATACTAAGCATATGTATCTTTCGTCAACATTGTAAATAAAGTGGCAAGAAAATAAACAATTATTATCCATATTATTCAATCTTAAGTTTATAAGTGCATATACAAATCTATAAAACCGTATATTAACACATTTTCGTAAACTAAGAAGAAGCAAGTTAGAATGTGCCGTGACGAGAGCGCGTTCTCTCTCAGACCATCTAGTGCAACTAAACAGTGTAGCCCAACCCTTAAGTAGACTATTAGAAAGTTAGCAACCTAAACAGACTGCTCGACTAGTCCCAGCACGTTAATTAGAGTGCGACAGTAAGTACATGTTCTAAAGGCGCTCTAACGATCTTATCCAACTAAATACTCTGTTTAAGTAAGATGTATTTAGTAGCATTCTTACCTATATTATTATATTCTGTAATGAGAGTATCACTGTGTATTGGTAATATTTAGGCGAACCAGGATTCCCTATTTAAAAGAATCTCGACCAATGTGTTTTGGAAATCTTTCCTGGTGTCGCCTTCATATAAAAATAACTGAACTATAGACGAGTTTTATGCGGTTTTTACAGTGCTCATACACTGTAAAAACCGCATAAAACTGGGATCCAATTTAAGGCACGTTTCATTTGATTTTATTCATAAGGACTGGAGATATGGCGCTTAGTAAATGTCGTCGCGGATGAACTGCAGTCCACGTTAACCAAGTTACGGCAAAGGCAGCATTCATAAAGTTAACTATGTCCGTTTCAAAGAAGCAGCGATAGCTCAGTGGGGAGACCAACAGACTGCAATGCAGAGGGTCTCAGGTTCGAATCTACGTCGCGCACCTCTGACTTTCGGAAGTTATATGACGTTTCGAAATTATGTGCGTATTGATTGACAATTATCGCCTGCTCCGTGCCTCGAGAGCACGTTAAGCCGTCGGTCCCGGCTGCCATGAACATCTATGGCAGTTGTTATTGGGGAAGTCGACACAAAAGATCCCACTGGGTCGAAGTGTCGCCGGTCTGTACTGACTGGCCCCCACACAAGATAAGAAAGATGTCCGTTTCGATCTTAGTTTCTCTATATTGTTTTTAGATAAACAAGGCATAAGAACTTTATTAAACTATAAAACTTATTATCAACACTGCTATTGATCGATCTATAGACTTTAAATCGAATATAAAAGCACTAAGTACTTTTATTATCCATGTCATTTCTTGATGTATGTGTTGGTATTATGATGCGTTAGTTAAATAGTGCTTTCTCTTAGATACATTTTAAGATTTATTTTGTTTAAGACACCATCTGAAATATAAAACATTTTTAAAAATCTTCATAATTTTATATTATTGTATAAATGTCAAAATGTTAGGATGTATTTTTTTGCTAGGAACTTTATCGCATTTTCAACTTTCATGAACAGTATTTTTAATTATATAAGGCCAATAACCTATTACTTTTTATTACTAAAATTACAGTCCATAAACCTATTGCAGTGTGTCACAAACAATCTAAATCTAAGTCTTCTAAATTAATTAAGTAACAGATCAAGACTAGCAGACAGGAAATGCATGCGCCGAGTCCCTTTACAGTAAACACTGAGTTTTTGGACTTTATTACAATTTCATCTAGGCAATAAGCCTTATTAACACGTAATTGATGTTTGCCTGTTCACCAGAAAAGTTATATAAAACCTGTAGTTATGTACAACATATACTTAATCAATATCTATTATTCACTATACTACCTGCTCGACTAGAACGGTTGCTAAACATTAATATAAACAACCAAAGCTATGTATTAATATAAACATACATAAAAAAACATAATCGTGTCTATATTGAGATAAATAAAGCGGTTGTAAAATTATAATCGTTCTGCAAGGAAAGAAAAATTTCAAAGTTGAGTCATATTTACTTATCGAACACTGAAAACAAGTACAAAGGAAAATCTCGTGAAAATTGAAATAAGTTTTGTGTAGACACAACAAAAATAAAAAGGGTTTGTAAATAAACCATTTGTCTGTTAAGAACTCTTCTTAACTATTCAATGGTTATTTTACTCGTTATTTGAACATTTCTATTGCTGAATAAGCTCGCAATTCATGTCATAATAAAGTAACAAACTTGAGGCTCCGAGCGGAGTAATCAATAGTCTCCAAAGTTGGAATGCTTCCGACCTGCGTAACAATATATTCATGCAATTCTCGAACACAGTGAGAGCTGTGAGCTTATATTACGTATTCACACACGGAGTCACATCACTAACGGAGTCTAGTTTATTTACGTACAAAACCAAAACGCTTTGCGACAGTGTGTCGGACGAGGGATGGCGAGTGGAGAGCTATCATAATTAATTTTAGTACCTGCATATTAAGTTGTTACTTTATACAAACGATTAACGCTTTTACGATTGTTATTTACTCCAGCATAAGAGCAATGACAGATGATATATAAGCAAATCAAATCCTTATAACGCGAATAGCTTTTAGGTAGCAGTAATCGAAACGACAACTGGCATCAAATTCTAATTAGTGCTAAGCCTTGATTTTGACCAGCAGTAATCAATCACAAGAGAACGCATCTTATATATTGGAATTTTGTCTAATCTGAAGCATTCTCCGATATACGGTATACCAGCCAACGTTAATACAAGTATTGCTGCAGCAACGAGTAAAAGCAGCGCGAAATTGCAACGCTTAACACCAATAAATCGGACAGCGAATAAATTGATTTACGACAATGATTCAGCTCCAGACGAATACTTGCGATAGTTAGGGACAATCATCTCGCTCGTACGATACGAGCAAGTACACTGTAGTAGAATATGTGAAGATTTTAGGAATAGAAATTCTTTCGTTCACGCATATAAGTCTGTTTGAAGATCTTATTTATTTTTGGAATGATGATGATGAATGATTTTTGGTGTGATCGATACTCTCCTATCTGTTAAACTTGTACGAGCCCCAATGCAAAAATGTTCGTCTACTAAGAAAATTGAATGTAACCATGTATTGTAAGTGTAATATAGATAAGTAATGTCGGTTTAATGAGTCTAACAAATAAAAATGAGATTAGTAAATTAAATTAAGTTTATTTACTGTGAAGTACTCAAATAAAATATTTTGTCGTTACAAAAAAAATATGAATTCTTCTATCAATTATAACTCATAACAGTTCGGCTATCGCAGTTGAACACGCAAAACAGTTCGTCTACCACTTGGTTGTATCTCCTTTACTATCAATAACGGATTTAATCCTAAGTGGCATCGTCGCTACTAACTGTTCACATTCTTCTGGAGTTGTTGAATCCCAAACAGTCTTAATTTTCTCCTATAAATCTTTTTTTGACCTTGATGGATTTTTTCGCAACATCTTCTTCATTTTCCACCACATTGTCTCAATAGGAGACAAATCTGGACTGTTTGACGGCCACTCCATTGTAGGTATTTGTTTAGAGGTGAACCAAGCCTTTGTTGTCCTTGCAGTATGACAGGAAGCACCATCTTGTTGAAAAACATAGGCATTTTGATGTTTCAAAATAGGAATGGACGGCAATAAACTCGTTTCTAAAATGTTTTGGTATTTAACTGCATTAACAGTCTCGTCTACAAATTGCAGGCGACCCACACCTTGTGCTGACATACAGCCCCATATCATTACAGACGCAGGGAACTTCACTTTTCTCTTGATACAGTCTTGGCGAAATGCTTCATCTTTATTTCGGATAACTTTTTTTCGTACATCACCGACAGACACCTCGAATTTGGACTCGTCACTCCATATTATTTGACGCCACTGGTCAGCAGTCCAGTTTAAGTGATCACGAGCGAATTTTAACCTTTTCTTTTTCTGAAGTAATGTGAGTAAGGGTTTCCCTTTAGCCGTGTAAAAGCCGTAACCCATTCTCTTCAGGACTCTTTTACAAGTATCGACCGAGACATCTTTTTTAATCATATCACGCCATTGTACGGTAAGCTCTCCTGCACGAGCACGACGGTTTTTCTTTATAATTTTCTATAAAACACGGTTTTCAGCTTCACTCGTAATACGAGGGCGGCCTGATCTCTTCAAACACGAAACTGTGCCGTTATTTTTGCTATGCTGGATTATTGACTGGACAGTTGATCTTGGCAATAATAAGTCTTTGGCGATTTGGTATGCAGATTTCCCATTATCACTGCTTGAAATAATAATTTTTCGAACTTCTACCGCGATAGGCTTTCCACGACCCATATTGCTCAAAATTATTAGCGAAAATAATGAAAAAATACTTGGAACACGCCTTTTTATAGCCTTTGACATCTTTTTAAGATAATTTATTTTTAAATTTTGGTGTAACAATTAAAAAAGTATATTAATATTAGGCATAGACGAACTATTTTGCATCAATTAAGCACTAGACGAATTATTTTGCGTGACCATTTAAATAGTAATTTAACTAAGATACATCATTTTAAAAAAGGATTATTTTTTTCAATAGTACCAAAATAACGTTACTTATATGGAGTATTTTATTAAATAAATTGTTTACTGCTAGTGTCTTTCTAGGAACGAAGAAAGTTAAAAAGAAAAATGTGTTCTTCATAATGTGTGACTAGACGAACATTTTTGCATTGGGGCTCGTATAAAACATGATGTTTGCTCAATTAGGTGAATTTATTAGCTATATTAATATAACATTATAATAGTTTTACCATTCAAAAATTTTTATTCAGCAGCACAGGGACATAATTTCCATTGATGCTTCGTTCAATTTGCATATTAAATATGTCCTCTAATTAACAAATGTCATACGTCATTACACTAACAAAACTGTAACACCACAGCGGTAAAAGAATAATGTATTTTAATTATTATTATTTAATTATTGCCTATGCAAAGACAGTAACATACATTATGTAATATAACTAAAACTAAACTATAACTAATTCAGGTCGCTAAAATCACAAGTAATGGATAGTGTCTTTATTCCTTAAGAAATAGTATCGCGACCTTGGCATTGCCCAAGTTATATTAACAGCTATAAGTAAAATTCGAAACAGAATTCGTTAAATGCAATGTAGTAATAATTTTAAGAATATTTTAAGACTATTACAGTATATAGCTTTCATAAAGGAAAGGTGTTTACTGAGTCGAGGGCTTCCGATAATTAATTAAATCATTACCCCGTAGCAACACATCGGCATCACCGGCAAATGGACTGCAAATGTCGATATGTCAGCAACACGGATATTTACGAAAGCATATTTTAATAACACTATAAAAATACATGATACATGGCTGAGAAACTGAGGTAACATTTCAACACTTGCATGATATAATACAGTTACCGGTTATTTTACCACTTGTTGTGCATATTAAATAAACAGAATTACAAAGGTGTCCATCAAGTTCGGCAAAGGTCTACCAGCCTTTGTGCTGCATCCAGTCAACGTTCAAAAAGTTTGAAGCGTCAAAGGATCACAAAAGTGATGTCGACAGAAAACGGTATCATTTATTCGTTTATACAATGGGGTAATATAACAGGGCAATAAAGCATTGTAGATATAAATGAGACAGTTATTATTACAGGTCTATATCGCATCACACCGGTGTTTTTATTCAGTGCATTTATCGTAAAACGAGTTTGAATTCATTCGAGTATTTTCAATGTGCTGCAGGCCCGGTTATCACACTCATCCTAATTGAGCATTAACCCATTGACATAAAATAACGTAGGGGACCGCAACTAGTACGACTAGGGAGCTAAGTGATGGGAATTGCTGTTTCTATGTAGTGTGATGCTGCTTCTGTTGTCTGGTTGACATTGGTCTCGTTGACTTTTGAATGCTAGCAGATTGCTCAGTTTTCAGTAAAGACAACGATCTGGTCACATATTGATTTTATTTCTTATTATTATTTCTCACAAGTAATATAATACTTTATACATATTACAAGAAGTCGTACTTGGACAAACCAAATTGAAAAGATGCATTTATTATTTTATTATTTACTTAATCGCTGATATTCACATTCAAACTTCATAATTACATAAAATACGTAATATTAGCGATTGCGGAGTAACAGTTAGTTTCTTGCCAGTTTAGTGTCCTTGATTTTTATAGTACCAAGATAGGAAACGTACATACAGGCTATCTAACGGCAGCTGTAGTGGAGTGCCGTAAGATTTATACCTCGAAATCCAGGGCCAGTCAATTAATCATTATATAAACTTTTGAAATGTGTTTTTAGCAATATATAAAAAAATGTTAAAATGTTTTTTTAAAGTAATCTTAATTTTTATATTATTTAGTAATATCATTATATATTTTTCAGAGCTTTCTTTTTATTTATTTTATTTTTATTAGTTTTAAGTTATATTTTGAAAAGGAGAACTATTACAAACTTGTCCTTAGGCCTCAAGTGACTGCAGGTATAAAGGTGGTGGGAGGAATTATAGAAAGGACAACAGCAGCTGTTGACGCGGGCCAATATTAGGGAATACGTAGCAAGTTTTTAGCGTTTTACAAAACAATATCTTATTTTTATTTATTTGCTATTTATGTATATTTACTATTGTGCAGTTAGTGCGACAAAAGTTAATTATTGAACATTACAAAACAATAATTGTGTTTTTCAAACTTTCACAGTAGATAGTAAGTATTTGTTCCTATTTATATTGCACGCTTACAAAAAACAATTGTGAATACTTAATCGTATATGTCGACGCAAGTCTATATAACCAATTATTTTAATAGGGACATCAATTTACCGCTAATTGACTTATAATCAGGTCTCTATTTATTTACTAAGATTATTTCATGATTACCACATTGTTTTTGCGAGTTTTACCAGTTATTGCTTAAAATAAGAGTTGTAATGGTTTGTTGTTGTTCGAGACGATAAACTATAACTCATTACAATTTGAACATTCATTTTGAAGTAATTAAGCAATTGCTTTATTCATAACTTGATTTTTAAGCAATAACAAATTGATATCTAGATATTTTTGTTGAGTTCAAAGTAATTCGAATACTTTCAAGTTCATGATTAAATTGAAGTGTCAAACCGTCTAAAAAGTCAAGACGTCAAAAGTGTCTTTGCCACCTACTGCGGATGCCGCTTTTGGACACTTCATAAGAGTATATCTGCGAATTCACACATGGCTCGGTAGAGAAATATCATCAGAAGAATGGGGTTGGCAATATGAATGCGGAATACTGATACCGCAAACAATGACGCAGCAATCAGCTCCGGAATACTTATTAAAATGATTTTTGCACATTCAATACAGGTTGCGGAGTATCTTGTGGATACAGGAATAGTGGATTAAATTGCACTGTAGCTTGCTTGGAATGCTATGGTGACAGCTGTACCAATCCTTCACCTACAATACAACATCAATGAAATCGATGACGACGACAGTAATCCTAACTAATATTATAAACGTGAAAGTTTGTATGGATTTATGGATGTTTATTACTCTTTCACGCAAAAACTACTGGACCGATTGCGATGAGACTTGGTATGTAGATAGCTGGAGACCTGGATTCACACATAGGCATTTTATCCCGATATTCCCACGGGAACGGGACTTACGCCGGTGAAATCGCGGAGAAAACTAGTGCACAATAATGTTATAATTTATATATTTATTTTAGTTTATAATATACAGCCTTGGCCAAAAGCACTGAGCACCCCATGTATTTGTCACGTGCGTAATATTTGCAGTAGAAAACAATACATTTTATTTAAATATAGATTAGGTGGCATCTAAAAAGATATTTAAAGCAATAGTGTACCCAGTTAGGGCTAATAAAACATCCGATACAAAGCATCTTATCCGTTTAGTAATTTCCAATCTTTAATTCAGTTTACTATTTTGCGTCGTTGTGTACACATACCGTCATCTAACGCACTTCTTGTATTATTTTGTGTTCAGTTATATTAATTTCAATACACAATACCTAAAACATCCGAACTATCTCTTGAAAAGGGTAATCCCAAGTTGAGATATCCAGAACTGTTAAGTAGTCGCGCCAAGCGTTGCAATTTACCATTGAGCGATTCGCCGCTACCGGTACGCACAGCGATATGCCCAGAACTGGGCGAAAAGGTATTACCAGTGACCGTGAAGATCGAAAATTTGTGAGAGAGTCTTTGAAAAACAGGACAAAAATGTCTTCTCAGTTCGCTGCGGAGTTCTCAGTGGCGAGTAACAACACAATTTCTGCCAAAACGACTCCTCAAATACTTCAGGAAGCTGGTCTCAAACGGTGTAAAACCAGGAAGAAGCCATTGATCTCAGATAATAATAAAAAGGCTTGCTATGCATGGGCCTTAAAGTACCAACATTACACTAAAAAAGACTGGTCAAATATTGTGTGGTCAAACGAATCAAACTTTGAAGTAAGTCTGATAATATGAATGTCCTAATGGATAAATAAGTATTGTTGAAATATAAAAAGCTATACTGTTGTCTTTTCATGATTAGTTAATCTCTATTTATTTTGTTTTTGTTTGGTCTTTGGAACCCCTGGTGCTACCTTCGTGCGTCGCCGTGGGGGAGAAGAATTTATGCCAGAGTATGTGGTCCCGACTGTAGAACACGGCGCAGGTACCGGGATGACCTGGGTCTGCATGTCTGATACAGGAGTCAGCGAAATGTTTGCGTATGAGGGCCGAAGGGACTCTACAAAATACATAAATGTGTTTGGAATCAGCTTTTTTATTGCCTTCGTTTTTACACTTTTTGGTGACATTAATATGGATGGAGTTAAATTCCGGAAGATAACGCACCATGCCATAAATCAGCCCGCACAATGTCATAGTTTCGTGAAAATTCCATTGAGCTCCTGGAATGGCCTGCACAGTCGCCGGACCTTAATCTTATAGAACATTTATGGGGAATCCTAAAGCGTAAGGTCCGGCGCCACATAATAACAACAAAAGAAGAACTAAAAATACGCCTCCGCCAAGAATGGAATACCATAACTGAAGAACAGTGTAAAAATCTTGTAGGCTCTATGCCAAGATGAATAGCTACTGTGTTAGCGGCTAAGGGTGGCCGACGAAATATTGATTTTATATCAAAGTAAAGATCATTTAAAATGTACACAAGTTGTTTCGTTTCATTCTATACAAAACTTTTTACAAATGCAGTTTTTATAGGGGTGCTCCATACTTTTGGCCAAGGCTGTATTTTTTGTTGTAACTCGTTATTTTCAGTAAAATATGAATAAATTAACATTAAAGTTACTATGCAAATATCATTCATTAGGTATAAAATTGAAAATAAATATTTTTTTACCCTTGTCCCTCTCATTTTTCAATATATTGTTATTTTTATAATCAGTTTTGTAATCAAGATCACACAATATTTTTTTAACTTTTAACAATGCCGTCCAAAAATTATTATGAAGATTCATTGACGGAATTTTACAATTTTCACGCCTTATGGCGCTTCACTGCTGGTTATTTTATAGGATAATAAATTTAAGTTGGGTTAAAAGTAAAGATTTACGAGATATTTGTGAGCCTATAGAACTTGGCTCATCGGTTGACAGGCGTCAATAGTGTAACTACTCTTAAGCTGGTTGCCTTAGATTACGGATCTATTGTGACTTAGTAGACCTTAGTTCTGTTTTAAGGAGTCTGCCCACTACCCCGTCTCATACCATGACCGTGCTAGGAACGTGTTAGGCAATAAGAAATTATTTGTAAGGAAATGTATAAGACTATGCCCACTATACCGTTCCGTCACCGACCAGCAGTTCCTAGCACGGTCATGGTATGAAACGGTGTAGTGGACAGACTCCTTAAAGCTAAAAAAAGAACTAGATTACACTAGGAATAATTATACATCTCAGGTGACATTACAAACTTTAAAACAACGGACACAAAGAACAGATTCGGAGCAACTATTTGTGGACCACACAAATTCTGTCTTGACATGCTTGATCGTCGGACTTATTTATCCCACATTTTGATTAGTAGTAGTTAAAGGTCACGTCCGCAAGGTGTGCTTCTAGAAAATGTATGGCTAGACATCAAACATACCGAGTTGCGTAGACTCTGAACAAGGTGGTACTTCCGCAGTTGAGCCGACTAATTAGAACCGCCACCAAGCAGCAGTAACCCTTGCGCTATATCCTAAAAGAATATACTCTGCTTTCGATAGTATTATTAAATTGTGTTTGTTTAATGAATAAAGATAATTATTAAATAAACAAGATTATAACTGATTATAAATGTTTTATGTAGTATATTTATAGTATGACAATTATGACAAAATAGAAGAGATGTTGCCTAAACGAGAAATATGTGTGCAGTATAATAAACACTCTACAATAGGTCCCCAGTTTAAGAGTCAGCTCACGACTATCAATAAGCCGATTTAAGCCAGGGATTAAATCCGCACGCTCGCCGGGTAAAAATAAATGTGTAGTTGTATTGAGTCTGCTGTAAGCTTTTGGGTCCGCCGATTCAATGCTTTTTAAAGTGTACAGTATACGGAGACACTTGCGGCAAATGTCTTCCTAAAATATGGTATAAAGAAATAAAATACGACAATAAGATTCTAAGGAAAATATTAGAGCTCATTCAAACAGGTATATTCGTAAGAAAATCTAAAATGATTGCCTGAACAAAATTAACATTGTTTAACTCGAGAACGGCTAATAAACTAATTTCAATAGAAACAAACAAATATCTATGTTTTTTGAAATTAAACTACTATATACGGATTTTATCGCGTTGTTTATTTAACACTCTATTACATAATTTTGAAACTGTTACACTACTATACTATACTATTAAACTTTACTAATTTTAAGCTAATTAAATTATTAAAACTATCAAATCTATTTGTAACAAATAGATTTGATAGTTTTAATAATTTAAATAAGTTTTTATTTAAATGAATAACATTCGCGTAAACAGAAGACAATATTAAATATCTATGTTTCTTTAGCAGACATGCACACGACGTAATAGACCGAAAAACGAGTAGATGTCGTTTTGGTAGATTTTTATTATAAGAAGAGCTAATACAACAACTATTAGTACGCCAATTATTTCTAATTCATAGTCACCCACTACATATAATCCTCCGTAATAGATGCTTTTTGACTTACCACAGTTTCCGGAAATCATAAATCATATTAGATATGGGGGCATGGGCATAGAACTATGAAATAATGTTGTTCACTTCATAATGACGTATCAATGATAATGACATTCAGAAAATGTGGTCTTAACGAGGAGACTATTTAACAAAAATCATTATCAGTTTGTTCAATTCAGTAGATTTAGTAAAGGTTATCAACAATTTTAAACAAAATATTATATATTCCATCTTTGTAATTAAATTGATGTCATCTTGGATTACGCTTTTTAATCCTTAAATATGACCATGTTGCCATATGTTAGTACTACTTAGGCATGCATTCTTATGCTCTATGTTTATTCAGTGCTTGACACGAAGTTGCGAAATGGTTAAGAAACGAAACGCGTCAAAGTAATAAACCAACAACTATTTATTGGAGAGAGCGTACGAAACGCGTGTGCCGCGCGAAAGCTCAGCTAAATATAATGGCAAATAATTTCATTTAAAAGCATGACGATACCATACGTAATCCTGCATTATAAGAAGAACGATAGGATGACCTAATTTTATTTAATTCATATTCAATATAATGAGAACACCTTTCTTGACTATTTTATTTTATACCGAGTGAACATTGAACAAGATACACATTATCTTCATAATGACTCCTTCATAATACGACTTATTTCCATTTTTTGATCATTATTTTAGTCTAGAACAGTTTTACCATGACTGTGTGTTTTAGATCGAAATTGTGTTAGTCAATCAGAATTAGTTCTCATTGTGAATGTATGGTTTTGATGACATATGAAATATCAAAATTTAAGAAAATTTGATATACTAGTTATTTTATATACTAAACCCATGACAAATTGCCGATATAACAGCAAAGAATAGACGCTTTCAGGCAAATATATTCAATCTATTCGCTCATATTTCTATATTCAATTATTAAAAATCCATAATAAGCTTATAACTTTTTTTCGTTTTCGTGTTATTGAGGAATACATGGTTTCATAGTGAAAGCATGTAATTACGCGCCAGAGTCCATATGTTCATAAATTATATTGAAAGTATTGTACAGGCGGTAGAGAAAATATAGCATGCAACTGCCTGAGCAATACACTCCAACGAATATGTGTAGCCATAGACCAAGTTTATCCTTTGGTACAGTTTGCCTGACATTATAAACAAGTATTACTGATGTGAGCAAGTAATTACTGCTTAATTTACGTGTGTAATTGGCGGTATTATCGACGCGACTGAAGTGATCGATGTCGCGGTGTCGTTCACGGTTTAATCGCGTACGCGTTAATTACATTGACTTTGGTTTATGAGACTCGTTTCATTAGCAGTGTAGAAATATATTTCGACTTTTGAAATAATAATAGACACTCTAGAGATTGAATAAAGGCATTTACGGTCAATTAGATCGATAGGCAAGGTTAAGCAATAATTTTTATGAAACGTGATAAATTTTACGCGTAATTTTTAAACGAATATAATAAGTTCGCCTGCTGCTGTTATATCCATCTTAAAGAATCGGATTGCATGGATGGCGGTGGTAGTTTCAGTGTTTGTCTCAAAACAATGCTGCGCCGTGTTGTAGATTCGACACTCGAAATAAAAGGATATGTGAGCCACGAATAGTTGTTCCAAGTCCAGATGTTTCTTGTTTGAACGTTTGTAAAGTTGTTCTCTGCGATACAGGTAACAGGTGTTGGTGAAAAGTCTTTTCAAAATAATCGATACTCTCATGTAGCCTGATATATTATATAATCTTGTTATATCGTAACCGTTTACATTGCGGCGGTGAATGGTCAATTAAAAGTAAAACTAATATTCAGCAGCACTTTTAGAACTCTGTAATTACTTTCAATCCATAAGGATTGCACCTGCGCCTAAAATATCAAGAATTACTGCATATTACTTTAAAATATGATTTGACAGTTTCCTTTGTAGTGATATGGGTTGACAAAAATGAGCGCGAAGCAGAACTAAACAGACACCATTGTCACTTACCGTTATTAAGCCAACGAGGACACGCGTTAAATTACGTCGTCAGTTGCACAAATAATAGTCTCGCCGATGAATTCTCTACTATGACGGCGGCTATTCAATGAATCATTACTTATGTGTGAAGTTTGTAGCTATGCAACGTTCGTCCGTTCCTTTGCCCAGTGACCTGTTGATACCTTCAATACTCTGCCATGAAATAGACGTTCGGTATTTGCATTAGGAAAGTAATTAAAAGCCAGAAGCACAACTGCAATTTCAGTCAATTACCTTTTAGCACTTTACTCTCCTGTGACCCAAATACTTCCAAGTTTAGGACCGTAATTTATACTTCTGAACTAGCAACCCATACTGTAACATATATCCACAAAAATATAAGGCCAACAAAAAACCTCTGCTCCTTAAAGAACGAGATTGCAAAATATTACACGCTAAGCCTTTTATAGCGGTTACAAAACGTATAAAGAATATGCAAACTGAATTCCGAACAGCAATAAAATTGAAAACCGTAAATATTACTGAACAATATGCTTACCAACCTTTTTGCAAATATACATAGAAACGTTTAGTTTGAACACGAAAACTTCATCACAATTATTTGTTTATAAAGTTAATATGTATTTTGTAACGGCTGCACACCGATTCACCGAACGATCATAAAATTCACGTCTCGCGCAACATGCGCGTGCGACGCCAACTGTTTATGACTATCTCACAGTGTGTGTTTGTATGCGTAATCGTATTGAATGTTAAGTGCTCACACTTATGAAGTTATGATACACAGGATGAGTTTTAGGTCATGAATCCCTTCGTCTACTACGTCTTCTATTGTTCGCAATAGAACATTGCGGCATTTTTCTCTTTCTAACTTATTTTCTACATCTTTTATTAATGAATAAAATTGTAATATACTTGAAGAGAAAATCGTGACCAAAACAGCATGAATACCTATACTTAGATTTGCTGATAGGATTCATACTTGTCTTAGGAGACGCATATGATAAGATAGGAACAAGGAAGTACAGAAGTACCTAAGTATATATTTATCACAATACTTAAGTTTCTAGGACTCTCCAGAATCAATATATATAATGACTAATTTCAGCATTGTTTACGATTGTTAATGTGTTTCTAGTTGAAATATTTCATTACCACGACTAAAACAAACCTAACTTTACCCAAATAACTAATGTATATGAATGCAACGTAAAATGTCGTCCATTCAAGTCATTATATATATTATATTCGAAGTAGGTCTTATCTCTTTTTAAATAAGCATGTATATGATTGACGGACATATATAATAAAAGAGAAGATCCTGGTAAGTATTATTACCTTGATAATAATCAAAGCTGCCAACTAACGAGTTAAGCTCTCAGTATTTTATGTCTATAAGGTAGCGAAAGTTAAAAAAGGCAATAACCTATGACCAACCTTTAGCAAATACGCTACGATGGAAATCATGCTTCGTGTCCAGTATATCAAATAAATATTGAACGGACAACACATCAGTTGGTCGGTATTGAACAACAAATTGCCTTGTCGTCATGTAGTACTGTGATTCAACGAAGCCGTTGCAGTCGAACGAAGGGTCGAACGGTAAGAGAATAAATACTTTATATACAACAACTTATATTAAAGTGATTCTATCGAAGAAAACTGATAAACTAACGATATAATCCTGTTGTTCACCCGACTCAAACTAAAATGTGTACACCTTAAAAATAACTGGAGTTTTAACTGCATAACACTTTGACACGTATTCGTTTGCACATCAATATGTACATAGCTATGTGTCCCTTCATGCTACAGCACATAAGTCCCGCGTTTGGGCGACGAGATTGATTTTTAAGTGCATACGTAGGAACTCTATGTAGAACACGTTGCACTTAACGCACGTGTCCATAAAGGAAGCAGTAATTGCGAATCCTAGTTTTATTTTCGAATAGAATCCTTTGAAAATGAAACGGATCCGAATTAGATTTCAAAGGACCATTTGAAACAATGGGTGTACGATGGGCGGCATGTATTTCAAGATTTCTTAGAAATACCAATTATCTTTGGAAGTTTCAGAAAGCAATTTCAGAAATCCGATTTTCTATGCCTCTAAATAATTATAAGCATAAACTGCGTATGTAGGACAGGCGTCTACTATCAAGCGTATGTATGTGTGTCGTACTACTATCAAGCGTATTTAGTACAGGTTGTTCTTGGAATAGTGCTGAGCAATGTTGGGCATTAAAACGCTGACAGAGTCAACAAATAAACACCTGCAACTAATTTCAACGACATCTGATCATTCAAGTGAAGTAAACGTAAACTGAAACTGGAACATAAACATGTAAATGAATTACACATGAGTGACGATCGCGCTTTCCGTACGTCTGATGGTATAGTTACTAACGTTTTGAACACCATTGGGCTCCGGAAGCTCGACGGTCGCTCGCATGCCGGTCGCTGTGTAACATGCGAACGACAGTACGATGCCCTGTCTAACCAGTTAATTTGCACTCCAACTGTATATTTGGTTTAGCTTCGTAATGTTTTGTTAAATGGAATAATCAAACCGCTATGACGTCATGTTTTCGTACGCAGGCACAAAGCTTAGTGTTTTATCTATTTCTGTCCTGGTGTGACGATTAATCTGCAGTAAAATAACATTTTGTAATTCATGTTACTTTCTTCGAAAATATTAAAAGCAGTTATGATTCCTAAATATTAGATCAATTAAATTCTAGCATTATACATACCTACTGTAAAAACGTAAGCTGATATGAATTCTGTATATAAAATGTTGTAGTACGTAAGTATTTCATGGATGAGCAATAAAACGAGTTTTGCTCACACGATTCGATACCGAACTGTATCGAGATGCAAGAGGTGTGTCTGTACCTATACCGAAGATAAATATATTACTAAAACTAATTAGTATCGACAATTTAGGGAAGCCTAAATTAAATTAGTAGTACCAGAATTTTATTTCTGTATTTCCATCATCATTCTCATGTTAAATCATCAATCCAAACAATCGCGAAAACGCGGATTCCGCTTGATAGCTCGAGTTTAACTTTAAAATTTTAAATATAAACCAATTATACTCTAATTCCATTTAATAGATGCGGCGAGGTGGTGCATTGTGTGACCGACAAGTGAATTAGTCCTCGCAATCAAATTCGCGTGCACAATCTTGACACTATATAATACTAAATAATCACAAAACATATATATGTATATACTAAGTCGTCGCACAATGTTTTAAAAACTACTAAGTATGAACATTGTCTACGAGCCGCCTCTAGCTAGAATAATTAAAAACAATTATTTAATATATTTAAGAAGCGTAATTGTGGCGAGGCTTAGTCAGCGCGAGTCATGACAAAACGGGTTGGAAGGTGATGCGTCATATAGACGCCAGGAAAAGAACGGCGTATGCGCACGCGTTATGTGCGAGAAACATCGTAAAATATTGGAGAAAAATGTACCATTGTAAGAGTAAGACATGATCGTAATGGAATATATTTTTAAATGTAAGGAATATATTTTGTTATAAATATCTGTTTGTATCCTTACATTAACTATACATATATGGTTTTAAGAATATTTTAGCTGATAAATAATTTAAGGAGGATTCTATGAATCGCTAAGAGTTGTCGTACAAAATGGGGACATACATCCAAACTAACTATAATCCTTTGCATATTTCATTTAGGTGCTGAGTACATTCGTTATCATTAGTTCATGTCAGTTTCGAGAGGTGTTTGCAGTATCGGTAAAATTACAAGTCGATATCATCAATCAATAAGTGTTTACTTTAAATAATCTAGCTGGTAGTTTATAAACAACCCTGGTGCACCGCTTATGCAAATATTGCAGCTTACCGGGCTAGAACCAGATTGAATAAAGGCGTGCCTAAGGCCGGTAATTCGAATTTAAGTTTAAGAACGCACCGAGTTTTAACTTTTTATTCAGTTTATGACCATGAAGACGATTTCAAAGTCGTGAAATCTAGACAGTTTTACTGGTAGTCTTTTTTAATATTGCGGGCTTAAGCGTTTTCTTAGGCCCGGTTTGCCGATTTTGAAGGGATTATGATGGGCATTATGATATTATAGTTAAAATTTCAGCAATGCTGCGGTGGCTTTTGGGACACCGCTTGTATTGGAACTATAGAATTTCAACAATTATGTACTAACAAGTTACAACGCCTAATAAAGCCCTTTCCTTACCACCCCGGCAGTCGGTGCTGGTCCTAGATATTCTTACATACCTAAAACATATAACGTTCTTACATACCTAGAACAAATGACAGCAGGTGTATGCGGTTTTACCGAACACACGCTTAGTTTCTTCATTCGAATCTATTACTGCAACTAGTAGTTCCTCACAACTAGCGCGATCAGGAAGAAGTGAACGGTCGCTATCTTTTCTATTTACGACACGATCAGAATCAATTCCTGACTATACATTACTCATAACTATAATACCTAATCATTTTACAATAATTAAATTCACGTATACATTCGAATTACTTCAAACTTTGAATAATCGCTCATTGCTCATTGTCCGATGCCAGGATACACGGCCGATATTCTCGTCAATAATTACAAAATCAAAATTATTTTTCTCTTAACTCATAGCGAATGAGGTAACAATTTACACGTCAGCCAGGTGAAAATTATTGCAATGCTTTGCCAAGGGATTTGCAAACTCATTTCCATTAATGTCATTCGTGCCGACGATGAAATCGGTAAGCTGTCAGCGGCGTATGGACTCTTCCATGCAGGAGATTCAATATAGTTAGAGTCTATCTGAATATGTAGAAATCTTGCGTATGGATTAATAAAACGGTATCGTTATAAGTTTATTAAAAGAGCCAATTTAGCACGATTGTATGTATTAACTTTGTTTATAACAACTTTAATAACGAATATCATCTGAGCTGCTATATACTTCAAAGTTTTAGATGCGGTTAGTTACACGTTTATCGAATGTCGTATTCCTTCCTGAGCACGGTTTATTTTAAGAAGTAAATATTAATATAAGTTTATATCATACACTCGTAATTGCCACAATATACGAGTACCTACAAGTGTTAATTATTAAGAAATAGTTGGACTGAACAGAATCAAATCATTGAAATTAAACTACTATATACGGATTTTATCGCTCTGTTTATTTAGCACTGTATTACAAAATTTTGAAAATATTACACTACTACTACTATTGATTTTATTTTACTAATTTATAAGCTAATAAAATTATTTAAACTATTAAATCTATTTATTTTTGGTTTACACTTTCCCCGACGTTTCGGTTGCTTTTCAGCAGCCATGGTCACGGGGAGATAATAATTCGCGTAAACAGAAGACAATATTATGAGAATCAAATCATTTAAAGAGTAATATCTAATATGTATTTCTGAGCTATTGATTGATACAAGTTTTAAAACCAGATTTATTTGTTTTCAGCTACGTTCACTCAAACTATTTGTGCATCAAGATCAATCCTAGCGAATAATAAATGGAAATACGAAAGGAACAATGTTAGTCGTGCCATACGCGACCTTGCTTGGAAGCGATATTTAAAAAATGTGAACATCTTAAATTCTATAAGATATTTAGTTGGTTAAGTCGGACACGCACCGAGAGAGCCGTAAATAACGTTTTATGCGTTTCTTTTCATAAAAAACGTAAAACGTATGTATACAGTAACTATGATGAGCGACATATAAGTAGAGAACTGCCAAAATCACGAAAAAGGCTTCCGTTTTGCACATTTCCGAAGTTCGGTTTAGAATACTGAATCTGTCAACAAAGTTATTGAGATTTTCTTTTAAGAGATGATCAATAGCAGCTCGGAGTTAGGAAGTTCGTGATGGTGCACATTCCTGTATGTGCCATTGATCCTGCGCGTGGTCTATCTCCGGAAGTATCGGGTTGCCTTCCTTTGAGATTATGAGAGATAGGATAAACAGAGTGCACTTGTATCTGCGCACACGTTTGTGCACTAATATAGATCCTTCGCAGTCTCCGATAAAATTGCCCAATTTGCTTTAGAGAACCTTATAATTTTTGGTCGGTCATGTCCCTAGTGCTGGCATCGCAAAGCTTTTATAGGCTATGGTAGCTTCAATACGCTTATCATCAGGCGGAGCTTACGCTTATAAGCTACTTTAATGATAAAATAACGTGAGCATTTAATTGGCTCCTAATGATTTGCCGTAGTCATATCGAAGCATCAAATTTTTATTATATGTATAAATTCGAAACATTTCTTTCGCACATGTGTCTTATGACGCCTAGTATATCTATATATTAATACGTGAAACAAAAACGTTGTACCCCATTTTACGAAAATTGCGAGGATGGAGGAGTATGAAATTTGCCACAGTTAAAATTTATATGGAGAAGGAGGGGCGAATCCTAATATTTTTATAAAATATGCATTAGAAATACATTAAATTAATGAAAAAACACTACACGCACACAACAATGCATTTTACACAAGCAGTCGAATCGCGTTCGTAGTATTTCGACATTCTTCGGTTGACTTCGTAAAATGCTTCGTAACTATGGTTACATACAAAAGTATGTGGATTGTGGAGTAGGTGACTAAATGAAATGTGATTATAAGGGTTTTAAGTTATAGACAATAATACTTTAATAACGATCAAATTTAATATTTAGTTAATAGATATTACAGACCTATCAAACCCTTTAACAAATTGAAACTTTATTCACAAATTGCGAAAGCAACATTTAATTCTAAAATGCTTACACATAATAAAACATTTCAAGCAGTGCTGAATAATTTCTTAGGTCGATATCAGCGCAGGAAAAGTTTGAGCAAGCTAGGTAGCTTTGCAATTACCTAACTGAGTTAGCCCTAGCCGACAGGGCAGTCTCGCTTCTTAATTCACTTTATGGACGATATTAACAACATTTCATCAATTATACGGGACCTTTTTGTCGGCGTCAGTCTGGTAAACTCCACTTCTGAATATTTAAAGACAAGGAAACGATATAATTTTAGTAGCTTGACGTTATCGACATTTGTGACAGCTGAACACTTTTACCTACCGATGTATTTATTAATGCCGTCGTTAGTCACGCAACGATTTTGTTTTTCATTAAGGAATTGTGACCTGTAAGTTGTTTGTGTAAATGTGAACAATTACTCAGAGTGCATATCTTATTTATTAGACTGAATAGAAGCTCCTACAGAGCAGTAGTATTTCGTAAAGTTGTCTGGCAAAGGAGTTTAACAGTTAAAAAGTTTTTATAAAGCTATATGCACCGATGTCATCATGAATCTTCTATCTTGATTACGCAGTACAAAATTACAACACAAGACAGATTGAATGTTGCATGAATTATCTTTGCACATAAATGAGCTGTCTCGCGGTATGTATAAATTTATTGAACGACTTGTAACCACAATTGTCACTGTATAATATTACCGTTTATCTCTTAATAATAGGTTGGGTAAGTGCGATTTCAAAGCATGCTGGTTCGACGATGTAGTAAGACTATGGCAGACCTGGCATGGTATATAGTTAATATACAATATAACGAATTATATTGGTGGTACGAAATTGAGATATGCGTATTATTTCGTATCGTAAGTTATTGAGTATTATGAACAATCAGATTAAAATAAGCAATAGATCAGAAATTGTACAACAATATTGGATAACGTTTTTTCATTGAAGGAGAATGTTTTATCGTAAGAACAACAGAAGTAGCAACTTATTTTCGTAACACGTTATTGCTATTGTTTAATTTAGATAACAATACTGTTTATGCAGAAATTGAAGATTAAAACGCAGGGGTTCTATGGTTAATGTATGGCAATTTGTTATAATAATAATGAATAGTCGTGTTTTGCTAACCGAACTTAATGTAATGTTCGGTTATTCGGTTCAGAATAATAGTGTAATGTTTCTAAAATCTTTAGAATTTGCAGATATTTGATCATCGTTGTTCTTACTGGTCGTTATTATAGTTGTGAGTTTGAAAAACGAAGGTTAGGAAGCCTACGGCTAGTAACATTAAGTGCTGTACGCAATCCTGCGCATGGACTCAGTTGAACGATTATATTTATACATAAATTTGGAAAATATGAAATCGTTTAAGTATCTAAGAATATGCATGTTAGCTTGTGGATGATTTCAACATTACGTCCAACGACAGTTGCGCTTAGTAAACCCTCCAAAGTAGGAGGCGATACCTGGCAACAATTGGGATATCAAGGACTAGTAATCCGCGTTATAATAACACATTTTATACTAACAATTTGCGCAGTTCCTTAAGAAGACATCTACAAAAATTGAATTATTCTATCATGATCCATGACTATGAGCACAACAAAAGTTATTATTACAAAACATAAAATAATAAACAAACAAAACAATTGATAAGCAAAACAACTCGCAGGTGCAATAAGAAACATCAAGGCAAACAAAATATAAGAAACAATAACAAATAAAGTGTTGCATTCGCATTGCACTGCTCAGCGATGGTTCAATAATTGTCAATTACATAATTAATGTATGGATGCTAGTATTAATAAAGTTATAAATTAAATGTGTTTGATCAGCAAACAAACTATCTAGGTAAAATAAATATCAGAAAGCATTTTAATGATAATTAGTATTATTGATGATATGATGCATAAATTTGAATCAATTTAGAAAAATGTATGATTTTAAAATTGGTTTATATTATATCATAATCATAGAAATTAATCAATCAAAATATAATATAGTGTTTTAAATGTTATTTGAATATCATAGATCAGCTGTGCATTCAACAAAAGATGTTAAACAAAATAAAAAAGATAAAATTCTGAAAGGATTACTTGAAGATATACTTTTCTCAGATTGAATGAATACAAAGACAGGTTTAAATACTTATTAAAAGATTGCCATTCCATCTGTAACAGAGGGATGAGAAACCTGTATTGGGGCTTTTATGTAGTATTTTAATACAAATGAGAAGAATGTTGATTTATTTGTATGGACAAGATAGGATTGCGAATCTTGTGACCAAATGAGAATTTTATTTTGATGGATGCCAACCACCGCCAGATGGACATCCAGTTTATGAGATTGACTGTAAAGAATGAAAGGTTGACTACATAATGTAGAGATGTATAATGTATGTATGATATTGTTCATAATATTTACATGATATCATCTTCTTGCACAGACATCTTAAAGATGCCTCATGCAAGTAATTATTTTATTGGAAATAAGATTTGTGTAGTGTGCTTTTTATGAACATGTTCAAGAATAGAGTAAGTTCAATAATTGTTTGAACTTTATATAATGACAAGTTCAGAAGAGTGTTTTATATAAAAGCCTACCCAATATGTTTTTAACTTTAGTTATTTAGATTACAAATTCAAAGAAGCACTTTTAGTATGTAAGCATCTACTTTGTTTCACATAATAACTAAATTACTTGAATTACTAATATTGAACATACAATATCTGAGTTGGTTTAATATATTATTAAATGAAAGTGTTGATATGTTTTAAATACAGATAATTATTAATATTTTATTAAGAAGCTAATTTCTTAGCAGTTAATCCCTTATAAAACTTTAATCCATATGTTACTATTAATGCATGAATCAAACTTCAACAAACAAATAGAGCAGACCATGATAGAGATAAATTTTGCATACAATTTAAAACCACAACTTTAATATCAAAGAAATGCTCTAAGCATCATTGAGTTCAGAAAACAATTTAAATTAAGTAAGTATAATCTTCATACTAGATATTTACTGGCCAGTTGGAAAGGATAAGACTAAATTGAGCAAATAAATGTACAGAGGATATGAGTAATTTGTTCTTACTAAGTTGTCCATTTGATTCGTTAACAAAAGAACTGCTTGGATATATGTATGTTTTGGAAACAAGAAGTATAAACCATAAGTAACTAAACACTGGATAAAAATCTCATGTAATAAAACAACTACTACATAAACAAGAAATTGGTACCGCAGCTAGCGTCGGACAGTACTTTGCCGAAGGGTTGAATAGACGGCGGGTAAGACAGACTTGTTTCGACGAAACAAAAGTAAGGACGATGAGTAGCGAGTACGGGGTGTATTCTAAGAAACATATTCGTCTCGTGCAAAGTTGCATTCCTTAGTACGCCATGTGTGACAACGTAACTAGTCGAGCGTGAGCATCTAACACACTTAACTTTATCACAACATATCAAAAGCCAACGACTTCAAACTCTACCCGTACTTTATTTACAGAAAACATCAGCTGTCGCAGACTTATTTTCATCACAAAAATAATTATAAAAATGATTACAATCAACTAAAAAACAACATAAGTAATTAAAAATTATAGCTAATTTACTATAAAATAATCAAAATTATACAATTATTGATCTACGAGTAACGCAGACTTTACTGCATTCTTACCTTCAGATAACTCCAAGTCTAATTCGGCTAATTTATCTCTTATCTCGTCCGGTAACTTGGAAACATCAACACTTAAGTCAGCCATCATGGTAGTTCACTTTTTTCTCACAAAACAAATAAAGTTTAAAACAATTCAAGACACATCGTGACACATGGCCATCTTGAATTTTGAATAATTTCTGAACTCCGAGCTCCGAGCTCCCAATCGCAAACTACCGATACAGGTTCTGAACACCAGAGACCGCTAGGCGAGCGACATGCGAGCGATCTCTCTTCGGCTCTCTGTCGGAATCTCTCGCTCGCTTTGACGCTTTGTTTTCAATTACAATAAATTAATAAACAACTTTATATTTTTTAATCGTTGCATGTCATTTAATTTGTAATATGCTGAAAATCCTTAAGTAATTTCGCAATTAAATATCTAAAATAAAAAAACATATTTTCATGTAAATGTTATTTTACTGGTTTTGTATAGAGTGTTACCATACAAAACCGTCGCGCTGATATGTTGAATAGCATCACAGAATTTAAAAAGCCGGTTCGGTTGTATTAATCTTTATTTTTTGTCAGTATTAAAGGGGTATGCATTCAAGTATCTATGTATTTAGGGCCTTTTAGGAACAAGATATAATTATATAATAAATTAAATATATATCTACAAGTAATTGATAATTAAAAAGTTATCGGATTATCGATGATCTTTAAACTCGAAATTTTTTAGATAAACGTACGCTTTTTAAGCAATTTGAAGTAGAATGATTGTGATATACTCGGAGAAACAAGTTCTTTTTTCCTAGTAACATACATTTTCAATCTATCTTTACGTTTATTTCGGTTTTGAAATGACAAAATGATCATTTTGTTAACTAACGAATTACACAACTCAAACATGAAATCATTTAGAACGAGTCCCTCGTCAAGCCAAACAACACATTTGATATCGTATATATTTTTTTTTTTTATGAATTTAGTTAATAAGTTAGGATTACAAACGGAATGCGCAGCAGTTAGATATGTATACGATTTATAACATATATTATTAAGATATTTCAAAGTTACCTATATTAAATTTAAAAAATTATGTTGCTACCGACATCGATGGCGTCGCCTCTACCAGAGTATGTCTCAACATTTGTTTTTTTTCGATTGCATTGCTTTTTCTTTTATCTTCACGAATATCGCCTTGCTCTTAGGCCAAACCCATGTGGTGTGTTTCATTCTCACTAGAATTTATGTGCCACATATTTGACTGAGGACTAAATTTGTGTGCTCCACAAATAGTTGTTGCAAGTCTGGGTAGTCTTTAACTCCATTGTTGTGCAATTTATGTAAATTCCCTCTCGATACAAAATTTATGCCAAGCTGTACATGATAATGTCCAACCTGTTATGACTTAATTAAAAACTGCCCAGATTAATTCATGGTAGGACCTATCAGTAAAACAAAAATGTCACGCAGCGATTTTTGAAGTGTGCTATGCTTGGTGTTACCTTGAGAAACAAATTCAGAAATTTTATGGATAGTCACGTATCTAATTTCAAGAATTAAAGTTACCGATATGAATCCGAACCTAGTAAGTTCGGTGGACTGATTGCCACTAAACTAGCCGTAGAGTGACGATAGCGAATTGGTAGACAATAGATAGGCCTCCATCCAGGTCCTAATAGTATAGTATAGCATTTATAGAATTAATACTATACTTCACTATCACACTAGTTTTTATAGGATTAATAGGTAAAATCATCCTGGGTATGGAATATTATATTCCATACAGTGATGTCACGAGCGGTGGCAGGAAAAGGCCCTGGTTTGGTCGTGAATGCGCTGATGCTGTTGAACGCAAACAGGCAGCGTACCGCGCTTGGACCAGGGCTCGCACTCTCCACGACTCTAACGTGGATCACCTGAAGGCAGCGTTCAACCAAGCCACAAAGGTCTGCAAGAGGGCATACTTAAGAGCGGATGCCCAGCGCGTTGCACGGTTCGGCCAGGAGCTCATGGCCCATCCTACGGGCAGTCGTAGCTATTGGCGCCTGGCCAAAGCCGTGCAGTCCAACTTCTGCCAGACCTCGCTGCCCCCTCTGAGATATCCGAATGGATCACTGGCTCATCGGCCGCAAAAGAAAGCAGATCTGCTTGCAAATCTCTTTGCGGCCAACTCCCGAATCGATGACTGCAACGTGATGTTCGTGCGATACTGCAGTCTCTCGATATTCGGCAAGCCAGTGGACCTGACGGCATGCCAGCTGTGGTTCTCAAAAAATGTGCAGCGGAGTTGTCTCCCACACTTACGCGCCTATACCGGACGTCTTACGCTGCAGGCACTGTGCCTGAGGCTTGGAAGGAGGCGAACGTTCAACCTATTCCCAAAAAGGGGGACCGTTCCGAGCCAGGCAACTATCGACTCATAGCTATCACCTCAGTGCTCTCCATGGTGTTCGAGCGGATTATAAACACCCAAATTGTCCGCTACCTGGAGAATCACTCGTTGATCAATGATCGCCAATACGGCTTTCGGGCTAAACGATCAACGGGTGATCTTCTAGCGTTCGTCACGCACCTCTGGGGTGAGGCTATGGACAAGCACGGCGAGTCTTTGGCTGTCAGCCTAGACATAGCCAAAGCTTTCGATAGAGTCTGGCACCGGTCTCTTCTTTCCAAGCTTCCGGCCTATGGCTTGCCCCCTGAACTGTGCACCTGGATTGCAAGTTTCCTGCAGAAGCGTCGTATTCGGGTCCTTTGCGACGGTCACACTTCCAAATTTATGCAGGTCAATGCAGGAGTGCCTTAGGGGTCCGTCTTATCCCCTACGCTCTTTCTTCTGCATATCAATGATATGTTGAATCTCGGCAACATACATTGTTATGCGGACGACAGTACCATGCATGGGCGATATCTCGGACGTCCTGGGGCCAAACAGGCTGAGGTTGAGGGGAAAAGGCAGGATCTTGTCATTGAACTTGACCAGACCTTGAACCGCATCTCTGAATGGGGTGCCAAGAACTTGGTCCAGTTCAACGCCAAGAAGACCCAGGCATGCGCGTTCTCAACAAAAAAGTCTCCGTTCCTTCCCCTCCCTTCTCTGAAGAACACTCCACTGGTGATACGTGACAGCCTCTCCATCTTAGGTATGGATCTTTGCCGCTCCCTTAATCCCAAAACCTACATCGAGAGCGTCATTAGGCAAGCTTCGCGAAAACTCGGAGTTCTGAACAGGGTGAGGCGATTCTTCGCGCCTGGGCAGCTGTGCCTATTGTATAAGGCACAAGTGCGCCCTTGCGTGGACTACTGTTCTCATCTTTGGGATGGCTCCGCGCAGTACTTGCTAGACGCTCTTGACAGGTTACAGCGGCGGGCTGTCCGTATTATCGGAGATCCAGAGGTCACGAGTTCACTGGAACTACTGCAACTCCGTAGGGATATTGCCTCTTTGGCATGTTTCTACAGAATATACCACGGGGAGTGCTCTGAAGAGTTATTCCACCTTATCCCGCCCTCCCCTTTCCTATCCAGAACAACGCGTGCTGGGCTCAGATGCCATCCTTACACGGTGGAGTCGATTAGAGTGCGTACCAACAAGTTTGGGTCCTCATACCTCTGCCGAACGATCAAGGCATGGAATTCTCTGCCAAGAAACGTGTTTCCTTCTTCCATCAATCCTGGGTCCTTTAAGCGGGGCGTGAAAAAGCACCTTCTTAGGCCGTCAAAGTAGAGACCTCAACATCGCCTCGGCTGCTATGAGGATGATGTGGAGGCCACTGCTCTTAGACCACACGACTGCTTACCGTCAGGCGGAGAGTGGTCATATAGAAGAGAAAAAAAAAGAAAAAAAAAACCGATCTAGATGTAACTATATTTAATGCCTGGAAACACCTGTAAGATACAAATTATCGTCGACCACTGAGCACACTTCTAAACGCCATGCTGTTATTAAATGAACTCGCAATGTTTAAATTATTTTCCTACAATTTTTATTGTTATGTTTTCACCTTCAATAAAATTATTACTCACTAAATTTTGGAGATTGTTAAATATCAGTAATGTAGATAAGAATATCATCTAGCTTTGTTTTCGATTACCATTTTGCCAAGTACAACTGAGTCCTTATTTTTATTGTTGGCAACTCAGTAAGATTGTTGTGCTAGGTGGCGCTAGGCGTTTTCTTCTTCCGTCATTCTCATTCGCTGCCTAGTTTTTCTTTTTGCATTTGGTATGTAGGTACATTAGTAGGCTGTTTAAATTTACTCTCGTAATGGCTGCCACGCTAAATATCTAGCTTATTGGTTATGTCATGTACATAGAATCAGTGTCCGGATGTGCAAAGATATAATTTAACAAGTGTGCGGAACAATGATCGCGTGAATGCTTCATAATATCAATCTCCCTGGATCGTTTCCTCTTTCATGTTTCCTTTTTTGGCAATTAAGTTATGGACTCGGCATTTGTGTACTGTACGCAGTAAAAACACTATATGCAGCGTGAAAAGTGTTCGCGTGGACCATATTGAGTGCAAAGTGGTTTGTCAATAGTTAAAATGACGGATAATAGGTCTTCGTCAGCGTTATTCAAGAGAGCGGAGCAGCTGAAGAGATGGGAAGACTCAGATACGAACAAGCAGTCCTCGTCACCCCGGAGGGCATCCAGGATCCAGTTTTCTTCTGGGATCGTGTTCTTGGCGGCTTGTACGTCGGGGGACAAGGACGAGGTGCAACGGTTGCTGAAGCGCGGCGCTGATATCAACACCGCCAATGTCGACGGTCTCACAGCCCTCCATCAGGTAAGTTTCGGTTATTATAACTGTTATTTATTAATTGTGATGTTTCATCACTATAATATAAAGTATCCTCATCTTTTTCTACTAACATTTGTCATAGTTCCAAAATAAATTCCTTAGCCTATTTATTGAACTCATTATGCTTTGCAATTGAATACTATCAATGTCCTTACATTCGAAGAACTTACATATATTTTCAAAACTATCAGACCAAATATCTGTCATCTATGTGAAAGTTTGTAATCAAACTAAAATATCAACAGCCACACATTTTGGAAAAAAAATAGTTTGTCCTTGAAATAAAGGTACTTCTCATCTAGGTTTCAATATAATGAATCAGAATTTGATATCTCATTGTTTACTCATCAATTGTATTTGAATGTCTTGGGCTAATGAGGTGGCTGATAAGCTCTATTAACATTTAAAATTCATGTGATCACATTACAAAGGTAGAAGTGTAAATCTTCCAATTAATTAATTGATGTGATATTGTTGCACTCCAATCTGTCATAGTTATTAGAGGTGTAATATAGCTTTTATTTTTTTGTACATCATAAACATGTTACTGTTAACCTATTAGTTTCCATTTGAAACTATGAATAATTATATTAAAATTAAAAATATTGAACTCGTTACACATTTAATGTTTATGCACTGTTCCAAAATTGATTTTTATATGCCACAATCTCTACATAATTATGTGTATAGTAATAATATACATGATGCCACACAATATTTTTGTGTATTTTACTGGTCAGTACTATAAACTTTCTGAGTGTGCTAAGCGCAAATACAATTAAGATTAGCAAATATATAATACAAAGGTACTCTTAGAATTATATAGTAAATTGACAATAACATTTATTAATAAATTATTGGTTAATGTGGCTCAGAATTATAACACAGCAAGTAGTTATGCATATATAGGGTGTCTAACTTGATGTATAGCCATGTGTACAATTTTTTTTATATTGTCACCTTTTTACCCAGCTGAGTGATGCAAAGGAGGGTAATGAGTTTTATTAATACTATGCAGAAATTCTTACTCAACATTTAAACTTTTGAATCTGTCTTAGGTAGGTACTTAATGTATTTTTTTTATTAAACATACAAAGTATATTGTTATTGCCATATGTAGACAGTGACCTCTGCTTAAATCCTGTGATGAGATGAATAAGTCCAAATTGGGTGGGAGCTGAAGTTTATTTTAACACTGTCTCATCCTAGCTAATCAGCCTATATGGTGCCTGTAAAAAGAAAACATATGTCTCTGTTTCCTTCCTTCACCTCTGTCTGTCCTCGCCATCTTCTTTGGAAACATTGCAATCCTTCATGTTTTTGTGCAACACATTGGTCCTCACTAACATTTAGGTTTAAGTTGAAGGTCAGCACAGAAGGCATGAACCTGTACTGAGGCATGCCATGTTGCGCACCAGTTTGAAGCGCACTTGTTCGAAGAGCACCAATATCCTCATATCGCACCACAGTGGAGAAGTTGACCCAAATGGCGGTCATGTATATTTTAAGTTATCAATCGACAGGCTAGCTAACTAGTAAAACTTCGTAGAAGCAACCACGACTCTATTTTTATTAGTTTTGTAGAAATTTAAAACTCATGAAATATCCATAGAAATGCATTATTTGGTTTAGAACCAAATATATGTGTTTTCGTAAACTTCATTATAGGCATATAAGGTGATTTTAACTACCAGTATAGTTGAACAACATAAAATAACTATGTTGTTACGAGATACTAGCATTTATTGCAAATAAAGAAAAATATTTTGATCTGATAAGTCTCATCATAGTAGAAATTTATTTTTAGGGTAAAATTGTCATTTAATATAAAAACAAAAAATATTAATAATGAAGGACTTCGGAGTTATTGAGTTCGGAATTTTCTGCCTAGGGCTGTTACTTACATTTTCTCAAGAAGTTTGTTCACAAGCTTATTTTGCACACTTTAGTGTAACAGTTTTTGTATGAAAAATAAAGTATTGAATTTGATTTAGCTTTACTTAGGATTTAAAAAATAAAACAAAAATCTACATATTAATTTTTATTTTTGTTTTATCCAGTATATTCGATGAAGAACATTAACTGGTACAATACTTAATAATTAAACGTATATTTACACACAATGATATGTTTTCTTTTAGGTTGAACGGCCTAAGGACCATTTTAAGCGTTTATTGGACGATTTATCAAATTGGGATAAACTGCGAACATGTACTTTTGGTGTAAATCTTTTCCTGATATTTTTTGGCTATGGTTTTAGCAACTCGTACAAATGAAACTATTACTTGAACATACTATTAACAATTAGAAAACAACTTTTTAAACAATAACCTCAAGAAATGAGGCAGCATGGAAATAGATTGCGGAGTCCTAGATATTTTTCAGTGAAAGATATATTGTAATATTAAATAAATATTTTTTCCAAAAACATAATTCTAATTGTCAAAATATATGGTCAGTGTTATTCTATATCACCAGTAGAACGCGTGGTTAAAACGAATTACACGATTCCAAAATCATGATATCTCTACTATGATAATACCAGGGAGATATAAAATAGAATGTGGAAATCAAATAAACCTTAATAACTCTTTCTATATCCCATATAAAGCACTTTAATTTTGTATATAGTTAGATATTGCTTTATTACAATAATAAAATAAATTATTGGCAACAAAACATCATTATTTACAGATGTACAAATAAAATATATTTTTTTTATTACTACATCTAAAGTTTAAATTTCTCCAAAACTAATAAAAAAAGAGACATGGTTGCTTATCTGAAGTTTTACTACTTAGCTAGACCTATCGACTGAAAACATAAAATATACATGACCGCTTTTTGGGTAAAATTCTACACTGCGCCCGCCTGGTGCGTAAATTTTAAAATATTAATTTTCTATTCTACTTTGCGCAAAGTAGAATAGAAAATTAATAATTTTCATTATTGTACAAAAATGTTTATTAAACAGGGCTGGGCTCTTAGCACTTATTGCTTACTGCAGAATGAGATTTATATTTATAATCCTTAAATTAATATTTATTTTAATCATAATTCTATGTTGTAATTACAAAATATGGAAAATGTTATGGGTTGTTATTCAGTGGATATTAATTTGTGTACTTGTAAATATGGCAGATTTGCATTATACCTCATTGTAATACAAATCAAATGTTATGAACATTAAAAAAGAAAATGTATCAGCATATATGACACAATGCATAGAAGCTGATTAGTGCAGTTTGTAACATATTACTAACTACTGAATCAAATTCTGTGTGTAGTGTCTGAGTGTAATTAATATTTATTTTAATCATAATTCTATGTTGTTATTACAAAATATGGAAAATGTTATGGGTTGTTATTCAGTGGATATTAATTTGTGAACTTGTAAATATGGCAGATTTGCATTATACCTCATTGTAATACAAATCAAATGTTACGAACATTAAAAAAAGAAAATGTATCAGCATGTATGACACAATGCATAGAAGCTGATTAGTGCAGTTTGTAACATATTACTAACTACTGAATCAAATTCTGTGTGTAGTGTCTGAGTGTAAGTTATTATAATATTATAATAGTATATAGACTCACACCTATTTTCTGGCAAACTAGGTGGCGAATATGAAGTTGCATTTGCTATAGTTGAATATGTATTTTGCTTCATTAATTAGTTTCATTTGTCATTCTCATTCTTAAGTTTATTTAACCTAGCCTTACTTGAAAATGTGTTTCAGCGATTTCTTATTAATTTTATTTGGAATATTTATTTTAGTGTCTCTCTCTAGTTGCACCTTGGTTCCACATAGAAGGATGAAATTGACAGCAGTTAGGTCTCTTACAATCTTATAGTGCCAGACCTTGTCTTGACTGGCACTTATGGGCATTGTATGCAAGATCTTAAATGATGTATTAGCAAAATGAACAAAAGTTAAAAAGTTACTTATGTTCTTCTCCATGATTTAAGCCATTTGAAATTGTTCCGTTCATTCATATTAGTGGTTCAACCATGAAAATATTATATGATAAACTCAAATGTTTTCTTTTAAATATTAGTTTATATATATATATATATATATATATATATATATATATATATATATATATATATATAATCTAGAAACGTAAGGGCGCTGAACTGACGATATTGAATAAATATTATTTTTATTTTAAGGAATTTGCTTCTTTTGACTTTGAGGGTAAATATGAATAAAATATATTTGTTACAAAATATGTTAGCTTACCTGAGAAGCAATAGTCATTTTAGTTTATACAAAGTTACCTACTAACCAAATCCAATAAATTTGAGGTCAATGTGAAACAGCCAACAAACATAATTACAATTACTTGTTACAAATTTTTGTAATGTATTTGTCTTATATTACATAATTACACAGCAATAGTTGGTTACAGGAAAGCTTTGTTTCACACCAACATTGCATTGGTTGGATTCAATTGCTAGATACACTAAACAGGATTCATATTTTAACCTAACATCACAAGTCTATGTATTTCCTATGATGACACCTTTAAGTATTTGTTCATCGGAACTGCTACACTAGTTCTTAAATTGACTTAAAGTTATTTATGAAATACACTAAACTGCTAAGTACATTTTTATAGAAATAATGCTCTAGTATATATATTTTATATGTTATTCAAAGTATATAACCAGATTTAAAATTTAAAAATATAGACTATTCACATATAGAGAAATGCATTTGTTCCGAGTCCTATTTATTGAAGAGTTATAATTACTCTGCATTTTATACATTCAATAACCTTAGACGCAATAAAGGAATTTAATTAGTTCATATGTATATACAAAATTCTTTAAAACATTTGCAAATTATGAAGTGCAATAAGTTTCATGTGGCTATGTTATAAAACTATCTTATTATCACAATTGTACTAATACTTATAGCCACACTTTATTTGTGTCTGAGGGATGATTGGTCCCATTCAATTAATCTGGCTGCTTACCAAAAGTTTGGAAAGTTCCCTAAGTATGATATATAAAAATTAAGACATGGGAATATAAGTAAAGTAACAATATATTAATAGGAGTTTTAAAAAAGCGTCTGGTAAAAGTTACCGCCGATGGAAATTGTCTGGCAATATTGATTATTAATTTTAAACAATGTTTTCTAAAATATACATAAAAGTCAGCACTGAGTATTATATTTACCTGCCTCTATCACTTGGTAACGGACAAATGGCCGCCGGCCCAGGCTAGAAGGTATGCATACATTCAAAGTACATGCTAACACTACTTTATCTCATACATTTTATTTCTGAGAAAATATATAATGTCTGGCGGCCCTGAGATCTTGGACTATCATTCCTTAGTTTTATTGTTATCTATTCTCTTAGAAAGAATTTTCTCAGTATTGGTAAGTTTCTAATCTGTTTTAATATATCAATCAATTTGGTAAATGCTTTCTTAAATGAATTAGTAATTATTTATACTGATTTTTAATACCTGCTTAATTCCTTGCACGTATACGCAGTGCTTTAAGTGATCATTCGGTTACTGCCTGTGCGCCGAAAGCAGGGATGTTGCGAATGCAGATTTTTAGACATCCGCGGAAGCGGATGCAGGTACGGATATTTGAGAATCACATCCGCGGATGCGGATGTCCAAATCGATGCTGAAGGTCCGAAATTGCGGATGCGGATGTTGATGAAAATTGTTCATCTTATTTAATAAAACGTATCTAATATCACCGCCTTCGCAGGTTCAAGCCTGTTTTGCAATGGTTCATAAATTAAACACGTACTACTGAATAACTGATTTCTTATTGGATCCGCATTAACATCTGCGTTGATTATTGTGGATGCGGATGCAAATAGCCAAATCGATGCGGAAGCTCCCCAATTACGGATGCGGTTGCGAATATTCGCAACATCCCTGGCCGAAAGTTGTCGATTTGATTTTCAAAAAATTATATGATTCACAAATAGTTATTTGAAGTCAGGATGTTCTTTGTATAATTTGTTTAAATGTTTGATATGACGCCTGCGACACTGCAGCAATTCGTAGCAGAGGGTACATTTTCTTTACAATAATTAATTTATATTATATTTACTATCTTTGTGTATTGTATAAACTAAAAGCTGGTAGTTAAATGCGCGATGCAATAACATGAAATGGTATTATAAGAAATTTAATTTTCTATAAATATATCTATGTGTGGTGGTTTATATCATACTAAGAATATGTATTTTTATTCTTCCTAAATATTTGCAAAGTAAAGTCTGAACAAAGTGCAATATTAGCAATCACGTATGGAAAAATGCCGGCCAGGTATGGGTCAGACTCGTCCGGCGCAAACTTGGCCGGGAGTTAATTTCAGTTTAGCGTTTGCTTTAAATTCTTCAAAGTTTGCAGCTTTTATGCGAAATTAATATTAACTAGCGATCGCCAAGAGGTAGAATTTGATCGTTATTAAAGTTTTATTGTCTATAACTTAATACCCTTAAAATCACTTTTCATTTAGTCACTTACTCCACCATACATATGTATGTAACCATAGTTACGAAGCATTCTACGAAGTCAACCGAACAATGCCGAAATACTACGAACGCGATTCGACTGCTTGTGTAAAATGCATGGTTATGTGCGTGTAGTGCTTTTTCATTAATTTAATGTATTTTAAATGCATATTTAAAAAAAATATTGGACTTCGCCACTCCTTCTCCATATAAACTTTAACTGTGTCAAATTTCATACTCCTCCATCCGCGCAATTTTCGTAAAAAGGGGTACAAAGTTTTTGCTTCACGTATTAATATACAGATTTTAACGGAAAACAAACAAAAATCCGCAGTATACAGGATTTTATAAGACGACTTTACATATTTTCATTAAGTATTATATTCTATCACATTTACATAAACAACACCATCTAGCCCAAACTAAGCAGGACTTGTACTATGGGTACTAGACAATGGATAAACATACATATAAATACGATTTTTTTCGTAAACACCCTGACCAAGACATATATCCATGTTCATGCCCACAAATGTTTGACTTGTGCGGGAATCGAACCCGCGACCTCAGGCGTGGCAATCGGTTACACTAACCACTACGTCGTGGTAGCCGCCATATTGTGGATCAACGAACGACTGATGTTTTGGCCGACTACTTTTACTTTTTAAAAGATATTCGTTGAAGATAGGACAAACAGACACAGGTCATAGGCTTGCATGGGGACTTTCGCGGCATCAGCACCTATTCTGGCACATTTATGCATTTCTCCAGAAATGAATTTCAGACATTTTATGTTATTCAAAAAAGATTAATACTACTTCCTCTGTATACATTTTGTATTTGCTCAGCATAAGTTTTTTAAAACTGTATTAATGTCTAGTTTTATTTTTATTTCATTAATTCTTCATCATATCAGACGTTTACCATTGCGTGTTAAATTACGACTAGGATTGAGTGGTCGACATTGACTAGAATAATTTGTTGGAAGTTCGTTGTCGCACGCTAATTCTCGATTATGAAATCTTCTAATTCGTATTATTTGGTTGGACAAAACTAGCTTTGAACATTTCACATAAATATATTTAATATTATTCATGCTAATACATGTATGTGTACCTCCTTATTCAAATAACCATTATTCGAAACTATCTGTTCAAAATGTTTCGCGAAACATTTTAATCGATGCATTTCTAATTGACTTCCGCAAATCGTTGCGTTCGAATAGAACGCGGCATACCGAGTCACGTGTGTCGGTTTAGCACTCGGAATAACTTTCGATTGTTTCGAACTAACAACGTCACTGTACAGAATTAGAATCTGACTGTCTACAACACTACCTCGCATTTCACACAGTACATGGTCGGTTTGATTTGACGCGACACATCCGTTCGCATTAGTAACGCAGCAATGTAAAGCTAAGGAATAGAGATTTTCAATAACGTAATTTCTGTTTTTAGTACTTTAGAAATGCTTTTTAAATACGTAATTAAAATTTGATAATATCAAAAATTATACGTGTTTGATTTCATTGTTGTCCTAAGGGTCTTTTGACTGGAATTGAAAAGAGAGCTATTAATGTAATCTAAGGTCGTAGGGCTGTGACGCCTACGCATAAGATTTGTCTAATAACATAGTCAGTGACCGCAGGAAGATATTAACAAGTTTTAATGGAGACAATTAAGGTTTCTTCTATATTAGGTGAAGAGAGGTGGGGATCTGTTTAATGCGCACTGTATATTTGTATTTTGAAGAGCATATTTAAAGAAATAATGGCATGTGGTTGAATTTCTATTATTATGTTCTGCTTGAGATAATATAATATTATAGAAATTATGTGTAGATTTCTTTACTTGCTGCCAGTAACTAAAATTGTGAAAATGTGTAGTATGAACGTATTCTATTTTCTTAATTTATGTTCAAATATATAGGCAGCAATTATTGACAATAGTTTACAGAAAGGTGTGTTTCTGGCAAGGTGGAACGCATGGCGTTCGAGTCTTTTAATGAACATAATTAACGTACGAAATGCTGGAGTAGGATCGGAGTTCCTATGCATTTTACAAATTAATGGAATATATTTCTTCACGATTTGGTAGGAAAGACATAGGTACTGATTGACACTTTTTTTTACTTATGTGTAGTAAGTGATATTTGAGGAACCACGATTAAGCGAATTAAGTTAAATGAAATAAAAGTCTTGTTGTCTGCAGGTGTATACTTACTATTAAGTATCTTTATAATATCTCGAAGTCCCTATGAAAAAACGAATATTCAATATTTCATTGCAAATATGTTTATTATGAATAATTTTATTTATTTAAAAGTCTGCAGAATGTTAGAAGACATAATTTAAATGTTCTTAACCTTCATTAGTACCTGTAACACGGCAGTAATAACACTGCAGTGGCAACCATCTTTCAGAACGTCATTATAGCATGCGGAAAAACGAAACAAAACTTTACACTCTGTCTCATTCTCGTGCTTGCAATGCTTTATGACAAAGTGGTAAGGGCCCTTGGTGCTAAAAATTATAGTAGTTAAAATCGTAGTTAAACATTTTGTAATAAGCCTATAGTCGATGTTAGTGTATTATATTTTTATTAATTTTAAACGTGACATTAATTATGCTGTTATTTAAATCTAACCGTAACTGTAATCTTTATTGACGGATCTAAGGTAATCCTAAGATATATCCTATCCTGGCAGTATTAAAATTATTTCTTGTGTATTAGAGAATGGAAAATCTTACAAACGTATGTTTTTACTATCAACCTTTGTTTCACCTAAAAACATTGACTATCTCTAAATCTTTACCCTTAAAAAGTGTTACTTCGTAATCTAAATAAAAAAAAGGGTTACTTTGACTTGATGACTATGACTTGATTACAGGCTACTACAGTGGTAGCTAATAGATTTGCAATGATGGAAAATTGTGATGATAGATTATAGGCTTGCATCATGCAGACTATCATGAGGACTAGAGTCAGTAAGTCTATAGTCATAAAAAGCCAATGAGCCCTATTCAATTGCTGTTTAAATTTTCTCATTGTTATTCAATTCGACATAAGATAAAATATAGACAACTGATTAATATTTAACCAATTCAGAATATTATAGTATATGAATTTTATCTTATATAGATATCCATCTAATAGAGGGTCAATGGCTTGTGGCTAAATGTCTAGTTCGGTTGATTTACTCGGCGAAGTTGCTGCAATTAGAATGGTTGCTGGTTAAATAACTACAAATTAAAAATTTAAAAACCCCCGACACATATCGAGGGAGTTGTGAAAAAAAATGTATTTCGCCATTTTATGGTGGCGGCCATCTTGGATTTGCAATTTATCATAGTGTATAGTATTCTACTAGTCAAGCCCTTTCATTTGATACCCATATTGGGAGAGTTGTGAAAAAATATGTAATCCGCCATTTTGTGGCGGCTGCCATCTTGGACCGATTTTCATCAAACATAACTAAGAACACTCTCGACTAATTCACCTTTCAAATAAAAAAAACAAAATTAAAATCGGTTCATCCGTTCGGGAGCTACGATGCCACAGACACACACACACACACACACACACACACACACACACACACACACACACACACACACACACACACACACACACACACACAGACACGTCAAACTTATAACACCCCGTCGTTTTTGCGTCGGGGGTTAATAAAAGAGACCTTCTTCTTTCTAGGAATATGTATTTGAAGAAAATTGTGTCTTGAATGTGAGTTAAAACTATTCACATTCAGATTACTGCCCTGTTCGTCGACGTATTAGCGAAACAAAATAACAGAAAGAAATTAAATGCGATACTGATTTAATATTATTATTCTTTGATAGCAATAATAAAAATATTCCAAGACCATGTCTCAAGAATCACATTGGAATCATTATACATTAATTGCAATCGATGAGTTCACGGATGATATGAACGGAAGTCGCCACAACCTACTTGAAGCTTGACATTAATGTCGCACATCAATTTATGTATCCTCTACGAGTAATATCTACGGTCGATATTTAGATTAGATATGTTAACAGTGTCATGAAGTCTGCTAAAAATATACAATATATTTTTCTCAACACTTCCCGAGGTTCCCGTGGAACCACGGAAAGTAGATTGGCAATAAATACATAAAACAATGTTTCTTCGAAGTCTATATTATGAGCGACCCCTTGTATTATCATAACTCATAATAACAGATATACCGAATGCATTTGTTTATCTTAGTGTTTATGTTTAATTTAGGACATCAAAACTGACACTCTAAACAAATAGAATTTTAACTTCAGGAGTCTAATACAAATAATCGATTTTCATATCTATAGTCAAATGCAATTAAGAAACATACAACTATATACCACTATGTACCATATAATATGTATGGATGCTAAACTAATTGTGTGTCTCTGTCTTCTATTACTCTTGCACCATTTCTGAAGCATTTATAAGAAGTATATGGAGAAAATAACATACCTAAGACCAAAAATAATAATACAGTATCGTGGTTACTTAAAATAAATTATAAAAGGCTTTTATTTTATAATGGTAGTGGATGTGCTTACTTTCTTATGTTGTCTATTGTCAGGGCCTGTAATGAGGGCCGAAGACAGCTCTTGACCTTTCAAGATCTTTTGTGTCTGTCTTACGTAGGGGCACGTGTATTACAGTCAATTGTTAGTATATCAAAACTAAAATTCCTTGCGCTTTATTATTCAGTCTAGACAGTAAATTAGATGGCTATTTTGTCTTCTTCTCCCTAGCCTTTATTATTCCCAAGTCACTCGGAGTCGGCTTTTCTGGTCTAACCGGATTTGATTGGATATCAGTTTTTACACGGAGCGGCTGCCACCTGACCTCCGCAACCCGAAGACTAACGATATCCTAAGGCTAGACCCGTGTCAGGATATTATAGGGCACTGACTTCCCAATAACGACTGCCATAGATGTTCATGGCAACCGGGACCGACGGCTTAACGTGCTCTCCGAGGCACGAAGCAAGCGATAATTGTCAATCAATACGCACATAATTTCGAAAAGTCATATAACTTCTGAAAGTCAGAGGTGCGCGACGTGGGTTCGAACCCGAGACCCTCTGCATTGCAGTTTGTTGGTCTCCCCACTGAGCTATCGTTGCTTAGATGGCTATTTTGTAATATATATAAAACAGATACGTTCTCAGTAAATAAAATTATTACGCGGGTCATGTAAACATATAATGGAGTTTAACCCTTACAAGGTGGTCTTGTTTAACTGTTTGTTTGAGCATAATATGTAATATAATATTAGATTTTAATTTTACACGAAAAAATATAAATCTAAAAATAATTGGAACCGTATTACTTGTGTTTTTATTTGATGTTTACACTTTGCCTATGTATTTATAGCATATAAAAAAGGAATAAGTAAATAAAGTAACTATTCCACCATGGACGATATCAGACATAAAACTCATTAGCTATTTTGCTAAATTGAATGAATTGAAATCTGGATTTTTAAATATGCGTTAAATATCAGATAAGTATTATTTTGCCAATATTATGGCAAAAACATTATGTTGTGTTGCCTAATTTTCCACCTATTTCTAATATAGTGTTTTAAATGCGTGTGGCTGGCGATGATCTAAACATACCCTGCGCAAGTGTCTCATCCCTCTCAACCTGCTATTTTAACCGCCTTGTGTTCAGGAACACACCCATTGATTCTTTCCAGCCAAGCCAACATTAAATGATTAAAGAATCCAATCCAACCAAAATATTGACAGTAGCGTCGATGTTTCCGTAAATACGATTGTTGGTTACAAGAACCAATAATATGCATTGTTTTAGTTCGCGTCAAAAGGCGATCAAAGTTTTATTGTGTTCCCAGAACTGTTATAAAAACGCCCTGTCTGAAACGCATACCGTGTTATTAAACCTGATACCTGTCTGTCACGTAATCCTTTAATAGGTTTGTTACCAACCGTTAAAAGGCTGGACAACTTAGTACCTATAATTGTGTATAATTGATATTCTTTGGAACCTTTGGGTTTTACCCATGGGGTAGCAGCAGTTTAACAAATGTCGCGCCTACTGATTGGTAGTATTATGTTGTAAAATTTCATTATTGGTACACACGGCTACACATCAAGTTAGACACCCTATATATGCATAACTACGATACATACAAAATACAGAATTGTCGGCAAGGGATAGTACATAGTGGTGTCGATGTAATGCTGAGGATAGAGCGTAACAAAAATATAACGCACTCTCTCGCACGATTCGCAGCGTTCAACTTCTAATAGTTCAAAGTCCTCTCTGTGTGTTAATGCCTATTTAATTTTGATTGATTCAGGACAAATACGTGTTATTGAGTTTTTATACTAGATTAGATAATGAGTACGGGTCATATGCATCTCCTTTATTCGTGTTTTATATAATATATATACACATTCTTGCATGATTTTCACAAAGACCAGATTTAGGTCGACGAGGTTATCAAATGGGATTTAAACAATAAAAGTATCATCGTTTATAGCAAATCGTAAAAAGTTATTTAGAAATGGTTTGTTTTTAGAGATCAGGATACCTAAAACTTAAGAATTGTTTTATTATCAATTATATTTGATGAAAGACGCTGGCGCATGTGACTTGTGTGTGCGTCGTCAACGATGACCTCTTACTCATATGTAAATAGTTATGGTGTTTATTGTGTACCTAGAGTGTAAGAGAAATTTGTAAATCTTTTATGAGCAATAAACTTATTATTATGTTAATAATAGCTGCATATAGCCAAAATATGGCGACCTGCAGTCTTCATTAAATAAAAAAGGCAAGTAACAATATTTCGTGTTAGTATCGCATTGATACATCGGCGATCAATTGTCATAGCAATTCGTTCAATAATCACGTTGATTGTAATTGATTATTTCGCGATATCGTCAGACGCGACCGCCACTTAAAACGAAATATAACAACTATTATGTTGTTCATCTCATAGAAAGCAACATTTCAAAAAATTTCTTTGGATATATGGGTACTCCACTCCGTATGAGGTCGCTAAGTTAATCAGGTCGCAAGTCCAACTTTGGGATACTGGTAGGCTACTTATACTTAAGCTTTGGCTATGAAACAACATACTTTAAAAGTATACAAATAACTGTAATCTAGTTCGTCTGGAATGTAACTCTAATATTTTACTGAAAAGTTATGTAGGAATAAAACTGATTGTTTTTATACCTCATAAACCCGGTTTTACTTACTTTACGTATGTGTTTTCTTTACTGAATATCTTGTGTAGACTAAATCCAAAAATACAATTTTGGATTCTAGTCATCACGTCATTTAACTGTGTATTTTTATATACATAGAAACGTAAACACATTTGAAATATGTGTAGACTTTGATTCGGTTCGACATTTCCCAAAGACTCCTACGCTTTCCTATTGTTAGAATGAAATATGGTTATACTGCTATAACGCTATTTAAATTCGGGCTATGTGTCAGCATATAATATAAAAAAGAAATATATATTTTTGACAAGTAACACGTATACATTCTCGCTTATAACTGTGATTTTGCTGAAACAAGGTATAAGATGCGATCTTTTGTTACACAGGTCGCATTCAATCAACTATTTGTTGGTTTCCTGCACAAGAAAGAGCTTCTTAAGGAGTTCGTGTGCTGCTAGTTTCATTTTAACAATTATGCACTGAAAATGCAGCACATTCCGTTTAGAAAAATCGCCTTCTCTCGAATTTTCCTGGTGACGCAAGTGCAGAAACGGTTCAGGGAACACAATAACTACGGTGGAAAATGCCAGGTGGTGCCAGATATGGAGGCAATTGCAACAGTTTTTAACTACACTGCTACTAGGTCTCGAAATTAGATCTGTTGTTTTCACTATCTATTATACATTTCATAGTTATATGTATAAATTCTATCTACTTATTACGGGTTTTAATGGCGCTGGAATACCTAAGGATTCTCCACAATGTTCTCGATAGTTTGTCAACTAACAGTTGAGTAGCGTGTTGTCCTAATCTCACTCAATCGGGGAGGAAGGAAGGAGGAAAACTATTATACAGTGCAAATATATGTAGTACAAATTCGCATACAGTAGCCACGCATTTCTCTTTCAAAGCCACACCACCATGAATGTGACGTACATAAAACTGAACATACTATTCTTAACCCGATTTACTAGTACAGGCATTGCATCAGAGCTTGCCGTTGACGCATGGGAATACGATACTAACTGAACAGTGTGGCGTATGCGCGTATAACGTAGTTATAAAGGTCGTAACATAGTGAATATTAGGTGGTTTCATTTAAAATATACGGAGTATTTTGTAGCTTTCAATGGGCGTGAAACCTGAAGGTTTCTTTCGTCATATATTCGTAGGTTTTTCATGGTTAACTTTTATCCAATCCGATTGGAAACTAAAAATCGGCAACTACGTCTATGCATATGTCAACACCAAACAAACTATTTTTAATTATTTAACAGTCTTGAATGCTTCGAAGCTTATATTTCAAGAATTGTTCATGCTCTAATAATTGGGTCAGTATCACATATATGATATTTTGATATTTATACACTAGTCCATCTTCGTTTGTATAAGCTTAGGCTGAAACTAGAACATATTTCTGTTGCAACAAAATTAGAGCAAATAAAGTCTGTAGACTTAAATGTGAAAACATGTATCCAGTACCAGTTTAAAAACCGAACCGTGCACCATTGAGTATAATGATATGTGAAATTTATCTTTAATTAATTTAATTCAGCAAGGCCATCTTGCCAGATATTTTCGGTCAAAATGAACTTTTATTTACTTACACATGTAATACGATTATCCTTTATTCAAACAGTTTAACAATGTAACAGTCCTCATCGAAAACAGTAATAGATAATAAGGCCAGGTTAAATTTAGCGTCTATTTTTCTTGCTTGGCGCGTTATACCGCAATATGTACCTAATTGTACCGGAGTTTCTTCTTAACTGCTTGCTAATATCTCCAACGTTTTTAACGCTTCCAGTACACTGACGCGTTAATGGATGCTTCCGTCTGCTATACCGTTGTACTAGAAATAACGAACTTCGGACATTTAAAATATTAAATGAGGTAATACTTGAAGAGTATTTGGCAGCTTTAGTTGTATTTTTTTATAAATTTATTTTTGTTTTTATACATAAGTGTGACGATCGTATCGACATTGTTCGCTTCGTGACAGTTTTATTAGTTCGTTATCAGCCAACCGTTGTTTCAATTCTAATTCAGTTTCTACCAAACACTTTGATATGTATATAATTGAATATAATTCTATAGAAACACCAAGTCGTTTCTAATTGTTTCTTTGTTCTATTTTATTATCTAATAGTTCATACATCTAGAGGAAGAAAGGAGAACGTCTCACTGCTATCTATTAAATTAAACCGGTTAATGACAATATACCCGATATAGGGATATTGTCGTCCTCTGCTTTCATCGCAACTTATTTTCCAGGCCGTATAAGTAAGACTTTCAACTGCGTAACCATGTCAAAGGCATACAGCAGTTGTAGTAGTATTACTAACTTCGGTACGACACAAGTACCCGCTTCCGTTAATCTACTCTAATTATTAAGCCCTTGCACATCCTTTCATCTTGCCAGAATTAAAATGACGACTGTCTCAAAATTAGGTTACTACATCTGCTGAGCAAAATTCACTGCTGTGTTATGTGACAGTCGAGATTTATTATTTAGTATTGGTTGCCGGGTTGGCAGAGTCTCGGCGCCCGTCAGACGACAGCCTAATGCTAAATGTGTATGACGGCTCTAGTATTGTGATGCTTCAAAGCTGAAATTATTATTAAGCGTAACATGGTAAAAGCTAGGAAGCATTGGCGCAGTTACTGATGATTAGGGAAATTATAACAATTATACAATTTTATTTTTAATTAAATTTATTAGGTCATATGATTTAGATAAGTACTTATCAAATACAAGATGCCTGCTGTCAGCCAGCGTCTATTTTCCTTTTATTTTAAAACAAAAGTGCGAAACTTAGATTTAATGCACAGCACTTATCACATGCATTACCAAATGTCCGAATTCAAAATCTATGCACCTAATAGTTAACTCGGCGGCTGGGCAAACAGAAGCTTACTTTCCAAACGTTAAATAAAACACATAGATACTGACTTTCGCACGAATAACGTTGCCTGCTGGGTAGCAGTATTAATCTCAAATAAGGTTATGTTGTGCAGGTTCCGACTGCACTATTCATTGAACACGCGGCAAACATTGCGCAATGCGCATTATTCTCCGGAAAGTATTCTCATATTGATATAAAGTTCTGACAATAATGTTTTCATAAAATGGAATCCTCGCTGTAATGGAAATGAATGTGCTGTTTTCAGGGCAACGCACAATTTCAGTTTACTGTATTTCATGCAAAGTTTGTAGCATATAGGCTTTGTTTTTGGAATAATAATGTAACGTGTAACGCTGGCCACTTTTATTTTATTGCGTTATTTTAACTCCTAAATTTGAATGACCCTGAATTTCATACATGGTTAAAAATATGTGGTCGCTATGATGCGATGAACTAGATACAGTTTGAAAGTATTAGAAACAAGGAACTGTACAAAAGGAATAGTAGAGGCTAAAACGAAGTTTTTTTTGAGTTATTAGACTTTTCTTATAAGAAGCTTCACAGCAGCATGCACTAACAGGAGAACCGTAAAATACAACACCTTTTTAAAAAAATAATATTGCGTATCCTTTGAGAAGTAGGATCGACCTTAGGACGTTGACGGTCATAAATAAAATAGATAAATGAGCAATTTGAAAAAAATGGGCTTTGCTGCTCAGAAAGCTTCGCGTCTGCGCCAGAGTTTCTTTTTCAATTTATTTTCTTGTAGGTAGAATATTGTAGGCGAATCGTTTGCACATACAATCGCGACCCCGCCGAGGTTTCGGCCCGCCGCACTGTGGGCTGAAAATCGACCTCCATAGACATAGAAATGAAAGTTGCTAGATGTTCGTTTTGTTGACGGATATGACTTCTATTAGCTATTATACACATAACAATGTCATCTGAGCTAACTCCGCACAAAAATGAATTTATTATAAGGTTTTTTCGAAAAAAATGTATGGAGCTAGCATGAAAAATCTGAATATCTCTGAACTTGCAAGGAAAACCGTAATATCCTCAGAGATGGTTATAGGACTAATTATTTGTGATTTTTTGACATACTTCATATAACGGTACCTGCGGTAGATTTATTTTAAAAAATCATCTTATTTTTAATTAATTTTTTTTAACATTAAACGATTTGTTTTGGTGTATAAGTAAAGAAACAACACGTTATATGCATATAATACTAAATCTTCGCCAGTTATTTGTTAAAATATCAAGAAAATTATTTTTGCCTAACATAGTATATATGTTTTAAAACAGTTAATTGGATACCATTACTGAACTTTGCATACAGGTAAACTACTGAATAATAAATTAGCCTTCTAATGAGTTCTGAATAAGAGATTAAGTGATTTGCAATGTCGCACAATGGTAACTACGGATTACACTAATTAAATTCTTACAGGTAAGTACATAAGTAACTTAAATAGTTAATTAGATATGTTACGAGTTCTAAGAAATATTTTCGACAACTGTCTAATGAGGTCGTTAACTAATGTTGGACTGAAATATAAAATGGTTAACATTTTGCATCATAATTTAGTTTATTCTAAGCTTTGTTACCCCTAACATATCACTGTGAAATTTTATAATGGAAAGTTTAAATACCAATTTAGACCTATTCGTTCTTCTAAAATGTAAGAGTACTTCATTTGATCATGAGGTATTGTTTAGTGAAGTTATATCCCGCCTAGACGTTTGTCTTTCCGTTGAAGATCAAGTGACTCTAAAAGAATTTTGTCGGAGATTTGTACGAGCTGCATCACAAAGGTGGCAAAAATCTCACCGAATTCTTGATACTTTTAGAAAACAATACGAAATTTGGCTGCAAGCAACTATCGATTGGCCAAGTTGTATAAATTTAGTCGCTCAAGAACCAACTGTTGCTGAGGGATCAAGATCAATCTCTCCAGAACCCTCAACATCATACTCTGTTGGTACAATGACAAAGAGGTCACGAAAACCATTCGAAGATCTGGAAAGCAAACAGAAGAAGAGAAGATCTGATGAGCATAAAACTGACAATCCCAGTGAATTGGCATATACAGCAGCAGCGCGTTTTAAGGAAGAAGGTTGTGAGGATATCGCATCTGTAATCGAATATATGCTGAAACATCCTGAAGCAGCCTCTAAAATTAAGGAAACGCTTAAGCAACCGGTGAAAACTATCTTATTTACACCAGAAAAAGCACTTGGATTACTCCTTTCATTAAAATTATCAAAGTGGCAATACATCACTTTACGAGAGTCAGCTATTCGGGAAGGTAGAAAGGATATTTATCCATCCTACTATAAAGTGCAACAAACCAAGCTGGCATGCTATCCTCCGAAGCAATCAGTGTTAGTGACCGATTCATCGGCAAGAATAACCCTTCAAGCTTTACTCGACATTACGGTCAAAAGAATCCTCCAAAGTTTTCCTAACGATGATGTGCAAAATAAGGATTTAAAATTGATATCTAAATGGGGTTTCGATGGTGCGTCAAACCAAAGCCGATACAAGCAGAAAATGGATAGCGATCAAGACGATTCAAGTATTTTCATGACTTCCTTGGTGCCACTAAAACTGACTGATGGAGACAATACTTTGTGGATGAACCCAAAACCAGGCTCAGCAATGTATTGTCGTCCAGTTCAATTTACTTTTGTGAAGGAAAGCGAAGCAGTAGTCATCGAACACAAACGACGAATGGATGAAGAAATTAAGGCTCTCATTCCTACAGAGTGCAATAATAGAAACAGGGTGAATCATCACCTAATGATGACAATGATCGATGGTAAAGTCTGCACGTATTTGTCTCAAGCCAGATCAAGTTCATCATGCTATTTGTGTCTGGCAAAACCGACAGAAATGAACCGTTTGAGTGTAGTAACAGCAAAGACCGTATCTTCTGATATATACGAGTTTGGATTGTCATCTCTACACGCCCGTATAAATTGTATGGAATGTTTACTACATATTTCGTATAGACTAGATTTTAAAGAGTGGGCTGCGAGAGGTAACGAGCACAAAGAAATGCTAAGTAAGAGAAAAAAGATTATTCAAGACAAATTTAAAGACGAATTAAATCTATTGATTGACATTGTTAAACAAGGTTTCGGAACTACTAATGACGGCAACACTGCAAGAAAGTTTTTCAAATTTCCCCATAAAACTGCAGCCATTATTGGGTTGGACGAAGAACTAATAAGAAGATTTGCTGTGATTTTACAGGCAATAACTTCCGGGGAAAAAGTAGATATAATTAAATTTAAAGATTATGCCTTCAAAACAGCAGAGAGGTACGTGGAATTATATGACTGGTACTATATGTCATCAACCGTCCACAAATTACTTATACACGGGGCAGACATAATCGAGAAGAATGATGTTGTACCCATAGGAAGTCTCTCGGAAGAAGCATCCGAGTCTCGCAATAAAGATTTTAGGAGGTTTCGGGAACATAATTCGCAGAAAAAGAGCAGGCAAGATTCGAATCATGATATCCTTAATATGTTAGTTGTTTCTTCGGATCCTTTTATAAATGTACAAAGGCCCAAGTTAGATGCCAAGAAAAAGGAGGATTTATTTCCTGAAACCCTCAATTTAATTCAGTTTCAAGAAACTGACTTTGAGTTTCTAGGCAATCTAGATTCTGATTCAGAAATCGACGAGAGTGATAAGGAAAACTAGAAACTTTTTGTGCTTTTAATTATAATTCTATTCAATGTAATTTTTTCATGATCTTTCGTTATTTAGCTTTGGTACGTAACTATGTTTTGCAATTGATTTATTTTTAAATATTTTATATTACTATTCTTGTACCTATTTATATTTTTGCATACTTTTGTACCTATGTTTTGTTTTATATAAATTTTATCAACTATTAAAAAATACCTTTTTAATTTATTTTTCTTTTTATTTAATGCCTATTATTAGCGTTAATAAAATAACTAACTTATCGATTGATCTTTACTTTGACATTAGTAGAATTTAATGATTTAAAAAAATACCTTCATTTAGACATAATAATAAAATAATTAGACAGTTGTCGAAAATATTTCTTAGAACTCGTAACATGTCTAATTAACTAATTAGTTTACTTATGTACTTACCTGTAAGAATTTAATTAGTGTACTCCGTAGTTACCATTGTGCGATATTGCAAATCACTTAATCTCTTATTCAGAACTCATTAGAAGGCTAATTTAATATTCAGTGGTTTACCTGTATGCAATGTTTAGTAATGGTATCCAATTACCTGTTTTAAAACATATATACTATGTAAGGCAAAAATAATTTTCTTGATATTTTAACAAATAACTGGCGAAGATTTAGTATTATATGCATATAACGTGTTGTTTCTTTACTTTTACAATAAAACAAATCGTTTAATGTTAAAAAAAATTAATTAAAAATTAGATGATTGTTAAAAAAAATTCTGCAGTAGGTACCGTTATATGAAGTATGTCAAAAAATCACAAATAATTAGTCCTATAACCATCTCTGAGGATATTACGGTTTTCCTTGCAAGTTCAGAGATATTCAGATTTTTCATGCTAGCTCCATACATTTTTTTCGAAAAAACCTTATAATAAATTCATTTCTGTGCGGAGTTAGCTCAGACGACATTGTTATGTGTATAATAGCTAATAGAAGCCATATCTGTCAACAAAACGAACATCTAGCAACTTTCATTTCTATGTCTATGGAGGTCGATTTTCAGCCCACAGTGCGCCGTGTGAAGCGGTCAGCCGGAAGGTGAAGGCGCCATGCCGCCTCTCCAGCCACTCTTCAAAAACGGGACTTACTGCCACGATCGTGGCCTGCCCGGCGTCTGCGCTCGAGAGCGGTAACTACATTCTTTACGACAATATTGATTAACAATTATTATAAAACTTTTATGTTTTATTTTCCTTAATTACGATAAAATTGATTTTGATAAGATTACATTATGATAAATAAAAGCATTGATGTGTGTTGAAATCGTTGAAGCTGTCCGTAATTGATTAATATTATTAATCAATCAATACTATTATGAAGGTAGATAGAACATTGATATCCCCCATTAGTATGGATATACAGTGACAGTGTTAAGGTAACACCATGATTCCATGATGATAATCATGGTGTTATATTTTATATAACTAAAAATAAATATTGTTTTACTTACCTCTATGAAGGTAAAACAATACTTATTTTTGTTTTCTGTCTGGCATTTTCGCTGATGCAAACCTTATGTGGTAGGTAAGTTACAGCTAACCGTGCATTTGTATACAATGTTGACGTCAGTGGACTTGGTGCCGACGTTAGCCAGTGTGACAGCAGCACTTTTGCGACTTGAAGCGTGTTAACTATACCAGTTTATGTACATTTAAATACATTGCCTGTACGGGATGTTGTTGCCGAGATTGGCAGATCATGTGACTGTCAAAGTGCAAAATCTGAAGAAATAGGTATAGCTAAGTATATCGATTTGTAAAACTGATGTATATTATTATTGCACGTATCATTGCGAGTTACTTCGATACACCCGGTGGCATAGCGTGAGCGGAAACAGCAGTTTCTACTTTTTTGGGTGACATAAAGGATTATTGAGTTATGCTATATGAGTTTTGCCAGTAATAGAAAGGAGTCTTAATCTGTCTAGAAAACGATAAAAGGCTCTCGAAATTCGAGGGTGCTATTCTCCACAGACGCGTACACGTGTAATGATATATTGTATTGTTACGGCTAGTGCCATCTGTCGGCACTGTGGGGAAAACTCGGCAGTCCCTTCTAATAATTTATTACAGCACCATTTATTGACAGCTTACGGAACTACGTAGTTGTCGGTACGAGTAGAGTAGAGAGAACGCTGGCACATTCTCGAATCATCGTACTGTTACATACCGGGTATGGCTTTTCTAGAAAACCCCAGAAACGCTTTACTCGCGTATAAATAGAGCGCACGCGCACCGCCAAGTCAGTTTACAATCGTAAGCGGTCAAGTATTCATCGAAGGCAACGGAAGCGAAAATACTACGTAGTTTGAAGCAGTTACAGTGGAAAAGTGTAGTATAGTGTTTGTTGTGTTTTAAATATAATTGTGTGCTAGAATAAAACGTTTTAGTCGGTAATATTGATTTATATTCTTATCCCTCGAACCCAGCCCGTATCAGTATTATGTATATGAAACCCGGCGAGCAAGGATAAATGTATATGCTTAATAGGTATAATTATGTTAAAGACGTTTCTACAAGTGTGGAAGCGTACACCTGTTTATTGTCTCAGGTAGATCTAAAGTTGGCAAAGGTACAACTCAGTTCTGCCAACTGTGGCTAAACACATTGATAAACATCTGTATTACAATATTATTTATGGCCCACATTGAACTATAACACCATAAATATGAAATTTAAGAAATATTAATCAGACATTATTTGAGTTAACAACTTTTACAACAGAAATCTAAGTCGCGCTAATGATATATTTTCAATTAAGGTACTGGTATGTTGTATTCTTTTATACGACATCGTCCTAGAAATAATTCCAGTGATGCGGAGAATTTTACAAACAGTCAAACAACGGAAACAAAGAATACCCAGATTCAGGACAAATATTTGTAGGTCACACAAATTCTTGTCCCGTGTGGGAATCGAACCCGGCTCGGCTCAGTGGCAGTGGCTAGGCGAACACTTAAATTACTACGCCATTCGTGTAGTCTTCTGTTTATATATAATATCTTTATATTAATTTACTGTAAAGTGATTATTTCACTTGTTTATTTAAATCTTATTTTAACCTTTATAGTATTGTTCAAAGCGATCTTCATGATTACAAGGTATTTTCTTACTATCAGTGATATTGTTAGTGTTACTTTGTTGATTTCTCCTTCTTTCGAGCAGCAAAGACGCAAAAGATTGGTATGATTTTTGCGTAGCTGTAGTTTAGCGGCGGAGGGTGACTTTTTATAAAATGTGCACGGATTTTTAAATGACTGATTTTGAATCCTTCTTTACTGTAAACAAATAATTTTTTCCTTTCTTTTGACATATAGAACATAAAAATGGAGTATATAGTTTTATCACAAACGCTCAAATTGTAACAAAATCTTTGCGCGCTGTTTTCTTAAACTGCCTTTTCTGACTCACTGCCCTCTAGATTACCACGGCAGTATGTATGTATGTAGTTATTTTTCTTTAAGAATGCGGCTAAAAGCTAGTACACATATTAATATCTACATATTAATACGCGAAGTAAAATCTTTGTACCCCTTTTTACGAAAATTGCGCGGATGGAGTAGTATGAAATTTAGCACAGTTAAAGTATATAATATGGAGAAGGAGGGACGAATCCAAATATTTTATAAAATATGCATTAGGAATACATTAAATTAATGAAAAAACACTACACGCACATAACCATGCATTTTACACAAGCAGTCGAATCGCGTTCGTAGTATTTCGGCATTGTTCGGTTGACTTCGTAGAATGCTTCGTAACTATGGTTACATACATATGTATAGTGGAGTAGGTGACTAAATGAAAAGATTTTAAGGGTATTAAGTTATAGACAATAAAACTTTAATAACGTTCAAATTTAAAATTTAAGTATATTATGGGCGAATTGGGACCGCTTGGCGACCGCTAGTATCTATTTATTGATTAATCAAGCGATGGTAACTTTAATTATTATTTGCTTTTTTTAATGACGGTTAAGACGAATCAGTGGCTACTATAATGGAAATTTACTAGCGAGAAGCGGTCCGTAGCGCTTCACTGGTATTTTATGTGTGATATTTTTAACCGTTATCATACTATTATTGTGACGTCGGTTTAGGGATAAAATTCTAATGTAAATAAATAACAATTGATCCTTTTATGAGTGGTGTAATAACGTAACTTATTAAACGATGGTGATGTTCGGACACGCCCGTCTAGTTGGAAACTGAACTGGCTTCTTAGGCATGCGTACGATGCTAGTTATCATGTAAATTACATATGGGTTATTAGGTACAGCAGTTATCTACACTTGCTAGTCATTTTTTATTTTCATCATTTTTATTTTTATACTATCATGGTATTAATCCATTAAATGGCCTGCCTGATGGTAAGAGGTTATCTAAGCCTATGGGTGCTTCCAATACCTGGAGTATTAAACGCGCGTTACTCACTTTCTTGTCTTCTTAAGTAGCCTGGAACCTCAGTAAGTTAGCTATGGTACTTGGGGTGACAGTATATTGTGTACCTTCAGGATCACGATAGAATGTTAATTAGCTGCGGTTTACTATAGAACAGATACTTTCCCAGTCCGACTTGCCCGGTTTACGCGGTATCTTAGATTTCAGTGAAGATTATTGGCAAAGCAATGTTAGCAATAGTTAAAATAATAATAACAATGTAGTTAGTCGGTGTTGTTTGTAATTTCTTATATGTAATGTGTTAATTGACAGTTTTGTGTTAATACGAGTATAATTGGATAAAAATATCCAATTATATCGTATTAACACAAAAGATCGCCAGCAAATTAGGACACTATAAAATCGTCAAATTGATGTGCACAAATCTCCGTGTCAAGATCAGCCGATACGAATATATGCAACCTTGTTACAAAAATACGAGCCACGCCGAGCGTTTGCGGGGGACGGGTATCGCGGAAATATTGTAACCAGTTATTTTATACAGCGTGTAATAGTAACATATTACAGTGGGGTCCAAAATTGCATTGCTAATAAATACAACCGTAAAATAATAAAACCAATTCTTTTTGTTTGTTTACCCATTGTTTGTATATACATATAACAATAATTTAGCTTCTTAAGTTCTTTTTCGGACATTGCCAGACAAATTCGGTTATGCCATCGCCACCCTGAATTAAAATCAATTCATCTATATTCAACACATTTATTGTTTCTGCTGCATTATATTCTTATTTTCATAATATTTTTCAGTGTATACATTCGCACTATATGATCACATCTGACTGTTGCAAGCTGGTAATTCAAGTGATTGATGTTTCTATTCTGCATACGCGTATGTCTAATAGTCGGCTACGTAAAACAATTGGGTCTGATCTGGAACTAGAGTATGGTATGCGCAATATTAGCACGCATTCTTGCTTGCAACTACATAAATGAGGATTGTACCTACAAATAAGCAGATGTAATCTGTGGATGATGAAATGTAAACCTATTATCCATTCGTGTATTGCATAAATGTCAATAATGTTATATTTGATAAGCCTAGAAGAAAAAAGGTAAATTAAGAAACTTTATGCACTACGCACTGTTGCCATCTTAAACACCACATTCTACAACATTCTAAAAAATTACGCGGCATGTGCGTGTTCTCTTTGTATTTTGGTGAAAAAATCTAAGTTTTCGTGACTGGTCTCATTTTACTTTAGAATATATATTGCTAAAATACCGACTACATGTTGTATTGTAGTAAAATTAGTTAATACGTCGGTGTAAAATCAACAACCAACGTCACATTCATTTATATTTGGTTCAGATAAAAGTAACTCTAGCTCGGCAACATTGCGGTTGACGCGAGTTCCTAGCCACAATTTATTGTACTAATATGTTTGGGTGACATTCAAACATATTCAAATAGTATCATATTATATAATGTCTATAAAATACACTGGACCGCAAAGAAAAAGGGTCGTGGAAACACGCACGCCGCCTCTCGGACCTGGTGCTGAACGGATGGCGGGCAGGCCCACAAATACACCACCCCCAGATCAAAACTCAGGGCGGCTGGAGGTCGTCTCGCGCCCTCCGGCGCCTAGCTCTGTGGTTGGGGAGAGGGTGTAAGCGGTGCCTCTCGCTCCGCCGCCTCCTTGATGGAAATCACATTCTCACAGAAGGAGGTGACGGCGTTCCACGACCTCTCGCTCCAGACCATAGACTGAACTATGGCGCGAGGGTAACCAATCCGACTGCCGCGATCAACTCACGGCGCTGCGATGCCCAGGCGGGACAAACCGCCAAAGTGTGCAGCGCCGTCGGGGCAGTCGCCGCAATGTGACAACCGGGCCTCTCTTGCCGGCGTATACGACACAGGAACTGGCCAAAACAACCGTGGCCAGCCATTACCTGTGTCAGCCGGAGGAAGGGACTTACCGCCACGATCGTGGCGTGCCCAATTTTTTAACGTACCTGACTTAGCTTTATGAAATAAAGACTGATGATGTGCTTAAATGAAAATAAGAAAAAATAAAATAAAAAAAACTTTTATTTTTAATAAATGTAAAATAAACAAAAATGCCTAGTTTTTCTAGAATTTTCATAAATAAAGTGGTTACACATGTGCTGTTTTCACACCTTTTTGTACTTCGTGTTGCCTCCACCAGCTCGCAATACTGCTGTTATGCGATTTGGCATACTTTCTACTAGGTTTTAGAGGCGATGTTGCGGCATATTCTGCCATTCCTCTATTAGAGCTTCTTTCATTTCAAGTAGCGTGATTGGCGGCCGATTCCGGTGACGTACACGTCGTCCCAGTTCGTCCCATGCATACTCAATGGGGTTTAGGTCGGGGCTGCGTGCTGACCACTCCATGTGTGTGATACCGCCCTCTTGAAAATAGGCAACCACTATCTGAGCTGTATGCGGGCGTGCATTGCCTTGCATAAAAACGGCATTCTCGCCCATGTCCACTAAAAATGGACCAGCGTAGTCATTCAGAACTTCAGTGACATATCTTTCTGCAGTTAAAGTTCCATTTTGTATCACCACTAGCTCAGTGCGGCTTTCGGAAGAAATCTCAGTCCACACGTGAACAGAGCCTTCGCCGTATGGTACTTTTTCTTCTATACAGGCTTGGTTATAGCACTCTCCTGGTCTTCTGTACACTCTTTTCCTCACGTCGTGCTTGTATAAACAGAATCTAGACTCGTCTGAAAACATAACCCCCTGACCTGACTGGTCAAGGGTTATGTTTTCAGACGAGTCTCAGTTTTCAGAGTCCAATTCTTGTGTTCTTGTGTTTCTAAGGATTCTTTCTAGTTTTAGGCCATTTGCAGGTATTAATGGCTTTAAATTTGCTTCAGCCAGATGCCGCCTTACTGTATCCGTACTCAGATTGTTTCCACCACCTGGTCAATGATGATTCTTTACTTCAACAGCCGTAAGAAAGCAAATTCTCAAAATTGTTGACACCATATAGCGATCCTCCCGCGCCGTCGTGCACCTTCTTCGGCCTGTTCCTGGTCTTTGATGATTGGATCCAGTTTCATGGAAACGCTGGAGTACTCGCTGAACTGTAGAAAAAGCCACACCAACAGTTCTCGCTGTATTTCGCTGATTGTGACAATCTTCAAGCATTGTCAGGATGCTGATACATTCTTCAGGAGTTAACGACATGATGATTTCAGAACAATAAAATTAAAAGGCAGAGACACCGTATTCATAACATTTTTATTGCAAAACTAAAACAAACGTTGAATTTTATGGTACTAAATTCAAAAATTATTTTACATTCTCAGTTTTTTATACAATTATCAACAAACAAAAATAGATAAAAAGCTTTCATATATTATTTTATGTGGCATTAAATATTCTTTAATTTAGTCTTTATTTCATAAAGCCATGTCAGGTACTTTTGAAGATATTGAAGATTTTCTAACCAACCCTTTTTCTTTGCGGTCCAGTGTAGGTTTCGCGGGCAGGATCCTGAGAATACAGTACCTACCGTAAGGTTATATGTGGAACGTACTGATCAATTGATGTTGTTAATTTCTTTTTAAGACTTCTATTATGATCATATTATTTTTTAAATTATTGCGAATTTGGGTGACGTACTTGCAAATTCTTAAAAATTAGTATCTGCAACGTGAATGCGCGTTAATTTGCGATGTTCATTAGCTATCGTACCTTTGACTTCGTCTGTAGTTCTGCACCCGGCATTAACTTGAGCACACTCGCAGAAGACATTAGCAAAGCTGTTTTTGTTTGAGCAGCTAAAACAAAGTTGTGCGTTGTGATATTATCTGAATGTGGTACTTACTATAGTATAGCGTTAAAAATACTATCTATGTAAAAAGTCACAAAATCTATTCCTTGAGTTAGTATAAAGCTGGCCGCAAACATACGGTTTTCTGATCAAGTTACCGAAACAGGGATTCAGATTCGGATACCCGAATGCACACTTTTATACGAAATTGCTGTATATCGCACACGTTCTTATATTTTCCGTGCGAAAATAATTCCCGTTGTTCGATTCGGAATCTCACCGATGTGTTCTGAATGAAGAACGGAAAAAAATCTAATGACGTCATTCCGAACGCAGCGCTCGCTAACATTCTGTATGTACTGCCGTACACGAACGGAAATTTCGTGCCTAGTGTGAGTTGTTTTTACGTTAACAAGATCGACACGTTTACCGTATTTGGCTCTCTGATTGGCCAAGAGCTTGGAGCGGGCCAATCGGAGCACCGAACGTCATAAATGTAGCGATCGCGTTAACGTAAAAAAACTCGCAATAGGCACTCAGAGCTAGCTAGACACGGTGGTGTTACCGTACGTACTAGTAATACTAATTCCTGATGAAAAAAACCCAACGTCTGCGCAAAGCTGATGGAATGACTAATCTGAATCTCTGTTTCGGTAACCTGATCAGGCAACCTTATGTTTGCGGCTATTGCTTTAGTAGACAATCTTTAGATACATAATTGATTCGGCAAATTTCATACCTCCGTGTTTGCAATCAGCGTAAATTTACGAATAGTTTCTGATTTTGAACTTTCGGCTATTTCTTTTCGTCTTGACCTTGCGTACTCATTTGTAAGCGCTCTGCTTATTTATTTCAATAATATTTTTTATAGTGGCTTCACTAACGACCTTCGTGTCGAAAAAAATGCTTATGAGGAAATCGATTTGACGAATGATTGATTGTATTTCAAGAAACACTGGCCATTATGGTGTAGTTTGAAATTGCAAAGAAACGATTTCGTTTAAGAGTTTATTGCGAAATGCTGAGGAGAAATCGTACATGTGACATACGCACGTTTTAATATTGAGTTGCGTGTTAAATCAGGCAAGAATGTTTCAAATAGCCACTATTGATTACATTATAAAAGTTTGTGGAAGGCAAGAAAATATGTAAAATTTGATGTAAAATGTATTATCATTTATTTTCGAGCCACTTACTATAATAGAATATAAGTATTTATTTATCCCAGGATAGAAACGGATTACCTTTTTAAATAAATGTGCGTTTCGTTTCTTTTATCGCTAAACGCAATCTGTAAATGTTTTAATGAACTGTTGAACTTAGTTATTGAACTCTGTTCTCAAGTTATCTCTTTATTAACTGAAGTTCACCTCATTCTTCTCGCCTTAAACTTGTAGCATCCACAAGTTGCTGATAACAACTTAAAACATGTCAGCAATTTGACTGATGCGAAATCTGCCTAGTATCGATTCTATATCAAGGCTGGTCCTCGGTTGCTATCCGTCCCGAGCCCTACACACATTCATCTCTGTTTATATCATCGGCAAGAGCCGCACTGATCATTTTATCGATTGCTATATATTTTTATATCTATGTTCCGTGTGCGTACCGCATCTGGACGGGCGTGTGTGCTTGCCCTATTTATAAGTGCGGTTAGTTACCTCAGATCAGATATAAACTACAGACGTGCCAATGACGAAAACTACACGACGTGATGCATCGGTACATACACATGCACATCGATATGTCGCAGGCAATTTGTATGATTCCGCGTCGAAAAACGGCGTCATCCGTTTAAAAACGCTCGCTGTTTTAGAATATGCCGAAGGCAAATTGGCGACTCGTTCAATTGCCGGGGCTACTATTTCTGAGTGGTCACAAAAAACATAACCACGAAGGCTACGGCGGGTGCAGAGCTCCCGCCTCCTTCTTCTAACCTAACCTATCCAAGTCGGAGTGCTAAGAGTCGAGACTCGGGGCGTTAAATGACATGGCAATTTACATTTTGCCTTAGGCTTATTTTAAAAGGGTAAACGTATTTAAACGGACGACGCCGTTTGTAAAACGCGTAGTCATACAAATTGCCTGCGATAGATACATTACGTCTGTCAATGATCCTACTAACAACCGATTAAGTGACTTAAGTATCATGAATGGACAAGAAACAATATTATCTACGTCGAGTATTACCTAGCTTATCTGCAGTGATATGAATAACATAAATGATAAAAGACATGCCCTATGAATGTTGTCTTTCTTGTTATTTATATTACATGTTTAAAATATCTATGTATTGACATGGGTTTTATTTTTAAATTTAGTCTTTACATTTTATCGCATTAATTATGATTAGCATGTTACAATATTGTCTAGCTAGTAGTTAAAGATAAACGCGAAGCACAATACGGCTAATGCATTGGTTTTGTAGTGCATATTTAACGATCTGGTTTTATCGATGACAATGTAACACCGATCCGCACTGACCACTCGCACAGACCATGTTAGATATGTGTAATGACACGTCTGTGTGTATTAATATTCATCAATCTCTCACACCGTACGTACACTGGAGTCGGTGTAGTGTGTCGATTACCTATTGCGTCAGTTTTATAATTATTGTCTGTGATGCCGTTTTGCTATGCCCACCGGTCTCCGCTTCGAGTTGATTTTATCTATGTATAAAAGGGCGAGTCTGGTCACAGTCTAGGTCGCACAAAATATATTTGGCGCGTTTGCGTGACTGCATTATATTTTTCTTGACATACTTTAGATACAAATTACAAGTATTTTACAAAGCTATTTGATCTCATGACAATTTGACTCGAATATCTAAACTCGTTTTATTTCTTTCAAATCACTTTCTGATCGCGAGACGACCCATTTCACATAACAATAACACCGTAACCTATTTAAAGTTTACCATGTTTCAGCGATCGGTCTTTCGGTGCAAATCTATTGGATGGATCATATTTAAATAACGTTCGAAAGGCATTATGTCCGCGACCACTTTATTTATTATAATTGTAAACACTCTGCTATCTGTTATTGCCATCACGCCCAGTGAGTTATTATTTTGGCAGCGTCTGACCGCGGATGCGTTTTGTCTTAGCTATACGTCTAACATAACACTCGGTATTTATAGTGTGCGATAGTCATCTCGTTAGATAGTCCAGGAAATTGGGTCGATGACTCGTTGCCTCCAATTCTTCTCGTGCTATTCAGTTTTGCTTATCTATTATAATGTTTGAGTTTGAATGAGAACTAAATCTATGTGTTTATTATATACCATCGGTATTTATGCGTTTTGCAAAGGCGTAAACGATCATTTCGCAAAAAAGTACTACTGCTCCAATCATTGCGCCCTTGCCCCAGCAACGGCATTCTAGATGGAATTTGCTGCCATTGACCGACCCAAATTTTCAGGGTATATAACGTACATCATTACTACATTTAGTGACATATGGCATGACATAGCGCCACGTTATTTTAGAAATGGACGAGAGAATTTTCATTTCGCGGTCACGTCAGCTACAGTCGTTGATATTATAGTTACGTCACAAGTTGCGCACGCGACGGAGAAAAATGTTTGTCTTGAACTTTGAGAGTCACTTTGCCAATGTTGGAATTCGAGCTGAGTATTTGGCAAAGATTTGAACGGGTCGTTTGGTAATTGAAGTCGTCACCATCTGTGTACTGTCAGCTACCCAAAATCTAATGATGTTGGTTTATTACTCTTATCTCCGAACAAGAATTTAATCTCGAGCATATTTGGTACGTAAAATTAATCTCTATGAACTGTAACAAACGGGTCAGTTTTGTGAGAATTTTAACGACAGATCATTTATATTTTAATTCTTATTTAATGGGTCATGTCATGCGATGATTCATATCTATATTTATATATAATCAGACACATAGCTGACTATAGACAGAAGACATATTGTAATGATGTCAGTATTATTAAATACAAGTCTATTCATTATTTTGGTTTACATAACCTATTCATTTACGTTGGGAATGTCACTCAATGAATAATAAAGTTTCTATAACTTTATTATTTATTATATACACAAATATATATACTTATACACATTTGTGCTGTAGGTACCTACTCGTACTTTCTATAGTTTTGTAAATTTGTTTGAAGCACCAAGTATGACTTCTAATTAAAGTTTTAGCAGTTCGATTTTCAAATATGTGCAAAACATGACATTTCATCAGTTGTTTGAAACTTTGTTTGAACTGAGAGTTCAACAAGCTTGTTCTAACTTGGTAAAATATACATAATTGGCACGCAAGATATACGTTTACGACTTGTGGCGTATGCCTTCGCTAGTCTATATCCATGCGCCACGGCTATATTATATTTTGTCATACCCGATAAAATGAATGGTAGTATTTCTGGTTTTAGATTCAAACAACAAAATTACCATTTTATTTACATGTGTACCATTTCGTGATAGACCGATTGCCAGAATTCATCGTTATAATTATATCTCATTATATCTAACAGTATGACTGCGATGAGTAACCATAGAAACCTGCATTCGTTTGACATAAGTCTATGAACTCCAATCGATCTACATAGGTCTTCAACTATAAATTTCTCTGGGTCGATCCTGTAGTGCACCTACAGGATCAACCAAGATAAGTTTCTGTACTTAACTAGTACAGAATCTTAACTTGCCTGCTAACTGTATTTCATTATCATATTAATAAATGTATAAAATTTACATAATTAATATGGACTACTGTCAGCATTTACGACAGCGGCTCGTCACGGCTATGTTATAATGTAGACGTGAAATGAACTTAACGTAACCAGATCTTTATATCTCTCTCCAATATAGTCCAATTAAGTACGTGTTATCTAAAAACGACTACAAAGTAAACTTTCATGCTGATGCATTCATACAAGCGACGACGACTACATACAAGTTAACTAAATTCTTAACTTCGTGAAAACTATAGAAATGTATTTTTACATCACATCTTATCATAAACATATCAACATTAACGGCATAATTAGATGTCTTCTTGTTTTAAATATTTTGATATCAATAGCATCCTACGTCATTAGAGCACCGACAAAAATGTACTCATTGAAAACAATTACATAATTAAACGTTAATTGTGCCTGTGTATGTTCACAACAGGAATATCGGTCACATCCGGAGTGTTCAGATAATGTGATACTTACATCGAAGTCCTTTGTCAATTCTGTCTCACCTCTGTACTACGATACGAAATGCATCTCGCATTTCAACAACGATTCGACCGAGAGTAATATTTGATGGTAAAATTATGTACCTACCTTAAAACAGTATTCTCGATTGATTGAACCCAATGTCAAATAATTTTAGACCAGATATGACTTTGCAATGCGAATGCTTTAGATTTATGATTATGCGAAACGTTTTCGTGAACGCAACGCCAGCGAAAGCGATCGTTCACAATTTGTATTGAATAATAAAAAAAGGAAAAGTTTGTACGGTAATTAAATTGTCGATTATCAAGTTTCAATACCACTGTGTTCTTGGACGTAGTGATAAATGAACACGATATGAGCTGTGTATTGCAATAAGGCTAACAGGATTGTCGGAGACTAATTGTGAGGGTCAGTTGCGGGATATTGGTTCTTGCTATCAATGATGTAGGTATGTACTTATTTATAATTATGTATCTTGTCATTACTTTACAGCGCCAAATAAGAGCAGATTTTTAGGTGTCGGTATAAATTTTTTTCCAGACTAATTCACATTATCTGCCACATAAAAAGTAACCTTAACAAAATGGCCTATGGTTTACTTATTTGTATAAATTTAAGGTTTATCTGCTATGCGATTTCGTTTCTTAATAACTATACCTAGTACAGTTTTAATATACGACTGAACGTATACTCCTTTTGTATGCCAGTAATAGCGGCCTCAGCCTGTCTCCCGAAAGCTTGCCAAGTGGCGTCATATTAATGAGTTATTAAATTCAAATATTTAACTATTGTTCTTTTAGAAGTACGTGGCTGTGCGACTCTGTGAGTTATATATGACAGCTGGACGTTAAGTGTTATAGAGGTGTTGAACGATATTTGATGGTACATCGAAACATGATCATGTTAGGCAAATGCGAATATGGTCTCAATATGACGGCAGCAAAGTCTATATATCTATATAAGTATATGAAATATAGTGTTCCATACAAAACATAATGTGTGTTCCTGTTCTGGTATCTACGCATCTGAATATGCTGCACTAACTACATACGTTAGATAGTTATTGTATTAAGTCGAAGAAACAATAACTGATACGTATGGATATTGTTAAATAAGACGTAGAATGCTTTATCGTCTTATTTTTATGGGCAATAAACAAACATACTGTATTGAATGTGTGTTTTGTATAACAAACGCAGCGTTAATGGAGAATGCAACAATAGACCACTTATTATGATTCCTCTTTTGCCATTTCAACGATCTATATAGTTTAAATTCTAAAAGGCATAACCAAATCATTTATGGGACAATCTTCCAAACGTGCAATAGTTTTTGTCACACTTGAGTCTATTTCATAGCTATGATGCCTCGTACACTCTAGCTGCGTAATCTTCGTTCTATGTAGAAGTCACATATTTTTATTTTAGAGAACATTATGTAGATCTCTCAGATATGCAGACTTTCTTACGATGTTTCCCTTCAGTTTTAACGCAAGCGTTATTAACTATTTAATACACATAAGTATACATAACTTCAAATAGTCAGAGATTTGCGCCTCGCGATCGAACTCGAGACCTATGCACGGCAGTCCAACGGTTTCCCATTACGCTATCGCTTTTTCTGACTATTCGTTAGTTAGATAGGATTATTGTAGGAGATTTTCTAACAATTTCGAGACAACATCACTTATGATAATATCATAGTACATAGTAGTATGAATATTGCCTAGAATCTAGATAGCGTTACTAGTCGCAAAGGGATCATGATGGTTTTCCATAAATCGCAGTCCTATAGAAATATTTTATGATATAAATATTTGAAAGGGATCAGTATTGCTTCGATCTTTTGCTCGTCCCATAAGCCGGCTCATCTATACCAAGCTCGCCGGTCCGGCACTGCACGCGCCACCGACCACGGCACTGACCCTGCAATGGTTCCGTACTGCTGAACATGCATGTACTGCTATGTAACGTTATTGCTTATAATGTATATCACTATGCTCGCAAAATATACCTAGCGGCAACTATGTTTTAATGAGTGACTTCAAATATGCTCTTGCGAATATTTTTGTGACATCTTGAAATTAATGATATTATTTAAAATTATAATATGATACTTTATTCTACTCAGCTGCTATATCCAAACCTCAATGCCAAAGTAGCCTATGTATTAAAAATGCATGCACACTATAAAAATCTAGTATAGCCTATTACGTTTGCCAGTTATTTTGGGAATAACGTAGTACATACACACGACAGACGACACGAGAAACAATGTATTAACTAGTTTGTGTTTAACAAAGTCTTTTGAAACACAGATTAAAATCTACAAAATATACATCGATGTAAATGCTGGTGAAATCTTTCCGTATCGGATATAATTTCAATTATTACAATAAATGTATGCATTAATACAACTGTTACCTGTTTAAGATTCATGCAACCGCATTGAAATCAACCGGCCCGTATTGTGCTTAGCGCTTGATTGTTTATTCACCGAGTAAATAGCATACAGGCCAATGTTAATGATTTTCGTTGAACCTTCAGACCTGCAAGGCTAACTTATCAATGCGAAGTTTATATGTTTGTCTCGATCCAATAATTATTAAAAAGCTGCGCGTATTGTAATTTTATATTTTAAAGGAGAATGATCCTATTATTCAATAATGTCTTTATATCTACAAAGAGTATTTGATATTAACCCTGCTTTTGCAAATATTCTTTGTGTATCGTTGCTAATATATCTATTTAATTATATAATTGTTTAGACCTTAACAAATGTTCTGATGTCAGTTGTGGTTAACATTACACATTAGTCAAAATGTATATTATTTTATTGAGAACATCATTTAACCAATATTTTGCCGGTGCTTATCAGTAGATATGTTCTGTACGATGTGACCGATATAGTTTATCGGGAATCCCATTAGTTGTGAAACGTATATCGATTGTTCGCAGTTCGTGCTAAAATGAAAGCTATGCAAATGTTGCGTCCCGCATGTGTGTATCAAATTTAATTGCACTATTTTTCCCACACGCCTAGTACGCCCATATTATTACGTGAGAATGTAACCACTGGCATCTGTTGCGTTTTTAAGCTTTTTATTATACAAATAGTTAATGACATTATAAAGAGTATTGTTAATGAAGCTTTAGAATAGAGCCAAATTCGTTCTCACTAAATATGCGAATGAGAGAAAATCCAAGACTAGACTAGGTATTATGGTTGTGTGGTCCAAACTTATTAGGCGATGTATACGTTGGTGACCAGGTGATGACGGTACCCACTGATCTTTAATATGGACTTCATAGTACGGCAACTCGCTTTCACATTATATATAACACATTTTCTTTCAATACTAGAACAACATGCTTATAAATAATTATATTTTCCCATAACTCAAAATATCCACGTTATAAATGCTCCTATAAAAAAAAAAATTCTGTGGACAGTCTGCTGAATTTTCGCTTGAAAATTATGGTCTGAAATAGCAAACCTAATAAACAGCTACCTACTACTTAGTAGATAACTAAATTTGCGACATTGCTGTAATTCATACATTGAAATTCTTAAAAATTAATTAAGGTTTAATAAGGGCATTATATTTAAATGGTCTAAAAGTAATAATTTTGAGCTTCAGACACGTTAAGACACCCTAAATTTTAATCTACGAATATACACAAAGTGTAGCCAGTGATATCTCGACATAATCCTACTACATTGTTTCCAGGCGTGCATAGATGACAACCTGGATATGGTAGAGTTCCTCGTCACTCATGGCGCTGATGTCAATCGAGGAGACAACGAGGGCTGGACTCCACTGCATGCCACAGCTTCTTGCGGATTCCTCAGCATAGCCAGGTAAATATAAACAATTATTCTTTGGTAATAAATACGAGAAATGACTAAAAAAATAAAATCATAAACTAAAATGAGAAAGAAATGAAATTAAGTAGACTAATGATTGTGTGTCAAAATAATGGAATAGGAACTGAATGATTAACGAACTCGTCACATTGCCATTGTGCAAAATTTGTTTCATAGCACTGCTAGTGACATCCAACCGCTGTAAAAATATTCAATTGCTGCCAATAAATAGACGGTAGAATTTCTGTTATCACTTCAATGAGGTTATCACCATTGTCTAGATGAACAGGTGACTATGCACTCGGGTTAAGACTGTTCTAAATTTACTTTTGTTTGTCAAAAACATTTCTACTATCGTTTCTTATCATTATAACATGAAAGCAGTTGCAATTGCCTAATTGGTTTGCTAAACAAATATAAACTAATAATTATTCCAAAGTTGGGAATTGGCATACCTTTTTATAAAGTCTTCCAATACTAAGATGTGCATTAAAGTAAATAGCAATAATCAAAACTATATCTACGAATTACTTAATATATGGTAATTTTTTCCATTTAATGTTTTACAATTATAACAGAAAGTGTAAGATATGAGATGCTGATTAATCGAGATACTGTAATGACTTACGCGTATGCGCGTGGTATGTATGTATAAGGGATACGACAACTCGAGCGTGCCACATTTGCGATATGAGTAAACAGGAGCTAGTCAATACTACAATTATATCCTTTCATAAATTTTCCTACTTCCTTATGTTTCGGTGTATAGCTACGCTGTTTGCGGTTTATATAATAGAAACCACTGGATCCATCTTCTAATATGTATTTAGTTGGGGTATTCACCCTAATTATTAAAATTAATATTGACGTATTTATTGTAAAGTATGAATAATACTCGGTTGACGCAACGGTTCAACGCGGTTGATAGTCCAGTGTAAACAAAGCTTGAGTCACTCTGACCCAATAGGTACAGGGTTTTCTCTGAAGGACCATTCTTTGTAGTCGTAGAGATAATTTCGTTCATTGTGTTCGTAATAAACAATTCATAATTACGAGATGCTACAGTCATCGAGAATAGAATGGAGTTAGCAAAACCGCTATAGTGATCATTAAAAATTTGAGCTTATAAATTCGCTTAATCTGGAACAGTTTGGCTAAGAAACTACAGACAATCACAGACAAGCCACCTAGTGCTATGTTCCTGCTGTGATTATGATGTCCAGACTTATTAAGGAGTCGCTGTTCAATCGGCAGAGTACAGCAGCGTGATCATGACTAACCAGTACGCTGACATCCAGTGACACTTAAAAATGTTTAAGGGGCTTGATAACTCATGTCCTTCCTGCGTTAAAAAGCTACTATTGCTGTTTGCTTGTTGATTACTATCAGGCGAGCCGCAAGAAAACTAAAAACAAGGTGATGATTTGCGGTTACCGCAGTCTAAAGATTATTGTAATGTCTTGGTATTACTAGTACATTACCCACCTTACACAAGGAAAATTAATAATTGCTGATAATCATTTATTAAGATACACTGAAACAAATGAAACGTCTCTGAATAAACAATGGATTATTGTTATAGTTTAGCTAAAAGACGAAGTAAGTCTGTCTAAGTTGAATTGCTGACTGTGTGCTGTGTGTTAACGAAAATGTTATTGGTATGTTCACTGTTAAGCTACGTCAAGTCCAGTGGTATTCTTTTAAAGATTTGCAGTGGATATAGCACGCGATGTAAGTGGTGACTGGCATTGTTAATCGCTCTCGACCACCTGTTGCTCTCTGTGTGATCATACCAAAGTTCTTGTTCGTTGTCTCGCACATGATAGTAACCACACTTCTCTGACAGAAGCGACGACTAAATTAAATTATGCCAAGTCCCAAAGTCTAAACGAGCCATGTCCAAATACTAGTGGCGCTTCGGTCATTTCGACATAAATACAGTTACTACAATCATGCGAATATTGCTAACCACATGCATGATGTAATCACCTTTTGCGACAACTACGCGATCCGATGGGGTGGTCTCTTAGTAACTGGGAGCACAAGGCTAAGTGGATAGCATAGAATTGTCTAGAGGTTAATAGTTTCAAGAATTGTCTTATATTTTCTGCGAATTGTGTGTGGCTGATTTTCCTGTTTGTGTTTCAAATAAAATTATTAGTTTTTTGCCATTTTTATGTTAGTGATTTGTGATGGGCATACGAAAATACATAATAATTAAGAGCGAAAATATACGCATCGAATGATGCTTAAATATTGACAACCTGAGGTGAACATAAGTTCACTTCAGGTTGTAATAGATAGATAGATAGATAGATAGACTCGATAGAGCTAGTGCGTACTCACATGAGATAGATTTAAGTACGGATGCATTTTACCACTTTATCTATTGCACTGTGTGTAACCTGTAAGGGATTTTCTTTTAGTATTGCTAAACTTCAAATTTCTTTAAAATATTTTTTGTGTGTTCCAGGTATCTCTTAGAGAACGGTGCCGACGTGGGCGCAGTGAACTATGATGGTGACCTACCTGTCGACATTGCGGAAAGCGATGAAATGGCTGATATGTTGCAGAAAGTCATCGATGAAAAGGGTCAGTATTGTTTATATCAAACATCAAGCTAAGCTCAGAAAGAGGGAATCTGTATATACTAATACAACGCACTAAATATTGAAACAAAATCAAAAAGGGTTTTCCATCCAAAACCACAAACGTACTCGAATTGCATAAAGTCATGATGAAAAAACTACAATGATTGTACAGTGCTTTAAAATACAAAATCCTCTGCTGATGTTCAGTTCACTGTTCATTACCAAATTCCATATTTATATTACTTTGTTAATAAAAGTGTTTTTTCTAGGCGTGGACTGCGAAAAATCGCGCAGTGCAGAAGTTGACACGTTGTTGAGTGATGCGAGGAACTGGGCGGCGAATGGCTACGTCGAGGTCAGGGACATGAACGGTGGCACACCGCTTCATGTCGCGGCAGCTAAAGGATATATTGACGTGAGTTACAAATACGCACAAACCTCAGACAGACGACCTAACAAGTCATTATGTTTGGCCACATCTCCCACAAATATATTTCAATGTGACCGGCCCCGTTCACAATAATGTATGTATATTTATACCCCAGCGATATATCTCAACATCGCCGATATTTCGAAATGTCGCACGCTCGTCTGATGATAGAACATCTTGTTGATTAGAGTATTAAACACCCTGTGTCTACATTTATTATACTTAGATATAAAAAATATAAGATATTTTAATTGCGTTTCTATTTATCGTCGTTATATTGAAAATAGGTTATTGTGAGGCTGTCTATATAATGGTATTTTTTTTAATTTTAATTGTATTTGTAGTCATTACTATATATTAATACATTATATTGATATGCGGTGTTAAAAATATTTTCATCTCTAGATATGAGATACTTACTTACAAATTAAAATGAAACTGCTTTATAAATATGCATATCGCTGTTTATTTCAACGAATAGCAATACAAGCAGTTTATTCAATCCACTTGAAAGAGCGTCGTATCCAGCAATTATTAGGATGTTTATGTGCATGCTCTTGAGTAAACTGTCTGCCATCATGTCTCTCGACTCTCTCAGTTAATTTAGAATATTATAGGTGGATAGCTAGCCTGTACCTAAGCACTGTTGATAGCCATGCACAGCCACTATCTCTTACTATCAGTAGAGCCACAAGCTGATCATAATATAGATACACAGGACAGTAAAGAACAAGTAATAATTATTAAAGAAAGCTGTATCTATAAATATTTTAGATATGTAACATTGCCTAAGGGAGACCTTAACCAAACAATAGGATACCAAAGTTTGAAAATATTTTTTTCCTATATGTCTCAAAATATGGTATGCCTAGTATGTAAGTGGAATTATAAACGATTTTATAAAGGTCTTCCTTCCTGCTACCCCTCAACTCAACTCTATACCACAAGTATGATCTCCATTAGCTATTATCAGTATTGTACTGACCTGCTTTTAATTACTTGACTTGCAAAGAATATTACAATTCCTTTTGGATAAACTAACACGTTTTACTTTTAACATGTTATAAGATTATACAAACGTTATCGAAAGTCGTGTCTTAAATATGTAACACAATCGTAGCAAAGACAGCAGGGGTTATTTAGCCCTGTGCTTAGTGTTATGGGATGAAAGCCCGGTTTGAGCTAGTGATGCGCAAATTTCCATTCGAATAATATACGAATACAGTTATTTACTTGGGCAGTCAAAGACTCATGTGCGGAGTCAAACACACTCGAATATAATCAAGATTTCATGTCCACATATATAATATAAATCTGTATTTTTATACCATATATTTGGTAAGCAAAATAACCAGTTGCTGTAGCCTATTTCAGCTTGCTACACTAGATCTATCACCTTAGAGTTACCTATAGCTTGTAAAGTATAGCTTAGGTTCTGTATCGCTATCCAGTTCTGTAACCCCTTATGTAGATAAAACAATATCATACTCTTTTGGTAGAAGTGTACGAAACGTTATTGTTGCTGCAAACGTGCATATGCGTCATCTTAATCCCAAACAAAAAATTAGCTTCCTTAATTCAAAATTAAGATTTATATTTAGTTATTATTATTATAATAATAATAATAGTTAATAACATAAAGCAAAACATAAATCCTTTACGTTTCAACCGATGTTGCGTTATGTTATTTGTAATGAGAAAACAATTTACAGTTTCAATTATTGTATGTGATATGGCAGGTATAAATTTAAAATATACATTATAAATACAGCTTTAATATATTCATTAAAAGTACAGCTGCCGCTGTAGGAATAAATTTTGACTCGCGGGTATATATCGGAGACGAAAAACACCTGGACTCAGAACAACTGTTTGTAGATGACACAAATTTTTGTCCGGTGTGGGTATCGAACCCACAACACTCGCGGGCTCTTTCATCTTATTTTAATATTCAGTTTCAATAAGTATCCAAACATCAATGGGAATAATAACTTTTATCGATAATAATCAATAGGTACTAATATTATAAAACTGAAGAGTTTGTTTGTTTGGTTGAACGCGCTAATCTCAGGAACTATTGGTTCGAATTGAAAAATCTTTTAGTGACGGATAGCCTATTTATCGAGGAAGGCTATATAACATCACGCTACAACCAACGGGCGTGGGCAGTAGTTATAAACGCGGGTGAAACCGTGAGCATATCTAGTAATTTATAATCTAAAATGATCAACATTGTATTAATTCTTGGCATGTTACTTTCAAACTTGTCTTAGGAGTCAAGCTATAATTACAAACTATAAGATGGAAAGGTAAAAAAGTATATATGAAATAAACAGAACCGATACTGCTACTTGAGAAATTCTTTGAGTATAATAATAATAAGCATTGATGCTATTAGAGTATTCAGGGCAGACGCCGTTTTTCATCCATAGTTAGTAATATACCGGTCCACCAAACACCCATACCTATAGCCCATATATTAGAATCCATATATGGCTATAGTCCTACGCCTTCTGCGGCTAGTGTCTGTAGGTGTCGAAGGACCTCGTCACGCCAACGTGACGACTTACAGGGAGGCTTACAGGGAGACATGGGTCCAAACCCATGTCTCCCTGTAAGCCTCCAAAAGGGCCAGATATTTTCTAATATAATATAATAATAATATTTTATCACATACATACAACACTAGGCCCTATTATGCTGAGCTTGTACTATGGGTACTAGACAATGAAAAAAGGTATGTATGTATGTTTATCATACATACCTACATGCTTTTTTTTGTAAATACATACGTATTATATATAGAAACACCCAGACAAAGACAAACATCCATGTTCACGCACACAAATGTTTGACTTGTGCGGGAATCGAATCCGTGACCTCAGGCGTGGCAGTCGGTTAAACTAACCACTATGCCATCGAAGCTGCCATGCCTTAGTATGCTTATGATATAAGTCTCAGAGCAGTATATAAATTATTTTTATAATTAACAGGTGGCTAAAACGCTGTTAGAAGACTGCAACGCGGATCCTGACTGCGTGGACTACGAAGGCTGGACGCCGCTGCACGCCGCCGCGCTCTGGGGACAGAAAGATACTGTCGCGCTCTTGCTCAAGTACGGCGCTGATCCACTCATCAAGAATTATTCCGTAAGTACCATTCCACTGTGCCAAAAGCAGATGTGCTTCAAAATTTTGCATCTGCGTATGGACGCCGGCAATCAGATACAATACTTTTATCATTAAACTTTCCTATCGAATATCTCAGCAACAGCCCGGAACTGAATCAGTGTCCGGTAAATGACAATAGGCTAGCCCCCTATTTCGTGGGACTTGAAAACTTACTTTTTCCTAAAGTATTGCTGTTCGATTTTAAGGCTGATCAGTGTCGCCGGTTTATCAAACTCAAAAGGATAAATATATTCTTAAATGATACTGTCAGAATATTTTAAGGTCATGGTATATTTAAAAATATCTTATAACTCTGAAATTAATTAAACCTAATAGGTGTTTCACACAAAGTGCCTTGCTCGAAAAATTTGTATCGAAAGGTTTTTAAGTCATTCTGCCTTTTCGATATTTTTGTGTCGACATTAACTGTACAGCCAAACAGTAACGGTTTCTGTCAAGTCCTTCCTAAGTTTGGAAGATTTGTATTTTCGATTTCGTTTAGTAGTAGCATGGGTCTTGCGATACAGCTATATGTCATTGAAGAGATAGATTTAAATATTTATTTTATTATTATATTCTAGTGCAATATATTGTGTTAGAAAATTCATTGGATACTTAATAATTAGTTAATGAATGTTCTAGGGTCAAACTTGTATGGATCTTGTTGACCCAGCAATATCACAATGGCTCGCCGACGCCATGCAACAGCAACGTCGCTACAACAACAACAACAACAACAAGCGCAAGCGCAGCCCGCCACTGCATGACGCTAAGCGCGTTGACATTGAAATCACGCCGCAGCAGCCGGAGAAAGTCGTCAACGGTAAGACTGCAGGTGATTTTAAATCAATATTTAGCTACCGTGTGATTGTGAATGTATTTAATTTGAAATTGTTATTAACTTACTTATAGTATATTTAATCATCTCAGCTTAATAGTAGACTTGAGTGGTCTCGTCCTGCATATAATTATAAAGAAAGCTATACAGTCTGTCTAATAGACAGCGTTTATTGTAGCGTACTCTCTGAGGATACAGAAACGCTAAGTGGCAATGAGATACAAGTTACCAACCCTCAAATGCATCATCTACTTTAACAAAAATGGCTAGCATACAGTAGATTTGATTTTATGGTAACCATATGTAGAAAAGAAGCTCGCACTCAGCCCTGTTGCTGCTGCTTGCTATTATACATATCTATTTATCTTACAAACAATGCCAATATTTGTTTACATGGTTACAAGATAATAAAAATGTAATTAAAAACAACATAAAACATTATATTAAGGCAAATACGACATGCTTTGTAGAAACATTGTATATTATAAACATATATACAAATTTCTGTCTAAATCAGTCGACTGGTCGAAGATGGATTATTATATTGTGTGTAGACAAAATATAATAAAAGCAAATGTTCAGGGTTAAGATTAGTATAAGATTGTTTTTTAGACAAGTGGGTATGAATAACTAGTCTATACTTACTCTGAGATGATATACAACATAGTCTTTGATTGTAAGACTATTCATTTTATAGTTGCACAGGCATGTAAAGTTTATTGTGACACTGTACTACCAAACCTTTTCTTTTATTTAGTTAATCTGGTGTATCAACTCAATGAAAAATATACTTAACACTAACAGTTTGTTGACATTCAATCTTTTTTGTAACTATGTATATGTATACTTGTCTCATTTAAGTACTCTGGCCTGTTGGACCGGCCAGAGGAGTATTTAACATTCATTTTGCATTGTGGCTTGGACAACATATGTCTTTCCAAGGATCCTGGCATAGTGGGGTCAAGATAAAAATGTTATGTCACCTTTATCACATTAAGAACTGTTTTAGTTGGTTGCCCCAAATTAAAGAATATGTTAGTTATTCCAAATTGTAATATATTGTCCAAACGCGATCACGATATCACTCATTGACGTAACAGACAAGCCGCCCGCGTCGCCCGAGATCATTAAGACAGAAGGCAAACCGCCCAAAGGAAGACCGCCATCCCCTGAAGCTACAGAGCCGGAGTCCACCGCTGAAGACGCACCGTCATGGCGTCGGTCGGCCTCGTTCAGGAACAGACAACCTGAAGCGCAGAATAGTAAGTATTCGTCGTCCAAGCTAAGACGCTCCAAATTGCTAAAACTATGAAACGATATAGTTTGTGCTATGACGCTATAATCCCAATATTAAGCTTTGTACTTATCTTGTGATTGCCGTGTGAAGGGTTTAGTTTGACAGAGAGATTTAGTTTTCTATAGGTTTTATATACACAAGCAAAAGTACATATTTGATGTGATACAAAAAAAGACTAGACTGCACGGATGGCGTAGTGGTTTAAATGGTCGTCTTGCTACTGCCATCGCGAGGAGTATTGTGGGTTCGAATCCCACACAGGACAAACTGTGTGTGATCCACAAATGGTTGTGCAGTCTAGATGTTCTTTGTGTCCGTTGTTGAATGTTTGTAAAGACCTCCGCGACACTGGAATTATTTCTAATGCGCTAGTCATCGTCAAGCCTTATCTGTAAACATTGCTGCTGATATAAAGAGGTATATGATCATGGTAACAAAATCAGAGATTGTACTTATTGTACATCTCTGCCACAACTGAAAGATGCCAGCTCTGATACTCGCGATCTGTTTTTTAAACATACCAAACTTCATCAATCAGCTCCTTAGATTAGTCATGCAAACATGAAAAGTAGACAAAATTATTTTGATAGTTTGGACAAATAGACACGTTTATTACATTAACATGTATAATTATGCATTACCAGCAACATAGTACTTATGTAATATTATAGTCTTTAATCTCAGGTTACGGTATGCTTTGCCAAAAGTCAACAACAATTGCGTGTAAATATGCATTTGTTTCAACATTAATGTTTCTTAGATCATATGCATGTTTTACTAAAAAGGACAACATTACACTTACAATACAGTATTTTTAATCTGCATATGGTTAGTCGGCATACTACCATATTGTTGTACTGACTGTTTACAAAATTGCGGTCTATACTGCTTAGAAAATCTCTAATATGAATGGTAAATGAACTTATTACCTATCATTAGCAATTGCAATTCAGATATAACCAGGTAACAGCTGACATTGTATTTGGAAAAAAAATCCATATTTGTATAATCGTAGTTAAATAACAAAAGTATTTTCTGTCAGTTTCTGATTATATCATAAATAAATGACGTTGTTATTAAAATAAAATGTGTTACCAATTGCAGGAGACAGTAACAGCAAACCAGCCAGTAACAACAACAACGCAGTAGACAATGATACTATATTGAGGAGGACACACAGCTTCGAGAACGATAAGAGGTAACGACAGTATACACACACATACTCACACACACGAACACCAGTTTAGCTAATGTTAATCCTAATAGTCTGATAATGATGTTCATCGGCCGTTGATATTACCAGCTTATAATCAATTAGTTGGTAATTTCTTCGCCCGTTCTAACCCCTCGTATGAATTATGCGATCCTTACAAGACTGACTGTTATGACTTAGCTTTAGATACTGTGCCTTAACTTATAAAGTTTCGGATCTGACGCAGTATCCAAAAATTATCATAAATTAAAACTAACTAGGTTCATAAGTTTTATTTTCTGGAGAACTTTTGATATACTAAAACATATCATGTTGGTTCTTTAATACAGCACAATATTTTATTAAATATTAGCAAATGCTGATATTCTTGTTGGGTAAAATAAAATTTATTACTTATATTTATTATAGTTTATACTCGTACGTTACAGGCTAAGAGTTAAGGCTTGGAAAAATACAGTAATATTTGTTTTGTGACTAACCATTGAAGTACTTTTAATTCTGCTTTCTTGATTGGCACTCCGTTAAACTGTTTTCCTATTTTAATAATTCTAAGTATATCTTCTGCCCATGTGCATATATTAAGAGCACGCCTTGCACTTGTAAATACGCCATATATTTTACTGCTTGTGTTTTTTGTACCTATAGTTCATATGATAAAAATACTGTATCTATCAAAAATTAGGCACGATTTAATCATCAACCTACACCTAGCTTAGTATAGAAATAACCCAGATCTGTAGAATAAAGGTTACCGAGTTTAACCATTGACATTTTTGCGGATGCGTTTTCTGATACAGTTCCAGTAGCGTGTGAAGCAATAGTCCTTCTGTTTTGAGACATAGAATAAAAATTAGCCAGAATCCTGTGCCTTTGTACTTACGCATAAGGGTATCAACAAACTGATTCGTGAAATGACTCCGTTAATCGTTGGACAGTTACGGCTGAAGTTTAACATTACTAGGCCTGGTCATAATCCTTCTACGATCGGCTATAAATCCGGCTTTATTGATGGTTGGTCCTTTGGTTGTCATTTATAAACCTCTATACTGTGGTGTCATTTCTTCAATAGTCCTTTTCCAAATATTAAATATTATTAATGCAATCTTTGACAACATAATTGTAATACGTAAATGTACAGCTTTTCACTGATGGTGTAGGTGCCTAGCAAAAGTGTCGTGTCGTCACTGTAACCATACCTTTATTGGGTGTTTTGTATATATATTTTAATGTATTTTAAGCATTTCGGTAATAGTTACTTTTGACAATAGTTCAGATTATTTTACACTTAAAAGTAAGTACCATTTTATGAATCTAAATAGTCATAATGTGCTATCAACAATCTTTGCTGATTTTAATTAGAGTGATTTGAAATAGAGTATTGAGTAAAATGCTTTAACCTGTGCGTACTAAGAACATATTCTCATTTACAATCACAGAAAACTAGCATTAGGTATGTATTACTAGTTTGTTCGTATATATTACGAGACTAAGTTACGGTCCATTTAATTAGCTTGTTTAAAAATAAAATAATTCTAAACGAATTATATATCTCATTTGTCACTTGTGGCAAGGAGCCAGTTTTATTTTTATATAGCGTTTAGGGGAACTAAAATATTGTGCAATATTAAAGTTCGCTTGTTTATAGAGCAATAATTGTAAATCGTCAAGTTAATTTTGCATGGAATTATATACTAAAATATCATTCAAAACATACTTAAGGGTTTTTAGGGAACTGTTAACGAAGCATAGTTAGATATTATAAATAATCATTATGTCATTTTATTTTCGTCAACATATTAATTTGTTCTATAAGTCATTTACGTCATAGACTTGATATTAATAGATGAAATACTCAGTTATTTCGTTTACCCTATTATATAATTATATATGTGTCTTAAAATTAGGACAATACTTGCAAAATAAATGCACTTCACAGTTCCTTAAAACTGTTCATGCTATTATGAAGTCGTCGTTCATGCTCTTACGAAGTCGTTGGTGTTTAGTGCTGGCAAACATACGTTATGATTGCTAATTGATATAGACATATATATAAGTATCACGAAGCTATGTCTGATTTGTGCAAGGCTATCTGTAATTATGACGCTTTGGGTTAAACTTTTATATTTTATTGGCGTGACTTTCACAACCCACTCAAAACTGTGTCATGGGTCTTGGATTTTTGTGTCGTAACTCTAAATATAAATATGCTTTATAATTGTGTATGTACAAGTATATTCCAAAATTAAAGTCCAGAATAGTTTTTACCAATTTGCCAGCACTAATCAATATAATAAAGAAAATATCAAAATAACCTTTAACAATGTGCTAACGAAAACGAATATAATTTTCATTTCTATATATAATTAAGTAATATTTTAACTTTCATACAAACCTTTTAATAAATCCTTAGTGTATGGGGAACTCCATGAGACTAACTTTAAAACTATAAATTAAGAAAAATAAAATTCTAATTTTATGAAATAGAGGATAAGTTCTTCGGGCAATATGAAACAGATGACAGCCTTCTTTATATATGTACGTGTACTACTAAGGAGAGTTTGTATTCAGTTCTCTATATTATAATAACGCCAGGTGTATCATAAGAAGTAAAGTAGATTCCTCATGCACTTTGGTTAGATTATTAATATAAGTGCTGGAGCTTGGCAATGCGAGCCAAGTGTTGTAATAACCGCGGTCTAGGTACATGTCGCATGCTTGTGTGCATTGTAGCTTCTACCAGCGGTATCGTGACGTGACCGCACGCATAAAGGCGTCGTCGTGCCCTTCGATACCACCACCGCCGCCGGCCTCCGCCGCCGACAGGAAAAAGGCACCAAGTCAAGAACACACTAACAATGCGACAGAGACTAACGAAGATGTACAAACGAGGTGCTTGTTATGTCTTTGTGTGTGGTTGTCGTTTGTTTCCGATATACTTCTATCAAAAATAGCATCCAATCAAATTAAAGTATTCAATGAAAAATGATTAATCATTGATGATCGTAATATAAAATCGCCCTGATTTGTGCGGTGTACTAATAATTAGGCATATGGGTAGTAAACATTTTTATTAAATACTGTTGTCTAAAAAGATGATAATACTATTGTATCTTAAAATTACTTGCATATTTAAGTAAAAATAATAAGACTGCTGTCTTTTTATTTAAATTTAATTAGCAGTTTAGTGTATAGTGATATTTTATATTTATAAGATAAATATTAAAAAAAAGAAAATCAAAGCAACAAAATAAATTATCATTTTCGTTCATATTTAGTTTGATTCCGATATTAATGGTATAGAATAATACTAATGTAATTGATATTGCCTTCTAATTAATAATCGAACAAGAGGGATTAATTTATGAGATGCATTAGAGGCTCGTATTGGGAACAAACCACAACCATGCTTATCACTTAACGCCAGTGGAATAAGTAGTGCTGTTTAAGGTCAAGGTCTGACGTATTTAATATTAGTAAAATATCTATACAGGGTCTTAGACGTTGCAAGTTGGTTCTATAATATTATGAATCTATTGAGCTGCATCGGCACACCGGAGCTAGACACAATCGATTTTTAATTATGTCTGGTGATGCTGCCAAAATAACTGACTATTGGCAAAACTTTTCTCTTTGCTTTATATGAGAAACATACTGCTAAACATAGAAATTAAAGTCATGTCCCGGGCTGTCATGATTAAAACAAGTCTTTTTAAAACACATGTTTAAATCAGTGTTTAAAACAGTTTGAATAAAAACCGTGTTTTTTTATCACGTGTTTAAAAACAAAGAATAAAACAAGTTTTAAACAATGTATAAAACATTAAGAAACAATAAACAAACTTCTAAACTACTTTTCATAGAGAATAAACGGAAATAAATGAAAATAAAATTAATATTTAGGACTCTAAATAGGTTGACATAAAACCAGTTGACTCTATGCTATTTATTTTATTTATTTTTTTGTACTTAAGTAATTCTTTTGGCATTGTAATTAAATAAAACATATTACTTTTATGGCAAGTAATTTATTCAATCAAACAACGATCAAATATCGTTAATTAACAAACAATATTTGGTGCATGCATTTATAGGACAAGACAACACATATTTTTAAAACATACATTATAATATTCACTTCAAATCAATCAAAGTTATAATGATAACAGTTTCAATTAATAAACAATAAAAACTAGTTATTATAAAATCAAAATTGTGTCCGTCAGGCCAGTGAGAGTCAGACAATATGACAAGACAACAATTACTTTTTCTTATTTATGTATTTAAAAACTGTGACAAGTTTTGCAGTTTACTCGGTACCCAATTTATTACGTAAGTCAGAATGAATAAATCCAAATGTTGAAAACAGTCTTTCGATTCATGCACTTTAAGCTAGAGCAGTGTGAAGCTGAGTCACTAGGTCCATTGCTTGGCCATTAATTTGTTTTTTTAATGACAGCCACCATTCGAGAGGTCCGACCTGATTTACTACATGACCTTCAAATAGAAAGTTATGAAAGGCATTGCCTCTTTGTGATAAACTTCTATAAATGATAAAGCTTCAGAGATATTTTCACTGGTGAATTTTTCGCCCCTGTACTTCAGATGTAGTAAGTTTGCTGCAAAATGAGCTGGAGACATTGCCATTTCAAGCCGGGCATAGAATTTACTTAAATCATCCAGTGAATATTCGGTCTCACGCAGTCGTACATTCTCACCCTCAAACATATTTTTAAGCTCTATCCATGCTTCAGTCATTTCGCCAATACAGCAGGATGTCTTCTGGGAGATGTCAAGTATAACTGCAATATTGTCCAGTTTTTTGTAGAGAGCCTAGGCTTGTTGCTTCAGCGCCATGTCATTTACTTTTAATGAAATTGACAAATCTATAGCAGTTGCATTATTTAAGCGTATGTCTGACATTATATGCCAATTTTCCAAAAAATCTTTTTAACAGTCATCCGTTGTGTTCCACCGTACCGATTGTGGTATAACAATTGCTTTTCCACCAGCTTCTTTGTATTTGGCAGATGAAAAATGAGTGTATTTGAATCGATTTAACTTTCTCAGTAATGTCTTCTGCTTTCAAATCCTTCGCTTGAAGGTTTAACAGTTGTGACGAACAGCCATATGTAAGTGTATCCTTGTGAGAAGTATGAAGTGCTAGTTCTTCCTGTTGAGCCAAATCTCGTCTCATACGACTCATATTTGCTGCGTTGTCTGTCACTACGCTTCGCACCGTTCAGTTGTAAGTTTCACATTGTTTTATTGCCGTAGTACTAACTTCAAACAAGTAGTCAGCTGTATGGCTTTCGGCGCCTGTATCTATTGTATCAATTAAATGAGTTAAGTTTGTCAACACATCTGTGACACAGACACAGATTATCGAGTCCTGCCTAAAGTTACTCCAACCCCTAATTGACAGATTGACTTCGTCGAGTAGATTACCAGCAATTTGTTTGCGGTTTGGAGGTTTATATCCTGGGCGTAAAATTTCCATTAATTTCAGGAACTGTGGGTGTTCTACGTGGTTAAAAGGCGTGTCGGTAGCAAACATATAACGAGATAATTGTAAATTAATTTTCTTCTTATCTTTTTGACTTGTGGCAATAGTAAATTTTTTCATTGAAATGTTCAAGCTCGCGCTGCTGCTGGTACTGGCATTTTTAAATTGAAGAATAGTAACAGTGTGAGTGTGGTAAAACTGGCAGAAGAATTATCTTAAGATCGGGCAGAAGAAAATCACTCAACATCAACAGCTCCTCCACCACAAAGTCCTCGACCGCGTCAAGATTTGCATCTGTAGAACCGGTGGTGCTACATTGCTGGAAGTGTGCCTACATTCTTTTCACAAGTCCAATTAGTTCTTTCTTACATTTTTGCAACGCACCCTATTGGTCTTCAATGTGGTATTTTCTTGAGGAATCAATGTAAATTGTTCCCAAATTGCATGCTTTTTGCGTCCTGGAGTTGACATTTCAATAAAGATGTTATCAGTCACAGAATTAATAGTGAAATGAAACATTAGAAAAAAGGCACTACTATTTATAGAATTCATAGGTAATACCCGCCGGTAAAGTCCCGCTAGGAAAGTCCCTATGTCGGCCGTCGAAAGAAAGTAATTCAATGGACTAGTAGGTATTCCCCTTATTTAAATATAAAATAAAATAAATATTGGGGTTATTATGGAGAATTTGAAAATACTTAGTCTGGAAATGAATTAATATAGGTCTATTTGATTTAAAATTAATAGCCTAAACGAAAAAGAAAAATTAAAGATAAAAACAAAAAAAAACACTTGTTTAAAACAACTTGAACTGTTTGTTTTATAAAATAAAATAAAAACTGTTCTTTTTCCAATCCTGGTTATGTCATACCTTTAAATTATTTAATCTATAGTCGGTATAAAATGAGTCGATCCTTTTCTTCCCCACATAAACATAAATTGTACAACAAAATCTGCATTATCTTGCAATTTTGTGACTGTACATATAAATCGATCACAAATCATCAACGTTGTCAATTTTAGCTCCTAAGTAAGCCATGAGGCCATTTACCAAAAATTTACACGTATCGGTGTTATGAAGAGTGCGTAAAGTATTTGAGATCAAGATCAAGACAGCAGGCTTTGCAGACCTGTATCACATTATTCTATCGGAATACAGTTTCTTAGTAACTCATAGAGGAGTTCGTCTAAATATTACTTCATCTAATGACCTAGTTGTTCACTACAACAGAATGACTTCAGTACACGTGGTATTAATACGTCTACAGAAATTTTAAAATATCGGTATGATTTTGTCTAAAGGAATTACGTCCAGATCAAAATAGTTATATATCAGTCAGATCTATCTACAACTGATAGTTTCAATAAACAGCACCTTATTCCATCCACTGGTTATCCTCATATTAACTATAATTTTATTATTAATTTTAATGGAAAGTTTATCTATGTAGGTAATTATCGCTGTTTACGCTTTAACTGTTATATGTTGCATACGTTGTTAAATGTCTAATATTTATGTATTATATTATTTATGTTTAATATTTATTTACACATAACATACATTATCAATATAATACGAATAAAGGTAAACATAAAATACTTTACATTATATATAGCTAAAACTGCCCCTGAATATATTTGCAATTTGATATACAACCAATACATTACTCTATGTACGTATATTCCCTATCCAATGTTATATAATATAACTGTATACTGAAGTAGTGGTCCGCATTGTAAGTGAAATGTCGCAAATAAATGTTATATAGAATAAATCCCACGGAGAGACGAGAGAGGGAGGTGAACACGTGGAGCGGCGCCACCAGCACTACGCCGACCGCGAGCCCGACTAACACCACCACTACTACGACAGTCAGAAGGTATGTCAATATGTGCTATAGCGATGTACCCATGTACCCTTGCGTGTGTATACCACCTAAGAAGCTGTTTCTTGATATTATATCAGCCCTGTATATAAACTGACCCACTGCTCGACACGGGTTTCTCAGTGTGAGAAAGGTTAGACCATAGTCCACCGCGCTGCCTCGGTGTGGGTTGGCGGACTTTACATATTATTGAGAACATTAAGGAGAATTTTCAGACATGCAGGTTTCCCCACGATGTTTTACTTCACCGTTAAAGCAAGCTATAAATAACTACTTCACTTCGAGAAGTTAGAGATGCGTGCGTTTCTCAATATATTAATAAATAAATATATGAAACGATTAAAAGAGTGAAACTCAGTCAAGTTTCGTTGTCTCTACCATACTGGCTAATGAATGTGTAATGGCGGCAGGTGACGTAGCGCTCGTATAGCGGCTACATTACTCATTTTGATGCTATGTATGCACCAGCAGTTATTATATTACATGATTTTTACAGATTATTTATAACTGTAGTTCATAAAGGCGCAGTGGCTCAATAATAAATTATCATATCTTGAAATTGTTTCTTAACTACATTATATTATAAATATTAAATTATTAGTATAATATATTATGTAAACCATAAAAATATAACCATAGAGTAATCATATGTATCAATATAAATATGATTACCTTAGATATCTCAACATTATTATTTTCCAATTAGTTGTGAGTAATCGTATTTTATTGTGAGTTAGTTAATACTGTATGAAGCTTGAACTTAGAAGCAGTAATACACATTGAGTACACAAAATACAGAAATAATCTCCATTTTAATCTGTTTAAAATCAAGTAAATTTCTGTCTCAACACTCGGTGTATATCTGCTTCTAAACAATATCTATATATAGTATGGTACAAAGTATTATATGTGTAACAGTTCGTCGGAGAGTGTAGAGTCCAACAGTAGCAATTCGACCCCGACCTCGGCTACGCCCACCAAACTGTCGCCCGGGAACATATTCAAGAACTTCTTCAAGTATAGTCATGTTACAAAACGCTTGGACACGGGAATCGTTGTCGTGATACGTTGTGCTAGAATTCAATTTTGTACGAAGTGTGTTAACATTTGGGTGAATGTAGGTTATGTGACTTAACATAAATAAGTTTATTTTGTGTTGTCCTGTTATTATTTTGATAGCAATGTGATTTTAATTAATATAAACAGTGTAATGTAATAACATTTGATCTAACATTTCCTCTTGTACCCTGCCTGTATTAAATTGACTTAGGCCCGTAATATTGTACCTACATAGTTGAAACAAAGATCAGAGTTACAATTTTATCATTGTTTATTTTAACACCAATCTTGACTTCTAGACAGCTTAGACTGTCTTATAACTGTCTAGATGGCAAGATTGACGCATATAAAATATCAGAGGTAATACCAGAAGTTCAAACTTTCTTTGCGTTTAAACTAATAACATAAATTATAAGATTAAACAGTCCAGTCAAGATTGACGTGTTTACAGTAACTAACGTCAAAAGCTTAAATTATTTTCCTGGTTAAGCTACGATTTACTGACGCCTAAATAAAAATAATCATAATTTAATCTCCTAAATGGAATTTGAAATAACTTTAATATCATGTTTATTATTTAAATTTTATTATACCCACATAATGAAATTGTTGTTATGATTAAACCAATAATTCATATTACGGGCTTAGAATTTTTATTACAATCAATCAGGTGTATTAAAACTATACTTATGTGATTTTTAATTAAAGCAAATTGTTTAAATTCTTTCTACACAGAAGGAATGTTTTTAATAAATGATAAATCTCTATTAAAATGAAACTGAATATGAAAAGACGATTCTCGTGTTCAAGCTCGACGGTATTTGTGTGTTAGTTATTATTTGCGCTTCGTCTGTTTTGTGCTCGGACGATTTACTTTTGTTCTACTAGCATGTCAGACGTTGCATGTTTTACTCAGTACACTATGCGAACTTTATTTGAGCTTGTTTATTAACACTTCTATAATGTGCGGCGAACTAACGCTGGATGTATAACGCAGGTCGTTTGTGCCCCCTGTACGGGATGAGGAGAGCGAAACACAAAGGAAAGCTCACGCGAAGCGCGTACGTGAGACGAGGCGCTCCACTCAAGGCGTCACGCTCGATGAGATCAAGTCCGCTGAACAACTCGTCAAGAAGAAAACTGGTAACGGCACCACAGAAAGTCCCTCCCCTGGCAGCCTGAAGAAAGAGGAACATACGACTGCTGCTCCGGCCGACAACGGATCGGTATGTGCAAAATAACCAATGTGGACTAACCAATCATATGCAAGTGATAGATTTAATCTATCGGTCATATGTGAACCAATACAATAGTTTAATAACCTTGCGAGTATACACAACCTCGGTTATTAGGGATGAAAAGCAGTAGGTTTTTTTATTAAAGTATTTTTGTATCAGTATACTTACAAAAGTGACTAATTGGTAACGGGATCTAACTACTGGAAAATTGGTTTAACACTAAAAGGACATCATTCAATCAGACATCCACAAACGCAACACATCCGCAGTGCAAATTAAAGTTATTACAGTGATAATGGCGACGGTTCCAAGTGATACCCATACCATAGCTCTTTGGCCACCAATAAGTCTTTACCGCTTGTCATATAATATAAAATAGTCTACCTTCAAAATGCCAACAACACGTCTCATTTAAAATATATAGTCATTTAAACCATATAATTATGACATAAATATTATATTTATTCGTGTACGGCTAAACTGGCAATTTGACTTCAATACTATGGACTAATAGTATTTTACTCTTCTGTAATCAGTTCATATAATGCGACATATGAAACAAACTTAACTTATATGTTGAATGTGAATGAATGGTGTCCTGGATAAGTTTAAAATCTTAAAATTACAGGGATTTAGTATTAGTATTATTTAGATATAGTTTGTTAAGGATTTGGATATTGAAAAGGTAGAATATTATTTAAGTTATTTTATTGCAACTAAAACTCCCTTTTCTTACCTCCCTTTTTATTTTGATTCTGATTATTATTTACTAGTATTAGCCTTCTTGAGAATGCGGTATGCAAATGCTGACTGATACGAAACTGACGTTGACGTTTAGATTCCAGAGCCATTTTTAAAAAGAACTTGTCTAGCACATTGCCGTTTTTCAATACCTCGTTAAGGTCTTGACCTTGTTTTCTTCTTAGCCTTGTCATGGTGCCGACCACCAGGACATGAATGTAGAATCAAACAGTGTACGCAAAAATTAATTACTGTTCTTATAAAAGCTATTTATTGAAACTAATTTGGGCCACATAACGTAGTCTGGCCTATCACACGCATTGTCAGAATTGAAAAACGGTTTTTATAAGTAAGCACCTAATAGTAAAAGTGTCATATAAGATATTACCTTAAATCTTCGATTTCGTATCAGTAAACAATTTAAGGGTTCGTTTCATAACGCAAAATGTAATCTACTAAAACAAAAGTATGTCATCTTTTTCTAGACCTAAAATTTATAAGACAGTATGAGTTACTCCTTGATACTAGTAGTAAAAATTGTGAAACGAGCCCTCATTAAGTGGTTTGTTTGCACAAGGACTGATTTCCAAATACACGTTCGTATAGGAACGGGTTAAATAAAACAGATTTTAGGCTTCGGTTTCTCGGTATTATATATATATATTATGAAAATACTCTAATTACACTCAAAAATAAAATGTAATCCTCTTGCCAACAATAGTTAAATTTCGATTTGACACTCATTTCTATATAATTACTTATCTCATTACAAAATGGTTCATTTTTATAATCACAATTGTATAGCTAGCAGCAGCTACAAGATTCAGTACTCACCTAATTATTCAGGAAATTAAGCATGCTTCAATTCGTATCCCTATGCTTAATAATTCCTGTCATAAAAAATCTATTTATAATATTAATACGAAAGTAAAAAATTTAATCTTGTAAACGACAAAAAATCAGAATAGAAATAGGGTGTTTCGAGAACCATTAGTGATACTGTATCTCTTGAGTTCATCTTGACGCTATTTTTCCGGACATTTTGGACACCTCTCCCACATGTAACTATTAGTCTATTTTAATGACATAATTATTAAAACGAAAACATTACGATTCGATACTGAGAATAGGCAAGTGCCCAGCATGTGTGAAGGTCTGTTTTTATATAAATAAGAGTATAAAAGCTAAGATACATTTTTAGTAACAATGGTATGAGTCCATTTTAGCATATATGTATACCTATAAGATATATCAAATATGCGTTTTTGAGAATAAGCTTTCTGCGAATCTGTCTTTTTAGGATTTAGTCCTTATGTAAAAATAAGTATATTTTCGAAAATTCGGGATTTTCTGGATCTGTCCTTATGCGAATAAACCGATAAAGATACACTGTTCTTAATATATATGTACATACGTTGAGTTTGTATTTTGTTTCGAGTTTATAACTTCGTATCAAAACTCATATTTATTTCGACGCTTACATATCGCCTCGTGTTAATATGGCCATGTTCGTTAAACATTCATGAGCTCATAGATCATTGTGCATTACGAGGATTTTAAAACAAATAAGATATTTACATAGTTTCCAAAAAAATATAACTTTATTCTAAATTACCGGTAATAGCAACAAATGGGCTAAAAAATATTTGTTTGGAGATTAACTTTTTGATTTTTTATATCATAAAATTATAAATAACATTGATTATAAATATCGAAAATTACAGCATGCAAAAAAGTGATCCCTAAAAAGTTAACTCTCAAATTAGGTATATACCAAATAATAATTGAAATAAGAAATTAGACTTTATCAATACAAAATGACAAAGCGCTACCACAGTGTTAATATTTACAAAACGGATGCAATGCGTAGGCGCGCGCGGTGGTCCCAGCGGGCGATGTCGCAGTAAACCTCGCGCTGGCGTGCGCGTCGGCGACTGCCACGGCGACTATCGCCGCGAACAGCGAGCGCCGCCCTTCGTGGCGACTGCGACTCGACCCCACTAATAAGGTGGTTACAGCGCGTTGTGTTCGCGAGATTGTCGATCGGTGCATACATTGTCAATGTCAATGACAAAGTTGAACTTTGTCACTGACAATCATTTATACCACACGTTTATTTTAAAGTACGTACGATATAAGACAATTTTCAGTATAATCATGACGATACTTTTTTCTAGGGAGCACTTGTAAATATATTTATGCAATAACTTAATATTTTATTACGATATTACCCATACGATGTATTCTGTATAGCAATCATACCATCTTAAGTCGATGCACGATAAACTTTGATACGAGAGAGAGACATATTTCACTATGAGTCGTTTAGAAACCAACATTAAATCATTTTTCACTACAAAATTCATCAATCGACAATCTCGTTAGACTGTTCGCTAGACGGGAGCGCGCATGCGTGTGTTATAAAAATTCTTTTTACAAAATTGCTGGTTAAATTCTGATTTTGGGACTATTCACATCCAGTTCAATATCTTCGTCTGCAGCTGTAATTTGCTTGGATCTATGTCAATTTCATATATATCAATTTCAATCAAGTTCCATACTATCTCAACATCAGAATTGGAATGCTGTGGGTGTCTATTCTATGGCGAAAAAATATATGTTTATGTGTCTGTGTTGTTTTGTTTCATATTATGCATCTATTTTTATGTTGCTCTATGTACAAAATGCGTCATTTTACTACCCTTTGCCACACAACTATCATAAAAGTAAGCTTCAATCAAATACAGAATTAGGCGGTGAAACTGCCCTAATTCTATGAAAGGAAATACTAGTTGTGTAAGAGACACATCAATGAAATAAACTAAATAAAGTTAGTATGCGTTAAGGGTAACAAAATGGGTGCTTATTTCTTAATCATTAACATTACTAATTGCTATTAAAATGCACGTAATTATATGTATTGCGTAGATTAGTTTTATATATTTTGTATTGTTGTAGTATAAAAACAGTTTCGCGTCTATATTTAGCTAAGTAGTACCTAATTTATTTGTATCAATGTTATTGCTATACCCTCCTTATTTGGATATAAATTAATATATTCTGTAATGTTACCCCTTTTATGTCAATATGAGGTTGAAGTCGCTTCTATTCTATTTTCTTTGTATGGAAGAACTGAAGATCCTTTTGTCTAGGATCTTACATTAAGATTAAGGTTCGACTGTGATTTTGGGCCTAGTTTCAGCCATAAATCGCGCCGAGTAATTTGGTCGGAACTCGGCTAAAACGACGAGATTTTCTATCGACATAAATAAATATGAATTTGGTTCTTTATTAAACAACTCTGATTGTTTAGATATTACTAAGCAATTTAATCGCCACAAGATTATTTACCGAACTTTTCTGGGGGGAGATTGTAACATTTTTACTTGTTGTGTGAAAATGTTACAATCTCCTCCCAGACAAGAATACGAGATTTAGTCGAACCTTAATTAAGATGGGTTTAAAGAGTTTGGTTATGTATGAAAGAATGTACTAAAAAGATGTCTTAAAATATCAATTGAAGTGATATCTATGTTTGCTTCCACGCACGTAAAGGAATTGGGATGACTTGCATGTTGTTGTAAAGTGTAATATTTAGCTTGTAGTTTATTAAGTGTTGTTCGTTCGGTAACAGTTTGAGCTAGAAGATGCCGAGCGATCGTCGCCTCGACCGGCGACGACCGCGGCTGAGGCGACGGTGACGCTGCCCTACCGCCGGCCGCCCACCGGCTCTACAACCAACACCACCGCGCTCCCCAACACAGATAATAGAACTGGTAATATTTACACCCATACTAGCTCACTTTATATTACATCTTCAGCTATCTTGTTGGCAATTCTGCGGCACTTGTATTTGCGAGCGACCGCGAGGTTCAATTGCTAAGAAGGATAAAATATAATTTAAAAACAGACAGAGTCTGATAATGTTCTCGCTGATAGGCACTAGGTAAACTTTTTATTCCACCCACAGTCTATATATGTACATAAACAACTCTTCAAGTCTTACTCTGAATTTCAAATAATTATTCTATTGGCAAGATTGTCACAAAAACCGTTTGGCTAGAATTAACGAGTGTACATAATATGTATTATTTTCAGTATTTCTTATACAATGTTATACTCCATATTTGCTTTGTAAGGCTAGTAGCCTAAGTGTACTGAAACTGGCAATTGTAAAATCGTGTGTATACAATTATTTGACAATAAGATTGCTTTTTATCAATGTAATCTAAACATATTCGCGTATTATACAATGTCCATCACCTGTGAGATACAGGCGTGATATATTCAAAGTGATGGTAACGTTGGCACATGTTGTATATAGAGCCAGCCGCTGAAGAGGAAAAGGATCGCGAGAGCAGTACAGAAAGCAAGTCGTCGAGTAACGCGTCCCCTGCAAGCACGCAGGCCGCGCCGAACGTGATACAGCGCCGCCGCAGGCCTAAGCGACGCTCCACTGGCGTCGGACACATCGACATGGACGTGAGTACATTACACCATCGTAGCGACACTCTAACTCAACTTCACGGATGGCGTAATGGTTTCAGTAGTTGCCTTACCGCTGCCACTGCGCCAAGCTTTGTGGATTCGAATCCCACACGGAACAAAACTTGTGTAATCCAAAAATGGATGTGCCGCATCTGCGTGTTTTTTGTATCCATTGTTTGAATATTTGTGAAGTCCCCTGTGTTCCAGAGATTATTCAGAATGCTAGAGAAGACGTTTAAAAAAAAACTCAAACAAATCCGTTCACTATACCATGCTTACAGACAATAGAAAATATCGTCAATTTAAGGGTTTTCTGTTTGTTCTTTACAATGTGTGACTGTGATATAATGGTCGGCAATGTTGCTCGGCAATATAGCTAGACAATGATGCTTGGATATCTAAGATGGATGGGTAGTTAAAACATCACAGCCAAGTATGATAGTAAAATATCGCCCGTTTAGAAGCCACCTTATTCAGCCGAAACAATACCCGTGACAATTGCAATCGTTGATCAGGCTTCTTTCTATACTTTTGTCTAGAAATGTATGTAATGCACGGGTGTTCGCTCTCTATCTTAGTGTTGCTAAGTGAAATGGGACCATGATACATATGCGCCTCCTAACATAAAGCAGTATCTGCATCAGCACAGTCAAAAGCCAAGATGTCCATCACATCGTGAGAAAGCTGTCAACAGTGTTAACGCAAAATGCGTCTTACACTAAGTTTCCATCACAGCAATGATATTTCCGTCATGTGCTAAACCAACCAAATTTATAGTAATAGCAACACAGCTATGTTATCACGCGACATACGACCTCATTCTTATGCTATATGACTGGTGACACAATAGACGCTGACACGGTCAAACGCAAGGAACACTTAAACCAGAAGACTTAAACGATTTTTATCTCTTCGGTAACATTTTCTATTGCTTGATGATTCACGCAAAGCATGTATTCTGTGGAATTGAAATATAGAGTGAAAATTGTGGTGTTAGCCCTCGGTAGACTTCAGAAATTGTTAACTACATCAGATTTTTAAATCTAGTATTTATTCCATTGGCAAATAAACGCGAGCGCTTGTATCGAAAGTAAAAATCGTGTCTAATGAGGTCTACGTCCGCCATTTTTAGGTGTCTACATATAATATCCGTCATTCCAAATCTGAAAACAAACAAACTTCTATTGATATCGAAGTGCTGCATATCCAAAAATCCATACAAGAGATACAAAGAACATCAAGTTAAAGAATATTTTAATTTCTGGATTGACAGACCTAACTATAGTTGCAATAGTCAGTCCTTCGGCAATTGTGTTAAGAAAATTATTAACGTAATACTTTCTTATATTTTATCAGTTCAAAACCGTAAATATCCTGTTTATTTTAAATATGTAAAAATAAATCAACTGGCTATACTAATTTCTTACACCACACTTCTTCAATTAACGTGAATTTCAATTGACAATAATTTATTATCTGTTTGGAATTGCCACTGTCTCTTCTATACAGCCCTACTTAACACAAATAATGTGTAAACTAATTTAAAGCTCACTTATACGTATTTTAATGTGCTAATATGTTGCCGCCAAAGTCAACAAATACTATTAACCAACGATAAACCGGTATCGTTAGCTCTTGAAACTGCCACAGAATCTGATGTGTGTATTCTTAGCATGGACCACGCACTTTACGACTGCATACCGCATATTTGCCGCGTTGTGAAATTTCAGAATGCAATAGCAGTTCATAGCTTTTGTTCACCTAGTTATTGATATGATTCACTCAGACGAATGAGTTAAATATATGAATTTACAAAACACGGATTCCTAATTGGTTACAATATTTATATCTTACTAGATGTCCCGGTGTACTTCGTACCAAAATAATTAATATTCCTATTCAAATTATTACCAATATCAACTTTGCCGGCTGTTCCTTTGGATTTTCCTAATTTTCTTTTTTTCCTAAAGTAACCCAGTACAGAAGTGAAAAAGAAAAATGTAATTCCGTCGAGCCATTTTCAAGTTTATGCAAGATAGGCAATTGATATTTATATATACAGATTGCAATAGGAAGATTTTATTTTAGTTTGGTTTTGTTGCACACAACCATTCAGTTTCGCAGTACAGTTTCGACAATTAGTAACTAAAGTTAATGGTACTAAAGGTACCTTAAGGAGTTTTCATTTGCGTGGCCCTTTTCAAAACTCGATACATAGTTCAAGATAACTGAGTTAATTAAATATACCAAATATTTTAATTTTAGACGTAGAGATTTGAGCTCAACTAGTTTTGTCAAATCCTCAGACTTTAATTTTCAGAACAGTTAATATCGTCATTATTTTCTCGTTATATAATGAAATGCTCAGTGCAGGCTTCCGACACATGTGTGTGAACAGGCACTAATATTTATCATTTGTCAACAGGACATTGTGAACGATCGTGGTGGAGGCGGTGAAGGTGAAGACAACGATGCACCTCCGGTAAGTAATTCAGAAATTAGTTTCTTAAACACCTGATAGTAATAATCTATCTGCAGATTAGTATCACTTTTTGTTATGTAACGCTGATTGTTTAACGACATTCGATAATGGAATGTGTAACTCGCAATTTTAAACCGACATCGTGCGATATAATTGAAAATAATCTAAAAACTAAGTTTTGATATTGATAAACAATTAATCATACAGATTGATTATTATTATGTCATCGGTTAATAGTCTGCACTTCTATATTTTTCTACACATGAGAATAAAAATAAATAATCTTTATGGATACTGTGATATTGTATAGAGTTGATATTGTATAGAACTACCCTAATTTGCATTTAATAGAATATCTCTAGGCAAAATACTGTAACGTGCTTTTAATACAAAGCTCGCCATATGCTCAAATAATGAACACAAGAGACTGCCAATCTCGGCACAACTATTTGTTAATCACAAAAATTCTTCAACTGGGGTCTCAACCCACAACACGCGAGGCGTTGACTACTTAAACCGCTACGCTATTCATGCAGTCAACGTTATATTTAAATAGTTTTTGCCGTTGGCTACACTCGTTCGGGCACAGACCTTTTATTTGGATGATTTTTTGTGTGTATTTTCTGTATCCCTGACAACGTGTATGCGAAATTTCATGATGATCGTTCAAATAGAAGGCGTGAAAGCGTAACCAACAAACAAAACCACGTTCACATTCGGATAAAATACTCCAATGATTTTAACGTTTAATCTTAGTTAAATTACATGATACAGATCGCCTGCACCATTCAAGACGTGGAATCAGAGGCGTTTATACAGTGTTTTCTGATCAAGTTCGGCCAATGTAGACATTAAGATTTAATAAATACAAATAAACATTTAATAGATACGTTGACCATATAAAATCATAGTATTAATGTACCTATAGACACAAGTCCTTCAAAAATCTACTTCAAATCCGTCACATATGCACATAATCACGGAATGTTAGTTCTTATACTAATGGCGAGAAAATTAATTTGCACAATTTATAATTAATTGAAATCATTGTCGTAGTCATATACCGTAGTGAATATTTTGTAGCGAAATACCAAAAATTGTTACTAGTTATTTATAAATATTTCTGGTTGTTATACATTAAAAATGATGTCTGTTTGATATCCAATACGCGTTAGTGTGGGAGGGATGATCGTCAATTCTTCACTAGTTATTTATAGCTGTGTGTTGAAAATCCCGTTCTTAAAACTGTATGTTATTCTCTCGATCGACAGAACTTCTAATATGATTTGGTTGTTATGTATATATCCTATTTATATTGAGTTTTACGAATCGAATTTCCCGTAATCGATTGGCCATGAAAATACTTGTAATTATTGGACAGATATATAACGTCCGCTTATTGACTATGAATATGCGCGCCACAGCGTAAATTGTGAGTTTTAGGCCTGCATATGTAATCTGTGGCAGTAAACGATGAACTTGTGATTATTGTAGCGTGGTTTCGAGGTTGATCACTAGCTATGGCTCATATAATATGTTAAAATCGCAGATATAATTTCATTGACTTTGGCCGGGAGAATACAAAATGGAAGTTTATATAATTGCAAAATGATTTTACGTTGTATGTATGTATCTGCAAAACATAAAGAATTTTTTTAGAACATTCTGTTGCCATCAAAACTGTCAATAAATAATTATCTCTTAGTTAAGCCAGCTAGCGACGGTTAACTACTTCGACAGTTATCAGAAAACATCTAATATTTCGATGATAATGCACTGCACAACTTTCGGCTTATGCTTCAAATATTTGTTATAAACCCGGTGCGGATTCTGAATGTTGACTGCATATTTTGTTACACATCAATATAAAAAAAATGGAGTTATTAGAGATCCGATTTATGACAACTATTGTTTGCGTTTATATTGCGATATATTTTTTTAATATTGACCGTCTTACATTTATCCGTTACACGAACGTGAAATATTAAATGTGTAGGTACAAATAAAATGCCAGATTCCATTGTTGTTGGGTCATAATACTTTCATAGTGAAACAGTGTGTGACATTAGTGTATTCAAATAATAAGGCTATTACTATTCTGATGAACTTGTATACATAATTCGAATGTGTAAAAATTTTAAATGTTTTAAATCATCGGCCATCACTATAGTTACTGTACGGCACATTAAAAACGAAACAAACTGTCACGTATGCTCGCCATACGTTCAGCCCACACTTTGTATTTAAATAGTTTTAGAAATTAGAAGATGTTCATCATATTGAGTCAGGTGCATATTAAAATAGCTACATTTGGTCACCCGCGCCCATTTATTATACATATTAGCGTTATTCATCCTACGTTATGTTCCTATTAATTTTAGTAACGAAACAACTATTGCGGCATATTTATGTTCCTTTAAGTCTTTGTTTATTTAGGTTATCTATGCTGATCAGTCAGTTTATTTAATAGATAATAGAATTCAGGTAATAGTAGCATGAGTGTTTCACTCTCAGTCAATTATATCAGTGTCTGTTAATGTAGATACAGAATGTCGATTTCTTGATATTTATGATATCAGCAGCGGTTTTAGAATGCCACATATATATTAGACACGGCATCTTAGTATAAGAAGGGTTTAAGGTAGTTTACCACGCTGGCTCAGGGTAGACTTCACACATCGCGAAGAAAATTATGTAGAAGTCTCTAGACATGCAGGTTTGCTCACAATGTTTGCCTTCACCATTAAAGTAAGTTTAACTATTTCAAAAGTAATATATGCATGTCGAGGGGTAGAACGATCTCCGCATGGCAGCACAATAGTCTCATCAATAGGAAAACGCTGGTAGATATTTAGTCAAAGGATATTACGACTTGGTACAAAATTATACAATGGACATTAAAATCTTCCAAGAATAACACTCGCGAGATGATCATTGACCTTAGTACGAGTTCTTTAACTCTCGACTCTGTTGCACGTAGTCGTCGCATACGACACTGTGCCAGATATTTATTGAAACTATACGGTAAGACAGAACAACGCTTTTCGTAATCTTGAGGCATGAACCTCATCTTAGATAGCGATATGAAGAATTGCATGCAAAGAAAATAACGAAAATAGACGGTATCATAAAGTCATTATTATTGATACATACATTAATATTATTAGTTAAACTATAATATAAAAAACTACACGCTACTAGGTACTGTTTGGATGGCCAGTGGTTTAAATCCGGGCACTGAGAGATGTCTTTGTGTGCAGTATTGATACAGCCCCCTATTTGACGTGTCGACGTAGCTTAAAAACAAAATAGAATGTAAATTCAGTTGGGTGGAGCAATTGCATATTGTAAAGTGATTATTTATATATATAAAATAAAAATAACGATATATCCGAAACGTATAGGTGTGTTTAAATATACTCAGACAGCGTTGAACTTTCATAACTTTTTCTTGGCACAGCTCTAGTTTTGTGTTTGATGTTTTGACGTATACCATACAGTAGTGATAAATTTCTACACTTCAATGAACCGAACATTATTTACGACAAAGCAACAAGGCCCTCCTCAGTTGATTCCCCGGGAAGAAAGATATACCGAGAGTACTATATACATATATGTATATAGTAATTACAAGTGAAAAATACTCTCATTCGTACACCGGTCATTGGTCGATGGCAGTGTCATCATAAATAAACTAGACACATATCATATTGTGACATGCTTTATTTAAAACATTTCATTTTACTCTGGCCTTAAATCAATTAACGCTGATTAATTACATTAGATGCACTTGGTTTAAAATAAAATTTATCTTATTTTATTGATTATTTCAGCAGCGTTATATGTAGAGCTTTGGAATCTATCACAAATAAATTTGAAAGCTGTGTAGGCATCAACGTATCGAAAGAGAATATGACATAGTTACCAATTTATGCTAATAACTTGTTGTTTACAGTAGATCTGCTGTTCTTATAAAAATGCTCAAATGTTTATGTAGATATTTGTTATCTACAAAAACGTTATACATTTTAATATTATATTTAATTATTTTATAGCGATTCGATAATTATACTATACCAATATGTTAACGAGTTATCCTACAAATACATTTACCAGACTTAAATAAACATTTACCATATAATAATAATAGCTTTCAACTATGCAATCCACGTCAACTATCAATGTATAGACGGCCACTCTAATTCAAAATCCAAATTTAAATAGAATCGACATATCAAATTCACACTCGAAACATCGAATCGGTACATTCTATGAAAGCATCAAGGTTTACACGTAGCTTGGCTCTGACCGTACGCTGTCGTAACAGACTAATCCTTACTAATCACATGAGATATTGTTTTTCAACGCTCATTAGTTATTCATTACTACGTGCTCGGTTCAGTCACACAGCTTCTTTGTAATGATATATGATTTAAATGAAACTACTTTGTAATTTACGAATTTTGCTGCAATGTTTGAAAAAATTAACCCTACTACTGAACCTACATAAAATACTATTTTAGCTATTTAAAATTATTAAAACTATTTAGAATCAAATTCCATTTGCCCCGACGTTTCGATTGCTTTTTAGCAATAATGTTCACGAGGAGACTAAGGCGGTAGTTGCCTCAATGTTCTGAAATGTAATTATTTCAAAGTACTGGAAAATAATTTAATCATTGGTGTTTCTATTTATGTAGAATGAATTCAAAGTATCATGGAGTCTAGCTGTGTTTTGCTTCTTCTTGAGTTTGACTATTTGAATTACTGGATCCCAAGCTGGTGGTACATTCCAACCATCTTCTCTATTGAAATTAGCATGATTTTTGATTTTAATAACCTCGTGAAGCATCCTTGGTAGAAATTGGTGTTCCGATGCGAGTATCTGTGGTTTGTCAAATCGCGGGTAGTGGTTGGTCGGTGATCCCCTGTTGCACGTATGCAAAATATAATTTGTTTATTTATTTATTTTTATCTTCCTAACACTATCATTACAGGCTTACACCTAATGCGATAGAGTGGTCTTAATCTATGTACATTTATATATAAACACAAAAATAAAATTTAACATTATTCATTTCTTACATATTATGAATTAAAAGAAACTTAATAAAAAATTAATCACAATCCTAGCACAAAGTAAATAACAATACCTTTGCGAATTCGATTCGAAGTGCTTCAATTGTCGTAGAACAAAGCCCAAGTTTCTAAATGCCCTTTTGCAGATCTTCATAATATGATCGCGAAAGGACATTTCAGATGTTACCATAACTCCCAAATCCCGTACCTTAGTAACACGTTGCATAGTCCACCACGTACCCGTGCAACAGGGGTGACCACGCACGCGTTAGACTCATCACAGAGCACTTGGGTACATTGAAATTAAGCCTGTTCTCCCTAGTCCATTTCACTACCCGGTCTATGTCCTCCTGTAATCGTTTACAGTCGGATTTACTGTGTACTTCTAGCAGCAACTTAAGGTCGTCCGCAAATAATAAACAAGAGCCATGTCTGACGACGTCCGGTAAGTCGTTTATCATTATTATAAATTCGAGAGGACCTAAATTGCTGCCTTGACTCACACCGGACCAGGTGTAATATGGGTCAGATTTATAACCCTTATAGTCAATGTACTGCTGTCTATCTTGCATATAACTGGAGAAGAACTGTAGTAAATGAGGCGTGCAGCCGACGCTTGCGAGCTTCTCCAGTAAAATGTCACTGTCGACTGTGTCGAACGCTTTTTAAAATCAAAATACACAGCGTCAACCTGCACACCAGCATCGACCGCCGGGACCACCTGTGCCATAAAGTTCAGTAGATTGGTGACCGTACTTCGGGCCGGGCCGAACACATGCTGCGCGTCCGAAAGTTGCCCACTTACTTGCCTCTGCACGCCGTGCTGGATGGCAGACTCGAACACTTTTGCCGGCGTCGACAGCACGGCCACGGGTCTATAACCATTTATGTCTGATCCCGCTTTTCCCTTAGGTACCGGTATAACTCGTGTGATCTTCCATTGGGCTGGGAACATCGCCGAATGAAGACAAGTATTAAAAATATAAAGCAAAGGCTCTTCGAGCACCCTACCACAATCTCTAAACTGAAAAGCCGGTATTCTATCCGCAGACCGCTTCGGCTTCAGCCGCTTTAGTGCCCCTCTAACGTCATCAAGACTGAGCGCATCCAGGTGCACCCGCGCCGCGCTCCCTGCTCCCGCCGCCGCCGCTGCTCGAGTGTCTAGTCGTGGCGGCTGTTTACTGTATACCGATTCAAAAAACATTGCAAACTGTTTTGCACACTCGTTATCCGATAAATGGTTTCCATTACTTATAATAGAATTATAGTTTGCTGCACTTTTTTTGATCTTATGTATTGCCTGAAAGATTTTGGATCTTTAGCAAACTGACACTGAATTTTATTCTGATGTAACTTATGAGCTGTTTCTATATATTTTTTAATACGAGACCTATACGTTGAATATTCTTCATAATCCTTACTACCTTTAGTCATTTTAAATTTCTTGTGAAGTCTAGATTTAGTCCTTAAGTCTTTGATGATTTCATTTGTGTACCATTCCGGATAAATATACCGTGACTTTGGAACTGGTCTTTTCCTAGGAACACATTCATCCAAAATGATATTGAGAGTATTATAAAAGAACTCCAATATTTCTTTCAAATCACTCATCATTCATTCATCATCATTTATCTGTAACTGATCCTGAATTGATAAATTTATAGGACACTTTATATGTATGTCTTAGCGAAAGCTAGAATTATGTATAAACTCTAAAAATATTCTGAAGTATTTATTTTATTTGGGACGATTATCTAACCGTAGCGGATTGAACTTTACTAAATGCCAGTGTAGATCTAACAAATATATTTCTGACTATTCTTCACACTTCCACAGATTAAAATGCATAATAAATAATTATAAGAAAAGACAATAAATATAAACCAACAAGAGCTTGCAATTGTTTATTTAGCTCTCCCAAGCTGTTTGGGTTTATAGTCGCTCGTTGATTAGCATTTAGTCTCTTCCTGTTAGCGATTGTATTATCAAAGGTACCTACATATAAATGGCACGTTTTGTATAATCTCCTGGGCACTTGCTCATACCTCAATAATTACAAATAAGAGTATTCTTTAGTAAAAGCATTTGTTTTTACTTTAGCCATCTATATTAGCAGCAGAGATTACAGAAAGCAATTAGCGGGCGATTGTTATTTATTGGGTCATTAGTCCGCGTGACGCCGTGACACTTGTAACAGTCCACCTGTTCGTTTCTTATAATATAAACGTAGCGAAGGACTAAAATGACGCCGACGTAATGTGAGCGATGCCACAATGGCTTGTGTCTATCTACTTCTTCGTGTCTTATCTATCTACTTACTATTAGACTTATTTAATGATGATACTATCTTAAAAATTGACGTTTTTATTGCAGACCCAAAAACGTCTAGGTTTAGACTTGAATAGTTGTAAATAAACACATATCCCTGATTTCAGAAAGAGTAAGCGTTCTACTTGGTAAGATCCTGGTTTCATTTGTCTTGTGACCTTAAGATTACTTTAAGCCTAAGTTTTCTTCAGAATGTTTAGGATCTGGTCAGATAACGATATTTAGGTCGTCACCTACAGTGCTATTTATATCTGTCTTATATAATGGGCTTTTCATTAAGAGCGCTCGAATTTTGAAATGCAATGAAACAACCTGTAAGTGATATTACCACAATTTATATTATATTTTAAAGGATATTCGATGACATTATGTACGAAAAATAATTTCAGCCAAATGGCCGCCGCGATTCCGCTGTAGATGTTGTATTCCAATTTTGGACGACATCTTGGCATAAATAGGGCTCAATTTCACGAAGAACGCGAGTTACGTTGGCCTTTTTAGCAATAGATTGTGGTTTGTCTGCATAGACTAAAGATTTCACGTAGTCCCACAGAAAAACAAAGAGCGGTGTTAAATCACACGATCTCGGTGGCCAGTTGATGTCGCCACCACGCGAGATGACAAAGCCTTCGAACTTCTCATTCAATAAATTTAATGTTTCCCGTACTGTATGGCAAGTCTTGTTGAAACCACATTTTTGTGAGATCCGCACCATCTATACTAGGACAAAAAAAATTGTTATCATCGTCCGATATCAGTCGCCATTGACTGTGAGCGCGGCTCCGTGCGCATCTTCGAAGAAATAAGCGCCGATATCCAAAATCCTCACCAAACAGTGAATTTGCCGGAGTGTAGGGGCACCTGATGAATTGCCCGTGGATTTACGTCGCTCCAAATCCGGCAATTTTGTTCGTTAACAAAGCCGCTTAACCAGAAATGAGCCTCATCACTGCAGATGCTTTTTTCCAAAAGCAGGATGAGCCGCCAAATGCTCTCAAACCCAATCAGCGAATACACGGCGCTGCCTGTGGTCGTTGAGTTTTAGCTCTTGAGTTAATTGAACTTTATATGGACGAAAACCCAAGTCTCGGCGCAAAATCCGCCATGTTGACGTCGCAGAAATACCCAGTTCTTGAGCACGACGCGGAATGGACTGTCTGGGGTTTTGTCGCACACTATCCCGAACGGCAACAATATTTTCCAACGATCTTGCGTTTCTTTGACGTACAGAACTGCTTCATCAATCACCGACCCGGTTGTCTCAAATTTAATTATTAAACGACGGATTGTGGAGTATGCAGGACGCCCATGAACGCCATAAATTGGACGCAACGCACGGAACGTTAGGCGAATAGAGCACTGATTTGATTATATGTACATTTTAACAATTTCTACGCCTTATTGAAGCGGTATAGGGTTCCATGGTGAAATGTCACGACTAAATATGTATTCATGCCAAATTTGACAGCTTTCGCTTTACCAAGATGGCCGCTACGCGCTGTCAAAGTTAGCGTCCCTATTGAAAACTCTTTACTATTAGACAATTTTCTCTCGTATATTCTTTCTTGTTTTAATCTGTATTGTAGAATCATAAAGTTTTTAATAAACAGATTAATAAAGTACAAACATTTAACAGTATAGAGACAAGAAAACATTTATAATTCATCGGCATTCAAAATGTAGGTTTAACATCAAAGCTATTAACAAATCATGTACCTGGGATGCTAATTACTGGTTAAAAACAATACGACTGCAGCACATTCACGTTTCTTTATAATTTTATTTACATTCCAGCGTAAATTGTGGCAGACTGTAGGAGTGCCAAGACCAAGTCTCGAATGAACCAATTCATAATTAATGCCTAGTAGTTGTTTGTAGTGTTGTCAGCTGTAGCTAGTGAATTCTAACACCTCTATGCGGCTATGGTAGTAGACCATGGCCATAAAAGGCTCGTACTCAGCTACTGTCTAGTTCTATAAATAATTGAAAATGTTACGCAGTTGTAAATGTCGCGCGTCACAAGAGCGAGTGACAGCTAACCATAAATTAAATAAAGTACTAGAAGTAAAAAAACTGCATTAAAACTCACATTTTCAAATATTATTTCATTCGAATAGATGCGTCATTTTAGCGCATTCGCTGTAATGACGTCATTGAACAATAGCTCGATGTATTTCTGGCGTCCATATCATACATCGTATTCGTCAAATGCTATGAACTCGATTTCGTATGGGTTATATTGATGGTTTCTCAAAATATGTTAAGATTTATTTATAAAAACTGTTTCCGTTTTCAATGAACTCTTAATAAGTCGTGAAGAGAATGACCGTAATTAGCCAGACTTTTATTTTACTGATCATTATTTGCTATAATAATGTATTTTCGTACCTGCTCGTGTTGAAAAAAGAAGCTTGTAATATAAAAATTGTGTAATATAAAATAAAATAAAGCTTCTTTATCGTGTCTATGCTCGGACAAATTGATTTTTCATTCGATTATACACTATGTTCAATTTTATGTCCAATCTTTTGACATTGCATATACAGAGTGTTGTGTAGCCAATTAGGAAATCACATTAAATTTGCCTAGTATTATACATTACTTATGTTTAAAACTAAAATTGTCTCAAAAGTCGATGGCTTTTGACGGAAGTGCAAGTCACTTAGGATTTTTTTTAGCAAGCATTTAGTACGCTTATTATTATAAATAGAGAAGTTTAGTTCTAGATTGTACCGTCTTGAATATAGATATTTTACGTTCATTCGTAATGTTGAACGTAAATGTTACTAAAGATATCTCGCCCAGACTCCATGAAGTATATTTTTTAAGCGGGAAGATTAATTTTAGCGTACTAGTTTACACAGCGATAACACATATATATCGTTGATTATTTTGTTGAAACCAACCATGGAATATTGCTTAAGCAGCTTTTTATCGCAAGTATCATACACCACGGCAGGATGCATAAGCCAGCGGTATTAAACGCAACTGTTGTGCATGAGGTCTTGGATTCGATTGCCGAGTCGAGCAGTGTATTTGAAGTTTCTGTCATATAAATCTTAGTAGGCTCACGGAGTTAGAAACTGTGCCTGATAAACGGCAATAGACTTGCCTTACTTGAGACATAACACCCAAGCCGGCAAATGTGGACGAATGAAAATCTTTATATTTTTATGCCCCTTGAGAAATTATAAAAAGCCAACTAGTAAGTTTCATTCGTATATGTCTCGAGGGAACTGTCCCTCGATACATACTGATGTAGAACTCGTATTTTCTAGAATTAAAAAGATTACTCTATAACTAAGAAATTTTTCTAGATTAACATTTCTCTGACATCAATCTCGGTGTCCCGTAGTCTTGTTGCCCATAAATTGTGACAACAGTCACAGTTACGTGTAGTGACATCATGGCAACATAATTAACAACATCATTTTACTTTTTGTCACTTTAATATCTTTCGCAGAATTTCTTGACAAAACATATCGTAGTTGAACATGTGTTGCAACTGAAAATTCTTTCGTTTATTTTAAATTTAGTTCATTAATTTGCCCCAGGGTTTTAAAATGATTTGAAGATTTAAATTAATGTAGTGGAATTTTAATGTAGTTTACGTCACTCAATAAGTTACCATGTTATGTCATGAACAGACCCATCCAATTCACCCTTGTGTGTTTATTTAAGTTTGCCAGAGACTACAACATCTCCACAAAAATTCAATCTTTTTAAATTGTACTAAGCTATTCGTATAATTTATATACAAAACGGATCAAAACTATAGCCCTAACGATCACCATTATTTTTGTGAGACAAGATTTATAACAACCAGCTTTTGTAAATTAGCCAAGCCATTATCACCGAAGATGATAAAGACAAAAAAAACCTTTACAAACAAATGAAATAATATTTTATTCGTGTGCACTTGAATACGTCATTGTAAATAAACAACGATACATTTTCTCAGTGCTTTCATCGTACTCAATACCTAGTTCTGAAAACGTCTGTCTTTGTTCGAAAATTCACACATTTTATATTATTGCGACATTCTACGGGGCGTTACTTTTTATATTCTGTGTGTGAGTGAAAATCCAAATTAATTTAGTTGAATGAGACAATCTTTGGCGCCACGTGTAGATATATATTTAATAAACATTCTTCCTGTCTTGGCAGTCTTTGTGTGTTGGTTCATACAGGCATAACCCAAGAAAACCCGCTCTCTAAAAGAAAAATAAACATGTATCACACCGGCATTAGGTTTAGAATGCACATAAAGGGACAGGTGAACAATTACAGTTTACTGGATATATAGAAATGTAAAAAAAAACACGGTGTATAGAAATGCGTGCTTTACCTGAGATTATCGTAATATAAAAAAAACCTTTCTAACACTGCCCTACTGGAGATCACACCAACCGTACCAAGCACAAGACGTGCAAACTTATGGCACAAGGCACTTATAAGGCGAGTCTCCTTGGATTCTTTGGCAGCCGAGAAGTGTTGATGAAATGATTAAAGCGCCTTGTTGTATTCCCTTGAGAGAGAATGAATGAAGTATGAGAATTTAGAAATGATATTATAGTTGATATTTATAAATAACTTAATTTTTCTTTGTTGTCCTCATATTCTAGGAAAGTATACCATATTTCAAACCTTTGTACGACTATAATTTAATATGACTAAACTATTAATTATTTATGTACTTACATTAGCAATATTTTATCACTTTTTTCTAGCTTGTATCATGTTCTCTTTTGAGACAGATGTTATAAAAACTTTATAGAATATATAATTGTATACTGTATAACACATGCGATAGGAAGGAAACTAAATTTTGTGTAAATAAACAATTTTATATTTAACTGTAGACGTAGGCAATATTGCTTACCTGACATGGATTTTGTTACTTTAATTATATGTCTTTATAATTCAAACATTTTGGTCAAATTGATCTTATCAGTTATTACTGGATATAGGATTTACCCAATTTGGACCACAATATCCGGTATTTGAAATCTAGTCCCATCCTGGAATGGGTCAATAGGTGGCTAGGTGGCTACCTAGTTGGGGCGCGACTTATCCTGCGGTTGCCAATAATTTATGGCTCCCACATTAGAATCACTATCCTGATAGTACATACCTACTTAATAACAAAATAACATTGCCTCTTTTGATTGCCATATCGTCTAGATATCGGTAAAAGCTTCAAACGTTACGGTGCACTGTGGCGTGAAGTTTGTAAATCTATTTGTTTGACGTACGTGTCTGTTGTAGAGTAGGTATTACTAATCTATAAATTTAGAAGTACTCGAAAGCGAGCCAGAACGGTGCAGGGTGGGCCGTTGGCCGGTGCAACGGATACTGTTACAGAAAGCTTGCTAAATACTAATTAAACTTATTGAAAATATATTATGATCTAATAACTATACCTATGTGGTATTTATCAAAGTATCATCGAAAATATATTATAAATGATCATCTCAAAAATATATTTATCAACAAATAAGATAATTTTTCCTAAATAAGTAATATTGGGTGAATAATAAATAATATACCAGAAATAAATAGGCAAATAATAGGAACAGTAAGAGATTATCTGAAAATTATGAACATATTAATAATAATAGTAATGTTACTATTATTATTTATAATTATATATCAGCAGTCTCTCGAGACTAGACGAACCGGCATTCGTGTTAGGAACTGTCGGTTCATATTTTTGTAACAAAGAGTAAACGCGTTCACATGTATGGTTTCAACCGGTTTATTGATGTGTTTTATCAGTACCGTATATACCGTACCGAAAATGTATTCAGATGTTAGTTTATTCGACAAAACCATACGCATACTCAATCAGGTTTTAACCTGTATGGTAAAACCGTGTCAGTAAACCGGTGAGGGAAACTGAAAGAGTGTAAACGCTCTGTCTGTTGCTGATAGGTCTACGTCGCTATTACGTAGGCCCAGCAAGATAACATGAGGACAATAGTAGTGTAAAAAATATTACAATAACAATACACATTACATTTGGAAAATGTTTAATTGAAGTTCATAAGTGTTACTCGTCCTTTTAGGTTTTTAAACGCTGGGCTATGTTTTTGAATCGGGTCCAGTTTAATACACACACACACACACATATTAATAGAATCTTTGGCCCTCTTAGATTTGATCATGGAGCGCATATTCAAACTTTATGTTCAGAACTTGCAACACGGCAAACTTTAAGAACTTTTTTAAATATGACTGATACTGACGCTTTCAAATTTGATATCGCTAACAAGAATGTCAATGTGAAATGGATTTTTACTTTTATTATACATTATTTTGTAAATCTGAATATATAAATGCCTTTTTAGGTGTCTTTTAGTGAAACATAACTATGGCTTCAAGCTTTGTTGTTCTAGGACCGACGGATGTAGAAAATGTACTTTCAGTTGTATTAGTATGTTTACTAAATATTTAAATGCATACTTCTTCCAACTGAAAAAAAGTCCTGCATCATTTCAGTAGAAAACGTTACGATTTCTTTATATATATATATATATATATATACACATATATATAAGCCTTCTAGCACACAAAGCTATGACTCTTCTGTACTCAATTTAGTATGTTGTTTACTCACCTTAGCTGGAAATAGCTTATTTTAAAAGGAACATCTAAAATAAGAAATACTTTTAGATGAATTAGATGTGCGACGTTAACCCGGTTGTCGGACGACTTGCCCGTTTTGTGTGCGTCGCTCATGATTCAGACCTACCGTTATGAGTGACACAGTGTTATTTATGTGGCCATGTGCAAGGTTAGTGAAATACGAGGCTCTTTGAAAGGGAAGGATTTTGGCAACTCATGCCTAACGTCACGATCAGTCGACCACTTCTACATGTATATTCTCCAAACGAATTTGTACTGCGGAAGAGATGTGCGTCAAAGGGATGTTAATGGTTTGTTTCTCCTTGACGGCTTTGGGTATTTTCCGCTACTCGTCCATGGACTTAGATATTGGCATGTTTTGAACAAGTCAGTATACCTACTATTTGTACATAGTAGTATTAAAGATATTACAGCATCTATTTATTCTAGTTATGATCTAATCAAAATATAGATTACAGTAAGAACATTGCATTTATAGTAACTTAAAGTTACTTGTTCCAAACTACAAATATCACCTTGATTATGTCAACAAATACGAAATCTTAACGACAATATTAACTGTCATATTTGTAATTTATGTGATTCTGAATTTGCCATAGCTATCCATTGGGACATATACGAATAAATAAGTTGTCACATGAGGCTTGCGATATCATCTTCGCACGATACCCAAATAATTATAATAAGTACAATAATAATTTCTCTAATAATTAATTATTTAAATTCATTTATTACATTCGATGTTATCTTATTTATTTATTTTAAATCATGTCAACTATTTAAATCCGCACGAATGCAAATTGAGTCTATGTTTGTATTTCATAAAATCTATTTTATGGAACAATGAGAATCGCACACACTCGTGCTTGAGAGAAAGAAACGTAAATCAGTCGGCAACTATATTTAGAATTTGCGACGAATATAAAAGAGGAGATAAATCTTAAAACTATCACCACACTTTAGTCTCATGTCAACAAGTGATTGATTATGATGTCAATTTATAAAAAAAAGTGCATTTCTCACAATTGATATCAGTTGATAGTAAATAACGGCTATCTTGTTATACTTGAAGAGTCTATCTCTCCTTTAGTTAGTGCACTGAATTGAAACACATTGCTTGTTGTGAAAGTGTTGAATGATACGTTACTTTATATTAGTCATTACTATATTATATATCCTAGTCCAAAATCAATAACCATTTTATACGTTTTAAATACTTAAGAGGAGTATGATGAATTTTAAATAGATGCCAATTCCTTGACAAGCGTAAACTCGGAGGCGCCACTAAACCAAAATTCCTTTTAATTAAACATACTTACTTATATACATTAACGATGCCTATAAATCTGGTTAATCACTATAAACCAGTATAAAAGGCATATATGTATATATCACAATCTAATTAAAATTTAAAATAATAATAATAAAATATATTTAAATATATGCCTTGAAAATTATTTTAGAACTTGAATTAACTTTAGTATGACAAATATAAAGACGAAGAAGGTGTCCACTAGCTTTAAAAAGATATAAAAATCCGTATAAAGTGTTTTATTTCAATATATATAATAAGTTTCAATGAGACATGTGTTTATAAGACCAGCAATATGTAAATAGTGATGACCTAGTACCTACTACATTAAACAAAATATGGTTAATAAGACATATCATAAGAATATTAACGTAATAGACACCTAAAAGAATATCTAGATGAAAAAAGAAAACGTTTCTTATGCCTAGTTGACATTATATACAAACAACCTTTGAAGCATAGCCATTTAATTTAGTAACACCTTATAATATATTAGAAAGAGGTTTCCGCGGCAAAACGTGACAATATTGGAATGAGTCCAACTCTGTTACGGTTGACACATACATCGGTTGAACGGTTACTACTACGTTTAGAGACTTAGTAAACATAGTTTATTTATCTACATACATCTGATTGTGATTTGGGTGGCCGTATTGTTGACTTTTTGTAATTGGGCTAAAGACTATCATATGTTAAACGCAATTGACAGACAGTGCTGTTTCCATGGTTTATGGATAGACCATCTATTTCTTCGCAGTGGGTGGCTTTTAGGAAAGATTAAAATATATGTATAACGGAAGGTCAATGTTATTGTTTTATAGGATTTGTGTTATTTCAATTAACATTTCAATCAAAAATTTATAAGGACGTCCGATAAATTTAATTTAGTAACACCTTATAATATATTAGAAAGAGGTTTCCGCGGCAAATGATTTATTTGATTTATTTTCCATTCTTTTATTGGTGTTACGGAACATTTAATAACTTCGGTGTTGGCCGCATCTCACTTAGAATCTGGACCTAGTTTATTATGTCGCTTGTGGTAGGCACATTGGGTGAAAGGTACGAAATTATTTAAAGATTTTTACGTGATTAGAACATTTATTTTATTACTTATTCTTTTTTTATATTAGGCTTTATGGTAATGGTAATTTTAGCGCTGTTCGCTTATATTGACAGTTTATTCATTATAATATATTATGCAATCAGTTGAATCAGTTATTTAAATAATTTGATCAATTTGCACTGCCTGGATTGCCTATAACTAAGGCAATTTGTTATCAATATTTGCTGACTGTTTTGAACTGATTATATTTTACTATTTGGGATAAAGTTAGGTAAGGGGCTGTTATTATTAATATGCCAAATCTATAGTTACTGGTCCAAGTAGTAGTAGTTAAGACAAGCATCAGAAATATTAACATTTTACCTTAACAATCGTGTATGGATAACTTATAACGTACATTAACAATCGTGTATGGAGTTACGGGCCAAGACACGCTAGGCAAGTAACAGGTGACCATTTGTTTATTCAATACTTTCTGTCATTGGTTAAATTCGTTAACGGGCTAGTTAGGTTTCGATAAGCAGTAACGAAATTATGTAAACATACGTCCCTTTATTAGCAACGCTCTACTCAGCCGTACTTTATAAAGCATAAATCGACATCCATTGCATCCATTTTTAAAATATCTAAATTATTTTTCATTTGTTTGTGTACTTCTGATGGCACCAAGTTTTCTTTAAATGGATGGCATTTACAATGCCTGACGGTCATATGTAAATTATCATTTGGAACAAACACTCTGATGATATACCTAAGCTACGTAATATAAGATATATTACGTAGTCCAGGCAGTGGCATAGCATGGGCGTCAGCCGCCCGCCCGAGGTAGAAAAATTGTCGAGCGGCACTCCCGACAAGTATCTAAACAAACATTCAAATAATAAACTTCTAATAATAATCTTATTTTAGGAGCCCATCTCAAAATCATTATCTCATCCTCATTACACCTGTTAATTTTTATTAATAATGGGATGATAAATAACTACAACATGTATATTACACATGGTATAACAATACGTAAGACGTGATGTTGCAGCTCACTACATTATTCACAAATTAAATATAATAATGTAGAAATTTTGTGGGTAGATAAACTCATATATGTACATATAATAATAATATTGTCAATCGTTGTGTAATCGTCAAAATTTATACAGGCTGTCCGGTAATTAATGGATAACCTTGAAATGTCTCATAGTAGAACATGAGGCCGTTCAGAAAAAATGAAAAATAATAATAATAAAAACAAAAAATATTAAAAAGTGCAAGCTGTATTAGCATAGCATACTTTTGACTGTCCATCTATTAGCATAATTAGTGTTTAATAATAAAACAACAAAAAACCGATGGATTTCATTCATTTATGGCCGTAGTATACAAGAAAGTTATACATGGTAATTAAAAAAAAACACATATCGCAGGTAGTAGTTAGGATAGACTATTTTCATATTTTATCTGAACGGCCATCATTTCCACTATAAGACATTTCCAGGTTATCCATTAATTATCGGACACCCTGTATATTGACGATTACTAATAACTAAGGCGATCCTTTGATGATATTTTGAATAGATTTTGTTGACTTAATTAGTTGTTAAGTAATAGGTCACAGGAAATAACAATTTAAGGTTACATTCAATAAGATAACCGTTCAAAAGTTTTTTAATGGGCTAGAACCTCCGATTCTTTGTTGGCAGCATTATAAAACAATCTTAAGTAAATACTTATTCCATCCCAAACGGTGTTTCAAATGTAGGTACATATGTTCTACGAACCAAATCATACGACTGCTTCTAAAATTTGTTACTGCTACAATAAACCTATAAACAATTTCTGAAATATTTTAGTAGTCTGTGACTATTTAGTATAGTTTTACTAGTAATATATCTGAATGTATGTGAAAACATTCACAGTGAATTCCAGATACAAACAGTGGTTAAATTTAGGTCACAACCGTCAGTTTTACATTACATAGTACGCAAACGATAGTGCTTTGAGGCTAGATTTGTTTACAACATTACTCGATTTAGTTGGATTTAGTAAACAAATCCCTTTAGTACTGTTTATCGATATAGTTACCATTAAACAGTAAAGCGAGGAGCCTTATTATTTTTAGCATATCCGTCCGTGACGCCGGTCTCGATACACATGGCTGGTGACGTCACTACTCCCGTTCACAATATGATCGAACATTACGAACTGTAATATCAACTACAGCCCGTAGGCGTAACTACCACATCGCAGCGCTGCGGTGCTATAAATTCTCACGAAATTTCGACAGGAAATATTAATCATTACCTACTTCAGATCACAACAAAGTTTTTCTGATTGTTACGTACATATATTTTTGATTTTATTTAATATGTAAAAACAGGAAATTATACAAGATTCAGACGTTCGTAAATACAAAAAATAAACCGTTTTACACACTAAACTAGACACACCCTTGACCTGTTAATTCGCAGCGAGAGCGCACCACGCGTATCACGGCAATCGCGTTAGCGTCATACCGATAACGTTGTCATTAACCAAGTGCTAAATCGCTAATTTTATGGTTTACGAACAATTTATAACTACTTTGTCAATGTCCATTATATAGGACAGACATCGTGTCCGTCGCATACAGTGTATCGCCCACGTGGACTAAAAGTTAACGTCCGAGTTTCACGAGACACATTTGAAATAATTTTTGTTGTAAATAAATTTTGAAGAAGATTTCTATTCGCTAACGTTACGTGCTCGAATGTAAAATCAGGCCATCAAAGCATTTAACACATTTCAAGTTAGCTTAGAAAATTCCTTGTAGTCTAGAGGATATCTGGCTGGTAATAAAATACCGACATGATTTGGAACGCGCTGCGGTTACCGATAATATCGGGTTAGAAATTTCAGTCAAATGTTTAGACTGTTCTCAACAAGATAGTATTTGGGTCACTGCTTTCTGATTCGGAGACGTGTAAACTTGAAAATAGAATTTATATATACATAGTATGTATAATATGAAGTCAAGAAGTTGATTCGTGTTTCATAAATTAGCACTTTGGAGATAGCGCGGTAACCGTAGCTATGATAAATACAGTGACTCTAGTATCTGTGATTTTAATGGCCGACGCTTTCAGCTCTCGATACGTTTAGATTGTTAAAATGTACGGTTGCCTAGTATGTTTATAAGAGGCATGAGCTTATTTTTAGTCCATGCGTTGTGTACCTGTACGATCGTGGTGGAGGCACAAGTCGGCCACGGTTGACCTTCGATCGACACACTAATTATGAAGTAAACCGTCGACTGATTGATGAGGCGTCGCTGATAATAATAGAGGGCTGTAATCTCTATTTGCGTGGCGTCCTTGTGGCGCGCCAAGCCGCCAGCTTGCGGGTGCGCAGCCGGTCGGCTCTCCCTTGCTACACCGTTATATTTACAGGTGATGTGTGTCTCACGTGTCCCCGTGGATCTCGCCCTCTCGTCTCTGCAGCGCAGTGCGTCACCGGCGTCATACACGCGCGATCCTGCCGCCATCGGCGTGGGCGCGCACAATATTTTCACTCCGCGTAGAATAAAACTCGGAAAACAGTCAGTGTGTTTACGTTGCGCGCAGCGTTTGCCCGCCGTTTGTTTCATAATTCGCTCTCGGGGAAATGTGTTCAAAATGAGTCGAAAGCAAGATAGGTATATTTCGCGCCCGCGGAGCTTGACTTCGCACTATAGTTCATCCCCAAGTGTGCTGAGTACGATGCTCGGCAGCCAGTACAATCCTTATACATCATCTAATTACTCTAATTTCAGTTCTAGCGCGTATAGAAACTATAATCCTTACAGTGCTGGCTTAGGACGTCCGTCGTCAAATCTCGGTATATACGGCGGAACTACTTCGGGCTATGGAGGCGTGTACTTGAGTGGTGCTTCGTTAGGTTCGCTAAATCTGATGACGCCAGTGTTAAAAAAATTGGACAAGCGGTTATTAGCAAGCAAAAAAGACTTTAAGCCCAAACCAGTACCACTGGCGAAAGTGCCGGATCCGGTGGAGGCGCCAGCAGAAGCGGCGGCACCGGCGCCGGCCGTGGAGGAGATCCCGCCCGTGCGGCCCGAGCGCAAGTCGCGCTCAAGCAAGGCGGGCAATTTGGATAAGGAGCGTTCTCGCTCTCTCAGTTCCTTGGAAACAGCAGGCGCGCTCGGCTCACGCTCGCTCAGCCTTAACTCCCTCGCTTCTGATGGATATTGTGTACGTAGACACCATAAATGTTAACGTCCTAGAATAGCAGACATAGGACATGTAGATCTCCTGTTAGCAACAGCCAGTAAAATAAATTCGACTTGCTTCATTCTAGTCCAGTGATCTTAATAAGTTCACCTCGGAATTTGAGATACCCAGCTATAAACTCTATAAATTTGTATTTTGACATCCTAAAACTTTTGTTTCAAGAAAACACAAATTGTAGGGAATTTAATCCTCTACAATATTGATAATAAATACGAATAGCGAAAAACCCGTAGGAAACGAGATATTTGCAAAAAAATGTGCTATGTCGATTTTGTGACCTTTGACCTTAGATTTTAATAGTCGCGTATACCCTAGCATATGCAGGTTTTGAGACAACTTTTAGGATGTGAAAATACAAGTTTATACGAGTTTATAGCTGGGTATCTCAAATTCTGAGATACTTACCTAATTTCGACTAAGATGACTGGACTATTCGTTGTTTGTTTACATTGCTACTGGCTTGTTGAATTTTGTTCATCGTGTAATTCCGAAAGTTCCGCTTACAGCGAATCTTGCAGTTAGGGTTATACATATGTATGTATATCTCTTACGTTTTGTTATACTAGAATGTGCAAAACTTGTTTCCTATTCTCCATATAATGACGTACATTATACAACCTGTTTACTTTACTTTGTTTATTTTATGTACCTATATGTATATAACATAACAACAACAATGAATAATTGCAAATTATAATTATGCCATTTGATTTAGGGTCTTTATAATATTTAGGGTCTGTTAGGATCATAAAAATGTTTGCAATTATTGTGACTATATTACGTCAGAGTCTGTATTTACATATATTTAACGATAAAATGTTACTCAATCTGTTTACGGAATCACCTGGATTAAAAAGTCTGAAATAGAGCAATATTCTAACTATTTTATTCATCATTCAACGTGAATAGTTTTTAATATAACGTAATCATTATCGATACGCGTACAAATAAAAAGAGAAAACATTGTAGAACAGCCAAAAAAGCATTTCAATGCAGCGCATTTAACACTTTGCAAAGAATATATACATTTTTGCACTATGTTGCAACAACATGATTGTTTGTTTAAAAAGTATTGTGAAAAGTGTCAGAATAGATTTATGAGTATTATTTATTTAATTATCAAAGAACAATCTCTTTTTCAAATTTTGTATTAGTTCATCATTTTTATTTATAACGTTTCTAATCTCTATTTGTTAACAATATAAAAGCGCATATGCTATTTTTGTTTGAAACAAGCTACGTCGAATTAAATTAATCATACATTTTTGTGTTTTGAATGTGGATAGTGACAAATTCAATTATAAACATAAAATAATGAGTATATCGTACTTACGTACTTTTTCATGGATGAAATGTACACTATGTCCTTTTCTGTACCACTGACAACGTGTATTCACGATGATCGGTCGAGTAGTTAAAGCGTGCAAGCGTAATAAACAAGCAAACTCACATTCGTATTTATAATACCTATATAAAATTAGTAAGGAGATAAAAACCATATTCATTTAGATTAAATATACGAAGTTTGCTATTTGATTTATACATATATTAACAACAAAGATATCTTCTCAGCTTACACCCACTTCTTTGCTACTGTGTAGTCCCGCGCTGAAAGTATCACTATTATAGATCACTATTATATTATTTTTTAGAATATTACTACGAAGTTGAAACTCTTGAACCCTATATATTTAAAAGTAAAAGGTGATTTTCTGAACTTCCCCACGTTAGTAAAATGTTTCTAGATTCAGCAGCAGCCAGATTTATATTCATGTTTGAGTTTGAACTATGTCAGTCACTCCATCAGTCAGCTTCTCATATTATAAGATATATTGAACATTTTTCATATCGTAAGTTAGGTACGCTGATCGTTGGCCTCGCGTGGTGTGCATTAACTGGGTTCAGAATACTTACATGATATATTAGGCTGTCTCCTATGTAATCCATAAAATAGATTAGGGGACAGATTTTTTAATAAACACGGCCGAACATGGGCTTTTTCCGGCGATAACAAGAGCGCATCTTTGTGAATAGTGTCCGAAATGAAGTGGGCTTAGACTCTAGAGCTCTGTGACTGTGAGACACTGACTAAAACAGATACTGTTAAATAACTTGGCGTCGCGGTACATTAAAATCTAAATTTTAAAGCACAAATGAGCGCCTAGTCAACTAGAGTGCGTAAATCAGTAAACATACTAAAACTACTTCGTTCGTCAGCAACGACAAATATCTTAAAAGCTGTATACTTTGCCCTGACTCAGTCGTTAATTTTGTACTATATAAGCTGTTGGGGAAGTACCTTAAAACAGTGATAATCCAGGTAGAAAAAGCACAACGCTCCATAATAAAAACAATGCTTAAGAAGCCTTTCAGGTAGCCTACATCTAAACTATACCAAGACTGTAAATTGCTGAATGTACGTCAGTTTTTTATTTTAAAACCTGTTCTCAGCGTGCACAGAAAAGTAATTAATTCGGAGGGCTACACAGATCTTTTGAAGCGCCGCCGGGTGTACTACCGGTGCCTGAAGTAAACATAAGCTTTGCCAGAAGTTTTAGTCCATACAAGGATCACTACATATATAATAAAACAAACAGTGCATGCGACATAAAACAGTGCTCAGTACCACGAGGCAAAACTAAACGTTACAGAATGGCTCACTTCTCTGTCTTATGATTCAACAGAAACACTCTTTGTACATCTGTCGTGATTGTTCTATTGTTATAAATAACATAATAATAAGTTATAACGATATGTACGGATAATTCAGTAGTTTATATAATAGTATACATTTAGCAAGTATTTATTTTTAGTTTTGTAATAAATAATAATATAAGTTATTGGTTAATGGAGATATTATTATTACTCGAGTTTTATGAATGTTATTACGTTAACTTATTGTCAATGCTATTTAAGTATATGATGTCAACCGAGCAAACAGTGAATCTTAAACTACAATCGAATCAGGTACCCACAGGGCAGGCTTTGCTTAGTGTGGGAACACTGAATACTGCATATTACTTAAAAATTACTTGGCAATAAACTATTTTTTATTTATTTAACTGTTGTTTTGCCGCTGCCGCCGCGGTGAGTGTAGCGGGATCTAACCCCCACATGGGACAATTATTAGCGTGGTACAATAACTCGTAATAAATCTGAGTGTATCTTGTGTCTATTAATTGTATATTTTTAAAGTCCTTCGCGACTTAGAGCTTGATGTCTATAGCGAAAGTTAAAATTAAATCGGGCGTAAATATGCCATTGTCGCCACTGCACAAGTTATGTACATTTTTCCGGAAAACGGTGGCCCATGTTATAATACGGCCCATAAACTTTGCCAAGTATATTCAAAAAGTGGTATCCATTAATTATGTCGCTGTTATGTGAAAGAAGGACAAAACAACAAACACACTTAGGACGGGCATAACGAAAATTTGATAGCAAGCTTTACTTGAATCTTATATCTATTAATTATTAGTCTGAAAATGTTTCTAATATTACAATCTTTACAGCATCCTTAATAAAAAAAATATGTTATTTTAGTTTTGCAAGGACGTACCTATATAGAATGTTGCTACGATACTAAAATCAAAAATTCGAATCTTTACTTTTTTATGTCCTTCTTTTGCACAGGCGAGAGGTACGGATTGACGTGATTTTTTGCATAGATAGGGCTCGCAGACTGACGCAGCGTTTAACCTAAGAAAAATTCCCGGTATCTGCAAAATAGATTTTAGAACTAAAGGAGCAAAATCGCGGGTATAAGCTACGACACCGAGTCGTGAGTAGCGAAAAATTCCTTTCGCTATATTATTATCACATTTATGATATTTGATGTGTGAGAGCTGCGCATATTTGAGATGCGAAATAGATTTGTGGTATCACTGCGATATGAGTTTTAATTGAGATGTGTATCAAATATAAACAAGTCATTTTAATAGTTTATGTGACATTATGTGTACTTTAAAGGCTTAAAGTGCTCATAATTATTATAATACAGTTTTATTTGTATTAGTTAAGAAGGCAACGTCCATTTATATATTTGTAATTGTGTTTATTGTATAATTCCAGTCTGGCAGCGAACGCACAGAAGAATCTGATGACAAGGACTACAAAGCGCTGTACGAGGCGTCTTCGAGCGAGGTGCGCCGCTTGCGTGCCCTGCTGCAGACCTCTGAGCAACAGTTGCGCGAGGCTCGCGCCACTATCACGAGGCTCACTCAAGTGGTATGGACGTATTCCCTTTCCGTGCCATTTTTAACATTACACACTTTAATACTATGTGTGATATATAGGTACTATTTTGTAAGTTAAAACACGCAACAATCGTTCAACACTGTTTAAGTTAAATATTATATGCAATAAATGTACGTACGGACATTTATTACTGTAATTATTTTTATGGATCTTAATTAAATATGTTTCATATATACGTTATGCATGGATCAACAGACTTAATGCAAAGACGCTTTAAGATGATAGTTATTTTGATGTTGCAGAGTCGTTTTGTCTATAAATCACCAAAATAATTACTGGTAGGATATGTCTGTTACGTACTTTTTGTACAATTATCCCGTGTATAAATATTTAAATATATAAATTTATATAGTGTCATCAAATATATCTATAATATCTAGTGTAAAGATAATTATGCTATATAAATCAACAATATTTATTCGCGGGCTTAATGGTTTGTTTAGCAGAAACAGCACCTGCGTTACTACAATATGTTAACAAAATAGCTGATAACGATGTCTTTATAAGCTTTTGCGATTCATTATTGGCAGCGTATCGTTCGGGCGAACGTTTTAAAATATTTTTCTTACTTATATGTTGCTGATTTTGTTATTTGTTTGTATACATTCACAAAACTGTCAGATGTAAATTACAACTGAATAATAAATAATGTTCAACGAATTGATGACTAAGAAAGACCAAAATGTATCACGACAAAAATAACTTATTTACGTGTACTAAATTAAAGCTCATTTTTAAGATTCCTTATTTACTGGGGCATAAATTTTAAAAATTTGCTACACAAAAGCGGCCAAAGCGCCAAATATTATTCCGTAGGTTTATTTTGGCTATTGAAAATGTATACTTAATGTTCACCTGGCTATGTGATGTTTTATTTTTACTGAAGCTGAGCGCTCGTAATTTACTTGCGATAATATTTACCGCTGCGAATGGTGCTACGTTTTAAACTTATATGCTTTGCCTCGGCAAATGTTGAACAGATTTATTATGTTTATAGTATATGTAATTTGTTCAATGCAGACACGTATTTCAGGGCTTCAGCTAATCATTTTGCGGGGAAAACTTATAATTTTACATAAAAATGAGTATTTTGGGACTATAATACAACATATTTCTAGATTATATTATGCTACACGAAAAAGAAATCAAATTCGGACGTTTAATATGATAGGTTTAAATGTTATAAATGAATTAATTTAATTATATTTTGATGAATCAGTTTTGGTAGACTAATTAGTGTCTCAATTATGATAACGATTGTTGCATTGAATAGTATATGGCTGAATAATTTAAACTGTTTGCAGTGTATTATTAAGCTGAATTAAAAGTTTTCCCGACATTACAAAATTATAAAAAATGTAACTCTGACAATCTATAAATATTAACGCGTGTTTTGGACGTGAGCAATTCACCTTCGCCGTGACGACTAATGCTGTTCGTAATTAGCTCGACTATATTAAATAGTTGACTAATTCCCGCCTACGGCACATCACTAATTATGTCAGAATGGCGTTGTCGTCCCTTCTGTTTATTTGCTTAAATATATTTGCAACTTTGCGACTTTTATGTTTAACATTATGTTTGGATTATTATTATTTATTTGTAAACTTATTTTAACGTCAGGGATTGATTAATCCGGCAGAGGTCTATAATACTACCTTTTATTGTTTACAGAATCAAAATTCGCTGTCTGAAATCGAGAAACGAGAAAAGAGAGCCATGGAGAGAAAATTATCAGAGATGGAGGAAGAGTTAAAGGTATTTATGGATTCCAAAACTATATATCATATGAAATATATTAAAATATTTGCGACAAACACATACACAACACATTATATATATATATATATGCAAACATTAGTTAATTTATATAACCGTTAGTTACAAGTTACAAGTCTGAATCTAAACCAAGACGGCGGTTGTCAAATTAGCCGTTGACGCTGATTAAAAAGACAGTATAATAAAATTGACATGTTGATGTTCGTTTTATAGCAATTGCAAAAACTAAAAGCCGAGAACGAAAGGCTGAGGGCTGAGAATCGTGCCCTTACGCGGGTCGTGAGCAAATTGACCAACTCTGCCGCCAAATAGGTAAATGTGTATATTAATTGAGCGCAACGCTCAGTGGCGACATCGTGCGGCGTGCGCTGGTACTAAACCGATCGTCGCTCTCGCTTACACGTTACAGTAATATATTGACACGTATTTTCACACACTCTCTTTTTCTGCTAGGCTCTTTCACACGTCTTTCTATTACTACGACAGCCAATGGTGGCGCATGCCATGTTCACATAATTCTTTGTGATATCGTGTACTTATTAAGATTTTACGCTTTCAATTTCTTGCTTTTGATTTGTTTACTCTGGTAAAAGTTGTGTGATCTAACTATTATGTAAGTGAGCTATTGAATATATATTTTTATTTTTTATGCTTCCAACTAAACTGACAAATTGAATTAATATATAATTTTTGTCAATCATAATGTCATTTCATGGCCCTTCAATTCATTAAAGGCTGCTTGATTCTTTCGAAAGATTATAAAAAAATATAATTCGTTTAGTCGAATTTTCCAAAAAGTATACTTGTGACAGGTTTAATACATTGTGTATTTTAGTAATACTCAATATAAATGTTGATACGTCAATCAATTTATCATTAAAGCAAAAGACTTCCAATAGAATTCTTGAGGAAAAATTATGCGAAACGTTTCATCGGCTTTTCATTAAAAACGTGTGAGCGAGACAGCACGATCGGCAAGCGCGGGCGCCATCGTCGTATTTGTCGCGAGCCCCGCTCACAATTAACAGTGTGTTATGGCGAGCATGCTTTGGTACATGTCTAACTTTCGTGAGGGGACATTTCGGCGCGTGCGTTGCGTGCTAGTGGCAAATGCGCGCTCGTCAGTTTTATACATGTAATTCGTGAGCATTGTTTCTGACTGTCTATTAACATTTGGCAAGCAAGCATCAAGGTTTCGTATGCGTTCCGCTAGCCATACGCGTGACGCTTACGTTACGTTTGCGTGCTATGTACAACCGTAGTTGATATGACGAGCTGCTTCACGCAAGTGTGACGTTCGCGTTGTGTGTGTGAGTGTGTGCATGCACGCGCCCATATTCATAGTGTTTTATCAAAATACCAATTTAAGAAGATTCTGAAATTTTCCAGTGTTTGTAATTTGTTAGTGCGGTTATGCTTTAATCACAATGTACATATTGTAATTTATGGATTGAAATTATGCAATATTTAAGATCCACATATAAATTATTTGATTTGATCTTAAGCAATCAATGCTTTCCTTCTCGACATTGTAAAAATTATATCGCCATTAATTACGCTCTCGTATTAGCTTCTAATGCATCTTTAAATCTCTTTATTGTAAATGCTGTAAAAGCTATGGTATGAATAAAACACGATGTGTACAAATGGCTAGCGTGTGTTGCATGACCTGTAAACCTGTAATACTGAGACAATCACCTCATTGTTTGTATTGTGTTCATACAAAATATATTGGAACGTATCAATCATACAGTCTTAACACATACAAACCACGTATTGTATAAAAACATGCATATCGTAACAAATAGATTATATCCATTTTGGCCATAGGTGTGAAATGTTAAAATTGTACCAGGGTATCATATTATAATATAGGAACACATATATTTATTAGTTTACTAAAAGGCTTTATTGATTACTTAAGTTTGGAATTACCCTAACATACACAGCGTTGCGCACTTGTAAATATGCGATATAGCTTTTAGTATTTATTATATTATTGTGATGAATAACTTGAAGCCCCATATTTACATTTCCAAACAGTCGCTTGTATATCCCATTTTTATTAATTATTGAAATATAAATTATCACAGGATAAACTGAGCATCGGGTTATTATGATATACTGTAATTATCATTGCATTTTCAAAACATTGAATGTTGTATGTAAGTTTCATTATCATAGCATATTGTATTGTGAAGGTTCGTGAAGATGTTTGAATGTATATTACTCGATCTGGATGTTTGTTAATAAACCGTTGAACGGATTTTGATGACACTTGGTACACCGATATACGTGAAATAATACATGGGATATTATTTATAATAGTAACGCTTTCCCGTGGGATAATAGTTCAAATGCAAAGTATTTTAACGAGACTTTAGTTCCGAATTTACCGATATATGGCTTTGCCCAAGAACGTCACCATGCTTGTAGGCGAAGCCACAAGCCTAAGCTACTGTAATTATATGAAGACTATAGTATAAATAATGCTAAAGCTAGCCGCGTGGCCGCGTTTTTTACATTTCCAATTGAAATAATGAATAGCTTCCATTTTGTTACTGTTTCTGTTTGTTTCTTATCAATGTAGTACCTACTTGCATCAATCATGATTAAACTATGGGTATATATTCTAATTATACCTATTATATATATTTGAACTAGTATTTCGTTGGGGCTTCATGCGTATTCTGATTACAGATCCACTACATTGAAATGTGATGCGAAAGTTTTACTTATCGTTTGTAATTTTTTAACTTTGTTTCCCATTCCCAGAGTATTTGTTTTGAAATCTTGGTAAACATTATATTTAAGGGAAGCTAATTGTGAAAATTACAGTTTTGCTGTATTTCCTATGTTGTTTTGTGTTATTTCGTTCATTTATGTTATTGTATTATATAATTTGATGTGAGAACCATTTTGTTTCCCTGGCCCCGTTTTGTTATGTAAACATAAAAAAGAATCCACGTTTTATACAACGATTTAAATTTGAATTGAACTAAATCAACTAACGTTGATTTTTAATAAGTGTCATATTATTTATACTCTCTGTGCCCGTTCAAGTAAAAATGTATCGTTGTATCAAAACGCGGACATGATTAGTGCACCTTACATGACGTGTGTATACGCGCGTATTAAAAAAGATTTTGTACAAATTTCAGTATCAACAAACGCTCCAAGCCGAAAACCAGCGGTTGAAAGACGAGAACGGAGCTCTAATCCGGGTCATCAGCAAACTGTCCAAGTGAGCGGCCCAAGCGTTTCCTACAATAGTTTTATACGATAAGCATTGACGTTCCGTCAAGCTCTTTACTCTGTTATTTCAAAGGTTTTATTCATATATTTCGTGTTATTTATTAAACGTTGATAGGTAACAACACTTAACTAAAATATGCCAAAAGTATATTCTCATTTCTGCCGGGAGAATTTATGTAGTACGTCCCAATTTATAACATTGTGTATAGTTGATCCGTCAAACTTTTTCTATTCGTACTAAAATGAATGTTATATATATGAATTTGTTTTTAAACAGCCAGTATGATTTATTGATCTTATCGCCATTTTAACTTTATGTTTCTTTAATTTAGTCTAAGGAAATTGTAGATGTGGCCAAGAATTACCTAATAACAGATTATCGAGCTATGAAGCACACACATACGAAGATGACTGCAGTACAAAATCTGTATATTATGTATTATGTTATCTATCGCAGTTCTTAGATTTACATTACTATTTTATTTAAATAAAACTGCTGTTGTATATCCATGTATTGCAATGTTTGTTGTCTTTTATTTATATACTCGATTAATTTAGATCCACACTATTAAAAATCTGAATTTAGATTACCTATTGTCACATACATGTAATAATGACTACAGAATACTTTTACTCTAAACCACCAATATACTCTCTATAGTCAACATTTTTAGATCTTCTCTTATACATGTTATATTATAGAAAACTGAATTGCTTGAGAATGTAAACTCACCATAATATTTATTGAGAGAGTGGTACTTGTACAAAATATCAGTCATATTTACATTTGATATATTTTGAAATTGCATGTTGCTTATCATTTTGTTAGTGATTCAATTTTATGCAATGTTAATCCTATATGTTAATGATATTATGATATATTTATCTTTTGCGCGAGTGTTCTGATTGAACACAAAGCACCACACAATATTAATTATTTATTTGTTTTTACAATATCCTTAGTTTTGACAGACAATAATAAGATATTCATATAATTTAAATGAGACTAAAATGAAATAACTTTAACTAATTACTACAAGTATCAAATCGATAATATCAGTATATAGCATTCTGTAAACGGATGTATAAGTCGTCAGTCTGTATTTGCACATCAACAGCACGGCTAGCTAAACATGTCCGGTTGGACAGGACACTTGTCTCACTCGTCCTTATTAGTCACAAGCGAGAGTGAGAGCGAGACATGTGACATATCTGCATGGACATACATATGTGTATTTATTTAGTTGCGCAAGTAATTTGTATTTAGTTAAAAATTGGCATGTGTGTTGTATTGATCGTTTGTTTATATTATACAAAACGCACCTGTTTTGAGTATTATGTACTTACCAAGCGCGTCATTTGTACTTAGTGACGTCATACTCATAGTATCAATTTGAACGCAGTACTAGATATGTGCAATGTGCTGTATTAACTGTGATTTGTTACTGTAACTATATAATGGAATTGAAAATAGTGCCAGCATCGTGCCTGGCTTTGGAATGGCACGCGTGTTAATAAACGAGAAATGTTGTCAACGTGTAAGCGTACTATGTTACATCGACTGTTAATATAGAACATTGCATGCTTAATTCAAATTTCTCGAGGTGTATTTCTTGTCGATATCTTTTGACATATTCCTAAATAAGTGTAAAGTAGATTAGTTTATTGTCTTTTTTGTAGCGGGCTTGATTCACCCGAAATTTATGTTATATATGGCTATGTACCTATGTCGCCTAGATATTGAACTTTTACGTTGCTATACTATTGATATATATATATATATATACCTCACAAATTTAAAAAACGTATACCTATATCTTAGCGGCATATGTATCTCGGATTACTAATATATTAATGTATAGTTTTTCTAGGCAATAGTCTAAAACCGATTGGATTGTGATATATCGATTTTGTACGACAATCTTTTTGTATTAGCGAGATAGACTGTTGAATACCTTTAAAAGAAGAATTTATTGGGGCCATGAAGTAAATATTTATATGTTTTGCCTCTACTAAAATAAGGCCTCCTATTAAAGATCAAGACGTGTCTTACGATCCATTGCCTACAGCCTATAAATTAACGTTATTTGAAATATACGACAATCAATCATTTTATCAAATGTAATGAGGCCTTAGAATGTAACTTACGACTCCGGGCCTTGGGCTCGAGCGCCTCGGCGTGACGGAGGCCTAACCTGTGGCTAACATATAGCTTCTCAATATCGGCGTCACCGCTGGTGCCTTCACAAAGTCGAGTCCACAGTCTCAGTAGGCCACTAAAATGCTAGTCTAAATTAGCGCTGAAGTAATAGGCGCGCGCGGTCGGTCGTAACGCGTTTGTCTGCATAAATGTTTGCCATGTTCCCAGCAATTGTTTGTAATGATGTAGTACTGTTAACAGTTATTGATAATATTATTTGAGGCTTTCATATCTGCCGAGTGAGCGCGGGGCGCTCGCCGAGCCCACGTGACCACGTGACACACTACGTAACTGGGTTTGAAAGACCTCGCATGTTTATGTAGCTGTTTATTGTCTCAGTTTTTGCCGAGCTGTAATAAAATTAACGTTAATTATTATTAAAAAGGACATTTATCTAAGCTTGTTAAAAATAAAGTCGTAAGGATTGATTAAATGAACATTTTATAATTTTGTTAACGTCGTAAAATGATATTCGTAAACTATATTCTGTATAAAATTTGTATATCATCATTTTCTTGATTCTGAAAATTTTGTTCATTAAAGTTTTTATTTATTTGAAGAGGAAGTTAAAATAAACAGTTCTTCATTATTTTGTTGTTATTTTGGTTTTTCCTTTTGTTATCTTCTGCCTTTCATCCGTATGATTTATTTATTTTCTTTTTGACTATAGTAAAGACCTGTAAATTATAAATTAAATAACTTATTATTGAAAACTATAAATACTAATTACAATGCACAAATTTGAAATTAAGGTAACAAAGATGACTTAATAAAAGTATATTGTTAATTTTATATAATCATTAGCTTACCAGTCAATATTGTACTAAGTGGTCAGTTCAGGCTTGAATGGAAACGTCAGCGGATGATTTATTTATTATCCGTTTTACTGCCGGGTAATATCGAGTCTGGCTACTTTATGTGACCATTGTTATAAATGTTTTTAAACTCCTGTGACGCAGGAATATTTCTAAATGTGGCAAATTGTTTTAGCAAACTATGTGTTCTGTATCTTACTGGTCTTTACAAGTTATTTATTATTATTTATGGTCACTTCATTGGAAATTAAATCTTCATTGCTTTTAAATATGTTTATACACGGTAATTATTTATTTTATCCTGGTGATTTATTTTAGTTTAATATTAGTGTATAAAGAACGTACAATTTTATTAGTTATAACGGCTGTTTCATGTGCCTTTGTGTATTAAGTTTCTTCAAACTGGTCTTAATCATTACTTGGGCTTCCATGCCTTAACTCTCTATTGTCTCATTTTAGTACAATTAATCGCATTTTATATTGTGATTATAAAGGTTGGGATGAGAAATAGTGTGGTAAGAGAGCGCTCGTGACTTACAATATTTATAGTGACAAGAGTTGAAAAAGGAATAGTGTTGTAGGTTTAGGCTTGTAAAAAAATTAACTACAAAAAGTATATAAGGAAAATGTCCATTTTCCGTATATATATCGGTGAGCGAAAATCTAGGCGAATATTCTTTGATTAAATTATTCTTTACAAAAGCCAGGTTAATAGTAACTCAGCGACCGTATATAAAGACTGTAATGCGAATGAATAAAACAAATAAGATATGCCAGTATCGTAGCAAGTGAATAGCCGTAATGTCTGCCTTCCCTTCCGAAAAACAGGTGTGAGTATGTATGCATTTAATATATTTGTATACATTTAATAAGAATAGTACTTTCATATTAAGTGTATGCAATGTATATTCATATTTAGCTAATATTAAATAAAGGAGTATGCACATTCATGGTTTCGTTTTCCCAACAATCAAACGTGGACGTTAATATATACGCGTGAATCTTAGTTTATCTTAGATACACTACACCTCGGATATTCACAGTAACATATAAAAAAGGTTTGGCAAGCTATAAGTGAAAACACACGTTAAAACGAAAAACGTTTTCTGTTTGCATGTGAAAAAATAACCTAATTTAACGAGCTTCTTAAGCGTTTTGTGCAATAACCCGTCGAACTAAGGATTATACCTATATTTTTTTGTAATAGAATATAAATTTAAAAACCAACAAATGAAGGTACGTTTCATGAATGGGAAATGTGAAACCACGCTCCATACTTCAATGGGCATCTCCTTTGCTGCAAAGATATTTTGAATCATGGCCATGTGGATGAGGTAGCGGCCTAAATATAGCTAAATAGTAAGAAAATATAAATTAATTGAACTAATATTTATATAACAACATATACCGATAAGGATCTAAATGAACTTTAATGTTAGTTCTACAAGCGGTTTTGTAGTTGCATTATGCTTAATTTCTGCTATATACATTTTGTTGTAGTAGATAAGGCTACCGCAATGTCTACAAAATTACATTATATGGTTAATGTAATGCACATATAATCAGCTACTTAGCTTAGTAGCCTGACGAAACTAATTATTTGATATAAAACATTATAATAATTAACAATAAAATTCTAGTTCGTTTAATCCAGCATATTATGTGAGAAAATGTATTATTTGAAACTTTATAAATAATTCAACTAACTTGTTACTTTTACAGCAAATATTACTAATAAAGTTTCCAAACTTTAATATGTACACACAGTGACACATCAACCTAGTCTGTTTGGACTTTGAACTATTAGAAGTTGAACGCTGCGAATCGTGCGAGAGAGTGCGTTATATTTTTGTTACGCTCTATCGTTACCATTACATCAAGACCACTATGCACTGTCCCTTTCCGACAATTCTCTATTTTGTACGTAGCGTAGTTGTGTATATAGGTTGTCTAACTTGATGTGTAGCCGTGTGTACTGCTATTATGCCATCATTTTTATAAATTTATAAGACATCCTGACTTTTTGGATGATAGATTATTGGGATAATATAATTAATAATTGGATTAGATAACTAACTGCAATATTTATTTTTTGTTATATACTTGCCAGGATCTTGATTCAAAGGCATTACCTACTTTCGCCTCGTTTATTTAGATCCTTGTCGAGTCGCAATAATTAGGATTCCGTCTTGTTTATCGTTCCATCTGAATGAGACAAATCAGACAAGAGAACCACGATCAATTTGGGCGAAATACTACCTATTCACTCGTAAACACTTTGTATAGTAATAAGCAGTATTGCGCGTGCATATTTAAAAAGTTTATTTGGTACTATTTCATCTCATGATCATCTGTGGCCATTTGCTGCTTACGAGTGAAATTCAGCTTTTACCATATGCATCTGTTAATTAAGATACGACTATTTCTTTATTCGTCTTCATAAATTCTACATTTTGGGAGCTACTTATCAAACGTGTTTACAACTGAATATACTTCAAGTTTTATTACGCTGTCTCAAGTAAAGCGGTATTATCGATGAAACTCGAAGAGAGTCGGTTACCTGTGACTTGTGCGTTACGCAAGTCTAGTTGCAGGTCTACATAGATACTACTTATAACTTATATTGTTGAGGACTTGACTGCCTTAAGAGCAATCGTCTGTAAGTACATCTTATTCTCTACTGTATATGTGTACATACGCCTTAAGTAGGTAATTTCCCGATGTAGGGTGAAATAATGACAATATTCGAAACTGCCGTCCTCGCAGTTTGATAAATAACTAGTGATTCATAAGAAAACACATTCTTACAAAAAATAAGTCACAACTATTACATGAATGCTCGACAACGTATTTAAAACAGAATTGATAAAATAAAGTACATAAGTCGAGTTAACTTTCACGGAATAATTAAGCTCCATGTTCATTGCGTAGGTACGTAATACATCAGTCTGAACAGGCGTCAACATAATCGAACGTAAGTCAGTACCTAGTTACCTACCTATATATTGCGCGTAAGTACGCACACACAGACTAATAAACGCAATCATTCTGTATCTCAGTGAATATCACCTTACACGACAACTTCGTACAAGACCAGACCACTGCCCATAAGCATCACGGCCCGACATATCGACACACGGATCTTCACCTAAATGCAAGTGATATACATATTTAGCATAATTTGTAATTAAGATTAATATTTAATATAGTACTTATTCATAATATTATTTTATAAAGTCGGACCAGCGAAAAAATAACTGGATATACCTACCGCATATGTAAAAAAAGCAAGTACCTAAAGCAATCCATAGTGTTTGCGGCATTACGGCAAATCAAAGAAACTTTATCCCTTAAAGCGATAGAGTATAATTATTTTCATTTTTATGGAGTGAAGTTAGGCAATGTATGTATCTATTTCCTAGCAGTATAATTATTAAAAAAAATTCATATTCATATTTCGCTGGTTCGTTTTTACTAGATGTTATTTATGCATATCAATATATCTTCTGGTTGTTGTAGTCTGTAACTGCGGATTCAAAATAATAGTTATATATATTATTTCAATAATTATCTTGCCTTTCAATAAATTGCCAAATATAAAAAAATATTATATAACCGTAGATGTAAACTTGGCGCCCGCCTACCTTTATTGTAGAATATGATTTACGTAACCGATACGTACCTATATTATTTTACACTGATTCGGGTATTTGTCATAATAAAAAATATAAGTAAATATAAATACTTTGATACTAAAGTTTAAAGATTTTTTGTAATGGTGCGAAATTGTACATAATTAATAAGTTACTAGGGTAACTAGATTACCATTAATCTGGCATAGGTATCTACATTTCATTATGTAGAAAAGGCCTGACCTCTCCTAAATTAAGTCCCTCCTTTAGCTGAGATCTTTAAAAAAAATATCGTCCTCCATGTATAGATTAAATCATTAATTATTTTTCTACAATATATACCTACTAACTTTATATTTTCTAGAGACCTGAGTCCGCAGTTTACGACATATAAAGATTTTCTGGTTGTTCATAGTAAACCCATAGACAATCCAAAATATAAGTACCTATTACATTCATATGTACCATTAAAGTATTTTAATAATTGTACTTTTTCTTAAAAGTTTCAATGTTAATAAATTAAAAACACAAAAATAATAGTTACTTGTTTATTAGAATATGTTGCTGTAGTTTGGTAAGAGTGCATGAGTCATCTTGTAGTGATGTCTACTGGATAACGGTAATGATCACAATATAATTACAGATTAGCGAGAATGTAACAGTGTGACGAACCCAATCTATAGATATCATTACAAGATAGTTCTCGTATGATTCCGTGAGAGAAATGGAGTGTGTAAAAGACTAATTTTGACCTATAATGTTTAATGGAACAATGAATTATCTCTATTTGTTGAATGTCTAAAGTTTGTAACCGTATAGCTAATAATTAACCAACAATACGTAAATATTGGTATGCAAAGAAATGTTACAAAGATGCTGTGATTATTTATCGAATGACGGAAATTGAAGCAGGAATACTTACCTATGTGTGTTTAGATATAAATATAAAGCAGTCATAATTTTAAACCTATAGTAAGATATCTGTGACGTACTTGAATTCCGTATTTGATTGATTTAATTTGAACTGTTTTCAACGCCACCATTACCTATAGGTATCTCCAAGTCAATCGGATGGGTAGTACCTAGGTACCTGTGTACATATGCATATGTATATCAAAACAACAACTAAAGTAACACATTTGTTGGGCTTAAAAACGTACCAACTAAGTATTTATTATTTGTAACAACGCAGTATTAAAATGGAGCAGATTTTTTACTATCTATATGGTACTTCTGCTACTAGTAGATACCTACATATATCTACGATATATATACCTACATAATTATATAAGCTGTATGAACTTAAGTGGTTAGATATTTTAGCGCGGTATTACAATAAAATATGCACAGGTTGTCTCATAAAGGATGGATAATCCTGAACACCTTATAGAAGAGTGTTGGGACCGAAAATAAAATACATTATATTTTTATTTTTATTTAACTGCTATTTTAAACGGCAACAATAATGGCTAGACTGTTTAAAAAAATATATAAACGCCCTTCATAACATTTAATGCATATCTAATGAAGAATATTGTATCAATAAAAAACAGATGGTTGTTGTACGGTTTCGTACACTTGATAGTTGTTGTGGCTCCTAATAACTTTAAACACGTCATTGTTGCAGGATTATACTTAGATACTTTATTCTATCTTTCTTTATTTCTTAATTGGTACATTTTTATACATCAATGAAGTTACTCGACAAAAACATCACCTAGGTATCAAACATTTTTCATTTCTCAGTTTGTTAACTTTGAATCATTGAAGAATGCGTTTTACAACTCTTGACATAACTGATTTTTTTACACAATTAATTAACATGCCTTTCTTTACTGGCAACGTCAACAAAAAAGCTTAAAATTTATTATGGCCGATGATAAAATCTAATTCTCAAATCCATGTTGAAGGCAGTTCCAATTCTTATAAACAGAAAAAGGCAGGTAGGTATACAAAACTCTCCATTTCTAAGAATCTAACTCGTTGTAATAAACATATTTAATTTTAATTACTCTTTGTGACTGCGTTGATGTTAAAAAATTATATGTTTATTGTGTAGATTATGATAAATTTTAAGCCAAATGCGTGACGCAGGTGACTTCTATTTAATCGGTCCTACGACAGATGCAAATAGTGACTCTAATATGTCTATATAGAGTCACTAGTCGCATGATAAACGACATTTTACCATATTTCAATTGCGACATGTAAGCTAGTTCGGTTACTACTTACACGCAGAGTGACAAACAGACAGATAGCATATAGCTTATCAGCAGAACAGCAAATTTAGCGAAGAACCAATAGATAGATAATAGACGAAGAGACGGTATTGGCAACGTGACGAGGTGTTTTTAGACGTCTATACTGACTGTTTCTAGGCGTTTGGTTTAGCGTTGAATTAAATTGCGTAGTACCTACATACCTATATCAAAAGCTTACGTATCATTGATGTTCTGTCCCCTTCCGACACTTGCTAGAGAGACGTGTAAATTAAAGCACAAGTGTATCTGTCAACATACAAAAGATGATATCAATGATACAAAAGAGTGACCAATTATAGCGGTTACCTACGTTAAGTAAGTACGTTTATCGCGGTGCGGAGAAACTTAATATTAATTAGGTACCTTTCTAATTATACTTTTCAGCCACAAGTGGGATTCACAATCTGAGAGCATATCACATACCTAGATATAATGTATACTATGGCTTTATATAGTAAATTTAATAATTATAAAAATTTGCGTCGTCGTATTGATCCAACTTATGACGACGATAATTTTGTCTAATAATGTCTCCTCGCGTAATTTAAGGAGATCCATTAACCTCGTACCTTAATAGGTTCGAGGTAAATGGCCTAGTGCCATCATATAGCCTGAGAAACGATGCTTCTTTTGAACATGCTTTTTACACAGAGTAGGTACAGACCAAGTGAACGCAGGCAAGCAATTTCCAAGGAACGTTGCTAAAGTTGCTAACGATATGTCTTCGCTCATGTTAGAATGCTACACCTCGTGTAAGCATACGTCAATTGCTATATGTGGATACAACAGCATGAGCCGTCGGGAAAGTATCTGCGGGCAAAACTCATTCATTGGCCTGCGCCTGCGTGCGTTCATTTGATCCATCCCATGCACATCTAATATGTAGAAGTTAGTAAAGTCATAAAGTATAAGTATTCTTCGCCCCGCGATATCCATATGTCTAATTATGTTTGTTATAATATAATTATTTAATTCTCTATAAATGTTTTCCGATTCGGTTTTGCATCCAGTAATGATATATATGCGAACATACAACTTGTATAATAATATCTAATAAAAATTATCTTAATTATACATACAAAATATATTTACTCACTAAGTATTTATAATTTCAAATAACCGTTGCACAGGTGAACATCTCATCCTGAATAAGTAAATATCTATGTATTATGTAAATACTTTATTATTATAACTATTATATGATGATATTTATAAACATATAACTACTATGTTATGAAGCTATCGTTGTCTTCTTGATGTCTTGTCAATTTTATACAAATACAGTGAGTTAGTAAAATCATTTACTAATGTTTTATTCCTAACCTGTCTTTTAAAAAAATAGTTTGTTGTTTTTTCATATGAACCGTTATTCGTTAATACGTTATGGGCGTAAAACCCATCAACGTCACTCAAAATAACATGACATTGCTGCGCATTGACGCTGCGTTCAAAGCGAAAACTATAGTGTAAAAATTGCTATATCCTAACTAATATTATAAATGCAAATGTGAGTTTCTTTGTTTGTTACGCTTTTACGCCTTAACTACTTATGTCATGGTATCAACGGTCATGAAATTTCGCATACTTAAACGTTGTCAGGCGAACAAAATAGGACATAGGGTAACTCATCCAGACAAAAGTACTGTTACTAACCTAACCAACATTTACGCGAGTGAAGCCGAGGGTAATATAAAATGGTACGCAGCAATCGCAATGCGTTTGACACGTACCGACACATAAACGAACCAAGCGCTTGAGTGTTTGATTTGTACACGTGACTAACTTTCTTTCATCATAAGACCACCTGTCTACGTTCCTTTTTTAGTACCTACTACTATCAAATAACAAATAATTTACGTTAAGACTGTATATAGCATTAACGTAAATTACACAACTAGTATTAACTAAAGACCTGCTGACTTTCAAGATCACTTTAGAACTTACATTACAGTCAATCGCATAAACTTTAAATAAATACCACGTTTGTGATTGATCTATCAGAATCTCGTAGAATGAGTGTTCGAGCACTGATGTAGGCGTTTGTAAATCAGTGAATTACGTAGTACTAATAACATTTGAAACGTCGGATAGTTTATGTAAATCCCGGAGTAAGTTTACTGTATTGGTATCCGTAACGAATATAATCAGAAGTATAAAGGTGGAGCTAAAAAAGAAATTCCACTTCCCTCCTTAATAAAGAGAGCGAAAAAATTAAGAAAATTCATAAAGAAAACGTTAAGCATCACAAGCGACGAATATCATTATCTTGAACTATATCAGTCCAGTAATATGTATGGCAGAAACACCTAAATGCATAGAAATTCGTTCTACTTGACACAAGATCCGCATAATATAAAACTTCAAAAGTGATTTGTAAATTGTTACGTTTCCAAAGTATCTCCCATATCTCCCATATGACATGTTGGACGGTTGTTCATAATATTTGTCAGTGGTCGAACATTGGCATAGTGGCGAGTCAAATACCGTTAAAGAACACGATTTGTTACTAAAGTTGGACCGTGGCCTGTAGGAAAGTAGTGTATCGCTCCAATCAGGCACTCCCAAGACTTTCATGAACGCATTACAAGAATTGAAATTGGCGCAGCTGAAGTTCCTTCAATGCATCTATGTATCTAACGATATTGCCGTAGTTTATGACGATCTTTTACACGTAAACACGTCATAAACATGTCTGATTGTATAATATAGTGATTTTGTATCTATCACGTGGTGCCAGGAAAGTTCAATCTTTTTGTGTATATGTAATACATTGCTGCGCGACTTTAGACCTCATGATCGTCCGGAAGAACCCGTTAGTACCGACAAAACTGCTAACTGCGCTATAAGCATTGCATAGGAATATCAACACGGAACGTTAAGTCTGGAGCATTTTACAGTATTGATGCTATATCGACATTTAGCAGTTATATCGACCCATACGGGCGCATCATAATTCAAAGAAGGTAAAAATATAATAACATATTACTTCAAAAGTATTGAATGTACGATCCCATATTGCAGTTCAGATACTTGTCAAAGCGTAAAAACTTATTTTAGATTAATGTGCTCAACAAATCTTTAAAAAAATCTTTAAATCTGAACCTAGGTACACGCTAATTAAACGTAAACATGTACCTTTTAAGCCCTGGTCTAATGTTAGATTGAATAAGTAATAGACGATATATGCTTTGAGACCTTTGAGCGATTTATGATTTTGTTTTAATGGAATCATCCTCATACTTGTTCTGACGATAAAGGCGGCTATAAAAGCTTTGTCTTTCACTGAACCGAGCACGTCTCGTTTTGTCTTCACGAGAATGCGAGGGTTACGCCTCTGGCTTATCCAGACATAGACCAGCAATCTTGATGGCATTTAACGTATCTAACTTATTTACCTATCATTGGCTTCTCATTATACTATCTCTGATATTGTTTACTGTCTTTTGAACGTCTACGACTTGAAATCCATCGTCGCACTGATTGATTCCGTTTAATTCAGCTCAATGCTCTTTAGTTAGTTATACTTCTGGGCGTTGGACACAATGCGACGCCACCACGCGGCACTGATTTTGATGATAAACAAAAGGCTAATGGCTCAACTGGTATGAGTACTGTTATAAGGGACGGGCCGAAGGTCTTTTAATGATATACCAGTGATATGTGCCCGATTTTACAAATTTATAACATAAGATTGAAATCAAAATTAAAATTATAATTACTATAACAAAAGTTCTATAGGAGTAATATTTGCCATATAGAACAATATGTGACTGTTCAATAATTTTATCTAGTGTATATATAATTTCGGTATATTGTTACGATGCAATAGTCAAGGTTAATTTTATTAATGTTTAGAATAGGAATATGGGGTTTAGTTTGAAGTAGTATTTCAGAATTACAGCAAAAGTCATTTACAAATTAAAATTTTTATTTTTATTTTTGAAACAAATATAAACTTGTTGTTAGTGTAATACGTAGCGTATATTTTCTAAAGATAATGTTAAAGGAAATTGATAATAATTTGCTAAAAATCTATAAATTTCAACAAGTTCTGTAAACAACTGTTTAGTAAAGGGTATAAAATATTTGCTTTGCTGAACATAATACTATTTATAATATCCTCTAACTTAAATGATAAAGTTAACAAGCTGTTCTCTAATATGTTTATAATTTCGTTGATTTTTGACCTTAAAAGTAAGTTATCAGAGAGTCAGAGTATCAATAGCGCTATTTAACTGTTGTTCATTGACACTGATTTTATTTAAAGTGTTTCTCAAGGACGAGAGAGTTGAAGTTGTGACAAGTATATTTTGTTTAACTAATTTAGACAAGGTACCTTATTGATAACGGCTGGTGTAAGTTAAGACATTCGACATCGGAGTACAGAGCACTTTGCTTACATAGGAACTTAGAGCTGCCTATTACACCGTTCAAGCTTTTAATGTGTGGTTCTATATAAAGAACGTCTATAGGAATGACAACACTAAGGTATCCGTCAATTAATTTAAGTGATCCAATGGGGTTAAAATATATATATACCGCAGGTATTCACTGAGGTTTCGATGAAGGTCTCTTGTGCAGAAGACAAGGTACTGTAAGGAATAATTGATACTATGATATTACCTAAAGCTACTAGAATTTGTCATACTTAAAGTAAAGGACTTAAGCTAATTTAATTTTATATTTTTGGATATATATATTTATATATATACTACTCAAAACAAAATAAGGGCCACTAGTTTATTTACATTTAAGTGCACTTTAGTAAATGAAAATAACTGATAAGTAGCATTATATTGATATTACGAACTCTTTGATGTTTGATCTCTTTTATGCTGTTGTTCGTGTTCCTAATTTGAAAAGTATTGGCCATCATATTAAGAAAAAAATTAATTGGATGTTATTCTTATGTTTTTCTTCGATTGTCTTCTTAACTTGTTTCGGTTATTTTAGGGAAAAAGTTTTACTTTTTCAATTTTAATTGATTCATTTATCATCTCGCGTTAATCATGCCACCAGTACGAAGGCACATGGATACAATTACAGCAACCAGAGCCATAACTATGATTCAAGAAGGACGTTCTCAGCGTTACGTGGGTTTGCAGTTGGGTTTTTCTCGAAGTGCTGTCCAAAATGTATGGAATCGCTTCCAAGAGACCGGCAGTGTTGCCAGGAGACCCGGTTCAGATAGAGTTCGTGTAACAACGGCGCACGAGGATTGGTACGTCCAACTAAGTGCTCGTCGTGATCGTACAGTAACGGCCCGTAAGTTACAACACCACCTACGGCTAACAACGGGTACCCGTGTCAGTGATCAAACTATACGCCCCAAAGGGCTGAAGTCATTAACTTCTGCATTAAAAGGGCTCAAATCTAATGGGCCATGCTCGATCAGGTCAGTGTCAGGTAAGTCAAGAGGATTTTCAGGGTGCACTGGATTAACTGGGTAACGGGAAAGAGCAACAGCCGCTGAATTTAATTTACCCTTTCGATATATGATTTCATATTAAAATTCTTGGAGTTAAAGGCGCCATTGATGCAGTTTGATAGCTTGGTTAAAATCCATTTTAAAGGTCGATGATCTGTTATAATAAGAAACTTACGGCTGAACAAATACGGTCTAAAGTTTTTGCAATTCCAAACTATAGTCAACAGTTTCTTTTCGGTAGTGCTATAGTTAATTTCACATTTGTTAAGAGTTCTGGATGAATATGCTACAGGATGGTATTTCCTAATAGGGACTTGAAAAAGAATAGCGGATATAGCGTAATTAGACGTGTCGCAAGTAAGGTTATAAGGTTTTGTAAAATCTGGATAGACGAGCACTGACGCAGTAAAAAGCTTCTCTTTAAGCATTTCGAAAGCCAGTTTCTGCTCGTTAGTCCAGTCATAAGATACATCATTTTTAAGAAGAGAAGTAAGTAGTTTGACTAACTTAAAGAAATCTAAAATAAAGCGTCTATAATAAGATATCAGACGATTTGATATCTTTGGGGCATTTAGGAGTTGGAAATTCTTTAACAGATTTGATTTTTTCAGGGTCAGGCTTTAAGCCATGTTCGGTGATGACATGCTCGAGATAATCTACTTCTTTTCGCAGGAATTCACACTTGTCAGGTTGTTATTTAAGGTTAAATGAACGGAGTTTTTGAAATACTATAGTAAAGTTTTGGATGTGATTTACAAGGTCATATGAGTACGTGACAATATCATCTAAATAAACGACGCATCGCTCTCCTTGGAGACCAATAAGGACATTATTCATTAGCGTTGATATGTTGAAGGAGCATTTTTTAAGCCGAAAGGCATTCCAGTAAATTCGAAATGCCTTGAGGAACACTAAATGCAGTTTTGCAAGCGTCTTCTGGCGTCATTTTAAACTGATGAAACCCTGACGCAAGGTCAACGGTTGAGAAGTATTTGGAATTGCCTAGCTGGTCGAGAATTTCGACAATATTAGGTATAGGATAAGTCTCTCTGATAGTATTGTCATTGAGTTTTCTGTAGTCTATAGTAACACGCTATTTTATTTGCTCCGAAGCATCAATCTTCTATGGGACAATCCATATTGGTGAAGATCAGGAGAGTTGGATGATTTATTGACCAAGCATTTTTTGGATTTGGGAATTCACTTCTTGTTTATGTATTTCAGGATATCGAAAAGAGTTGACGTTGATTAGCTGATCGGAGGATGTTCGTATTTAAGTTGGATAGCATCAGTTGCGGTAAGTGAATCAGTAAGCAAATGAAATATATCAGAATATTTCGAGCATAATTCATAAAGGGCTTCGCTTTCTACTGAGTTTAGATGTGATATGCGAAGGAGTTTTAGAATTTCATTGGTTCTATCCAAACAATTTTTATTACTTTCATATGATTGGCACGATTCGTAATCGACTGGATTAAGGTGAGTTGGAGATTAGAGTTCAAGGAGACGTAAGATTTACCCGATGGTTACTTTTTATGTTAACTAAGCAATTGGCTATAAATAGAGTTTCACCTATGTACTGATCGAGAATTAAGCCTTCTTTTAGTTCAGGGTTATTAACGGCACATTCTACACTCATTTCTAAACCAGGTGGCATTTGATAAATTGGGTCAATAAAATTGAGCATAATTTTACTTTTATCTAGGTTAAAGATTTGTCTGTTATAGTCAATGGAGCACTGGAAGCAAGTAAGTAAATCATTTCCTATTTTGGCATCATAGGGTAGATTTACTTGTTCTATATGAAACGTGAAAGAGATTGATTATTTACCAAATATGAGATTCATATCAAAGTTACCAAGGGTAGGCATAGTATTTTCATGGCTATTAATACCTTTTAATTTAATTATGTCTCCCTTGAGTTCTATGTGTGAGTATGATTGGATTGATAAATTTTGTATAAGACAAACGGAGGAACCCGTGTCAACGAGTAATTTATGTGGTTTATTAGATACGGATGTCTAAACAAGGACATCAGTTAAGGATATTTTATTAGGAATACAAGATACTTCGTAGACTTGGTCATTGTTCAATATTGGCTTTACGTTTTTAAGGGAATAGGTTTTGTACTTGAAAACTTTATTTTCGGCTTTATTGGGTTTTGGACACTTGTTTGGGGCTGGTTACCCATGTGATCCTTGGATAGAGGAATACGGACACTTGTTTGGGCCTGGTTACCCATGTGATCCTTGGATATAGAAGAATGGACACTGGCTTGGGCTGGTTACCCTTGTGGTCCCTGGACATAAAGGAATAGACACTTGCTTGAGGCTGATTACCCTTGTGGTCCTTGGATATAGAATAATGGACACTTGCTTGGTGCTGGTTACCCTTGTGGGCCTTGGATATAGAATAATGGACACTTGCTTGGGGGTGGTTACCTTTGTGGTCCTTGGATATAGGAAGAGTGTCTTTATTGTTTAAGGATATGGTTAAAGGTAGTTCGAGTCCCACGAGACACCTCCGTGAGCCCACTATTCGTTTAAATGATCCTCATCATTGTAATATTGGGTGTTGTCATCGCTAGTAGACGGTTGTGGCTCGGACTCATAGTAATCGTTGTCGTTAATAGTAGTAGGTTTGGGCTTCGAATATGACGGATTTGTGCGTTGTTGGAATTGGAGAGGTTGAAGGACCTTGAATCGATTATTGTTAAATACGCTTTCTACACGTTTCAATAGTATGACCTTGGGTTTTACAGTAACGATAAATGGACTTTGATTATTGCGGTCAAACGGTTTTGGCACCTGGAGCCTAGGATTTACATTGGGACCAGGAGGTCTAAGAGAGTAATTAGGTTTTGGGCCTTGGCATTGTAGCGTTGAGCTATGAGAATTACGTTTAGCCAGTATTCTTAAGATTTTTTCCTCAGACACTGCTAGGTGAATGGCTTAATTACGGGTAGATGGGTTTTTACTCCGGACTAAATTAGAATCATCGGGCTTAAGACCAAGTACAAACGAGTTAAGGGCCAAATCTTCCATAGCTGCAGTACGGCCAACTAATTCGGACTTTTTCTTATAATAATAACAGAGTTACTTCTGTTGATAGGCAAGTTTCTATACGTAATGCGTATTGGTTAACCGGTTCATTATTAATTTGACCGTCAAGATTCTATAATTCTATAATATTCTACCACATACACACAACACTATCTAACCCAAACTAAGCAGAGCTTGTACTATGGGTACTAGACAATGGATAAACATACATATATACTTTTTTTTTTTTTGTAAATACATACATATTATACATAGAAACACCCAGACCAAGACAAACATCCATGTTCATGCACACAAATATTTGTCTTGTGCGGGAATCGAACCCGCGACCTCAGGCGTGGCAGTCGGTTACACTAACCACTACGCCATCGAGGCCCCCTAAGTCAAGATATGAGCATAGTGCTTTCTTTCCAAAAATTGGGTCTGTAGAAAGCTTTTTAATTGGTCCCAGGAATCAAATTCCTTAATAGAGCAGCCTATTTCAGCTTTACCTCCTAATTGTGATAATATATATTTAAATAAAATAGGTTTCTGGATATCGGAGGCTAAACATTACGACAACGCAACTAGCGTTGTCGCAATTAGTAATAAATGAGTTTGATTTCTCGTGAGTTCCATCGAATGGCTTTATGAATTTAAATAGTGACCCAATTTCGACATCTACCTATTCATGTTTCATTTGTAATTCTCTTATAGACATATTGTATTATTAAAAGAAATACGCGAACAAAATAAAAGATATTATACGATTCGCTGTAATAGACGGTCCACTTGCTATTGCTTTTCTACAGTGAGGTGCTGGCTATTACGAATGCGATAAGGCGCCCAACTTATTCTAAGAATTATCCAATGGTGCACAATAATACTTATGAGAGTAACAATATAAAATATTAAAATCGTATAACGCTACTTAATTTAAACGTATGGGCATTGTTCACTGAAAACACGCATTTGGTTTACGAAAAGTAACGTAGGATTTGCACTTTTACACTAAAACTTACAGGAACACGCAGAGTATATACAGGAACATTATCACCTTTCAGGAACACGACGCTGTCGAAGTTCAACGATGTAACTTTTAGGATACTCAGGAGCAATGCAGGATACAGGACGAGAACAATACCGCGGTCTATCGGCACGGTATTTATTTAACCAGGCGTTCTTCTTGGCTCTGTCAGGATACTGGCTACGGGTTTCGTGTATATATATAACAGTATGTATATATCTTTTTTGAGAATGATACACGAGATTCGACGATTGGCGACGACCTTGACTTGTACAAGATATAGGTATTTTCACCAGGGTTTTGTGTATGAGTTTCTAGTGCTCATCCACTTTTTTAACGAAGGCTTTGAGTTTGGATATGCACTTTTAACACTTACGAAAAGGTCACTTTTCGTTAACGAGTCCGGACGAAGACGTACCAGGTATACCTTCACCGTTGGTATCCCACCGCTGCCAACAATTTGTCATAGGAACAGGCCCAAAGGCCTTTTGGGAAAAAGAAATTATAGAATTAAAACGTTTATTTATATAGATATTGGACTCAATTTAAAGGGCAAGTATTACGCGCGAGTGATCGATACGAACTGGCGTATTTTTAAGTTCAAATTGCCGCCTGTAGTCAGAAATGCTGAGTAGGCATTAGGGTTAGGGATGCTATGCACTATTATATACATAAGGTATATATAACAGTACGTTGGATTTTGGTGTTTAATAATAATTTTTGTAATATCTATTTAAGCTCGTTCTATATTCGCTAATTTGGTTGCATTAGGTTGCTTTGAAGCCAAAAAAGAAACTTTGCTGGCTTTAAATTGATACTTCCTTTGATAAAAAGATTTTGAATAGTCAATGCGTTTTGTTAAAAGTCTTAGCGCTGAGCAGAAACCAGACTTAGCAATAATTATATGTTATGATGGATAAAAAGTGAAACATTTTTCGAATACATAGCCAATTGTGACATGAACTAGATTAATGAAAAAGAGATAAAAATTAATTGTCTTTTTTATCCGACTGCGTCAGAAGGAGGGTAATGTATTTCGAGCGTGTGTATGCATGTATGTATGTGTGTATGTATGTCCATGTCTTTGGCACGCCCTACAGCCCAACCGGCTGAAAGGTTTTTGACATATGAGGTGTCGTTGAATTCATTAGAATTTTGGTAGTGACATAGACTATATACATTTTCAAAATGGCACCCGCAAATGAAAAAAAAGAGGAGAGTTTTTTATTTTCTTACCTTAGTAATATGGGTATCAAATGAAAGATCGTGAAAAGACCATTTCAAAAATGTATGTATCATATCACGTTTATATTACTGTTTTAACACAAATTGTCAAAAAGCGTACCAATTATATGTCGGGACGCCCGAAGTAGGTATCATTTTCTAGCAAGACTGTACTCAAATCAGAAATGACATTCCCTGTACTTATGTATATTAAAATAAAACTATGTATGCATTAGGTTATATTATAATATTACATAAGTTACAACAGAAATAACTTGTCGGTTAATAAAACTAAAAGGTCTGAAATAAAAATATTATTATAAAAAAAACCCGACTGCTTAAAAGTAATGAACTGAAAAGAGAAAAACAAGTATCACAATATCTATATAAAATTCGACTGACTAATGCATTGTTTTGTAAGCTTACTTTATCAAATAATTAAATAATTACATATGTATATTCAAATAAGTTAAACTAAATACTTTATGGTGCTGCAGGCGGGGACAAACAATACTTTGTTACCTACGGGCAAAGAAAGATCTACCAAAACTACGTTTGTCACCGTATGTCAGTCGAATTTTATATAGATACTAGCGAATTCGAAAGAAGTAGTCATGTATAAAAAAAAAAACAAATCTATACCATCCTCGAATACACTTGAACACACACAAAAAATAACATTCAATTCGGTCCAGCCGTTTAGGAGGAGTTCACTGTCAACACACGTACAGAAGAATTATATATATAAAGATTGGGATACTTGTTTTCCCCTTTTCAGTTCATTACTTTCAAGCTGAGATTATAATTTTTTATTTAAAATTGTATCCTGAGTTTATATCATTATTATCAGTTTTACGTCAGAATCTTAAATCCCTGTTGGTTAAAAATACACAAATTTATTTATTTTTGCTAAGCAACTGGTTGCCTATGAAATAACTCGCTGTAATTTTTGCTGCTTACAATAAGATTTCCTATTGTATAGATTAATTCTGAAACCATTAAGATCTATCATCAGATGTTTTATATGACGATTACATTACGGTTAGATGTTGGTGATTTTGGTGTGCAAATTACTTATCACAATCTGTGGCTCATTGCAGTAACGTGACATGATATTATTATCTTAATACGTATAATATAAAAGGAATGGATAAAAACTGAAATAATTATAGATTAATACAAAAAAAATCAATTAAATAAACCATCTAACAAAAAACTTTATCACTATTACATGAAATAAAAATAAATGGACTTACCGATTGATGAATACACAATTTACCACATTTATACGATTAAAATAGATTTATTACTTACAAAAACAGTTCCTAAACACTTAGTTATACAACTGTAGATAATTCACGATCCGGAAATCGACTTCGAATAGCATACACACAATTTTATAACACAAAGTTCTAACATTCGCACTGCACTTAATGAGGTATAGGAGTAAAATGACAGATGCAAATTTTGTTACGAACAGACGGACGGACGGATGACAGATGTCTTGCTACTATTGAGACTATCTACAGAAAATCCGAATATCACGTGACCAACCTAAAACCCAGGCCACAATATAGGCATAAGCATACACATACAGCATGCTGAGTCATCCTTAGGTGTCATCAATCTGCAGATGACAGTATGTTGACAGCTGGAATATCAACCAATAACGGAACGCCATTCAGTATGGCCATAATGCCATTCTTCAAACATGGCCCATGTCAGAAGAATGACTTTTCGGGAAATAAAACATCTTGAATGTCACATTCAGAACATTTATTTAACGAATCCACCTAAATTAAAATTATTGTACATATAAAATATAACAAAAATATCTATGTAAGTAGATTTGATGAACACTTATTATAATTAATCACATTATTACGTTAAAATCTCGTTGCTTGGGTAGGTACTTAAAATAATACGTATTATAATATTATATAAGGCCATGGCCTGGCGTTTGAAAATCTGGCAGTAGGCATAGTACTCGAAATGTCGTGAAATATCGAGATCAATATTTTATTTATGATATTATAATTTAATGGAAAATATTCGGCCCTAGTTCTACAGGCCATGACCTAGGTCAAGTAGGATCGAGCTCACTGAAACTCCACTTAAAATAGGTCCTTTGTATAAGATTAGTTTTACATAGGTAAATTAATTATAGTAGTGGAAAATAATAAGATAAGAAAGTCTTCGTACTTATCTGATTCATAAATTTATAACTTATACACTAATGCGAATTACATATATCAGAATAAGTTTTACATTTTACAATCTGAACAAGAAAATTATTTACAATTAAAGAATGTACGAAAATATATTTTTACAGGCAGCTTTAGTATTAATACTAACTTAAATAATATGTACACAATAAGTAAAGGGAAAATATAAGCGAGATGGGATAGACAAGTTGTAAAATTAGTAATTTACCATAAACCACAATTAGTATAATTTTACTCGTCGGTAAGTATCCTGATTATAAGACTAATATTTCGAAAGGAACAAGAATATAATCTAACTATTCCTTAATTTAATGCGTTTACAAAGCAATTAGCAGAATTATTTTGGCATCAAATCTAATCGTTCGTTATACAACAATAAATATACTTTTATACTTAACTAAATACATATTACAGTGGTCTTAACTAACATTTTATTCTTATTCATTATTCGTTTTGTAATTATTATGAACAAAAAGTACCTACACACAACAGTGTAAAAAACATAAGTGTCTTAAACATAAGATTACAATTCTTTAGTTGGATATCACGTCAAGCGACTAACAATAATTTCATTAAAGAAAATCGTTATCTCAATCGGGGTTTGAATTGGATTCTCATTTCATAAGTGTTGATCCAATAATGTGACCTAATAGAGTTTAGATCTGAGTTGGCAAATTAACGTGGACTAGATAATTATTTCTAATGACAGTATGCAACGTTCTGTTTTATTAAAATAAGGCGGTTGAAATTGGTAAATATAGTTTTGTTTCGTGTATTGTATATAGTATAACAAGAATTGCAATCTTCCACACAAATCCAACACATTTACATCTTTGGTACAATACCTAGTAAGGGTTGATGACCTACCGTTCATTCGTAACTAACCCTAAAACTATCGTATCGTTTGAACACTCGAGTCAATGGTAACCAGGGGAAAATTTACAGGTAACATTTACACTGAGGAACACCAATTAAGCATCAGATTTGGTTACCTAGAAAGTCTTTCGAGCCACTAATTAGAAACTTAACGGTCAGCGGACGGCGACGCCATTGATGGTGACGACTGCGCTGGGGCCCGTTGGCTCAGGCTCATACGCCGAGTCCGTGTCGCTCCTGCGGCCGTACGCGACGTTGTCGGCGATCCTCTCGCTGTACGGCGAGTCATAAACGTTGTCCGTCACGTGGTCGTAGATATGTCTCCCGTTAGAATCGTGCAGCGTCGCGTAACTCATCACTGCAGCATTCTGGTCTTCTTTTCTCTCAGCACCTTCGATGTTCTCTGTGTTCTTGACTGGTGTGGCTTTTCGGCTGTGAAATAACCAAATTTGTGTGATTAAGCATATTACATTTCTAACGCGCATTGTTATACGATTTAATGCTCGTATAAAGTGTGCAATGCTAGAAATATATATATATATATATAGTATGAAAAGCAATGAGTGGTAGAATCTAAACTTAAAACAACAATATATACTCACAGCCGCAAATAAATAACTCCAAGCAGCATCAGTAAGAACAACACGATGCCGCATCCAACGCCCACACTGAGCGGCAACGTCCCATTCTCCGCAGCTTCGTTCGTGACGATCTCGCAACTTGGCTCCTCTCCTGACCACTTGCCATCGTCCATACACTTGCGTAAGAAAGGCCCAACGCGCTGGAACTGAGGCAAACAGTGGTACTCGATGGAACTGCCGAATAACGTAGAGCCGTTTGATATAATGATGCGGCCGTTTTCAATGGTACCTGGTGACTTGCAGTCGATGGCTGTGAATGAAAATAATAATAGGTTAGTCGTTTACTTTAAAGACGGTTGCATCAATTGCAATCTCGATATACGAATTTTGGCATTACTTGTCATTATATTTTACAGAATTTTATTTTCCGAGTCATTAACCCGTTGAGGACTTTTAAAATATCTATGACCAAAAGGAGCGCGTTTCTTATGCCTTATTACTTATAAGAAACATACTCCTCTTGGTTACCCGACGATAAAAACCGATTGACTTTATAAACCCTAGTAGAATGTCAAAATTTGTGAAGATGTTTGGGTGTTACATTAACGTGCAATATGAAACTAAAAGATGAAATGCTTACGTATACAAACAGGCGGGGCGCCGTTCCATTTCCCTTTTGGCATGCAGGTTCTAGTCTGGTTGCCCTGTAGACTGTAGCCTCGCTCGCATCTATAGTGCGCTGCACCTCCGATGCTCAAGGTCGATGTGGCAACCAGTAGACCAGTGCTGCCCATGATCTGGATCGACGGGTCTATGCAAGTTATCTCTGCAAGCAGGAAAAATAAATAAGAAGAATGATACAATTATGCCCATATGTTTTATGTATCTACTATATATACTATATATATGGTATTAATAAATCAATCCAATATTGTTATGATTTTTTGCTACAGGACTACAAGATACCCTTTATAAATATTTAGTGCGAATTCATGCTTAAACTTGAATATACGCCTACAAAAATCTTTAATGTATAACAAGATAGCTAGATAGCTATACCGATATATAAAGAGTTATAAACCATAGTGTGATCTTTGATTGATGCTGGGATTTGACTAAGACTGCTGCAGCTCGTATGGAGAATTGCTTCTACCACACAGAAAGATGTAACCGAAGAGCCCTGTCTTACGTTCTTGCTATGGCTAGCGTTTCGAGGGCACTTAAAGTGGCATTGTGGTTTCGATAGAAGAAAAGCAGTATGATCATACTACTTTCCTTACAGCTAGTGCAACAGACAATGATCATTGTATCTTGCACTAGCTCTAAGTTTTTGAATGGAGGGCAACTTATGAGTACATCAGTTTTGTAGTCAGTCAGTTTCATACTCGAGAGAGTCTATTTCGCTTTCTGAGGTGTACATTAGATAAAAATATTGTTGTGGTGTGACATTTTTCTTACCTAAACAAACGGGAGCTTCGCTACTCCAGGTGCCGTTATCCTGGCACAGCCTTCTGGACACGCCATCCAGTTGCCAGTGCTCATCACATTCGTAAAGCACGGCTGCTCCGTAGTACGTCGCGTTGGTTGCCAGCGTCACCTTTCCGTTCTTTACTAGGCCTGGGGTACCGCAGTCAACATCTGTGGATTTAAATAACGATAAGTTTTGCTATTGATTTAATATATTAGTAATCTACTAGATAAGTATAAAAGATACACTATGTTCCTTACTGGGTATTTGTACGTTGTATTATATTATTGAAAACAATTTCTAATGTTTAACTTGTCCAGGTAGTTTAGTAGTTTGTTTATTGTATAAATATTTATTTAGATACATCCATAATCGCACTTTTATCCCCGAAGGATCAAGCAAAGGTATATTATTTCCACAATTCGCAAACTATGGACATAAGGCTCGTGACTTGCTAATAGAATAGAGTCTGCGACTACCAGACCGCATGCTGCTATTGGGAATATCTTGTTAGAAAAACGCAATTAAATACCCACATGCACGTCAGTCACATTCACTACCGTCGTACCATCGAGGCAACCTTAGTTACAGTATTTATTCAGTTACTTTACTTAGTTTACGTATCTCGTTCTTCATACGACCTACTTATCAAGTATGCTTGTTTAGCATATATGATAATTCAAAATAAAATAGTTCTTCTTAATTTACAGGTAATTTATATAGATTTTTATAGAACTAATTTATTTAGATCTACATTAATTTTGTTCGCGACCTAGTCTACCATTGCATAAATTATCTTAAAATAAATGACTTTGACTTACATTGGCACCTCGGCGTAACGCCGCTCCATTGGCCACTATCCTCGCAAGTAGACAAGCTCTCTCCTATAATCTTGTAGCCTCTTTCACATCTATACTTGACTTCTGCGCCGATACGGTAGCTGTTACCCACGTTGTTGGACACAGCTGTCCTGATGAGCGTGCGCCCGTGGTTTCGGTCGTTGCGTGTCACCGCGACGATACTGTTCTCAGGTACTATTGGATCGGCGCAACGGATTTCTAAAACAAAACGTAATTGTCGAAAGCGTTCTTAACTAAGCAAGATGTGTTCCTTTATTAGGTTCAAGTAGGTCCTAAGTGAATGAGATCTGATTCCAATTAAATCAATACAAATTTTATAAAGCTACGGCGTTAATCTTTAAACGCGAACTTCCATTTAGTTGAGGATTTTGTAATTTAAAATGATAACTTACGTGTAAATAATTTTAAATAAATATAATATAAACATAATAATAAATGTGTCAAACATTCAAAAAACGAACTCAAATAACACCCAAACCCGCAACAACTTTTTTGTTCTATGTGCGAATCGAACGCAGTGGCGATGATGAAGCGACCGCTTAAACCATCCGTGCAGTCTAACTGACTCCAGTAAAAATAATTAAACACGCTAATATAATCATCGCAAACAGGATTCAATAATAAAACATAATATATAGAATAACTAAAAATTAACATGTACTACTTAAGTGCAGCCGGTGTCGGTGACAGTACACGCCACAACTTTGGCATACATTTTGTATGGTACACACTGTACAGCGCTTGAGTGGCCGCTTTAAAAGCCTCACGCTGCGAGAGTGGTTTGCGATCGCTACTTATGGCTGGGTTATTTGCCCGTCCTCCGCGCACTCTCGACTATTTAGTCACTAGCGGCTACGACCAACAGTGGCTGCGACTAGTGCTTGCGTCTAGTCGCTTGTTTCGGCGACCGATCGCAGCCACTAGTAAGTACGCGGCAGCACTATGTCTTGCTTTTCGAACTCCTTAAGCACAGGTACATTAATTGCAGTTATTATATCGCGTTTTGGAGTTAAGATAGCACGCGTGCATAACTATTATATGGATTTTTCGTTTATGTAACTGGATATCAAGGCATATTTTACCAGTTCTTCTTTTAAAAGATTATAAGCAATTTGGTTCACAAATTACTAGTAAGTATTCTTGATAACTCCTCTAGCTAAACTAGAATGTTTGTGTTAGGCGTGGGTTCAGGTCGGTAGTGTAACCCACAACCTCTCGATCACTAGTCTAATGCGTTATCCATTGGACTACCACCGCTTATAAGTCACCGCAGTTAGTTCTGATAAGCAAAGAAATGACGATGCATACGAATTTAACACCTCTCAACATCTTATAGCAAGCCTACCTTCGCATTTCGGTAGGGAGTCACTCCACTGGCGGTCTTCGGTACAGATCCTTCTCACGGGTCCTACGAGTCTGTAGTTGGTGGTGCAAGAATACTGAATAACGCTTCCCAAGTGCGTGGTCCCATTTAAAAGTTCCGATGAGCCGTAGAGCAGCGGTGGGAGTTTGCCACAGTCAACGTCTGGCATAATGATAACAATAATTAGAAGAATGAAAATTCAAGTTATTATTAGAAGCTTGTACTGTATGATTTTTTATATAAGTCTTCTGTAGCCGCATGTCTCGTCGTCACATACAACGATAGTACTTTAGGAGTTAGTATCGCTCCAGAAGTTTAATAAACCTGAATGTTTGAATGTTACCAGTTCTTGTTTAGGACTAGAGCCAATAATAAGTCACTAGAAATTAGGCAATCGAAGAGCATTCATGCACTATTAATTTACTGGAAGTGGTAAAATAACTTGTTTGATCATCATAAACTGATTGAAAACCATGAAAAGAAGTGGAAACCATAAACAATCAGGCCAAAAATACTTATTGAGCCGCGCCATATTATCATCATTTCATTCATATACTCACAGTCACATTTAGGATACTCTCCCGACCAATCCCCATCCTGTTGGCAGATGAGACTGGACTCGCCGATGAGCTTGTGTCCTTTCTCGCAGTGGAAGTCAATTGTCGAGTGCACGTTGTAGTCATAGGCTACCATATAACCACCCGCTGGGACTTCTGGGACGGGGCATGAGATCACTGGAAGATAGGGTTTTGAGAAATTAAATTTAAACGTATTAATTAAATAATATATAAAGTCTTACTAAGCGGTGTATATATTGGTTAAACTAGTATAATAAAATTCCGGGAACAAATCTAAGATGGAAATGCCAATAACATTAAGGTGTAACTAAATAAAACTTAGTAGCCGATTTTTGGTATAACTGCTTATAAGTGAAACGATATGATATACCTAATATTAAATATTCGCATTTATGTAACATTAAGACTCGTTGTAAACAATTGACAAAATGAAGTTTATAATTAATTCAAGCTTATGTTACGTTTGTTGGTTTACTTTATACTTCTAATCCGAGAACCAGTGTACGGGCTCATGAATAGCACTTCAAATGAAGTAGCGAGTTACAACTAGTGTTTTATATATCTCACAGAGCACGGAGTATTGCGCAGCATACTTAGCCGATGAAGTAGTACCACTTTTAGAAGAGTGGCTACAATTATACCTAACAAATATTACTATATTACTTACATTCACAAGAAGGTATATCATGAGACCATTTTCCGTCTCTGTTACACGTGAGGGTCTCAGCGCCTGCCAGCCAGTAGTCAGGTTCGCAGTAAAATTGAGCGACTGACTGATAGGTGGTGGTTCCGTTAAGAAGCTTGAAGGAACCTTTGTGCACCTGGGCAGGAGTACCGCAGTCAACGTACTTGCAGGATGGAGGAGTACCCGACCAAGCTCCGCCTAGAGTACATGTCACGCTCTGGAATTCAATTAAATTATCATTAGAGTTAGGTACCTACGCATTCATGCACTATTTGTATTGTCGTTGCAGTATGTGGACACCGAACTGTGGCAGGCTCAGTATTATGGTGAGATTTATATAAATCTTTCATTTTTACATAGGATTGTTATAAAAGGGCACGACGCATATTTTGCTATATAGTAAAGTTTGTTCTATCGCCCAAAAAGCGTTATTTTTATTTAAATCTAATATATATTGGCAACTGAAATTTACTGCAATTGGTGGTGTATGTCCTTTACCATCCTTTACAAATATAGGGCTGACTACGCTGCTCAATTTGTAAAATAGCGCTTAAAGAGCCCAAAAGAATATTTACGCAATATAAAGCATATTCATAAGAGATTAGTTATAAATCCAAATGTTTTCTCATTAAGCTCGTTTGGGTATCACAAGTCAGAATAATGAGTACCTACATTGTTTTAAATATAATTGCTATCAAGTATAGTTTAAATGTTAAGATAGATGACCTCTTATGAACAGGTTAACTTTTAAAACAGCAGTTAGTAAAGCGACGTCACCGGATTGCCGGATTTATTATTTTCTTGTTTTTTACTATCTTCCTCAGTATGAGATAAGCTCAAAATAATTCTTAACACTATTAAAGTGGTAGTTAGAATATGACTTACCGGTGGCCCAAACAGAATAAATCCATTCTGACAAGTGTACGTCGCCAGAGAGCCTGCTTTGTGGCCGGTCACCGACACGATAGCTCCAGTAACGGGTGGTGGTTCTGGACACCAGTCAAACAGACACTTGGGAGCTTCCCCGGTCCATATACCACCATCTCCACATGTACGCCCAGGTTCCCCCACCAAGGTGTAATTTTCGCGACAGTCATAAACTGCCCTCGCTCCATGGGTTGTTCTATCGTCGATTAGCGTTACTTCTCCATCTTGGATGTTTGGAAGTCCTCCACAGTCAACGTCTAAAAATTTTAGATTAATATATATTTTTTTACGATTGCGCGAGAGGCGCAGCGGTTGCGCAAGACAATAGTAGTGTTCACTAATAATTGTACTGAACCTGGGTGTACTTTATGCGAGTATATTCGCAATACAGGACTTGAACTTCAGTAGACATTGCTATTCCTGGGTCCTAGGAAGTGAGTGTTATTGGTTTTTCTGTTAGGAAATTTTCAAGCAGATTATTTTTAGCAGCGTGTAATTTGTAAGTGTGTCCAGTAAACGACAAAGGCTCGCACGTATGTAGGAGGTAAAATATAGCTGATGAAATATAGACGTCATGATACTTTTATATGTGTGGCAAATAAAATATAACTGTTATTAACCTATTAAGTCGCAGTGGCACACCGGCGTCCAGACTCAACAGGTTTTCAATATTGTCTAGCATTCCAAAAATTTACAGTTTGAGAAAGACTATTTATCATATTCCTTATAATAAGGTTTCTTTAATAAGTATAAATTATTTTACGGTTGATAAGTCAATACTTTTACTTTAGTCCGAATAATTTCGGGCTGTAACCAGGACCTTAGTTACGATCAGAGCGACCTGTTGCGGCGGGGTCAGCCGTGTCATTCAACTATATCTACGTACTATTATTCCTCTTTAAACATTAACGTGAATTCAGCCGTGTTATTATTTACGTAATGAATACTAACTAAATTGTCCCAGTCTTTTATAAGTTTAACTATACATGTTCATCGACAAAATAAGTATCGTGTATTCGTATGCTTATTTTAATTAATTATTTCATTACGAGCTTTAAAAGGTTTCCGTGGTTTGGGGCTTGAGATGTTATTTCACACAGAGATTACGTTGTGCCTTGACATTGTTACACATAAACCTGGTATCTCTATTGGTAGTCCGAATAGCTTCAATTGTTCCGTATGTAAGCAAATAGTAAAAGTTTATAGTACTTTAAACTCATCGCCATAAGAGTAAATTAAAGTCATAAGCATCAGGACAATTTATTTAGGTTTAACACACATTGACAAGTTAATAATAAAGTATGCGGCTAATACAAATACAACTGCCAGTTACGGAATGGTTCGTAAAATTTCGGTCCTACTGTAAGACTTAAAACCTCAAGATAGATTCTCATAATAAATATAGTATTGCATTGCTTACATTTACAACTGGGTGCATAACCAGACCAGAAGCCATCTTTCTTGCATGTTCTGCTCTTATCCCCTAGCAACATGTGACCTTCAGGACAAAGGTATGTGATGTCGGCTCCAACTTTATAGTTATTCCCTTCAATTGTAGTGTTTAGCAGCTTATCTGGGCTGCCGCACGATGGTGGCACTGTCAAAGACAATATTCAGGTTAGCATAAAGATTTTAAATACAAAATAGATACAACATACATATACATTGTAACACGATTACATTAATACAAGATTAAAACACATATACATCACATTCGCTATGTAAACAAACAATATGTAGCTCAGCGTGCAGTATAAGTTATGTGTTAAGTAGAGGCTAAATATTGTCAGTGTTAGTAATGGTACTACTCGAATAGCATCGGTCATTATTATCTTTGATTAGATGACCAATTTACATACTAGAAACTGTTCAGAATAGAGTTCCGATTTAGTCTCAGTGTCATAAATACCACTATTGATATTCTCCTAAATTAAAATCAAGGTCAAATGTGAACATAAACTTCATTTTGATCACATCTGTCGAGTATCAATACTATTTTGAGTTTACCTACAAACATTGGAAGGTGCGATATACTTTCCTTTATTTTTGTAACACCTAAGCTTAATATTGAAACTAGATGTTATTGATATTTATAAGATGTTGGGCCCATCATCTGGGCTTTGTCACTCATATGATTAATTTTGATTTTTTTAAAAGACAGATCAATACAAACATTTTTTAACAGACGGTAAGACGCATATCGTATGCTTTTGGCTGACTAAGTTATCAGCTGCCAATTAAATCCGTTGACTTGAGTTTGAGTTTTCCGTTGTTAAGTTGTTCAGAAGCTGCGGATTCCGAAATCAATATTCGCTTATAAGCGTCGGTACTGCTAAGACTTATAATATGTAACATAAGTATTCAAATCACATTACAAAGTAGTGACACGGACAAAATAGCGCTCGAATGATATCGAATGTATCAAAACATAGTACACACGGCTAGACATCAAGTTAGACACCCTATATACGCATAACTACGCTACATACAAAATAGAGAATTGTCGGAAAGAGACAGTGCCGATGTAATCAATGGCGTAGTGGTTAGTGTAACCGACTGCCACGCCTGAAGTCGCGGGTTCGATTCCCGCACAAGTCAAATATTTGTGTGCATGAACATGGATATTTGTCTTGGTCTGGGTGTTTCTGTGTATAATGTGTATGTATTTACAAAAAAAAGTATATATGTATGTTTATCCATTGTCTAGTACCCATAGTACAAGCTCTGCTTAGTTTGGGCTAGATGGTGTTGTGTGTATGTGGTAGAATATTATTATATTATTATTATTATTATTAATGGTAAGGATAGAGCGTAACAAAAATATAACGCACCCTCTCGCACGATTCGCAGCGTTCAACTTCTAATAGTTCAAAGTCCAAACAGTCTAAGTTGATGCGTCGCTGTGTGTACGTAAGTGCGCGATGTGCTTGACTACCTAAAGTAGGTTTCACGTCGAGCACTACTCTATTAGAATAAAATTCAAATCCAATTGTGAACATCTTCATTGCTTTGAACAAAGTAAGAGCATTCCCGCAGTAGCAAACATTTTTAATTATATTATTCTAAATAATAATATATCTACAAATATTGTTGCAGTGATTGGTTCTGTTGATGAAATATAAATTAAAAAAAATAAAATAAATTATATTGTACTACAAGATGTTGAGGTACGTACCACTGATATTAGTTGGACGTTAGACATTTTTGAACAAGTTTATTGTATTTGTATAACGGTAATATTTTCAAAACCAATATGCCTTATGGAAGTTGTAGGATGCAGCTAAGGTCAACTAATCGCTATTCATGATTGTTGAGCAGATAAATAAAAATTGTGGCAGAAATATTTTTTGCATAAAATATTCAATAGCCCTAGAATGTTTTCAGTATGCACATGCAAGTATGTATACAAAATCGCTTGAAGCAAATACATTCGCATATATAAAGCTGTAAATAAAAATATTAACGCAGTAATTTAGCTATGGATGATATAGATGTAATACAATTATAATTTAATTATGATAAAAACAAAACTACTATAGCTAGCACAGAACTAATATAAAGACGTCATGCTAGTTTGGGAATCAGGGCTTACACTTTAATTGTATATACCTTTTTGTTACAATAAATAATTATTCAAATATTTACAATATACTTTTCATTTTTAAATATATATATACCTATAAAATACATTTAAAAATATAAAACATATGGTACCCCACCGGCATCGGGAACAGGGTCCAAGCTGGCGGTGGTTAGGATTCCAGAGATAGGAACCTCCTCACAATGCGTGCTGTATCTAATATCACTGCCTTCTGCATCAAACCCTTGATCCAAGCACCCAACGCGAGCCTCTTTAGATGGTGATCGAGGCTCTTGGCTATTAGACCATGACAGATATGACTATCGGCACAATGATTGCCGAATCAACATCCCACATGTCGACAACCTCGCGAGCCAAATCGAGATATTTAATTTGTTTATCTTTTTCAGCTTTCGCGAGATTGCCGTCATGCGGAATGGTGACATCGAGAATCAATGCGCGGCGCTCTGATCGATCTATCACCACAATGTCAGGTTTGTTGGCCACAACAGTCCTGTCTGTGATGATAGTTCGATCCCAGTACAACGTGACATGACCATTTTCGAGAACTGATTCAGCTACATACCTGTAGTACGGCACTTCAACATCTACAAGTTTGTATTTCAGAGCAAGTTGCTGGTGAATAATCCTGGCTACTTGGTTATGTCTGTGTAAGTACTCGCCGTTAGCAAGGCGAGAACAACCGGAAACTATAAGCCTGAGGGACTCACCAGGTAGCTCCTTGCTCTGCCATACATCACTGCGATCATTAGTGCTTAGTACTACAGGCTTGTGCCAGTTCACTTTAGCCAAACTGAGCGGAGTGAGTTTGATGTCTACAGCAACTACATCCCGATGCATACCCACGTCTGCCTGGAGAAAGTATTCTCTGAGGTTGCATACCTCGCTCTATCCTTCCTTGCTTTACATGGATGACAGCACATTTATCCACACCAAAATCCATGCTGATAGACTTACTAAAATACTTATTATTATTATTATTATTTAAATTAAAATTATAAAACAAATAGATATATTATGCGGGAATAAATAAATTAGGATATTTGTGTAGGCGTGGCCATGCTAACGAACTATCTTTGTCTGTGTCACACGTGTCTGTATGTATCACTGTCTATGATTGTGTATCTGATTACTTCAAGTTATAGAATCATGCCTAATGCGGTACAATTAATAAGGATATAAATACCTTGATATCTTCGCTGTGCAATTCGCCGGGCTATGTATAAAACGATATGTACCTAGTATGACACTCACGGTACTGGCAGATCCAGTGCAGATAGTCGAGGTTGCAGCCGACGTCGTTCCAGAGCCACGCGCGTCCACCGTCCAGCACCACGCAGTTCTGCTCGCCGTTGCCGTAGTTATTCGGCTGGTCCTTGCCCCAGGTCGGCTTCAATACTATCTCACCTGGAACATCAAGAGATATTACCAACTGCATCGTTGTTTATATCTTCTTTATGATAAACAAATATAAACAGAAAGACGACGATTTCATCATGTTATTTTATAATTGCTTAATTATCACCCTAAGCGTTTGAAAATCTGTGTTCTAAAGACTCTCTTGGCAATAACACCAACAAATCAAAAACCTTAGGATAATGGTAATGGTAATCTACTTACAATGTTTTGGCCTTTCAGAGATAGATATTTAGCGCAATTAAACTAAAAGACGACTGTAATTTTCTTTCATTTCAAGAAATAGGTTTTCAAGTTTGGTCTGTAAATATAAATAATTAACAGACTACGTTGAACGATGAATGGATCATTATTGGACAGGAACACTTCTTGAAAGATTTGAATTGACGTCATCATCTGAGTTATAATATTATATGACATTCAGTACATCAAGGAGGCTACAAAGGGCAATTGGAATTGTTAATAAAATTTTAATAATCTTTTATCAAAATTCCTCGGGTATTTGTTATTCTTACGATATAATTATGTAGTCTGGCGGTTCGATGACTGGCGGTAAATATATATATATATATATATATATTACATAGAAACAGTCTTTTGGTTCATGATAGTGATAAAATAATGTGTCCTATTTACCATCAACCCATTTCCAGGTTCTGGACGTAACTCCAGGTTCCTTCTGTGCACCGATCCACACCAGCTGCGTCTTCAACTGAGGTTTCCTTCTTTCCAACTCTTGAATCAGAAAACTTGACGTAGCGCCCTGTAACAGTACCGTAATATATTGTTTGTTACATTGGGTTGATAGATATTTTGATTTAGGTTCAACTATTAGAATATAAGTAGATGAAAGGATCTACAGTTTTATTCACGACGTTGGTCAACTCTATGTCATTCACATCACACACCGCCAAAAACATGATTAGCATTATCATGCATACTGTTCTCTTTGCGATGTTTTCCATCATTGTAACTAATTTACTAAACAGCTTGTAAATAAAATACAACAGTGAGTGCTATATTCAACATTTTGGATAGTATTTGAATTATATATTAAAATTAAATTACGATAAACGGATTGCAGCGTAGTTTTTATTTACCCACAGAGAGACTTTTAATTTCAATCCGAAATGAGGCTGACAGATAACTAATAGGAATACTAGGCCGTCTGTACTCAAATTTACATCACTATATAGAGTGCCGTATTTCTATGATACACGCATGACTTTCCAATGAAGACGAGCACACTCAATAAAACAGTTATGCAAAGGCCTTGCGTTACTAAGCGCAATGAAACGCAGCTAAAATTGTTAATAGCCAAATAACGGAAAGTACCGTTAACGACTCACATATTATACGTATTTTGACGTCACTAGAATATCTTGTAATATCATGTAGGTGTGTCAACAACTTGGAACTCGGAGTATAAGCATCAGTAGAAATATTGAACATAGTTTTAAATCACTTAACTCACTAAGGCGAAAGTGTAGTTTTTAAGAGCTGCGTATTGAATTGTTGTAGAGTGACCTATCCATGTCAAAATAAAATCCACGGTTTTGTTAGAAGAAAATTTTATGTGGGTAGATAATTTAAGTATAGTTAATCATTAATTCAATCAATGTAATCAAAAAATGCAATGTACATTTTATAAAAGAATTTTATAAACCAATCCAAATTTAATATAAAAGTCAAGGACGTAAAAATATTTTTGCATTAAATATCACCGGTGGGTAGTGCAAAGTTTGTAATTTATAGGGAGATGAAAATTCGATCGATGCGGTTAATTTGGTTACTGCGATCGGTCCGCAGTAATCGCATCAATTCTGACTGGCATGTGCAATCACGATATTGCGAAATCTGAATCCCAAAATAAATATCACATCACTGTTATTTTGTTCGCAATATTAGATGCTACATAATATGATTATATAAAACATTTCTATGTTGATAATTACAATAATATACCAGACCGAACTGCGAAGACAGCGGCCAATCTTTACTGCGATATGCTATTTGCGCAGGAGTTATTATAGTGTACAAGAATTTACGCAAACCCAAGTGGACTCTCTGATCCCTAACTCTTATATTGTAATACGACACGACCCGCCGAACCCAATTACTATTTTGGCTTGGCCCGGGGTTCCAACCCGGGACCTCATGAACGGCACGAACATTCACTGACATCGAGTGAGATACAGTTATCAATCAATAGTAGAACAATAAGAAGATAGCGGCCCATTAAGCTTCAGTGTCAATTAATTCTTCAAAAGCATCGAGGCATATCTTTTTGCTGGTACTGTTTCTACTCTGCGCGTCCATTGTTACGCAAATATCATTCTCTATCGCTCCGTGCATTGTGTAAACGCAACCATATTAATGTCAGTGCTTTATACTTTGTAGTGTGTTTGTTAGCGATTCCTCCATGGATAATCGGTCTGCAGAGTGTCAAAGGTAATTAAAAGTTTAGTAAACATATGTAGACCGTGATTGTTTTGGAAAAATGTTGGGAAAATATAGTTCTGCCTCTGTTTGGTTAATGTTAAATTTTACAATAATTACTGCATTTTCCATATGGTACTTGAATAAGTTGTCTTTATTGTGTTGTTTGTAAATTAATATGAAGTCTACTGCTTTGATAAAGTTTTTGTATATTTATTATTAACATTGATTTATTATTAACATTGAACTGCTGGTTAGTGGCTTGCCTTTCTTCTATTGATTTATGCACCTCCTATATACTTCCATTTTAATTTGATCCGGTTGTTGACTTACTATTTGTATTGCACCGTACTTTTGTAACTTAGTAAAATAATACTGATCAATTTATTTATATCATAGACTTCTAAACCTACGTTTCAGATTGATTTGTATAGCTCGTCTGTCACGATCGTAAGTTCTCTAAATTGCAATCAGTGTGCGTAGTGCCAGTTGTTTTTACGTTACCGCGTTCGAAACATTTACCGCGTGTGGCTTTGACGTAATTGAGTAAAAGCTTGAAGCGGGCCAATTGGAGCGCCAAACGTCAGAAACGTATCAATCGCGTTAACGTAAAACGAACTCGCACTGGGCACTGTGCAAATATTTCGAATGATGGCTATACAAGTCAATGAAATAGTTTAGATTTTGACTTACCTATGTCATATTGGGTATCCAATTGGACTGCAATGTTAATGGTTTTGCGCATCGTATTCAGAATGACATGCCGAGTATATTATTAAACATAGGTTAATCTACTATGATAACGGGACGTGGATGACATTGGATGGATGAATTGTTATTGTGCCGACCGTTGGCGTAGCATTCATTAATATACTACGGAGTGCGCTAGTCATTTATAGGTCATATCACGCGTGGAGTATTATTATTAAGATTACCTGGAAGCCATGGATGAGATCTCCTCCATGCGACTGGCACTGCCTCCTAGCGTCCTCAAACGAGGCTCCTTTTGCCACGTTGAACTCGTAGCAGTTCCTGGAGAACGCGGCCAGCTCAATATCAGCAGGGGCACCGGGAGGAGCGCAGCGGTCGTTGGAAAATTCTAGACAAAAGTATGATGTTTATTTTAGGCTAGATGCATAGTATAATTTTGCATAGAAGCTAAATGGAGCGGCGGCGGCTAATTGCTTTTATAAAATATCTGGTTGTAATTACAATAGCGATAGCCCACAAACTACGCTGATTGTGTAATTTTGACAGTAATTATGTGCCTAATTTTCTACTGGAAACGTTAGAAAAAAATCATAAAAAGCCTGATCGATGCTTTACGTGATCATTTAGCCGGACTTTTGATGGTCCTAGAGTATCTATTGTTATTTAATGTGGCAATGCTGCCAGCATTCTGGGCACGTTACCTTTCAACAGCGATACTGAGGCATTGAGAACGGCTAAACTAATCATGTAAATGGAAAGGTTTATAAAAACAATAAATATATTATATTGTTTTAATGGTAAATAAATAGAAATAGACTATTTTTTTAGCCTGTTCAAATGACCACTTTCCCTGTGATGGTAAGCAGTCATGTGGTCTAAAAGCAGTGGCCTCCACACCGTCTTCATAGCAGCTGAGGCGATGTTGAGGTCTCTACTTTGACGGCCTGAGAAGGTGCTCTTTCACGCCCTTCTTAAAGGACCAAGGATTGAAGGAAGAAGAAAACACGTGTCTTGATAGAGATTCCATGCCTTGATCGTTCGGCTGAGATATGAGGACCAAACTTGTTGGTGCGCGCTCTAATCGACTTTATCGTGTAAGGATGGCATCTGAACCCAGCACGCGTTGTTCTGGATAAGAAAGGGGAGGGCGGGATAAGGTGGAATAGCTCTTCAGAGCACTCCCCGTGGTATATTTTGTAGAAACATGCCAATGAGGCAATGACCGTACGGAGCTGCAGAGGTTCCAGTGAGCTCGTGACCTCTGGATCTCCGATGATACGGACAGCCCGCCGCTGTAACCTGTCGAGAGCACCCAGCAACCATTTTTCCTTAAAAAAGTTTTAATCTAGGTTATACCGCCTACTTCATTTTCATGTAATTAATATTTTCATAAACGATTGACGTTAATGTTAAATCTGTCCCAGCTAATCGAAAAATCTGCCATATTTAATAATAATAATAATAACCCTCTGGGACAGTCGTTATCTCATCATGAGACTAACGCGATATCGGAGGGCACAGTACACTAGCTTTAAAACTATCACCTTCGCCTTGTGATATAAACAAAAAATGTATCACCAGGTTAAATTAAAGCGCACAAACCGCAGGGCAGCTTGTGGCGAGCTGAATGTGAGTGGCGACACTGCGGTCCTGAATGCCTCAGAGAGTTGGTTAGGGCCTCGTCCCCGGCTAGCCGTTACTGGTTGACTGGGGTGGAACTTCAAGAGCGCCCGTAGGACTCTCAACTCTGGCTTGCCTTGGTCGGCCGGTCAGAGGGGGGCCGCTAGAGCTATATGCTTGGGGGTGGAAGTGTCATTTTCAAGGGCATAACTACGGGGAAACCCGCTCCGGGTCTCCGTTGTCACAAGACCCGTGATGGTGAAACCGGCGCCGCACCGCTCGAAACCCCTAGCCACTCGCACCGGTGTTGCCCTCTGCTGCTGGCTTGTATGCCTATAGTGGCTTATCAGGGGGTCCATCTAGTGAGTTGGCGAGTCACCGTCTGCCCATTGCATTGATGCTATTAGAGTATTCAGGGCAGACGCCGTTTTTCATCCATAGTTAGCAATATACCGGTCCACCAAACACCCATGCCTATAGCCCATATATTAGAATCCATACGTAGCAATAGTCCTATGCCTGCTGCGGCAAGTGCCGCTGTAGGTGTTCCATCCCACCTTTGATTAAAACTCTCGAAGGGCCTCTTCACGTTGGACCCATGTCTCCGTGTAAGCCTCCCAAAGGGCCAGGTATTTTCTAATATAATATGTTAGAAAGTACCTGTGATAAGAGAAACATAATAATAATAATAATATAATAATACTGTACTGTTTAGCTATTGATAAACTTTCTCTTAAAATCTTAACGCTAACGTTTATGAGTAAGATTTCTCATGAACAGTCGCAATATAGTAGATAACTATCTGTCAAATATTCAAAATGGGCTTAAAAGTAAGGCGGTATGTATTTATACTAAATTTAATGTATAAAGAAACGAGTTTGGCTACGAGGAAAAGCCGATGTAAGTCCTTAGTGAATACCTATTACTAACGTGGACAATTGGCCCATTCGCAAAACATCATTGCCTTTTCAAAGGTTGGATACTCAGTATATTTTGTACTATACCAACATACATACAATTAAAATTCAAATGATTTTTTATTATTTCTCTTTTACTGTTGTTTTTACAATCCGTCAAAACATGTTGAACATAATCTGTCTTCTCAGATATTGCACAGATTGATGATACAGCTCATCCCATTAGAAGATCAAATTTAGATGGAATGTGTCTCAAACGTTATTGCTACATATTTTTCATTTATTTTAGCATTAAGAAACCAGGGTAAGTATATGAGGTGGCTATTCATAAAATTGGTGGAGAGTGCACGCTATATGAATGTTCTAGAGGGTGTATGTATACAATATGAGAAACGGCACGATATCTGGTAGGCGTAGTGTGAATTGGTTTCGTGCTCTGTGGGTGGCGAGGTGACAACTTGTTCCGTCAAATACTGCTTATAGATCAGCTATCGTAATTTCTGATGCACTAAACTATCGAGGTAGCCGGAACAGTTTATATCTCTCGTTACACGATATTCGTAGGAACCTACGTACGATTTAAGAGATTACATTTATCTATTAAGCAAATACTCCTAGATTCAGAATAATTATCTTTAGCAAACAATAGCAGAAATAATACTGTGAAAGCAAAAGACGTCACGATCTTAGTTAGTAGATGTCCGTAATCTCCTCTATCTCTCTAGGAATTATATGAGCCTCTGTGTATGACAGCGGGTAAAAGTGCAGTCTATGAGAGAGCTACCGGTATGTCACCTCATGAAAAAAATATTTTTGTCATATGAATGAAATGTTATGATTTGTGACTTAAGATTCATTAATGTTATGCCAAATGTAAAAGTGAAGTCGCAGAAGTTTTATACTAACGGATAGCATTGTTTATTTAAATTTAAAAGATAACTGCCGCATAACTCATAATTCCTGTGTCGCGAGGGAGTTAATAAAAGACACAAAGAACACTCAGATTTGAAACAATGATTTGTGGATCGACAATTTGTGGACAAATTTTTGTCCCGTGTGGGTTCCTAAACCACAATACAGGGCGCAGTGGCAGCGGCGACGTGACCACTTAAACCATTGCCATCCGTGCAGTCTATGTATTTTATTAATAATATATTTTATTATAAAATTATAAAATCAAACATTGCCACATGCCGAAAAATTTGTTTAATGAAGCGAATATAATTTTACACAACCGTAAAACTAATCTTCTTTTTGTTTATCATGGTGGGTTACCGTAGTTTTTTTTTATATGTTTCCAGAGCTTGCCTTTATTTAGCCTTTCGAATATATAGTATGAAATGTCTTCTAATGCTCTTTCGAACCAAAAAGTGCCGACACAAGCCGCCAGGAAATAAGTAGATGACCGCTTGAACACAGTACGATTTAACATCCTCCATATAGCCATTTTACATAAATTATAAAATAACTTTACCTGCCGAGAACTAAAACGCTTTAAGAATATTTAATTGTTTAGACAGTAATGCAATTCATCGATGTCGTTTCTGGGTAGGTACACGTGATACACGTCAAATGGATTTCTTCTTTTATTATTCCAAAATTAAACAATATGGTTTTAAAAAAGATCGTATGTATAAATATACAAAACATTGCATGGGATTTTCTAAATAATCAAAGGTAATTCAGAAATTTATATTTTGTGGTATACCTCTATAACTACTGTCCTGCCACGCTTAACATTTTTTGTTATGTTGCATTCAGGTCAAGTAATTTGAATGAGCTCCTTTGCATTGTCATTAAAGATAGAAATAAGAAAAGTCTACATGTAATCTATATATTAATACGTGAAGCAAAAACTTAATATCCCTTTTTACGAAAATTGCGCGGACGGAGGACTATTAAGTTTGGCACGATTAAAGTTTATATGGAGAAGGAGGGGCGAATCCTAATATTTTTATAAAATATGCATTATAAATACATTAAATTATTTAAAAAATACTACACGCACACAACATGATTGGTCCGAGCACACAACCATCCATTTGACACACGCAGTCGATCGCGTTCGTAGTATTTCGACATCGTTCGTCTGACATCGTACAATTCTTTGTAACTATGGTTGCCTATACCTTATTTATATGTAATAAAGAAAAACAGAAAACAAAGTAGCAAGCTGTATATTATATTAGCTATATATTTTGGTCGAATTTTGATAGGCGATTAGATTAATGAAAAAACACTACACGCTGTGTGCGTGTAGTGTATGCATGCATTTTAAACAAACAGTCGAATCGCGTAAGTAGTATTTCGGCATTGTTCGGTTGACTTCGTAGAATGCTTCGTAACTATGTTTACATACATATATATGTAGAGTAGGTGACTAAATGAAATGTGATTATAAGGGTATTAAGTTATAAACAATAAAACTATAATAACGATCAAATTTAAAATAAATAAATTATGGGCGAATTTCGACCACTTGGCGACCGCTAGTCTATGTATTAATACGTGAAGCAAAAACTTTGTACCCCTTTTGCGAAAATTGCGCGGATGGAGAAGTATGAAATTTGGCACAGTTAAAGTTTATATGGAGAAGGAGGGACGAAGCCTAATATTTATATAAAATATGCATTAGAAATACATTAAATTAATAAAAAAAGAACTACACGTACATAACCATGCATTTGACACACGCAGTCGAAGCGCGTAACTATGGTTACATACATCAATATATAATGACATATATAAGAAATATCTTACAGGCAAACTTTGGTCGAATTTTGAGCACTCGGCGACCACTAGTATGCTTTAATTGTAGGATTTTTTGAATTCTAGGAGCTTACGAAAAGGCACCGTCATATTATGCTTGGAAATGCATATATTGAGTTAGACAAGAATTAAAATTTTAATTGAAGATAATTTTAATTAGAGATAATCGGATTAATTAAAAATACTAGACTTACTACGTTAATCTGTGCCCAGTACAAGGTTTTATAGCGTTTGATTACAATTATTAACGTTGAAGTATTTCTCTATACATAATGTCAGGTTATCGAAGTTTGCTAGACCCACTGCCATCACACATATACCAACTGGCGTTAGATAAGTAAGAATAATCGTGAGCTTTTAAAAAGTGACCATACGAATATTTCTATAATATATGGTAAATAACTAACCTTCAGTGGTAAAGACTTCAACTTCGCAGAGTGACAGTGATCCTTCGACGCCGACCAGCTGTAGAAAAACGTGTTGACCAACAAGCGGCCGCGCGCATGTGAATGTCTTCGTAATACCCTCATCTGCAATAAGAAAATATCTATTATAAAATTAAAGCGAGAGAAAATTGCTATTAAACCATAATAAGGTCGTATATATATTATGTAGATATATGTAGATCTGTTTATCTGGTTCAATGTTAGTTTTGATTGCTCTAGAAGTAAGTTGACACGTTTAATCGTGCAACGTAGAATAGAAAAGAATAGATTTAAAAAAAATTGGTAATACATAATAGGTTTTAACATTTATATTAATACTTGTACATTTTTCCATTAAGGCATGTAAATCTTAATGTTACAATACAATGATAAATAATCATCATATATTAATTAATATTAATTAAATAGAATCATCATTTAAAAAGTCTGCTATCGAATAATAACATTTATCAATCGTATCAATCTTTCTATATAATGTGGTGAGACGTGAAAGCGTGTGTCCGCTTAGACCATATGATCAGCTCTAAAATCGCAACAATGGCTGTTTTTCCTCAAGTCTATCCTATGTTACAAAATAATTTATATTATTGAAATACTGTTTTAAATTTAAGGGCATCTGAAAGCGTCTTACTTGTAAAAGGTGTGTCTGAAATACAGTTGCCTATAATAACATCTGTATTGAGGGTAGCTATATTTTGCGTATGGTCCTGCTATAGCTTATATAGCCGACTATATAGTCAAATATATATCACACTATATATATATCAGGAAAATAATAAGAAACCTGTTTAGATATTCATGTACAAATTCATATATATATATATATTATAGTAAAACTCATTTTGTTGATGAATTTTAGTCATATTTCAGTACAATATTCGACTTTAATAAATTAAATTGACGTATTGTGCCTAAACCATTTAGTACATTTTATAGAGTACTATTTTTATAACATGTTATTTATAGAGCACACTTCATTGGTAATTGCCAGTAATTATATATTATTGCGCACGAGCAGTCCGCATACCAATTTGTTCTGACATCTTTCAAAGGATTAGCGACACGCTATGGATGCCTATCACACAGCTGCATTGTAAAACTTATTTTTAGTAAATTAACATGACTGATAAAAGGAATTTAGGTCATAGAGTCGGAGTATAAAGGATTAGTTTGTGTGTTAGATTAAACTCAATGCATATAATCGTCTGGTGTCGTGTAGGTGGTTAAAGTTATGTATTTCAGCAAAGAACACTCTCAAGCATTCTCTATGGTACTATTTATATTTTTATGAAGGTAACTAAATTTTAAAGTTTGTAGATAGCTGACCCTATGGTCTGCCATCTATCATTATAGACCTTAAGAAAACGGTAACATGATAATATAAGATTTTCTGCGTATGATTATTGTAATAAAGGAAAGACCTCTATGTTTAACAGTGTATACGGGTTTCATTTGATGAAGACTAAACATCAAATTTACTTCAAATTAGACTTATTATTATTAAATTAACAAAACCCGTGTTACTTTTAGATACATTAAGATACATGTTTGCCAGCATAAGATCTATTCAAGATAGTTTTTAATTCGCTGCTCTATTTGCTAACATAGCAGTTTACTTTATTAGCGTTACAAAGTATTAGGTTGAACGTTGCTATGCTTGTCGCAGAGAATCCGTAACACAGTTGTTGCTAAGAATGACACTTGAGAATATTTGAAAGGTTATAGATTATTTTTGGTGTTAGGATAAATAAATTGAGCGATAATTTGTAAAACTAAATACACCTGTGTCTTTTGAAAAATTAAGCAAGTAAATAGATATAGATTGTAACTTTGGGTATAATTTGTTTATAAAAAGTCACATAGACATGCGATTAGTATTTTAACATTAACACTTACGCTACGGTGTGAAATTCGGCCGTAATTCATAATTGCAAACATTTGTTGAGTGTGGGAATCTTCTTTAATAGAAAATGTACTACCGTTTAGAAAGTGTAAATTACTTTCACGTTACCATCTCACTGGGCATTGTACATTGCTGCTTATGTGTAGAATTGTATAACGACCGTTAAAAGATTGCGGTAATGGGTTAGTGTTAGTTGTAACATCCAGTAGAGGACAGATTGCTGAAGTAATTAATTATAAATGGTCGTTTTAAACATTTGTATTGCGCTTGTAGTAATGCTTGTGATTACGTTTGCTTGGATTCGTTTTTCTTTTATCCAGCGGTCATTGACTCTAAGTGATTGTAGTAAATTGTTATGATAGTAATTCTTGTCAGTTGTCTGTCGGATTTAATGACTTCGTATAATCATCGTGTTGATACACAGCGATAGACTAATGGGGACATCGTTGGACTGGCATGAAGATGAATCTTTCTTATGGGAAATTATTGCGCTATTTTCCGCATAAAACATAGTGTGAAATGCTACATATCTGAGATTATAAATAACATTCTCGATGATGTTTAAAGCTTGCCAACCCGCACTAAGCTAGCAAAGTGGATTAGTTTTTATTCCTTGTATAACTGAAAGGAGAGTCGTGCCCAACAGCGATGAGTTTATAAATAGGACTGATACATCGCGAGTAGCACTCACTCTTTAAGCGTTTAGTCTGGTTTCTTTTACTCAGTGAACCAAATTAATAAGTAATTTAAATACTTTTAATAATTCCTTAACATTCGTTTGGTAAATACATTCATTTGCAGCAATTCTTATGTTTTACTGAAAGGGCTGGAGACATTTTTCTGCCTGCCCAAGCGACATCAGTGTTTCCTATTATCCTTTGTCATTTTTAATTATATTATATTATTATAACACTTACTGCCTCGGTGGTGCAGTGATGAGGAGTGCTTCTGCTGTGCATGAGGTCTCGGGTTCTAAACCCGGTCGGTTAAAGTGTTATTTAGCCAAGTTCACGGGGAGACTAAGATGGATCACCATCTTAGTCTCCCCGTAAACATGGCTGCTGAAAAGCAACCGAAACGTCGGAGAAAGTGTAAAATTAAATCTAAATAGTTGTATAATTTAAATAGCTTAAATAGAAGTAAACAGTAACTAATAATAAAAGTGTTTAACAATAGTAGTTTAAAGTTTCAAAATAATGTAATAATTAGGTTATAAAACACTGTTAATATAATAAATAGATAATAAAAAACGCGATAAAATCTGTATAAAGTTGTTTAATTTCAATAATATCGCCTCGGCTGCTATGAGGACGATGTGGAGACCACTGCTCTTAGACCACACGACTGCTTACCATCAGGCGGAGAGTGGTCATATTGACGAGCAAAATAAAAAATAATAAAAAAAAATCGCTTAAACGAAGACAATATTCACTTATAATAAGGTATAAGTATACAGCGTCTAAAGCTGTGGTCATATTTTATGGCCGTAATGTCAGGGGCGTGCACAAAGATTTCTGGTAGGGTATGCACGCCCTACCCGAAAGCTCTGCGAGGGCACTACATATAATTTATAAATGTTTTTGTGTGTATATATATGTGTACAATAAATAAATAAAATATCTTACCAAATTCAATTCAGTGACTTTTCGACATGGTACCATTGATGATTGTGTGTGTGGCCACCATGAATATCCAAATAAGTGACTGATGGTGAGAACAAGCCACCTAAATGATATCCATTGTGGCCTTGTAGGTATTACAAAGCCGTGAGATATTAAGAGTGCTTTTTGCGCAAATGAACAAAAATAAATGAACGAAATTACTAACATACTTGACTGTAGGTATTATTTAAATTTTTATAAATCAAATCAACGCGCCTGTCTTTATTTAAATAATTCTGTAAAACATCGTCGTAAAAATTACAAGATCGTTTTAAAAACATTAAAAGTTCTTTTTCAATTGAAATCATAGACAAATCAGTGAGTCTGCTTTGGTCCTGTGTGTTTCGTAGATATGTATGGATTACTTTTAAGCAAAAAAATGATCGTCCAGCCGATGCGCTACTAACTGGAATCGGGACTATTAATTTTGCTTATTTGTAAACTTCGGGCAATATGGCTGTTAAATTGTTTGTATGTAAATATTGAATAAGATCAAATATTCCTAACGTTTTTAATTCGTCTGATTTATAAACGCATCGGAGCTTATTCCTAAGGCGATCCGCGTTAAAGGAATGTTCATGCGAATTAATGAGTTCGACGATCGATTGCTCTGAAAAATTATTACAATACAAAGTATAATATTCATACGAAAGTAGATTGAAAAACTTAAGGTCTTTTAAGTTTTTATAACGACTACGACACTCGTTCAAGACATTGTCAATAATCTCGCGCCTGTGATATTGTTGAACATTGTCAACACCTCGTTTTCTTTTCGGTCGATCGCAATTTGGTTAAAAAACAAAATAGTTTATTTGTGTGTACACAGCCCGCTAGCCAGCTATAAATATCATAATACTTTTTATTAAAAGAACGTGTCGTATTACCTTTCTGTTGTTTTAGATCTAAATCGCGAACACAGCGTCCAAGATAAATTATTTTATTTTAGTCATCAAAAGATAACGTCTAGAAAACACCATATTTTAATTTTTTAAACTCACGTCTCCAACACAGATCTCACAGGTATAATTTTCCATAATTTACAGTAATTCCGCTAATTTCACTAATTATTTAGATAACAATTACAAAGCGCTCAAAATCCCCTCGACAGCTCTGTCAAATAATTAATAATGGCGTACGATGCTATATTGCTAAAATAATAGGCCTATAATAAACAACAGTTATGATGATTTTGACAACTATTTAAACTGGTTGGATTTTCGTTGTAGGCAGTGCCTTCAGTCGGCGAGCACACACGTGCATTTTACACACACAAGCAAAATATTTGTCTCGTAGACAGCGTAATCGATTGACGTTTAAATGTACTGCTAATAAGCACGATTCTTTGTGCTTCCAGACACCTCTCTATTATATATTCTATTTGTTTAGTAGTTCGCTCACGGACTAATAGATGGCATTAGATGGCAGTGGCACAAGCTATTTGTTTAATAGTTCGCTCACGGACCAATAGATGGCAGTGGCACAAGCTTTTATTGTATCTGATAATTTTATAGTGTATTTAATATTATTCAGCTTGTAGTATTTAATAAATAGATTTCGATTATATAGATTTACATAGGCCAGCGGACTAGGGTATGCAGTGCTTATTTGCTTGTATGAAGCGCACGCGCAAATGCGTAATGTATATCTTATAAAAAACATTTCCTCGGATCAAACTAAATTATGCTTAATATTAGGTTAATCAAAAAATACTTATTTATTGTTTAATCATAAAAACAAACAAATCACATCACTATCTAAGTTCGGCCTAGTCATTTTCTGGCTCACAGAGGTTACAAATTCAGCAGTAAGTTTTGTTTAAGTATCGCCTAGAATATGCTAATATTAATAAGTCGATAAAAAAGAATATGCTATATCTTAGTGAAAAGTATACCTATTTAATTTCGGATTTCCATTGTACTGGAGCTGTATTATGCGACGCTAAAATATGACCACAACTTTCTGTTCCACACTGTATATATATGTATTTCTTTATATTATTTTATACCAGATTTATGGGATACAAATAATTCGAATTTCAGTTAACCTTTCTGCTAAGGTAGAATGCTGAATGTTAAGATTGGATTCGCGTTGTTAGAACAATGCGTGGGATTTGAACCGATGGCCTGCCGATCGCAAGTCCGATGTCTTATATTGTATTGAGCTACTGTCGCTTTAATTATCGGTACATATATACGTAATCTAACTACTGTATAGCCGAAAACGTACATTTGTTTGGACATACAATTTATATTTTGCCAGCTATGCTTCTTACGTCCCACATATTAGAGAGCAAGCCTATTGCTGTCAACCAGACATATACCCAGAACTACATCTAAGAATTTATTGACGGAAAATCCTAATATTTTTCCCCGAACCGGTAATTCAACTTGCACAGCAATCGCATTTACTACCGCTGCCGCCAATAAGTAACAGTTGTTTTACGTTTACGCGACTGTTATACGTTGAAATTAAACAACTTGATACAAATTTTTTCACGTTGTTTATCTATACTAATATTATAAAGCTGAAGAGTTTGTTTGGTTGTACGCGCTAATCTCAGGAACTACTGATTCGAATTGAAAAATTCTTTCAGTGTTGGATAGTCCATTTATCGGGAAAGGCTATATAACATCACGCTACAACCAATAGGAGCAGAGCATAAATGAAAAATGTTGCAAAAATGAGGCATATCCTTTTATGTGAAGCAGACTAAGTTGCGCGAGTCAGCTAGTTTTTTATAAAACACTATTATTATGAAATAACTTTAAACTAAAAATCTTAATATGATGTAAAAATAGTGTATTATAAAAAATAAACATGCGATAAAATTCGTATAAAGTTGTTTAATTTCAAATCTAAACAGTTATATTGATGTGATACGTGGGCTTCGAACGTTTAATTATTGCCGAGGTATACATTATTCGGTTCGGGTGTATCAAAGCGCAGCCTGTTCGCGATGACCGAATACTAATTGTTATTAAGTTGGCGATATTCGATCACAAATCTTAGCTTTCCACAATTACATTACTGGATCACACGGACAAATAAATAGAATACGGATGACATTATTAATTATTCTGTGAATAATTTACGTACGATTTAGCTCTAAACAATTTATAACTAAAGAGCTATAACTTTAGAGACTCGCCTGTTTACTTATTACTTACTTACTTTTGCCCGCGGCGTCGCTCGCTCAGAAACAGTACATTTTCTGGATGAGATCTTCTGTACCTTGACAACGTGTATGTGAAATTTCATGATGATCGGTTGAGTGTAGGTAGTTAGTAGTAGTAGACGTAAAATCGTAACAAACAAATTCACATTCGCATTTATAATATTAGTTAGGACATCTGAAAGCATTGGCATAGATTTCAAAGCTGTTTCCACTGTTTCCAGGTTCCAAGTATAAAGGACGACGCCTATACCTTATTTTTAGAAAAGTCTAATCACTTTTTACCCGCCTCGAAAATCGAAATCGAAGCCTTAAGATCGGCCGCTATAATAATCGCAATCTTATACCAAAGCACCAATACTCAATTCGTCTAAATACCTATCGATGAAAGTTTCCTAAATATAACATTTTCAAAAGAACACGTCAAAAGCCTTCTATCAATCAACCGAGCAGTTCATGCGTTAAAAAATAAAAACGTACAAACAGAAAACTTTCCCCATCGAGTTACGCAATGTTTTAATTTACCCACGCTTATACAAAACATTAAGTTATGCCCATTCGTTAGGAATATACCTGTTTTCTTACATAGGTATTATGTAATTATTCTATAACAATGTGGTTAGGATTGTTAATAATGTTGATATTAAAAAACAATACGCAGTCAAGTGAAAACTATATAGTTTATGTAATGAATAACAAAGTATATAATTTTATGTAATTATTCAATGTGAGTGCATACGACCGCAGCGTAAGTGTCGCGGGCGGCGGCGCGGAAGCGGCCGTGAATGTAAATTAACTATAATACATGTATTTAATTAAGTATGTCGAACAAAACGAGTGTTTTCTACTTTATAACAAATCGTTCTACAAATGTATGTTAAATCAAGCATATACACGCTTATGTAAGTTGAAGGATTATTATTGTATACTAATTGTCTAGTCTAGTCTTTACAGTATCCTACGTTCAGTATATAAATTAATTAGCCCAGCAAATATATTAATCCGTAGAATTTTTTGTTATACCTTAATATGTATAAATAATTATATAGCTTGCCCTTTTTGTAATACAATGCAAATGCTTCCTTGGATATAATATTATATTCACATAATTTAGAACAATGTACAACAAAATTTTCGTTTGTATTTTACGCGCCATCAACTGTACTATTTGACCATCTGAGTGTATATCAGAAAATGCCACCAGTAAATGGTCAACAAAGTAACTAAAATTACGGTGTACTATTACGGTGCTCCTACGAACGACGTATGCTCGGCAAGGATGGGCAGGCTCATAAAGGAAGACAACCTTGAACTCAGTTAGAGCAACTACAAGACCATTAAGTTGGTGAAACTTGTCAATAGTATACTTATCTCTGATAACATATAAATGCAATATGATGCGTGAATACATTTCTACTACGTAAAGTGTTGGTGTATAATTAAGAATTGGAGGTATGTTGTTTTTATTCTTTGTTATTTTATCGGCAAATACAAATACCTACTATAATTATTTCCTAGCGTAACACCTGTTGTGTTTCCCCTAAAAACCAAACACTTGGTATTCTTTTAGTCTGTCGTTGCTTGAAGCAAACGTTGATATTCACATTTGCGCTGGTATTTAGGTACTTTATTATAAAATCGCTGTCGCTTTAGTGATCGCTGTTTCTTACAACAAATGCACAACCCAACGTCACACATGCTGGCTAATTAGTCCAAGAACCATTGCGAGCGTCCATTATATCGCCCAACAAATCAGCTGTCCATTGAAGAATGCGCCCACTAATATCTTCATTACGAAACAACCTCTGATTTCCGAAAAACATAAAATTAATTACAACTTAACCTTCAATTTTAAAATTCAGAAAATATTTCTAATAGGCATTTTATGCGGATTATTTGAATTAATATCTACTTAATAAATATGAGGATCAATTTCCACGTTGCCGAATCCTTGGGTTTGGGGAATGAGTTTCTCTGTTCCGTAGTAAATACCTTCATGGTGGATGATTAAGGAAAAGTAACAATTTAATCTATTGCTCATTGCTCGGGAAACATTTACTCAAATGCAGAATGGTAGGTAAAGATGGCAAATATTGATTATATATCCTACAAGATTACTACAATGCCATTGTTAAAACTAGCTTAGATCTACGGGTGTCGGCTGAAGTACCTAGCCTATATAAATATTTTAAAAACGCATTAGTAATTATATTTTATCAAAGAAATTACAGCTTGAAAATATCATTAGTTGAATTTGCAATGATTATCAAAATCCTACAAATTATTATTTCACCTACCTACTCCACCTTTGTGATTGAAAACGTTGAAAATTGCAGTTTATTTACCTGCAGTGTTGTAAATGTATTTGTATTACAAATCGATCAATCAGCTAATTGTTTCGCGTCAGTTACTGTTATCTTTTAAATAAAGTAGTAAGTTGTTAAATAGTATTCGTTTTATTATGGATAAATAATTAAACAAATACTACGTTCTGTTGACCACTATGTTCTGCTAACTACATATGTATGTATGTCTAAGAAACACAGCGTGATGTCTGTGTATTCAATGAATGGCTGGACTTATTTTACTATATTAGGAGACGGGAGAGGGTGCTTGGTGTACACCGGGTATGTCTTCTTATAGACTTCTAGGCGCTGCGTCGATATCATAAAATTATGTGAGTATATTTTATAATAAAAGCTTTAACCGTTGTATCATATTCCAGAAAATTAAGATTAAAAGGGAAATAGCTCGTAATAAGTGTCTAGCTAAAGCTACTTATTACATTATATAAGGAGAAAAGATAAGAGAGAAAATCTCTAGTCGTTTTCATTTAGTTCGTTCAAGTTCTCTAAAGGCTTAAGTCGTTTGTCAACACTGCAAGCGACCATGTTCTCTTAACCGATATCTATTTTGATAACAATCTCGAGAATTCTATGGACAATCGGTTTGAAGCTGAAAGGTTTACAAGCAGTAGTTGGAGTCACAATTCTTTTTCAATTAACGAAATGGCACGTTCAGTTATGATAGAGAATTTATTCAGATGTGTCCGTCAAATAAAGAACGGCTGTGCTTAAGAGGTTTGGACGATTGTTTGTCGCCTGCATCCATTGTTGTTGTGTACCCTATTCGATATGTATTCTTATTGTGAGATTAAAATTTTAATCTTTGATAGCTGCTAAACGAGTTTTATAAAAACACTTATTTTTAAAATATTTTTGGTTAACACAATGGCGCTCTTGTGTATTATCAAAAATACAAAACGATTATTCTGACTAATTGTATAATTACACCACATTAAAATAACAGATTTAGATGCATGCTCAACTATGGACGAGGATTAGAATCATACATTCAACATAATTAATTTATACTCATTTCATCATTTTAGTTTATCAAACTCTGTAGCATTGCCTCTGTTGTTACTCAATTATTACCCGTACAAAGTCAAGCAAAGCATACAAAAGACAAAAAAAATATGGCTGTAGCTGTCGAAATTAAACGTAATTTTAAATATTTGTAGCTTTTTCATTAACGTTAACATAAAAATGTCTAGAACTCTCACAATTCTATACTCTAAACGATTAAAGACAATCGTAAGAGCGCTTGAATGACATGATTACTAGTGACCTGCTTCCACACCGGTTCCCAGGCTAGAGAGCTTGCGACCGACACGATTTCCACTTTCATCTGATTGATAGCTCCTCTGCCGGCCGTATAGACTATTTACCAAAACTCACATACGATTATAATATTATACGAACGTGTGTTGAATTCTCCAGAGGCGTCAACGGCTTAAATTTGATTTGGTGCTAAAATTATCTCATTAATTCAAGCATGGCGTTTTCTTTCGCATGTAATTTCGTACATACTGATGCCAGCATTTTTCTTTAATGAGACTTTATTTTGATAACTGTTTGTTTTAATATATCTGTCATATTTTAAAAAGTTGGCTTTGTGAAAGCAATTTTTTGAATCCAATTTTACCCATGGCTTTGCTCTAATAATACTAAAAGAAAATCATTAGTTTATAGGAAAGGAGCATTTTCCGGGAATAACAGGTAGCCTAAGTCAATCGATGGCCCATTAACAATCTTTGTGCTAAAATTACGTACGTAGATCTGTTGTACTGTTGGTGCGTGAAAGAGAGATAAAATATGAAACCGACCAACACACCTTTGTATTTATAAAATCATTAAGTATAAGGAAATAAATTCTGTGACAAATAGTATTATTTTATCATTTGATTGCTTAAAACTTAAAGCTTAATTGTAAATTTGACACTTTACACGTTTGTAAATTGGGATGGTTGTATTAGCAGATGACCTATGTAATCGAAGTGTTTGGTTTGGTAAGATAGTAGTTTTAGGGCCACCGTAGAACCACTATGATAATGTAGTACTACGCGCAGCTGAGATAATTATGCCACAGTGATATTTGTAAACAAATGTGAATTCTAAATTAAAGTACGATGTTCATTATTGCATTCGAATAAAATTTGTATATTTTAACAACTCTATACATAAGTCTTATCCTAGCGTCTTACTTACTATACTATGCTTGGCAAGAATCGCGTAGCACACAACTTTATTCAAATGTCATTCGAAAGAAATTATTCGCTTCATTAAACTAAAAAAATCTCAATTCAGGATTTCAAACTTATACCGTTAAGAGCTGAACATGCAAAAAAATAAAGAAATGTGTTGTAGTAGCATTACCAGAAATAACACCTATAATGTATAATGTACGACAATGTTTTGCCTACGGGTCGGCTATACAACTTAAAAATTATATTTGGCGCTGTCGCACGCTTTAAAATGTTGTTGATATGGCCGGACTATACTAGAAAATATTGCAATATAGCATTTTAATATTTGTTAGGATTAAAACACATACGTTTAAATAATTAATATTGAGTATTTACGCCAATTACAAATATATACAGTGTCCACATTGGATCAACATAATATACTGATGTCTAATAAATATTTTATGTAATAACTAAAAATAAAGTACCTAGAAAACATAAAAATGTCTGGTGTAAGAACATTTTTCGCTAATAACTTTTGATTTTGATTATTTAATTTGGGATTATACATTTAATCATTGGTAACGCTAAAATCAATACAAAACATTGAATGATTAATTGTGATACGACAAAATTAAAAGAGACACAGTGAGACAATGTTATAAGTCTCGTGTACATTTTGCGGGTTGGACAATCTCGCCACTATCTGAAAGCCAAGTGTAGAGGATTCGATTTTTACACGCATACATTATTTTATAAATACAATGGAAATTAACGCATGCGCTAAGATCATCACAGTTTTGGAAAATTTAGTACCTTTAGAAAAAAATTATAAAATTATTCAAAATACTCTAAAAAATATTTTAAATGTGGATTTGAACGACTGAGCTTGGCTACAGGCTTCTCTGCCTGTTCGTCTTGATGGGCCCGGCGTTCGCAAAATTTCAGATGTTAGTTTACCGTAATAGGCGTTCCTGTCCTCGGTTCACAGCACGGAAGAATTAACCAGGAAAATTTTAGCACCCACACTGGTTAATTCAGAAGTGCTGTGCAAAACTGACGCTGTGAACGCCTGGAAAATGGCTTGTCCGAATTCTGTTTTGCCAACCAACCTATTCTCCCAGCGGCAGTGGGACGGGCCGCTTAGCAACTCTGTAAGAGAAAAGCTTTTTACTACATCTTCCAATGTTGCTGAGCGTGTTCGATTGCTGGCTGTGGGAGTATGGGAATCTGGTCTTTGGCTCCAGGCGCTTCCATCGTCCAATATAGGTACCATGTTGGACGATACCACTTTCCGCCTCGCTACTTGCCTCCGTTTAGGTGTTTCGTGTGTTTCTCCGCATTGCTGTCACTGTGGAGAAGCTGTCGATAGCCTCGGACACCATAGACTCTCTTGTAGCCGAAGCGCTGGTCGAATTTCTCGCCACGCTAATCTTAATGATATACTACGTCGTGCTCTTGTCACTGCTGGCGTTCCAGCTGTACTTGAACCCAATGGCTTGGTACGCGACGATGGGAAGAGACCGGACGGAATGTCATTGTTGCGTGGAAGATGGACAGGCCTTTAGTGTGGGACGCAACGTGCGTTGCCACCCTTGCGCCATCACATCTTCCAAGCACTGCGGGACGTGCCGGCGCTGTTGCTGCAACCGCGGAAACCCTCAAACGGCGCAAATATAGTAATTTAGTCGGAAATTACATTTTTGCGCGGTTTGGGGTGGAAACCCCAGGTTCATGTGGTCCGAGTGCTCGTATTTTGTATAGGGAGATCGCAAAACGCCTGATCGAAGTTTCGCGTTATCAAAAGGGTGGTCTTTTCTTGGCCCAAAGAATCAGCATTGCCATTCAACGTGGCAATGCTGCCAGTCTTCTGGGCACGTTACCAGTTGAAAGCGATGCTGAAGAATTCTACGATGCCTAAACCATTTTTGTAAATATTTAGTATTATAATTATTTGTGTTTTTGTAATTATGTTATCTTTTTTAATACGTTTGTAAATATAAATAGTTGTATATATGTTGTAACAAATAACTTAGTAAGTCGTGAACAACAACGTATTTAGTAGTTTAATTTCAAGGAAATCAGATCCCATTATTTTATAAACTAGAAAAACATTTTTTTGTTACAAGTTCTTTGTTTGTGTTGTCTTTCAAACAAAATTAAAACGTTGATAGTTTTCATTATTAGTGTAATAAGTGTGACAGTACTAGAACGATATAACAAAACAGAGCCCAGCCTTGTGGATTAGTTTTAGCTAGACTGTGGTAAAACACAAGTGTATCTCTAAAGCTGTCTTTCTAAGTTTTGAATATATCACACATACGCGCTATGGTATATTAACGACTAGCTTTTGCCCACAGTTTCGCTCGTTTCATCGTCGTCTAAGAAGTCTTTAAGCGAACTATTTCTTACAGGCATTAATTATCCTTAAGACAATATTATGTAATTTGACCAAGTGTACCAATCCACTACATTGGCCATACATCATCAAAGTAATTCTGTAATGTTAGTAGGTATATTTCCATCGGTGTTCAGTGGCTTATTGCACTTACACTAACATTTCTATGAGATCATTTATATAAGCTTTCGGCACATAAAATACTTCACCGTGACCGAATTTCTGTATGAAGTGGATCCCGTAAACATTGTATTGCACGGCTACTCTATTTTGATTGACCCGAAATAAGGGCAACGGAGGTACCCTTTTGTAACCCAATTTACGCAACAATTTTGTAATACTGGCCAAGAACATAAACGTATTTGTTATTTTGTTGAAATTACGAACATCGTAACGGCAACTGCATATCTATATACTTATGTGAAGCAAAAACTTTGTAACCCTTTTTACGAAAATTGCGCGTACATTTTTTTTTATTTTTAACAATTTGACACAATTGTAGTTTATATGGAGAAGGAGTGGCGAATCCTAATATTTTTATAAAATATGCATTAGATATACATTAAGTTAATGAAAAGACACTACACGCACAGAACCATGCATTTGACACACGCAGTCGAATTGTGTTCGTAGTATTTCGGCATGGTTCGGTTGATGTCGTATAATTGCAAACTAGAGCAATTTGAGAGAAATGTAAAATCTACATCAGTTGAGGTTAGAAATATCCCCAAATACGATATAAAAGAAAACAAGAATAATCTAGTCGAGATAGCTAAAAACATTGGCACCGCCATCAATTCCCCGATAGAAGAGTCAGATATACGAGATGTATTTAGGCTGAATCTAAAGGACAATGCGGCTGCTCCCATCATTATTGACTTTTTATCTACTATTAAACGTGAGAAGTATATACGAGCTACAAGAACTTATAACAAAGTTAACAAGGAGCAACGTCTGAATACTGCTACTATTAAAATGGCGGGACCCGTCAAGCCCATATATATAACAGAGTCCTTAACTGCATCAGCGAGGCGGCTCCACTATTTGGCTAGAGTGTTTGCTAAGAGTCATAACTTTGAATTCTGTTGGACATCATTTGGCAAGGTGTATTTGAAACGTAATCCTAACGAGACTCGTGTATTAATTAGCTGCGAAAATGATATTGAAAACCTCAAGAAAAATATTTGACTAGAATTTGTCAGCCTATTCACACTTTTTACAGTTATTTTTAATGCATGCTTTTTATACTTATATTCTCAATGTAACTCTTATATTTATACTGTTATTGTTAGTGCGCCCACAAAATTAATTTACACACGCATTCACATATCAATCACAACCACTAATTATACATTTATTTATTTTATTATTAAGAAACACACTACATTACACAACACACAGATTAACTCACTTGGAAAATTTAAGGGACCTTATGTTTTGCTAGGTTCAAAACGTTGTAGCTACAATAAGATAACATTCACATACACTCATCATACAGCATTGGTCTTAACCATTTCACGCATCTCCTTATTCATAGTATTAACTCTTTTGTTTATAATGATAATAACTAGTAACCTTGTTCAAAACCTTTTGATAAAAAATTCAATGAGTTAATCAATATACAAAACGATATCGACACCTTCACTATAGCTGAATCCACTATTTGTGATGCAGAAGACTGTTTATCATTGTTGCCTAAAACTACTAAATGTTTAAAAATTTTTCAACAAAACATCCGGAGTGTTAACTGCAATTTGCCTGGGTTATTGCCTATTCTCGTAAGAACAGGGGTAGATTGGGATTGCATTATTTTATCCGAGTGCTGGTTACCTTCTACACATTTTATACCTTCTATAGATGGTTATGATAGTTTTGCATCTACTAATCATAGTACACAGAATGAAGGTGTAATTGTTTATTACAAAAAAGAATCATTTATTTCAATCATGGAACCGATTATATCTGACTGTAACTGCCTTGTAATTAATTTTAATAAAGATACTGTAGCTCTTGCTATCTATAGACCACCAAGCTTTAGAAATACTAGTAATTTCCTCCAATCTCTGAATAATATTTTTTTAAAATATTCAAATAAGCAAAATGTTATGTTGTTGGGTGACATTAATATCGACATAACTAGTCAAAGTAAGGACACAAATCTTTCTTCATATTTAGACATGCTGGCATTCCATGGAATGATGCCTGCGCATGTGCTACCGACGCATAATAGGACGTGTCTGGACCATGTACTGCTAAAGACTAAACTGACAGCTCGCTGTCTTATCCTGCAAACAACCCTCACCGACCACAATAGTGTTGCCTTATATATTGCTACCACTTCTAAGCAAAAGCCGGCTAAAATAATGAAGTATATTAATCATGATAGTTTACATACCGAAATAAATAACATCGATTTTAGTCCATTATATACGATTACCGATGTTAATGAGGCTGCTGATTACTTTCATAACTTACTTCACTCGGCTATAATAAAAAACATGAAAGTGGTGAAGATAACAAATCGTAAGAAAATCCTTAAACCTTGGATTACACCTGGTATTCTCAAATGCATAAAAAACCGCGATAATCTGTATAGGAAATGTAGAAGGGAACCGGCAAATGAAACGCTTAAGACTACTTACAGACGCTACAGGAATTTCTGCACTTCTTTTCTGAAAAAATTAAAACGGGGATATGAAAGGCATCAACTCCAAAGTGCTGGCACTGATAGCAGAAAGCTTTGGAAAATTGTTAAAGAGATCACTTATTCCAATAAGCAGAAAGATATCCCACATGAACTAATTAGCGCCCATGATCCGCAGAAGTCAGTAAATATTGTGAATCACTATTTTGCTAATGTCGGCAATTCTTTAGCTGCAAATATAAGCAATATTCCCCAAACTGAATCACTTACCTTAAAATCGACTTGTCATTCATTTGTTCTATTAGCCACTGACACAGAGGAAGTTGGGACACTAATAGCTGGTTTAAAAAGGAATTGCTCCGCTGGTCTTGATTCAGTATCTGCTGAAACTCTAAAGAGAAATAAGGATATCCTGATCCAGCCGATAACATACATATGTAACCTGGCGCTTTCAACTGGAAGATTTCCGAACATCTACAAGAAGTCTCGAATCCATCCAATCCATAAACATGGGGACAGAGGCTGTGTCAATAACTATAGGCCAATTTCAATCCTGCCGACACTCTCAAAAATTCTAGAACGTATAATTAATAAACGACTTGTAAAATATTTGGAAAGCAAACAACTTTTATCACAGGCACAATTTGGATTTAGGACAAATAGGTCCACATCTGATGCGGTCTCTGTTCTAACTAATTCGATAGTCAATAATCTGGACCGCAGAGAGAAGACAATAGCCATATTTTTGGACTTAGCAAAGGCATTTGACACAGTCTCTGTTCCGCTCCTACTGAGAAAGCTAGAAAGCCTTGGGATCAGAGATATCCAGTTGAAGCTATTGAGTGACTACCTGAGTGATAGGACACAGTGTGTGCAAATAGGAAATGTATTAAGTGAGGAGATCCCAGTGACTTTTGGACTTCCCCAAGGTAGTATACTCGGCCCGACACTTTTTTTAGTTTACATAAACGATCTGTGTGAGATGGATATCCCTAATGCTAAAATCGTTACCTTCGCAGATGATACCGCCTTGCTCGTTTCTGGTAGGTCGTGGGATGAGACCTTCTCAAATGCACAGACAGGGATGAATACTGTCACAAACTGGTTACGCAAAAATGTTTTGACCCTAAATGTTAAAAAGACTAATTATATTACTTTTTCTATAGCGACTAATGACAGGCCTGACCCCTCAAGCCGTATTATTTCACATTCGTGTACAAACCCTAACAGTGCGAACTGTTTATGTCCTATTATTAATAACGTAGCTGTAACGAAATACCTAGGAGTAATGATCGACAAAAACCTAAACTTCCATCATCATATAGATCTGCTATCAGCTAGAGTTCGCAAACTTATAGTTATATTTAAGGCATTACGACATGTAGGTCAAAAAGATGTGATTAGGTCTGTGTATTTTGCGTTATGTCAGTCACAACTCAGCTATTGCATAGCCTCTTGGGGAGGTACTTGCAAAACACATTTCCTTAAAATCGAGAGAGCTCAAAGAGCACTTCTAAAAGTTTCTTTGTTCCTACCATTTTACCACTCAACCACAGACCTGTATAGGAAATGGGAGGTTCTGACAGTCCGGCAACTATTTATTCTACAAACAGTAATGAAGCAACACTCTCTTATAGAATATGAACCAAATAAATTTAAAGACCAACGTCGAAAGTATGCAGTTTGCAAAACTTATCCATTTAATACAAAGTTTGCTCAACGATTTTTTCCATACCAAAGTTTTAACTTGTACAATAAATTAAACCGGGCTTTGTCTATTTACTCACTGTCAAATTCCAAATGTAAATCATTGGTCATAGGGTGGCTGCGTGGGTTAGATTATAATCTCACAGAAAATCTTATTCATAATACATACCCATAACATATGCACACAAAACAGACACATTCGTACAAACACTACACACACACCCACACGCACACACACACACACACACACATACAAACACACGCGCACACACACAAACACACACACACACACACACACACACACACACACACACACACACACACACACACGCACACACACACACTCACACACATATATATAATTAAGGCGCTTTTATGTATACCTATTTACGTTTTATTCTTATGTTTTACGTTAGTGTGTCTCCTTCATTAAACTGATGTGTACATCTCATTTTATTATACATACCTATATCTTGTAACGCCTGGTTGTCTGGCGTGGGGACCTGGTGATTTGTCCTACAGGCAATTTTTTTGCCTAATTCAAACACCAGCTCCTCACAATTTTGAAGATATACCTACTCGATTGTAATAAATTGTATTTTATGTACGTTTTGTGAGGAGAAATAAATAAATAAATATATAAATATAATTCTTCGTAACTATAGTTACATACCTTAGGTAAGTACCTATTGCATTTTCGCGGTATATATAATAACGATCAAAGTTAAAATTTAAATCAATTATTGATGTTGGCTCTGAATTTGATTCGAGTAGCGCAAGCACAAAAGCAGCGCAGCGGGAGAGGTGGGATTTCACTGATCATAGCAACTTCAGAAATAGGAGTTAGACGCATAACAACTTACGAGAAAATCCTTTGCCCGACTCCAACGAGGCACTTTATTTGTTGCATCGTAAAATGTACTGTAATATATAAAAATATCAGCTCTGTATTAAACTGTCCCACTGCTGGGTACGGGCCTCTTTTCAGTGTGAGAAGGATTAGGCCATAGTCCACCACGCTGGCCTAGTGTGGGTTGGAAGACTTCACATATTTTCGAGAACATTATGCAGAACTCACCGACATGTGGATTTTCTCACGATGTTTTCCTTTACTGTTATAGCGCGCGAATTAACTATTTAATACGCATATAACTTCGAAAAGTCAGATATGCGGGCTTTGGGATCGAACTCGAGACATTACTACAATACAAACAAGAGCGGCAATAGTCCCAAAAGACTATTGCCGCTCTTATGTATTGTCGTAATGTACTGGAAATAGTATTGTATATTTAATTAAGCCTCAATGGCGCTGTTGTACTGATTGCGACGCTCATGCAAGTAATAATAATAATATAATAATATTCTATCACATACACACAACACCATCCAGCCCAAACTTTTTTTTTTGTAAATACCTATATATTATACATAGAAACACTCAGACCAAGACAAACATCCATGTTCATGCACACAAATGTTTGACTAGTGCGGGAATCGAACCCGCGGCCTCATGCGTGGCAGTCGGTTACGCTAACCACAACGCCATCGGGGCCGACTTGTGACGTGACTTTGGGTTTGATTTATCGACCAATGTGTTAGTGGGATTTTCTGTGAAGAAATGCATCGTAGCACGGACTGGTCCTATGATTATTAGACAAAAATAGGCTGGCTCGCCAGAACATGGACCCTATAGACATTGGGCGAATTGTAGGCGTGATGCACATCTTTCTATCGTTAAGATAGAAGAGTGAGGCTGAATACGAGGCATGCCATATAACGCACCAGTTTAGAACGCACCCGTTCGAAGTGCATAATGCTGCTATAAAAGACGGTGGCACGGCTCCTGACGTGTTTGATTAAAAATTTTGCAATTTTTTTAGTTGGATCTGGACCGTTTCTAACGTAATATGTATGGCTGCCTTTTTACGGCTAATTATAAATATAAGACTGTAGTTACGTATATTAATTCGCATTTTGGTATGACGTACGACTGACCTAAATAACACGTATAATTTGAATACTATAGTAATATAAATATATTTTCGGTTCCAAAATCTAAATATCTATACTAATATCAGGAAAGATTAGATTTTTCCTTTGTTTGTTTGTAATGATTTAACTTAAAATTGCTATACCGATTTTGTAAGATATTTCCCTATTTAGGAAGCTACATTATCATTGAGTAACATAGGATATATTTTATTTAAAAAGGTTACTGTTACACCCAACCTAATATACTTTTATGCGAGCAAAGCCGCGAGCAAAAGCTAATACTGGATAGTTTTACATATCACTCGAGTGTATGAAAATCACAATACGGAGAACCGTTTTGTAAAGCGATCGCTATACAGGAAACATTAATACGGGGTTATGAGTTTGTTCAGATGTTTATTTGAAAATTGTTTATTGACGTTCTTTGAACACAATAAGCGTAACTATAAAGCACTTATAGCTAAAGCGAAGGAATATACAAAACGAGGTATTCGTACGTTACCTGGCAGAAATATTGTATTAAGAGCTTTGAAACCAAGCCTGATTCATATTATAAATGCGATTGTGAGTTTGTTTGTTATGCTCTTAACTATATGTTTTTCATCCATAGTTACCAATATACCGGTACACCAAACACCTATACCCATATATTAGAATACATACGTAGCAATAGTCTTACGCCTGCTGCGGCTAGTGCCGCTGTCGGTGTTCCATCCCACATATTTGATTAAAACTCTCGAAGGGCCTCTTCACGTTGGACCCATGTCTCCGTGTAAGCCTCCTAAAGGGCCAAGTATTTTCTAATAACATATTATATGTTAGAAAATACCTGTGATAAGAGAAACATAATAATAATAATATTCTATCATAAACACACAACACCAACTAGCCCAAACTAAGCAGAGCTTGTACTAAGGGTACTAGCTAGTCTAGTACCCTTAGTACAAACTCTGCTACTAGACAATGGATACGTGAGTAGCCGAATGTTATACTCAGTAAATGTTTTGTGTGCTTAGCATTGGATTTACATTCTGTAAAAGTTTTTATTAGCATTAATTGTAAGTTCACGTAAATGATGTAAAATCTGTTCGCAAACAATGTATATAATAAATAAATAAAAATATCCATGTTCTTGCATACAAATGTATGGCTTGTGCGGGAATGGAACCCGCGAAAAGGCATGGCAGTCGGTTACACTAACCAATACGCCATCGAGGCCGACTAGTTGACCAAACATCATGAAACTTCACATACATGTTGCCAGAGGAACAGAAAAGGAAATAGTACCTTTCATCCAGAAAAAGAACTATTATTAACCTAACTTAACCTAATCTAAATTTACGCGAGCGATGCCGCGGACATAATCTAATATATTTATACAAGATATATTATAATCTGCTTAAAAATCTATACTAATATTATAAATGTAACAGGTTGTGAGGATGTATAGATGTTTGTTATTCTTTCACGTAAAATCTACTGAACCGATTGCGATGAAACTTGGTATGTAGTTAGCTGGAGACCTAGATTCACACATAGGCTACTTTTTGTCCCGATATTCCCAGGGCAACGGGACTTGCGCGGGTGAAACCTCGGGCAAAATATAGTAAATAATAATTATACAAGCGCTTCAAATTTGGTGGTGGGGATAATTATCCCTACTACCAAATTTGAAATGTAATTGACAACAACTTAAAACGGAATGCACGTTACAAATTGTGACGTTATTTAAACGCAACAGTCCGAGGGAGATAACGAGAGCCTTTTCTTATAGGTATCAAAATATAAAATATTATTTACTTTCATTATTTTAAACTAATTTTGATGCGGGTTAGTCATAATGTATTTTTTGTTGCTATTTGCACTTGTGTGTATAATAAATAATAATGTACGACATCAGACATGGGCACCCTAATAAAAAGTCTATTTTTTAGTACGTCTCTATTCAAAAAAATCCTAAGTAAAAGCAGTGTTTGAAAATGTATATGTCACTCATGGTTTCATATATATAAATGGGTTTTGCAACGTTCGGGATGTTCACCCGACTACCAGACATAGAGAGAATATTGGGCTACTAACCAAACGTTCACTCGCAATCGACATTTACAGCACAGATAAAGGGATTGCTTCGGGTCGCTGATCCTTCTATATAGGATTTCTACATGGTCATCTCAATCGTCAAATAGAACTCGTCTTCGGTTACATAAGCGGTTAGCTTGAATGTATAGAAGGCAAAGAATGACACATTCTTGTTAAGTTTTAGACAGTTTATTAAAAACGCAGAAGCAAAAAAGATTTTTATTTTAATTTAAAAGTTTCGTTTCAATACTTGTGAAGTATCCTGCGACACGGGAATATTCGTAGTGCGGAAGATGTCATTTTAAGAAAATAATGCATCCTAAAACTCATAGTCATTCAGGTCACAGTAACAGCAAGACTCATTATAACTATTTACAGTGTTTGACATGTATTGCTGCCAATTCAGTTGTCACATAATTCTCTAAACTAAACTAAAAATCATTAAAATTAACATTAGTTCTGTCAAACGACATTTCATATTCTGAAATCGTTAAAATTGACAGGTTAAAAAGACAACAGAATTTGCAGCAATATATAAATATATTTATACGAATGTACGTAAGTATAAATATTGAGACAGAGCTACCGATTATTACGAACTTATCAGTGTTATTTAATAATCTTTCACAGACATAGAAATATGCCTGGCCCATATAAAGACTAACAAGGATCAGGGGATCAACCTGCATGGGTTCGTAGAGAGTTTAAACACAAATTATGAATGAGGATAAAGACAAGAAGAGCTTTGTTGTTAAAGATACCACATAGATTGGAGATTACAGGCTCAAGTATTCATTTTATTTAAAGATGCCTGGGCCATACTAAGAATAATTCCTGTGTCGCGGGGGCTTCACAAACTTTCAAACAACGGAAACAAAGAACATCCAGACTAGGAACAATCATTTGTATCCACAAATTTTCGTTCCGTGTTGAATTCCGAGTAGTGACGAGGCAGTCACTTAAATCACGACGCCATCCGTGCAGTAAATTTACAATTTACATTCTACCTTAAATAAATGAGATGGGTGTAAAAGAAACCCAAGACTCGACCTCTTCGTCTTCATGTGATCTATTTCTTGTTATTTTTCAATCAGCTTTTTGTAATGTCCCTCTTCTTGGCAAAATCCTCTCCCTTGGACTTCCAAATCACTCTGTTGGTGGATATCTCCTGACCTTATGACCTTGTGACTCTTATATCTTAGAGGTCTTTTGACCCATAGGGCCCATATTCAAACATGACCGAGGAATGATCCCAAGGTGCCTGCACACCAAGTTATAAGCCAATCGGTCCAGTGGTTCCGAAGCTATGCCTGTCACTAACAAACTGTCACTAAGACAGACACACAGACCCACATAGTGTTTTCATTAACCTCTTCGAAAAAGACTCAGAGATTAATAATGCTTAAATATTATTCTTAACCTGTCAATTTATGGAATTCCAGACATTATTGAAAACCTATTATTATTATGGCATATCATGGTCTGGTTGTCTCGGTCCTAAGATACGGGCTAATCTATTCAGAGCTTAGAAATATTGTGTCAGATCAATGATTTGCTTGAAATCAGTAGAAAGTTGTCTTCCTATGTAAAACTATTAACTTTTACCTTTTCCAGTATTGTATATATTAGAAGTAGCAATGTTAGTTAAATCGAACAAAAATCTGTTCAATCAAAGGTCAGATCATTCAACAAGATCGGCAATAATTAGGTCTCAATACAAAAACCTATTACACACAGGCAAACACGACGTTGTTGAGAGAGAATATAATGCGTATGGCACCGTTTATCTACGATAATATAACATCTTTAATATAAATCTTCGGTGCGTGTGTTTGTAATTAAACTCCTCCTAAACGGCTGGACCGATTTTGATGAAATTTTTTGTGTGTGTTCAAGTAGATTCGGGAATAGTTTTCGTGTGTACAGGACAACGTCTGTCGTGTCCGCTGGTACTATATAAAAGATAACACAACATACATTTTCAAAAAGAAATTAATTAAACTACTGTTCGTAAAATGTAATTATTCCATTCATGACTTTTTAAATGATAATTCCTATTGAATTTTTTTTCCTTTATATATGTACAAAATCCTCATTAAAAAAATTATATTGACTTATTATTGTTTTTTTTGTTATTGATTTTATTGTGAATTATTAATTTGCCATATAAATGTATCACATTATTAGCTTATATGACATTATGGAATAACATTGTATAGATTTGCATGCCAAATGGTAGAATGTACTGGCTTCTATGTAGTACCAATTTCACCATCAATATGTTACCTGTATTCTTAGCAACAAAATTTCTGATTCTGATTCTATTGTGTCTGGCCGCCAGTGTGCCGCTGCGACTCAATAGGTTAAAAAAACAATTACATAGCTACCTTCGAATTATACAGGCCGTAATATTTTTAAATATTGGTCCTAATAAATCTGAATTTTTGAACATTTGTGTAAACTATAGTTGTAAAACGGCGTCTGCCCTGAATACTTTAATAGCATCAAGACATAAATGCAGAAATGGACGTCTCATCTCCTAGTGTTGATTGATCCACCAGGGGATCACACTCAAGGGATCTATGTGGACAAAAAATCCACATACTTCCTCCAGGGATCGAAGCCGGGGATCCTACTGGACGGAAGCGTTGTAATTGTTAATAATACAGTACTCACCAATAGTACCAGGGAACCAGGCACACAGTGGGTTTCGTTGTAGATCTGTGCTGCTGTTGCCCACCCTGATCTCCAAGTCCTGAAGTGGCGGATGACCTGCAATTAAAGATCACAATAAACAATCTAATTATATATTACTTGACAATTGTGAACATTTTTAGTGGTAGCGATAAACGTAATACATTAGTTACATTAGAAAATCCTAATTTCCTAATCCTTACTAATATTATAAATGTGATTGTGAGTTTGTTTTTTTGTTACGTTTTCACACCTTAACTACTCAACAGATCATCATGAAATTTTATATAACTTCGTCAGGGATGCAGAAAAGGAAACCTTTCATCTAGAAAAAAGCACTTACCAACCTAACCTACATTATATATATTTATTGTTTTCGTACGTGTCGATTGTGTGTGGTTAATAAAATTATGTCAAAACTACACACAAAGGACAATGCAAACATTACCTTGTTAGCTGGGCTCAAAAAAAAAAGTCATGTGCAGGCATGAGAATAGTGTCATATTAAAGATTGGACATATGTAATTCATATTTGTTATGGCACCAAAAAAATTCGACCTGGGAAAAAAAGGATATGGCTAAAAATAGCTACTTTTAGCTTTTAATAGAATAAAAACCGATTTTTATTTTATACGATACTTAAACTGAACTCCCGTAGTTTTCTAAGAGTGTATTCGTTTACAACCAACTTTTGCAGCTATTTACTACGAAACTAGCGCCATCCTTTGAAAAATATTTTCAAGACATATTACCATACAGTGAATATTGAATATAAACTCTGTAATTGTTTTAAAAAATGTGTTAATGTAATCCTTATGTAGCGTAACAACATATAATACATAATAGCATGGTTCATCTAATACTGCCGTTTTGAGGAAACTAATATGTTGATATAAGTGTGTTATCGTTAATGAAAGAAGTAAGACTTTTAAGCACATTTATTTATTATAATACAATTGTTACTACTTGAATTGTTACTACAATACAATTGTTGAATTACTTTTATTTCAATACAATTTGTCAGATATATATTATAAAAGAAATAATACATACTTTTAAACACATGATTTGTCATTTCGATACCACTGTCTCTTATTCATCATTGTTATGAATCACTTCATCTAAACAAAGAGCAGGGCGGTGAATTGAACTCTGGTGCCTGGCCCAAGCTAGATACCATACCACTGACATGACATGGGCGCAGACACCAATGGTTCGCCTGCCTGTAAAACAATTACAGCAATAATTGTCAATGCTTGCCCTGCCTTCCAAGTTGTTGTCAACTAATATGTAACAAAAATAGATTTTGGAGCCACTGTGCCTACTTTTTATCCGCGCTCTTATTAGACAAACATCTGAATGGGGCAGATCGAAATTCTCCAATTGAGTAACCTGGTGTTGTGCATATATTTCTATTAAATAATCGTTACCTCTTACGTGCTCGCTATAGTAACTAGCCACTAGTTTTAATTGATATGTCCCTACTGAATATAATATCAGTTCGTCTAGGTGAGTTGAGTTTATTTGCACTGCCATAGAGTGGAAGGAAGGGGAAGCATAAAAAAGAGCCAACTATTCTCGCAGCAATGTAGGGCAAGTTGCAGAGCAGATTTCGTCGTAATACTGTGTGGTATGGCGATAGCCAATCCGACGGACGGAAGGACCCTCGAAACCCTACATTGCCGATATCTGAAACACTGCTGTTTCACGTCGATGTTCTGTGAGAGGGTAGTACTGCCACGATTGAGCCGGCCCATTCATGCTGTAACCAGCTTAGCTCTACTGCCTACAAATATTAAATATTATAGAGTAGGCATTGTCTATAATATTTATTTATTCATTAACCTTAAATCTAAGAATGGTCTGCAGATTAATCGAGTAATTTATAACTATTTACTTCTTTAATTTACTTACCGCAGCAACCTCTTGTAGTGACTCTAACGACTTTCACAGCATAGTGCCGTAGTAGGTCCACCTGCCACCAAGGAGAGGCTTCTCTCTGTGTCTCTGTGCATCTCTTGCCGTCGTGCTCCGTGGTCTTATCTCCATCGTTTCCATTTGCTGCAGCCCCGCCACGAACAGTCGTGGATTGATTAGCTGGTTTTCTGAACGCCACGTTTGTACCTGTTCGAGGAATGGAAAGCGGTAAGTAGAATGTTTTTATGGACCATACATTCCAACCATAATTGCGCGAAAGTGATAGCTTAATTGAATAATGAGTTCTTGACTTATTATTGCCTGTTAGCGAACTAGCTATCTTATCATAGAGCAAGTTTGGTTTGTTGTTTAAGAGTAAAATATTTGAAAGCATTAAACTGAAGATTCATTATATAGTTTGATTCTGTATTGCACTATGTAACTCATTCTACCCTTCATTAAGATTTTTTGTTCGATAATCGTGTTAAAGTGTATTTATGATCTTATGTCAAAACAGTCAGTGACCAGATTTTGTCCAGTACAGAATCTACTGACTGTTTCAAATGAAAAATATACTCACAATAATATTGGATCTAATCAAATCAGCATCTAGCGAAATCCCTTATATATATATATATATATAATTAACAGTTTTATCTGCAATCGTAATTAAGTAACGTTATACGTTAGTATACACTTGTATATAATTAAATAAGGAACGTATTTATCTAGTTAATCAAAGCCCTCTCAAGGAGTTGTATTTGCTTTTGCGTCCAGTTATTTAAATATCTGTCCAGCCACACACAGCCAGAATTATAGCTGGTGAAATTTTGAAATTAATTTTATACCATTTCGCATGCACATCCTAAACTTTCGGTCATCTGTATAACGTTTACTGATTATCCCAAATTGCTATCGCCGGGCGATTGGAATTTAAGCTTTCGTAGAACAATAGTGATTAAAATGAAAAGCATATTGCAAAGAAGCTAGCAATTACGTGTCCCAGGGAGTAATTAATACCTAACCGAATCTAGTAATCAACTGTATCTAAAACAAAGAAATATAATTCACCATTGTGAATGCCATTAGTCAACTAAACTCAACTGGCTCCCTTTTGTGATACAGTCCTCTTAATTTCGGTCATCATTTGACAATAATACTCAGGCCATGTTTATCTATTTCTACACGAGAGACCCACAAGGGAATTTATAGTATCCTACGGCAGTTTATTTTCAAGTACCACACAATTCGCGTATATCTTTAGTGACTTCTACTTGACTGTTAATACTTGTTCTTCTATGAGATTGGCATCGACAAGTGTGAAATGCGTCATATATTTTTGCTATCCCGCCTGTCGTAATGCTGTATGTGAGATTGATGATACTTACCACAAAAAGGTTGCTCAGCAGTCCAGTCGCCTCTCAATGTGCACTCCCGTTGGTGTGCGCCAAACAACTCGTACCCTTCATCACATTCGTAGGTAGCCATTGTCCCGGGGACAATGTTGTCGCCCTTTGGCAATGATACCCTGGCATTTGGTGGGACGGCTGGATGTCCGCATCTTCGTTCCACTGTTAACAAAATATTCATATTTTAGTGAAAGTGCAGGTATACAATATACAGAACGCAGATTGGTGAAAATTATGTTTTTTATTGTGTCTGTAATATTATGCCATATTATGGTCATAATAATGCTATAAGTAATCCTTTTGTCTCGGATTTTTTATAAGGAGAGAGCAAGAGTGAAATACAGAGCGAGGTTTAATATAGTATAACTCGATCCCATGATTCCGCGGTTAATTAAAACCAATAAGGGTGACCAAACTTAGGTCTTTTTTCACGGTAGCAATGCGTTATTTACATTTTGGTTTAAATTGGAAGGTGTTTATAGTTATATTATTAAAATATCTTGTTCTAAGCATAAGATATTCGATATATTATGTACATATAAGTTACAGCAACTAGTTTTAAGCTTTGGCTTGTAACATCAGTGGTATAATCATGCCTAGCCGGCGTCATACCGTAGGATCACCAAATAATTAACAACAGCAGGCTATTTCACTAATCTGCCAGTTTTCATACAAATATTGATTCCTACAAACATTGTACTCGTAGTTCAAGGCAATAAAATGCTTTTTAATTAAAACAAACCGCATTCAAGGTGGGGGGTCGGTAGAGGGCTATTCTTAAGGGAGGGCACGCCATATGCCACTAGTTACGAGTTTTTAAAGCGCATAGGTGTCGCCACGCCCTGTCCCTTGGGCTTTGTCCCTGTAGCCTTCATTACCTGCGTGGGAGGGAAGCGGTCGTGGAACACATACGACGAATTTGCGTAATTAAAAACTTAAGTTACACATAAAACAATTCACAACTTAATTTTGTTTTAAGTATTTCTTACGTATGGAACTAAATAGAACCAACATTTGTTTATTTAGAATGCAGCAGGTGTACGTATAAATTTTTGTAATTAATGCATGTGTATGCGGTAAGTATGGGTAATAAAGAGTTATCTGATATGTAGTGGTGTATTAATTAACATACAGACACATAAAATGCTTAAAGAACATGTGTTTGAACACAGTGCGTTCATCAAAGTATATATCGCCGTATTACTCTGTAAAAAGACATCTGTTACTCTATATTCAATTATTTCACTCCTAACACAACCAATGTAGCTTACCTGGAGGTTAACAAGAAAAATTTGTAACTCAAATTGCCAGTATTGTATTAAAAGAATACTGCTATGGTTATTGAAGAAAACTCTAAGTACTCCTATTTTGAAAATGGGCTCAGCGCTTTTACAGAATTTGACAGACGTTAATTCGGAAAAATAAGAATGACAGTGTAATAGCGAATATGAAGCGATGTAACTATGATGACATAACATACAACAATAAAATCATTCAGATTCGCATCGGAAACCTGGAGTGGTATCGAATATTCATACCAAGCATTAAAATGCAAAGGTACCTAACAGTTTATACAATCAAACTACAGGAACGATTCTGATGACATAAATTGATATTACAATTTCCGTCAATATTAATTAGTGAATAAACTTAGCTTAGTCTGTCATTATAATAAGAATGAATGACAATGTGCCTTTATTAAGATCTAGTTCACCTAATCTTCTATATAATATTATACATATACCCTCATATCCCCAAAGGAGTAGGACAAGAGTGCACCAAAATTAAGAGCTATATTTTAGGTAGCATTATTTTAGTTATTCATTATGCGCTCAACTCAAGTATGATGAATGAACAGCGTCACGGGACGAACTTTGTATAATCCTTAGGTAGGTTTATTGAGACGGGGAGTCTTTACTGTCCCTTGGACCAAAAAGATTTACTCAAACTACTGTATGAAACTTTCTAAGATGAATTATCCTTAGCATGTAATGGTATTTTAAAGAAATAAACCATTGATACGTTTTGCTTTCGACTGACAAGAATATTTATCGCGATACGTGACAAGATTTAATATGACCTACCTTTCGGTTTCGCGTTGCGTACGTAGGTAAGAGAGAGACAACATGTAACATGCCATTCATCTCCCAGATAACTTTTACTTTTTAATCCTGTAACGTGGCTCAAGCGTTGTGTAATACTGATATAGATACAATCTGTTTGCTACATGGCAGTTTTGTTTCGAATGTTAGCATTAATCTAATAAAAATATACATACATAGGTGAGGTAGGTATAGATGTATTACATTCACATATTATAAGCTATAAGTACCCTCAACGGCCCACGTACATAATAAGAGGCAAGCCTACTGATTTTTTTCTAAAGGAATCAAAACACTCGAATTTGCAGCCTTCCGATCGGTCACAATCATAAACGAAATCTTATACCACGGGGCAATCGAGGCATTACATACTATTCAGTATAATACACAGGTGTTTGATAACGTGCAAGGTTACCTTTCTACGCAGGGGTCGTTTTGTGACCTAAAGAAGACCTTACTATTACCTGTTTTTATACGAGGCCGTACGTTATACACAAGTGCTTCACTTGAAAAACAACTTAATAGTAGGTTTTAAGTCTTATCTACAACGATTTAAAGTATATATTAGAACACACGTATACCGGAACGGCAAATTTCGCACTCGGTAGTGCTTGATGCACTAAAGTCATGCAAAAAGAAACGCGGAAACATTGTACCATGTACTCTATAGATTTATACTGGACTATGTCTAGATTGCAACGAAACACGCGTAATATATTGCAGCTTTTGTTCTGGTCAATTGAAATGATTGTGTTCTAATGGGGCAATGTAACGCAAACACGTTACATCTTTGGATTGTTAGGTAATACGTATGTGCGGGACGATTTAGTATAAATGGGAAGTAGAACAATAAAACTTACTGATGTTATAGGAATATTAGAGGATTAAATATAGGCATACAATATTAAGCCATTAATAGAATATAATAAGACTTTTTCGTAGATTGTTGCATAAACCATTTGAAGGTAATCATAGACAAAGGACGCTTTAACGGGCATGCCTCTCTCGTCATTAATAAAAGAGCATTGTTTAACGTTTTAGAATGTATGAGCGTTTATACGTCAAGTTTGTTTGTTGTGTGCGTGTGTGTTCGTAGTGACAAAGACTTACTCACATCCTCAAAGCCATTTAAATAGGTTTTAATTTTTGACGTTTTCAGACTTTAATAACATTGAGTTACCTATCATGTGAAAACACCCATTGTCGAGGAGGCCTAGGATGTTAAAATAACTATGCATTATGCATTCGCGAAACACAGTTAAACATATATAAAATGAAATAAATTACATACATAATATTTTTATGTTAATTATATGATTGAAGATACATTAATAAGGATTATTGGGTCGAATGTGATATTCAAATTACTTCTACTTTATAAAATGATATTTTTGATGCTGCAAATAATAATATTACTAATAACTACACATTACGTCAATAAAAAAAATCTGATATAAGTTTATGTAAATATGTCACCAAATTTTATAGTTATACAAATATAATTTCAAATAAACTTAGTTGTACGATCGGAATTGAAATTAATTAAATAACTTTTCCTGCGTTTTGTCTAAAATACGGATCTATCGGTGGACGAGACCGACTCGGACTTGCTTTAATTTACGTTGCAAGCAAATATAAGTAAACCTTCTGCCGTGCACTTAGAACGTTCTCAGAGGACCTGGTATACAGGATTTTAAACGAATAAATATTTTCTTGATGTTTATTACTTTCGATTACATTGTTTTGCTTGTAATTATAATCCGAGTAGATATTGATAACAAAATATTACTATTCAATCCTACTTATTGCATTGCCGAAGTGAACCAACAGCTGTTAAGAATACTAGATATGTACGTGTAACACAAATTGCAATAGCCATTGAAATCAAAATCTTCTTCGTGGTATATAAAAAAATATTTTATATCCATGGACAACCATCAATATAAAAACTGCTTCACGTAATAGCAATAACTACATCTAGTATTGTAATACTTGCGTCATGACTTCCTGCATCTTCAACTCTGTTAATTTACAAGCAATTTACCCCAATTAGGTATTATTAAAATCTGCATAATGATATCCGATTCTTAGCAGGATTTTATAATCATGAACTGTTTCTTTAATGGCTCTAATACACGATTCGGGTAACATGCGCAAGCTGAGCACTTGCGCAGGTTGTTACTTGATCGACGCAAAGCTTTATTGGAACGTTTGGTCAACTCGCGTATTTAACCCGTGCGAGAATCTTGTGAATGAAGCGCGCTTAAACTACTTGCGTCGGTGGAAGCAATATTAGTAATTCCGACACGTGAAAATATTATACCTAATTGATACGAAAAATAGTCTAGCCTAATTGCTTACAAAATAGCAAAGTATGTAATAGTTTCGTTATAAGCATTGGGTCAATATGCTTTATTATTATGATCATATGGCATTTGTAATTACGCAAGCTGTGCCTCGCAATGCCCTGCTTCTATAAATAGTAGCGTCATCTTACGTAGCATATAAACTTCCTCAATAAACAGAATACAAAAGTCAAAAAAGAATATTCAAATATGGCTGGTAGTTTCAGGGATTAGTGTGTTCAAACAAACAATCCATTCACCTTTATAATAATAGGGGTTAAGATATGAAGTTGCCCTTGAACTGACTTTGAATTGACATAAAACCTTCAAGGTGTGAAATTTTCGAGTGAAACTTTTTTCACATGATACCTATAAGATTCTTCTTTTAAAAGACGTGCATCATTCGATTTTCGACTTTCAATTGTTTTTTTATTCAGCTTGGATGAGAAAGTTAGATACTTCAAAAATACGAGTTATTTTTGAATACGCGGCATTAACGTGGCAGAAACGGCTCGTTTGGAGAGAAGACTGCTAATGAACGCACCGTGCGTTTTTGGTTTAAACGCTTTCGTAATGAAAATTTCGACTTGAAGAACAAACCACATGGAAGATCGCCCACACAGGTGAATAAGGCTGAATTGAAGGAGATGGTGAAAACCGATCCGAGTCATATAACCCAGGAATTACCGGCATGGTTTGACGTTACCTCACCTACAATATTGGCTCATTTGCATCAAATCAATAAGATTAAAATAATATGAAAATGGGCATGATTTGACTGATCTGCAGAAAGAAATGTGTGTTGAAACTTGTGTTGCCTTGTTGAAACGGTACAGAAATGAAGGAATATTGGATCGAATTGTGACATGTCGCGAATAGTGGATTCTTTACGATAAACGTAAGTGAAAAATGCAATGGCTGATCCCAGATCAAACGCCACAACAGTGCCCTAAAGCAAAGCTTACCAATAAAAAGGTAATGGTAACTGTTTGGTGGTCTCTCCATGGTGTTACTCACTATAGCTTTCTCAGGCCTGGTCAAGCAATAACAGCAGATGTTTACTGTGCCGAACTTTGAACAATTATGGCAAAACTGGCAGTTAAACAGCTCCGACTCGTGAAACAATTTTCACCATTATTGCTCCATGATAACGCAAGACCTCACACTGCACGAGAAACCGTTGTAACTCTACAGGGGCTGCAGATAGAAACCATACGTTATCCTCCATACTTGCCACATTTTGCTCCAAAGGACTACCATTTTTTTAATGGAATGGACAATTTCTGCGTGATAAAAAAATTTAATTCCAGGAGGCAGTACAAAATGTTTTCACACGGTTTGTCGAATCCAGATCCCCGGAGTTCTATCGTAAAAGCATAAATGAACTTCCGTTTAGATGGAAGTAATGTATAGATAATGAAGGTAAATATTAAGATTAAATAAATATGGTACATCTTAGAAAAAAAACAAGCATCAATTTTTCAGTACATATCGGCAATTTTATACTTTAACCCCTAATATTAGTATGGATTTAAGCTTGTCGCTGTGTAAATTCTGTTGTGCGAAACTGTACCCTATTCAATTGAGAAAAGACAATAATGAACGTGTATTTGCATGTGCTCGGACGATACTCGTTCCGTCAATTCATGTCAGCTGCCCAGAATTGAGGCTCGCGCATGGCAGCTGTCTTTTGCCTGCGCTATTTTGTGATTTTAATTAGTTACTTACGTAAGGGAATCGTGATGACAGTGTAACCTTTATATGGCGTATACTGGTGAATTGTATTAAAAACTGTAACTGCCTTTGGTAATTTGTGTTACAGATAATTTTACTTGCAAAATATTTGGGTATTTATTATTCAATTACCTGAAAAATGTTGATTGTACATCCTGGGTTCCTGGACTACAAAATAGGAACCATTTCTCCAGGTATGCTTTTTATGTGGATTTCACTCGGCACTAGGCAAAGCACTGGCCAGAAAGTAGTTCTAAATAAAAACGACTTTAACTTTTTCTGTTAAACGGTAATTGAAGCAAGTGTATGATTTATAATTCAGCCGTTTAAAAATACCCTAAGCGAGCTTTTGTAAAAAGAGCGCCTGCTGCCTTAGATTGATAGCTTAATGTATGGTATAGATAATTGGAACTATTGTGGTGGTAGTGCTCACTTATTTAGGGACTAAACGCGAGTCTCTGTAAAAAACGAAACACCAGGCTAACCTAGATTGACAGCTTGATGTGGTAGTTAATTCGAGGCATATTCAAGGGTTAATCGCACGCTACCTTGTAAGCCGTAGTGTACTGTTTCTATCTGCCTCAAAATAAAGTTCAGTGTGGCTTATATGTTTTAGATCTTTATTGATTCACTACATGACACAATATTTAGATAAAATATTCAGTATCTGATTAGTGTCAGATGTTGTCTGTGCGACATATTATACTGATATAATAAAAAATATGCAACGACTATCTGAGTTGCTGAGTCTGTATTATGTCGTTGCATATCATTTAAGGCTAAAATATAGATACATGTTTATTAGTTATTTATTTATTTGGATCACCAACAAATGACACGCAAATGTAATAATGGATGGGGTTTAGCAATACATACCCATTCAATTAATGGGTAATTAAATTTAAAAACATTAATATGTGTTGGACACAAGAATAAAGAAACTTCAAAGATACATACGAATACATTTAAAAAAGGAACATTAGACAGACTATTCAAGTACATAGCTAACCAAGTACCTACTTACTCAAGCATAGACAGGAGGTAATCCATTATTGTATTTTTAAACCTGACAAACAAATCTTCAGTCTAGTGATTACATTGTGTTTAAAGTAGTAAATACAGTAAAATACGAGTACGCCTGCACTAATGTACCTAGTTAACTACATGCGCTCGAATAGAACCATCAACAAACTAATGCAAATACGACCTATTTCTTAGAAATAGAATATGCGTGGAGAAATGAGCAGATAAACTCAATTCCAATATCAATATGGACATTAGGGAATGTAGCGCTCATATTATAAGGACGACTTTTATATCGAAATATCACTACATAGGTAATCATGTTATATTATTGTCTTCTGATAATCAGCTTATGATCTGGTTTATTTTTTACATAATCTACTAGCCAACGTGTTGCGGGCCAAATTCTTCTTCATCTGCTAATGCATTCGAGGTTTTAGTTCAGTGACGCGAGCATAGAACTTAGAGGGTCAGCTGACCGTGCCCGTATCTCTTTTATAGCGAAATTATTGTAACATAATATAACGAACGCTAGGCATAGCGTTTTATTCTTTGTATAACTCGCCTTCTTATCCAGCTAAAATAACATTACAATAATATTTATGATAAAACACGATGATGATGATATAACTACCTATATAACTGAAAACATAATATGTTGTAACAAAACATAATTATCATCTAAAATGTTGTAAATAATACAAGGGACCACGAATTTTAGGCAGATTCTTCAGGTATGAGCTTTACTTCTCAAACTCATTTCTTCCTTATATTCAATCAGCATCTAGTTACTACTATTTTGAAACTAAAATTTATCCCTCGGAAACAGTTATATTTTTGGGATAAAAGGTGTCTGTGCCCTTTTCTGAACCCCTGATAACGTGTGTGCAAAATTTCATGATGATTGGTCGAGTAGTAAAGGGGTAAAAGCGTAAGAAAAATACTTACATTCGCATCAATAATATTAGTTAGGATAAGGACTTTTTTTTTTTTTTTTTTTTTGTTAAAAAAGACAACTCCCGCATTAGGACTATATCCTGTGTCGCGGGGGACTTTACAAACATACAACTAACGGACACAATGAACACCCAGACTCGAAACAACAATTTATGAATCACACAAAGTGTTGTCTCGTGTGGGGATCGAACCCACAACACTCGGCGCAGTGTCAAGCGGCGAGGCGGCCGTCTAAACCACTACGCCAACCGTGCAGTCACCGTGCAGTCAACCGTCCCAATAAATATATAACTATATAAGACTATTTTATTGGAATAAGGTGTATTGAATTTATTAGCATGGCCGTTGAAGCATGCGTTTGTACTTCTACGTCTTGCATCATTAGCATGATGAACACTACAATATTATATAGGTACAAATCCACGGTTGGTTACGTTATGACAAAACTGGCCGCCATGCTGTACACTCGGAGCTATAACTATTAATTAATTCATTCGACATCCTTGTGGTACCGGATCTGTTTGTTTGTGATCTATTAACTGGGCCATTAATAGGAAACCTTAGCGAGTGCTTCGAACGTGAACAACAAAGGCCTCAAAGTCTTCTCACCTCTCCGAATATGTATCAGTGATATTGTTGAGCTGCTTTAAGCTTTGCAAGACACGTGTAGATAAATGGATATTGATGTATACTACACTGCATCACTGGGCTTCTGATATAAGTTTGTGTTTGCTACGTAAGTTTCCGGCAAGGTTTTCTGGGTCGGATAAAATGTTATTATATGAAGAATTATTATTTATTTGAAATATGTAATCGTTTTGTATTACGTGGGACCTTTAACGTATGTAGCTGGTGAATTGTTAGTGTTTCCTGTCTCTTCGGTGTTAATAGCTATACAGGGTGATTTTGAAATCGTGTAATTCCTTTTAACCACGCATTCTACTGGTGATATAGAATAACCCTGACCATATTTTTTCTTAATTAGAATAATGGTTTCGGCAAAATTAGAGTACAGATTTTTTTCATGAAATGATTTCAAATAGTCATATTTTAACCACCTGATACAATCTTAATATTTTACTAGTTTAAAAATAATAACATAACAATAACTGATGTCGTAAATAATAAGGGGCAATAAAAAGGACCGCCCGTTATTATTTACGAAATTAATTATTAATATGCTTTTTTATTTTAATTAGTAAAAAATTAAAATTGCCTCGGTTGGTTAACATATGACTATCTGACACCATTTCACGAAAAAATAGGAATAATAATTTTTCAAAAAAAATAAATCTAATTAAATAAAAATATGGTCAGGGTTATTCTATATCACCAGTAGAATGCGTGGTTAAAAGGAATTACACGATTTCAAAATCACCTGTATAGTATGTTATTTGTTATATATGAAAATCTTAGTTAACTTACGTGCATTAATATTATTTTAGTTTGAAGCTCTAAATCGTTAGTTTTATTTAACCTATTAAGTGGCAGTTTTAATTATGTGTGCGTTTCTACAGTTGACAGCATAACAAGGTGCTTGTGTATGTCGCAAGTACGGGTTGTACGTATAGTATGGGCTATATGCACAAGCTAAACATGCAGGCTCCATGCGCGAATAAATCGTACGGGTTATTTAAGTTGCTAACACAGCACATACGATGCATACATCGCGCATGATGTATCGCGTATGGGAACTGTAAGAGTTTCAAACGTCTATCGTCTACCACTTACTACACGAATGCGTGGCTACAAGTATTGAAGAATCATGTCAGCGAACTAAATCTAAGGTTCTTTGTTCTGAACGAGTGCACTCAAACAACTCATACTTTTGCCACTGTCTCATATCGTACCGTTGATACACGCTCACACTCACGCACACACACATATGTACTCCTTACTTTTACATCAAGTGGCGAAAGTCAAAGTTTATGTTCTATGCATAATGGATTATTATGCAACATATCTAACGTTTTTTACGGCATGATGTCACTTTTTCTTATATTACCGTTGTGTTGTCTAGCCTGTTATGATTGTAGTCGGTTATATTTAATTTTCTGACTTCGCAGTACAGTAAGTACGCTTTTTATTTGGTTTTAATTCGTGTTTGATGTTAAATTCAAATTTCACTACTCAGCTGTTTTATGGTTTACTTCTTAGATTCGTATATATGTGAATCATTTAGGTACTAGCTTAAGTCGGCAAAGCTTCGCTATTGCTCAGCTAGTATTTTAATTTTCCTGTTTTCACGGCTGCTTCGGGATGAGAAGTAGAAATGTAATGTTATGTAAAAATTCAACCTATCGACTTATTTTGGAGTTTTACGGATACTTGTATCGTATTTAGAGGTGACAACAATCGGATAATTATTATGAATGCAGAAAATTTCTGTTAGAGAAGTACTAGAAAGTCTCTAATTCAGAACTATATTCTATATTATATTCTATCACATACACACAATACTATCTAGCCCAAACTAAGCAGAGCTTGTACTATGGGTACTAGACAATGGATAAACATACATATATACATTTATTTTTGTAAATGCATACATATTATACATAGAAACACCCAGACCAAGACAAACATCCATGTTCATGCACATAAATGTTTGACTTGTGCGGGATTCGAACCCGCGACCTCAGGCGTGGCAGTCAGGTACACTAACCACTATGCCATTCACGCTTGTCTTCTATCTTTTAAAGCTTTATTCTGTCTATCATATATTATTAGAATATCTTTTAAAGCTTTTCGTATCAAAACCGTTCTAATTTTAGCGATACTAGCCTGTTTACTTTGATATTACGTCACATTATATTAATTATGTAGCTGTAGATCTACTTCATATTGCGCTTGACATTGCAGGCTTGCTAGTTAACTCGTTTTCTTGAAATAATTCATAACAACCAAAAACTGATTGAAATCTTCGAATGTACATGACCTCAAAGAAAATCTGCAAGGTTTTTAAATACATTTGATTTAATTGTGTGTAACTCAAGTGGAAACTTCCCGCTAATCACACAATTACCACGCAACTATTATCAGATAGAACAGGCCATCTAAGATGGTTGCGTGTCTGCTTGTTAAGTAGTAATCACTTAGAAACGTGGCATCTACACGAATCTTCTTAGAAATACATAGTATACAAAGTAAAGGCGTCAATAGGCGGTAATGTTGGTATCTCGAATATACAAAGACTGGGTGCCATATCTTTGTGTCCGCAGAGGTAGGCAGAGTTGAATTTCACTCACAAATTTTTTAATAGGTTGGGCCTAAATCCGCCTGCCGCGTACATTTGCAGACGGCCTACTATTGCTGTTAAACATTTTCAAATATGCAATCCTATTTACATTTTGACAGATACGGTAATTGAAGTCAGGAACTCGCAATAGGCTGTAAGCTTTCACTCCAATTATTATACCACTAGTGAGGCAGCCAGTGGCATAATATTTTTATCATTATTTGGCGATGTGGTTAAACGTTAGCTTACCTGTTAAGGTAAGTTGAGATTCTCAGCAAAATATTTGTAGGTTTGAGCGCAATCCCTAACAAATTTTGTAAACATATATTATTTTCATGTAAATGAAGAAACATCATATGAAATACTATGTAGCATAAAATAATCTGCTTGAAATCAAATTAGAATCGAAACAGCCTACTATAACGGCTAACTTTTTATAAGCTTGTCTAGGGATCCGAACTTGGTACTACACGATCCACAACCATCTACATAAGCCTCTATAGTAGACCAACGAGGCAGTCAAATATAATCCCTGTGCTAACGGTTTAATATGAATCAGGCGATCGCTTTAATAGTATTTATGTAAGACTGTAAAAGTGCCGTTGACTTGAATATACAAAGTCGCGAGAGTAATTTGTCCAAATTGGTTTTGATTCTAACAAGAATAATGTTCTGTGTGGTGTAAAATATATTAAGTAATTTGTGTATCACAATACAAGTACGAGCGCTATATAAATTGATTACATTATTCACCAGTAACAATTTTGATACCTTTGTCGAATAAGGGATGGCAACGTGCGCCTATTTTAGAGATTCTAGTAGAGGCCAGAGTTGTTTTAAGTTATACACAGGTTTTTGATTGCTCATATCGTTACACTTACATAATTTTTTTTAAAGAAAGAGTTCTTTAGACAATATTGGTCCTAGTTGTCTTAAACATAATATCATGTCAGTTTATTCAAAATATTGGAGTCTCAGTTGCGATTTCTTCAAGTCAAAACACTTCATAATTTTATCGTCAATAGAATTAGTACTCCACAATAAAAAAAAAAATCGGGCAGGGGTATTTTACTTCCTGAAGTCTCTTAACGCAACTAGGTCAAGTGAGTTGAAAGCAAACGATTCTAGACTGAGTAGTTTCTTTAAAACGTTAATTCGATGATTATTTCAATAATACGTGCATTATTGTGTGGTATTGAAATCCTTACTGATAGTCTGTTTATGTATGTCTGTATATTTAGTAGTTATTTTATCCATTGAATGTTGAGTGGTTCAATCCCGCACGATACAAATAATTGTATGTTTTCTAAATACCTTGTTGTCGGTTATATTAAAATTATATATGTTGGATTAACGATATATGTGTCTATGTGTGCCCTATTGAAAGCTTTGTGTTTTTAAATCTGAAAGTTGCTTAATACGTATAACGTGAAAGTAGCTTAGTAATATCAAAGCTTATATCGTGCTGCAAGATGCACACTCTGCGCTCATCTAAAATAAGAATGAGCAAGACATGGTATGGAAACTAGATAATAGTTCCGTAAGATTGCGGTTTAGAAACCATAAATATAGTCTACTTTGCAGGCGCAGTTATTATAGGTACCTATATGTACTGATACAGTGCAGGTTAACTTGATTAAAATATATTTTAATTTATAAATGCTTTTTATCAACAGTACCTATAGAGGCATTTAACAAAAATTGCATGTTTTAAATTGATGTAGTAGTTTTTATTGCGTGCGGTTTTATTGGTAGCATTCAAATCGATTAGTACAGTTAAACAGCGATAAATGCAGACGGAAGTTTACAACGATAACTGTTTTATTATATTTATAAGACGAATTTTAAATTGATTTGTAAATCAGTCCATAACATCAGATCGGAACGAAGTGAACCACAGTTTAATGACTAGTTATGAAATCATTTTAGCATGCGAAGCTTCACTACATATTAAAAAACAAAGTTACCCGCTGCGTCTGTCTGCCTGTCTGATCGCGATAAACTCAAAAACTACTGAACGAATTTTCACGCGGTTTTCACCAATAGACAAAGTGATCCATGAGGAAGGTTTAGGTGTATAATTTGTTAAGGTTTGTACTACCTGTGAGAAGCTGGGGCGGATGTTTAAATAGTTAATTCTTCAATTAAATACAGTTTCCGTCTTTAAGTAAAATAATGCTCATATATTACTTGGCGAAAGACAGCTAAAGACAGAACATCAATTTATCATACTTTTGGAAAATACCATTGTCGTGAACAGTCAGAGTGAAAGGTGATAATTTAAACTGTTGAACTGTTTGTGCAGCAAATTGTGCAATTAAGTACAAATAATTAAAATTAAACTACTATATACGGATTTTATCGGGTTGTTTATTTGACACTTTATTACATAATTTAGCAGCAAATCACAGCTAGACTTCACGATAATTTGTGCTCATTCTGCGTAAATAGAAACACCAATGATTAAATTATGTTCGGGTACTTTGAAATAACTACACTGGACTGACTGAACATTGAGACAACTACCATCTTAGTATCCCCGTAACCATGGCTGCTGAAAAGCAACCAAAACGACGTAGAAAGTGTAAACTTAAATATAAATAATAATTTAATTAGCTTGAAAATTAGTAAAGTTTAATAGTAATAGTAGTGTAACAATTTCTAAATTATGTAATATATATAAAATCCGTATATAGTAGTTTAATTTCAATGAATAACATTCGCTTAAACGGAAGACAATATTAAGTACAAATAACTTGTACTGCCAAATTTTTTTAATTTTGTAAAATGTTGAGCACAATCAATTCGTCGCTTAGATCTGTATCAGCTCGAGGAGCTCTTACACGATCAAACATAGCTAAATAAACACGTTATCCTTCAGAAAGTAGGGCATTCAGAGTTCATGAAGGTTGTCAGAGCGTTCGCGATGAGCTAGGTACACACGGATCCTATGTCAATAAGGATCTCAAGATCTGTAACCGCTTAGTTCATTTAACTTGTATCCTTAAGAAAGTTATACACGTTCTCTTTCGTCTTATCGGGGTCTGTACCATACATAGCCTAAAGAAGCATGTAAACAAGACGAAGATAATATGTATATTCTGTACACGCTGTGTCATTCTATCGCATGCAATAGGAATAATTGAACACCCATGTGTTTAAGTATTCCTATTCGATCCGATATCTCTAGTATTTAGTACCATTACTAAACCCCTCACGAAACAGAGACATCGGCTCATAAAGGCCCCAGATAAATCAAAATATTGATTTGGATATATTTGATTGTAAAATGCACATTTACACCGGTATAATTTTTCATTACTACTTTAAAGAAGTTGCTATAATGTGTACTTATTGTAATTTTCTTACTTTAAAGAAAACTGAGCACTAGATTGAGCATCAGCGTCGCGAGGTAGTGTATAATTAATGGACACTGCGTGTAACCAGACACAAAATATTAAATTCTGAAAGACTAATTTAGGATTTCAATCCACAACACTTAACCGGCCGCAGCATGGTGACCATACCTACATACTGCGCGAACCTAACATTTTATAAAATGTACATTATAATAATATTATCATATAACCACATTTAATTCAAATAAAGACATAAAATATAAATATATTACGTGATATCAACTTCTCACTTTCAAACTCGTGATATTTAGAATTTATATTTATGAAATAGTGCCAATATTATATTAAGAAAAATAAAATAAATACTCAGGCAGCAACACTGTTCCTTCCATTAAATAGGACGTATCTACAAGAGCAAAATCGTTAGTAGGTACCTGCTGCAAAACGAGTAAAAATATAAAAGTGTGCCGGATCTATAATATGATATCAAAGAGTACTTAGTAAGTAACTGAAAACTGCAACGCGCCGCATAAAGGATTCAAGTAAAAATGACATAGGAAGAATCTAGATCACAATATAGTACGTAGTTTGATGAAGTGTACTTTGCCGGACGTATTCAGCAACACATATAATGTCGACAAATGTAACATTATGTTCTATTTATTATTTTATTACCCAATTAAAATATGTTATCAAAATGGCCGGATGCACAGTTTTCTACTACTGGGCCAAGGTCTAATATCAAATTAGTGGAACGCCATGCACCATATCAACCCTTTTCGTTGGTAGTTGGAGTTTGTGTTGTTGTATTACCGATGGTAAATACCAGCCTGTATTAGTTAAGTGCCGATCGATTTCCAATATCGTTTGAACTGTTTTCAAGCTGCGTCCAGTGCATAACAGCAATAAGTCCACTATGCCAGCGTTAAAGTTCCCGTACCAATTAAGATTGGATGTGTTTTACTATATGTAGCTGCTGCTGTACCAAACTGATGTATCAATGGCTAGCGGTATCAATGCGTGCTTCAATACACAGTTAAACTTTATTAAAAGCAATGTCTGCCATGGTCATGGGTAATGAATACGTTCAATCGGAAAGCAAGATCGGTCAAAGCTTATTGTTGCTATTTACATGCTGTGTCGGTCTATTAAGAATTGCTTAGATTGAAACTAGATCGGCTTTCTTCTGAAAAATCGGCTGTTAGATAACCACACCATTCTTATGAATTACACAACAGTGCGTGCTGAAAATACTAAGCGCGAACAAATTCGGATGAGCATGCAAACTAGTATGGATATGTTACGAAAGATGTTACATGTTGTGGGTGATGGCTTCCTCGTTCTGTCGTCAATATACTTTGTAGAAAATTGTTTAAAGCTAAGTGTATATGTCCGCGCAAAAGACCAGCACTAATTTTTGTTACATGTAGACATGTAACATTTTTATTTGCATCTCGTACAATAAAATGTTTAAAGCTAATCTCGCCGTGTGAATATATCTTAATTTAAAATACGTACCACCATTATTACGTAATGTATAGTTTAATTAAAATAGTTTTTAGAAAGTGCATTTTAAAAATAATATTTTGTGATAGTCTTTTTACCTGCAGCTACAAACTTGTAACAAAATTAAGTGTTTTTAAAAGAAAGCGGGCCGCTTTCCTTCTAAAGCACTTCATTTTGTTTAATATTTAAAATATTTAACGTCCAAGTTTTAAAAAAAAGGTTGCTTGTGAAACAGCTATTAAGCACAAACTGCTGCATTCGGGGTTTTGAGTACATCTTACTATAATGGTTTTAGTCTGGTCTGTAATTGAAATACGTGATAACGTGTTCAGTCTGCGACAGTCACAGCTTTGTACGATAAAATAAAATAAATTATACTTTAGTAAGTGTCGACATTCATAACTTTTATCATAGTCAAATGTTGTGTACTGCAGTATAAACTATTATGTGGTTCAAAGTACAATCGGCGGCGAGGGTATATAATATACCCTATGTTGGTAATTGGGCTAGCAGAGTTATTGCTCCCAGAATTGTATCGCTGTTATTTGTTTAAAACACAATAAATTATTGCAAGATATGTGTAATTTTTGGCATTTATATAATAATAATATAATATAATATTCTACCACATACACACAACACTATCTAGTCCAAACTAAGCAGAGCTTGTACTATGGGTACTAGACAATGGATAAACATACATATATACTTTTTTTTTGTAAATACATACATATTATACATAGAAACACCCAGACCAAGACAAACATCCATGTTCATGCACACAAATATTTGTCTTGTGCGGGAATTGAACCCGCGACCTCAGGCGTGGCAGTCGGTTACACTAACCACTACGCCATCGAGGCCGACAATTTGTGTTATTGGTGCCTTTAATTTAATGATAGACAAATGAACGTGGTTGGCATTATTAAAAAGATAACGTGTTAATGTTTACTTGTAATTCGGATCACTAATTAATAGAATTCATGTAAAACTCTCCAGCTAAGCTAATATGTTTGTGTCACGTTGACAGTGCAAAGAGTGGGATTCAACCCGCTATCTCTCGATCGCAAGTGTAATGCCTTATCCATTGGGCTAAATGGGCTGCTTGAAATAATAATTTTTAAATAGAGGTAAAATTGGCTGATTATGTTCAATCGGAAACACGTAGTAGGTACGTAACGTGGAATGCAATAGAATAGAATATACATAGTTTATTTGCGAAAAAATTAGGTAATACATAGTATGTGTTAAATACAGATATGAATCCTTGTACATTAAGGCGTGCAAATGTTAATGTTACAGTGGGTAAGATTAAATATGTGAACCTGTGTAGAACAGAAATTTAGTTCCAATCACAAGAAAAGCCATTCAAGTAATACCTTGTAAACCGCCATTGCCACGTGAGTTGGTTCTTGGTGTATAACCGTGTTGTCTTAGTCACGTACGTTCCGTGACGGATTGGACAGTAAGGGGGTCGGCAGTCGGCACGAATCAAACTATCACTATGACATCAGTATCTTTGTACCTCTTGTGTCGAACACTTTTTGTGAGTTGTTACACCTGTTTGATTTTCCTTCGAGATTCTTGTTCAATATATCCGGTAATCCTGATTATTAGTCCCAAATGAGTTTATTTTATACTCGCTTTAGCCCGCACGTTCGCTCGCATAAAAGTAGGTTAAGTTAGATTATGTTCGTTTTTAAAAATAAAATATGGCCAATGTTATTCGGTGATAATATATGTAGCTTTCCAACGAAGAATGAATTTTTAAATCGGTTGAATAGTTTTTGAGTTAGATCGATACAAATAAACAAAAACTTAAATCTTTTCTCTTTAAATTATTAGTATAGATTACGTTATTTTAATGTAGCAATCATACATATTATGTTGGTTTGTTCTCCAGACAAAAAGCTGATGCATACCTGATATGACAGATATTTATATACATGGCTAGACATTGCCGTTTTGTATTGTATAAATAAAATCAGTAATGTTGTTTTTATTCACATTTTGTACTGGCTTATTGAAGATATTGCATGTATAACAACAATAGTTTGACAACGAAACAGAAAAAAAAAAGAAATTTGTTTTTCTATTCCGTGACTATGCCAAGTTGTGCTTATTTTAAATTATCAAAAACAACAACCATCACGTAATTATGTCAAATATTATACTCAGAATTACTAAACAATCTTCAATATAATTCCCAAATAAATAAAATTTAAGTGTCTGTTTGTAATGTCAAAGTTTGTAATTAAATATGCATTTAGTAAACAGTTTTTTACTAAAGGCATATACTTATATCAAAAAACAATTTATAAAATTTTTGTCTCTCTATTTATCTGTTCCAGCTAATAATAATAAATCTCTAAAACGGCTTGACCGATTTTGACGGAATTTTCAAAGACAGATAGCTGATGCTATAAGGAGTAATGTTTATTTTCTGGAAAATAGGTTTCTACGAAAACATAATTAAAACGTTTTTGTTAAATTCTCAGTAACAGTCTTAAATATAAATCTATAAATTTATAAGGTCGATATTTATAATATGGGTATTTATAGATGTTTATACCTACATTCTTTTCACGAAATATTAAAAAGAGTGTTCTAAACATATTTTTTTAAATAGCCATTATTTAATGTAAGTGTTCTTTTTTTATATTTAACTGCCGCACTAGTTCTAATTCCTGTATTCCTATACGCACGGAAGAGTTCACAAACATTTAACTAACGGACACACACAACATGAATTTTTGTATGGTGCTCCGCAACACAGGAATCATTCTTAATTTAGGAAGTGTTTCTGAAAAAATCATAATTGAAGATCGTTATTTTATGACCATATTGCTATTAAAACATCTATGAAGAATTAGTCAAAACATTTACGAAAGGTAAATAGCGTGCCTCATAACTCGTGTTTGTGATTGATAAAGTTACTTGTTGCTAGCTCTGACTCATCACACTCCACGCACAGGTAGTGAGTAACCATTTTATACAACTGCTTCTAACTCTACAATCTTTGCGCTGTGCACGTTGTTAATATAATTACTGTATATTAATTAATATTAGCTGATCCGCGCAACTTTGTCTGCTTCATATAAGATACTAGATGTGGCTGCGGTTTCACCCGCATTTATGATTACTGCGCCGCTGCTGTGGGTCGTAGCGTGATGTTATATAGCCTATAGCCTTCCTCGATAAATGAGCTATCCAACACTAAAATAATATTTCAATTCGGATTAGTAGTTCCTGAGATTAGCGCGTTCAAGCAAACAAATAAACAAACTATTCAGCTTTATTATATTACTATAAATTTATGCCCGTTTTTGCAACATTCTTCAATGCTGCGCCGCTCCTATTAGTTATAGCGTGACTATGGCTATGACTATGGCTTTTTAAGATAAATGGGCTATCCAACACTGAATTTTTTTTTTTAATTCGAGCCTTTAGTTCCTGATATTAGCGCGTTCAAACAAACAAACTCTTCAGCTTTTTAATATTAGTGTAGATTATACTAATAACTATAGATGACACTTATGGGTACGTTTATCCGTTTAATATACATGGTTTAATAATGCCTATAGTGCACCCGAACAGTCATTTTATAAATGGCCAGCGATCGAGTCTACATTTATGAAGAGCCAATAATGTATAAAGTGCAATTTCATCTAATTAATTGTGTAGGTTAGGTTTCGAAGGGTTGTTTGTTTTTATAATGTCATTAACATTAAATGTGAATGTTTTAATATGTTTTGTTCCGTTATGGGTAAACTGCAGAATTGATTTTGATTGAAGTGTACCATAGATTGTATTAATGTGCTTTTAGGACTACCTTGGCAGCGCAAGTTTGTGCGCAATGTATGCGATTGCTTTGAGTGGGTTTTCAGTACATTACCAAAGTAATCGATATCACAGCCTTTGTAGTCACATCACAAGTTTGATAGGCAGGTTCGGTTAGTGGTTGGCGCCGCGCCGATCAAAATATTGCTGGCGATACGGCTCGAGGGAAAAGACGCCAAACCGCAAAACGACTCTTTTAAAATAATAACCTTTTGTGGATATTTTAATATTATATTTGAAGTTATAACTTACAAATTATTAAAATCGTACGAAATTGGATGATTTTATATCTATGGTCTGCGCAAGCACGGTATTTAGAATTAAAACTAAACCCACTTGGCGGTCGGGAATCGTAAAAATAGTCAAGACTTCTGAGAGCCAATTCTCGTAATAAAATTTGGTCAAAATATAAAATAATCTTTGAAATAACTGCACATTTTAGTAAATTTTGTTGCTGCTTAAATACTCTGTTAAGGGGTTAAACTCTCCTCAACATTATTTTCAATGGTATTGAAAATTATCCGAATTATAATTACTTAACTAGATTTTGCCCACGGCTTCGCTCGCGTAACAGTAGATTAGATTAAGTTATGTTATGTTATGTTCTTTTATTTTTTCTGTACTCCAGGTGTCACGTTGTAATTTATTTGTATCAGTAGACCGAGTTGTTATAGTGGACGACCGTCTAAAAGTTATTTTTTTGTATCCCACAGTAGTATTAGTTTAGTAGGAACAGTAGTTATTTTCTGGATGAAAACGTGTGCGAAATTTGATGATGATCGGTCGAGTAGTTAAAGCGTGAAAGCGTAACAAACAAACTCATATTCGCATATATAATATTAGTTAGGATATAAGTAGGGTAGGTCGAAATTTCAAAAACGCTGGCGCTAATGTTTATTTACTTATTAGCAAGTGCCTAAATACAAAGTCTCATGGTTTTATCTTCGATAATGAAGAATTCCCATGCAAACTTTCATCCCTTATTTCAACCTCTTCGTGCACTTTTTTACATCAAAAGGTAGCCTATGTCCTTTCCCAAGGTCTTCTCTACCCCTGTACCAAATGAAATGTTCATCAAAATTGGTTCAGTGGTTTCGGCGTGAAAGCGTAACAGACAGAAAGACAGATACTTTCGCATTTATAATATTAGTAAGGATTATTTATATAAGTAAACCAAGGCAAAAGTGTGTACTATATAGCAACTACGTAGCCGGGGCGGCCCCGCTGAGTTCACAATCGGCGCCAATTTTGAGATAGCCGCCATGCTGGCGCGGCGCCCACCTCATAGCAAGTTACTAGAGCTAGTTGCAAGATTAATTGAATATGCAAGCTCTTTCCATTGGTAATGTATAAGTATTTACATTATCGAAAACGACCGATGCTCTTATGAGTCTTATGACCAAATATACTATCTTAATTTAATTGCCAGTAGGCGATATTTTTAATTAAACATCTGTTGCTAGGTCGAGTACCTTGGATTATAAGATATACAGGTAATATCTCAAAAAGACTTTTAACCGGTTTCTGAAAGGTTAACACTACAATTTGCTAATAGTCGTTCAACAGCATATCAATTGCTGTGATTGGCTTAATAAGTAACAGCAAATTAAAGCACTTAACATAACTTAATTTGTCAAATCGTTAATGTGTGTGAAGTTTAAAACAAAAATAATAGCCACTGCCGCCTTGCTGGTTTGATAATCACACGCAACAAAAATTGGGTGATCCACAACTATTAAAGTGGTCTGCGGTGTGTTAATTATAATTATAGATTGATTATCGCGCTATGAGTGTGTGTGCGTATCAGGTTCTCGGTAGCACGGCAAATAGTATTATCAAGCTAATTTAATTAAGGAATATTTAATTGGGTCTGTATACCTACAGGCTACATTGGTACGTGTTTCAAAACATTTTAGGAAAATAATTGATGTATGCAGACGTCATTTAAATAAAATAATTTTGCAGTAAAATTGACATAATATCATATAATTATTTTTCTTTCCATCTCTGCAACTCAAAGGGAACTGGATATGTATCGAGAATTTAATTCAATTTTCATGCACAATTTCATTCATCGGCAACGCAAAGCGATCAATTACATACAAAAATATACGGATGTTCGGCACATGTCATTTCTAAAAATTCTTGTACCGTGCATTTCGTTAAAATATTTCAGAATTCTAGCTTTTGCGGAAATCAATAGTGAATACGAATGCTCTGCATGAGGATTAACATCACTCATATTCACTAACGCTACGTCACTAAGGCAGTAAGCGCTTTTAACATCATACTATGCAGCTTGGTAGCTTTAAATGTACATATTATCGTAAGTTCATGTACACAACACGGTAAACATGCGCAAGTAGAAGAACTTGCATTGTTCGTATTATACAATTCGTGCAGATTCCGTGAGCCACCCGCGCAAGTAGCTCTATCATATCTTTGACCTACGTATGTAGCCCGCGACAGTAGGTTGCGTATTGAGCTCGCTTCATCTACTTGAATCGGATACAAGTACCGTCAATGTTTCTTCACAAATATAAAATTAACAGTTATCAACGTTATTCTATACATTACAAGGACTGACCAGGTGATCGCCTACGATGTAATGCAACAAACAAAAAATGTACAAGAAATGTTTTTAAAATGCGCTAATCGTGTATGTACATATGTATTTATTCAAAGCCAATGCAATTGTTTTGTCAACTTAGAGTCATCCTTTTTTTTAGGAAATTAATTCCGTAATACGTAGCATTAGCGGTTGCGGTTGCTCTATAAGCATAACAGTGTCCAAAGCATGCAACAGACTAACTGAATATCTCCGTGAAACCACACATTTCTTATTTTTTATAGCTGTCACAAATAATTACTTCCCGTGTAATGTCCTTTCGCAAGTTCTTATTTTAATCTCATATGTAAGCTGTACGAACGCATATACGTAAAAAAAAATATGTTAAAATAATAATAATATCAACCCTACATATAAACTGACCCATTTATGGGCTCGAGCCTCTTCCCAGTGTAAGAAGGGTTAGGCCATAGTCGACCATGCTGGTACACACGCATCACATATCTTGGAAAACATTACGGAGAACTCGCCGACATACAGTTTTCCTCACGATCTTTTTCTTAATTGTTAAAGCAAGCGTCGACATGTCGAAATTGATATTTATTTGTAATTTTCAGATCCTTACATAATATACCCCAGGATCAATACAAGTATTTGGAAACAGACGGTCAAACGCGTGTCATGGCTGTGATTAGCTGATAGAATTAGCAACAGGCAATCGAATCACATGGCATGTGTTTTATTTTGACACGTCATTGAATAGCTTTACAGGAATCGGGTGATTTTGAAATGTACGTACACATTTTATGGTTATTTGTAGCAGCAGTAAACAAATTATAGTCTCTGCCTGCCCTCTCTGGAAAAAAGGCATGAGGTATGTTATATGCATGATTATAGTTATGGCACATTGCGTATACGACTAATATCAATAAATCCGCTAAGCTCTCACAATACATAACAACTTGGTGATTAAATATTTAATAGTAACATAGATAATCCAAGCAGGTACAAAACAGGTCTTGGTGCGTGTGCGTCGAGTGCATCGTAACACTAATCTGTGCCCGTGTCGTGGTTTACTGGCCTAGCGCCGGCTAGTTACTGACCACATACTTTATGATTCTATGCGGTTGTTAAGCTATAGACGACAGCGATAATGACACATATCAAACAAAGACATCATGAGACCGCGGCCCTTACTTTTCTCAGAGAGCGTTTTGGAGGAATTATTTGATTGTTGGATTCCTTACTATAAAGTAATTCACTTTATCGTGACGAATCCAAATTATTGCATTCTTCATTTCTGTAATACTAAATTAAACTGGTTTTAGGTTTTAGGATAACTTTCTTAAACGGGATGCAGTTGTATTCATTTTTATTTAAGTATGATATATTGAGAAACAGGATTTACTGACACGGGCCTTAAAAATTGATCATAAAAATATCTGAATGAAAAATTGTAGTTGATATTTGATTGATTTTCCTATAAAAATATTCGTAGAGCTGGACCTTTCGAAAATTAAAATCATCATAGTACTACGTTTAAGTATTTGCTTTTTTAAAAGTACGCAAATATCGTATCACCTCTTGCGTATGTATAAATATGGATTACGGTATAGGACAGTCGCTACTAAGACTACAATACCTACGAAGTGGAACACACACGTCCACGTATAGGTATTTGCGACAAGAACAATCCGGACCGTTATCTGGTATCTCGGCCATGGCCCTGCGACGCCGCGCGACGAATAAAAATCGTCGATTTTGTGAACAGGCGTGATGCGTGACGATCTTATTATTAGCATTTGAGGTGGGTATACTTCGTACATAGTCGGAAGCAGTTAGTATGTGAGAAACTGTGTGGCCATTAACGCTGAGGTCCTTACAACCATCTATTAAAGCATTTTCATTGCATGAATCAGAATGAGACAGCGCGCTACTGGGTATATAGCAGGCTTGAGCTCGCGCATACAATAAAATTGCTTTAAAAATGGCAAGGGCCTTGCTGTCATATCTTGAAGCAAAATTTACATTTGATTTAAAGTAATATGTTTTATTGAAATGCTCATTGCGTTCCGCATAGTTTATGTCTATTTAGCGAGCTTATGTTGCCAGGCTTTATGATACTGGTCAGTCTTGGGTTTTAGTAGAACGTATTGCTCATGTGTTAACCTTATTTTATATGAATACTAGATTTTGCCCGCGGTTTCACACGCGAAAATGTAGGTTAGTTTAGATTAGTAACAGTATTTTTTCCTGGATAAAAACTACCCTATGTCCTTTTCTGTTCCCTTAACAACGTGTATGCGTATTTTCATGATGATCGGTCGAGTAATAAAGACTTGAAAGCGTAACAAACAATAAAACAAACTCACATTCGTATTTATAATATTAAGTTCGGAAGTTAGGATTAGTTGTCTGCCTCATCAGTCTGGTGGCGTAAAGCTGATTTGATTGGGGTTGTTGAGTCGAATGTTATCTTTAACACACGTTACTATGATTGTGCCTAGATTGATCTAGAATACTAGTCATTTGCAAACTATAATAGAAGTATACACATACCTACATAAAATAAGTTGACATGACAATATATTATTTTACAAAAGCTAGTCATAATAAAAAATAAATAAAAGACAAAGAATAATAATCTGCTTTGTTATACGGAAATTACACGTGTATTTAGACTTTCACAAAAAAGTATAGAGATATAAATATTATACACTGATATTTTTAAGCTAATGCGACAAAGTTTTAGTATAAGATCAATAATAATATGTCTACTCTAAAAATGGCTGCATGTCTTTTGTACTTCATTTGAACACGCGGGCACGCAAAGCATTGGTGACATGCTAGTGAAACCATATTTTAAATCCAAGTAACAAATACAGACATACAACCCATCACATGTTGCAATTGAGGAAATCGTGTTACCTAATGCTTGTTCACTCACTAGTACAGTTACCGACACAAGTCTTTGAGATGTTACTAGCTGCAAAATGTATCGAGTCGTATCGTATCTTGTGATTTATATTACGCAATACATCGCGTCCATTTGTATAAAAATGTGGTCAAATATTAATATATTGGGTTATGTCTTAGGGATTTGACAAAATACAAATAATTAAAATTAAAGTGTTTGTTTGTAATGTCAAAATAACGGCTTTTTACTCAATGCATATGAAAGAATGTACGGTATTTACACCAAAAAGCAAATTTCAAAGTTTTTGTCTGTCTGTGTGTTTGTTCCGGCTAATCTCTGAAACGGTTGGACCGATTGTGGGACTGTCACTGGCAGATAGCTGATGTTATTAGAGTAGAATTTAGGCTACTTTTATTAAAGAAAATTAGGGATTCCGCAAAAAATATTAATCATTTTTGCTAAATACCAAGCAGACAAATAAGCGGGTAAAAAAAAAACTACAATATTATGTTTGGCTCAATTTCTTAATAAAGTTGAAATAACTTCACACCTAGTCATTTTAGCCTTTCCGTGCAACTGCGGTTAAAAAACCGACACACAGAACTGTATAAATCAATAGTTATAAAACTGTAAGCGTTATAAGCGTCGCTAAAATCCATACAAATAATTCCAGATATACCGTTTATAACACGGGCTACTTACCAACCAAAATACTTTATAAACGTCACATACGTTTAATTGTTTTATTGCCTAATATATGTATTTGAAATTGGAATCCTTCTCTACAATCTTAGAAGCAAAGCCGTCGTTGGTGCAAGCTGTTAAGAATATCTACATATAGAATCTAAATAAACTCTAATACTATTGAAATAAATTGCTATACAGAAATATAAAAATATGTTGCTTGCCTAATAAGAAGATAAATAAAATTGGAAAGCCATGTGCTTTTATCGTTGACTGTTCATTGTCGCAATCTTAGAACCGATACGATATTGTCGTACGTGCTGCAGGTGCGAATGTAAAGAGGTTAACGTCCCACTAACACGGTTAGGGCATTGCATTTATAGTATTTTTACGTCTGTCATTAAGAGTTCAAACTGTCTTAAATACGAATGGTTAGTGGGCATGACATACGCACACTTTGAGGTTTTGGTAACTAAGTCAATAATACAAATTGGTTTATAAAGATGTCAATACTGTCTGAATATTTTTGCTACTTATATAAGTACATTTAAACCTAAAATAACGGCCTGATAAGCCATCTTCGATGATAAAGCTAGAGATTACAATATTAATTTCAATGTAGAATGTTTAGTAACAAACTTCTGTCAAATTATAAACTCAGGTAATTAGTAACTAAGTTGTATGATGCAAAATAATGTGTTAGATATACAAGATACCTTTGACATATACTCAACAATAAATGCATTCGAATAATTCATTATTACTACGAATACATACGCTTCACTTAAACATGCTAATTATTGAGATTTTAATTCGATAATTAATGGTACGGTAAAAATAAAATTTCTAACAATATTTTATGAATAAAAATTCTATCGCGTTAAATCTCTTGACATTACTATTATCTTATAACTTATGAACTATGATACAATATTGAAAAGTCATATTGGATGAATTGACCTGCTTTATAAAGGGTAGTATTTAAAAAGCATACAAAATATGCTTATCAAAAATACTAATTGCACAGCAAAATATATTTAAAGAGATCAAACTAAGTCGACGGAGCCCCGCCCCACATGACAGTTTTGACATTTCGTTTTTTACATATCTCTATAGATAGAAGCTTGAGCAATTGTTACAATGAATTCAATTTCACTCGAAAATCGTATATAATAAATTAATAAAGATTCTCTATGAAAATGGTGGATCTGTAAAAGTTACATTTCGTAAACTTCGGGTTATTTTCGGTCAACACAATCGACCTTCTGAGTCCGCTATTAAGAATTTGGTTAATAAATTTGAGTCGACGGGCTCGGTACATAATGTGCCAACACCAACGCGGGTTCGACCGGGTCGTTCAAGTGAGAAAATCACAGCCGCTAGCCACAGTGTTGAAGAAGATCCGAATTTGTCAATTCTTCGACGTTCTCAACAATTGAGGTTATCCACAACAACCACATGACGAATGTTGTGTAAGGATTTGGATTTAAAGCCTTACAAGGTGCAATTGGTGCAACAATTGAAGCCGGCCGATCATTCACATCGCCGTAGATTCGCTCAATACATTCAAAAACAACCCGTTGGTTTTTCTGAAATAATAAGTCCATTTTCCTTTGCCAGGCTACGTCAACAAGCAAAATTGTCGCATTTGGGCTCCTCCTATCCAAGACAGATTTTTGAGAATCCTTTACATGCTGAACGTGTCACTGTATGGTGCACTATGTGGTCTGGAGACGTGATTGAGCCGTTTTTCCGACAATTCGGCTGGAAATGCGGTTACGGTCAATGGATATTTATTACGCTATCGAGAGATGTTAACAACTCAACTTTGGCCTATTATTGATGATGGATATCACTAACACGTGGTTTCAACAAGACGGTGCCATAAGTCACACATCCACGGAAACAATGAATTTATTGCAAACCAAATTTCCCGATCGCATAATTTCACGAAATTCTGCTGTTAAGTGGTCAGCTCGATCATGTGATTTAACACAGCTGGATTATTTTTTGTGGGGTTATGTTACAGACAGAGTCTATACGGAGCCAACCGAATTGTTTGCAGCCTTAAAACACAAAATTTATGAAGTGATTGGTGAAATAGACCCACCACTTTAGCAAAAAGTGATTAAAATCTTTGATGAACATTGTGTTCATTTTCAGATTTATGAGATATAATATTTCATTCTTTAATACAATAAAATTTTGAATCCTTGTCATCTAAATTTATTGTTTTATTTTGATTTACAAAACAAAGTTCTTGTTGAAAATCCCTGTAGGGTAAAAGTGGTATAGTTGCCCTAGGAGTACGAAACTTGTCTTGAGAATCTCGAACACAAAACGATCGCAGTTATTACTTATATTCAAAGGTTGGACATCCCCTCGATATGCGAGCGTCAGCCGCGTGCATTGGATGTTTAGTGCGTAGTAAAATAAATTAGCTGATCTTGTTTACGACGAGAATTGTTTTTTGACAGCGTGTAACTTTTCATTTCACAGGTAAGTTGATTTTATATTTTTGTTTTTTGCAATTATAAAGTTTGATAAATAATTATGAGTGATGGTATTAAATTTTATTAATCGTGTGTTTAAAAAAATAGCAGTGTCTATCCCTACCTAAAAGGATTGACGCCCCGATTTCTCGTGAGTGTAAATATTCTATGTACAATCTAAGGCTATTATTGAGGTAAGTTGGGAAGGTTAATCTATGACTCGCTTAAGCCCTAACTTACCTAGCCTATTGCGCCTCTTGAGTTGTCAAGACTTAGCCTATTGTTCCTTTCTTTTGTCATCCTATCCAAGGACGCTTCAATGGACAACGACGAGATATTTCTTTACAATATCTTCTTAGTTCTTATACTTATACCATATTACTGAGAGCTACCCGCGATCGCTTTCAACTAAAGACGGTTGAATAGAGACGCGGCAGGTCCTCTGTAATATCTGATATTGCTATATTATAAAGGTGTGTGTGATATGACTTGCAATTTTCTATATCAAGCTGAATCATAGCTCTTGCTCCGCAGCTAGGTCATCTACCCTAGGCAACAGTTACAATTAACAATGGTATAATGGCGACTAATTAACTTGCAAAATAACGCCTCGTCCCGTTTCTTGGTGCAAAAACCTTACTAACAGATGTATGTAACATGTATTTGTCTGTGGTATTTGTTAGCTATTAATGTTGTATTTATTAGCAAAATATTTGCTGGGTATTGCTGGTCATAAGTCATAATTATATTTGTGTCGATTCACCGACGGGGTCCAGCCTAGACAGCACAATCGGTTCGGCAGTGAAACTGTCATACTTATATCACCTATGTATGTTTTATCGATACACTTGGGCTGTAAAAGATATGTTAAGAAAGAAAGAAGAAAATATTTTTGCTCTGAAGTTTTTGTCTCCAAACATTCGTCAATAAACTTAATCTTGTTTTTCGGAGTATGCAGTCTTTACGATTTCTTTCGGAAATAAACTAGCGTGAATATAAATTCATAAAAATTCTATATTAATATCGTGTGATATCCACTTATTTCGTAACCTGTAATTACTAAAATGTGAATAAAACATATTGTTCACATATCGTTTAGATATACCACCTCTGTAATAACACAATAAATTGTTGAGTTTTAATGGACGTCTATTCATTCAGTAGAAAATTGTCACAAGCGACCGACGCAAACCTCGGCCTAAGATAACTACCGGTATGTAAATCCAAAATGTATCAAGAGCTCATCAACACGCACCTAACTGTAACTTTTTTAATTCGCACTTCACAATGATGAATCTAAAATGAGACTCATCGCTTCTTCTACTACCTCAATTCTTGATTTTTGTAGGTGGGTGATAATTGTTTTCGTCAAACTTCTTCTAGCTTATTTTCCTTGTTGTTTTGGTCTAGTACACGATTTGGGTAACGCAAGTTGAGATACCGCCCAAGTTGTATGCGTTATATAAACTAACAATGCGAATTTTGAGCCACCCGTGCAGGTAAGCGGTATGGTACCCGCCCGTGTATCCCGCATTAGCCACTTATGTCATGTACAAGCTCTATGAGGTTAGTGTTAGTTGAAACCAGTTAAAACTAGTTTCACATGAACTGAAGTTAGATTTATCACCGTTGCTCAAAGAGTCTCCTTGTTCTCAAATAGAGTATTTTAATGTTACATGCTACTGTTCTAATTATACTGTAACAATTCTACTTAGCAGCGTTTCTCTGACTCATAGACGTCGTCACGGAAATATGTTTTTGTGCAAATAACACAGCGCAACCCTATCTTTTCGTAGTCCATAGTAGTTTTAAACTTTGTAGATAGTCATTAAAACAAGCGAAAATTTAAACAAATAGTCAAATCTACGACAAGTCCTCCTAATTGTAAAGAGATATTTATATTCATGGCGTAAATATGTCACGGCATATAGTCGACTCTCATGAATAGAGGGAGGTATGACGCATGGTATGGCGCCTTTGTGCTTTGGTTTTCGCTTATTCGACTCTTGTAAATCGAATAAAAGCAGCTTTATAAAGCGCGGGTCCAAGTAGTGCTGGTAACGCATTACGTTGTATTGTGTTTTGTTTATATGTACATGGTTGGTGCTTGATATATTAATTTATTCATTTAATTAATTACATTTATCAGAAAAGATACTGGCTAGGCTATAATGCTTGTATAAGGAGTAGGTTTCTGTAGGTTTGGTATTGATATTGATTATTATTTGGTATTGGATTTGAAAACACGACTTCTCGATCTTATGAGGAGGAGGGTACCGTCGCCGCTTATTGTAATACAAGTTAATGATATCCCAAATCTACAATAATGTTTAGACTTGAGCAAATGTGCGCGTCGTTTACTAAAATAATAAAAGTGGAGAAAAGAAAAACCATCTTGACAATATTTATCAAATCCTAATCTTAGCCATCTTTACTAATATAATAAATGCGAATGTGTGTGAATTTGCTTGTTTGTTTATTTATTTGTTGCGCTTTCACACTCCCGACGACCGATTATCGCAAAATTTTATATACAACGTGTATCAGGGGAACAGAAATGCCTATGTCCATTTCTGTTCCCCTGATACACATTGTATATTAAATACTGTTCATCCAGGACTTTACTAGCCTAACCTACATTAACGCGAACGCAGCCGCAGACAAAATCCAGTTTTACTATATTTGTGTACTGAAAAAGTCATGTCAACAAAAATTATAATGGTTCGACTGAATGAAAGATGTTGTTACGCATAAAACTTAATTGTAAACTCCATAGATGAGTCATTGCAGACGCAGGCGTCAAAGAGACTTATTTATATATCTTCGATTTATTCGTTAATGAAGTTCTATTTGCATGCATTTTTGCATGTGATGGCGAGCGCTCTCATTGTATATTCTTGCTGATCTGTCGCCAGTTCACCGACGCGCGACGTGTGAACGAACGTCATACAATTTTCGGTCATGAGCCTGTGCATTATGTAATAAACTCAACCCTGGTTATAAACTGTCATTACTGTGCACAGGCCGATCAGTATGGAAAGGGTTTGATGATAGTTCACTTCAATGGCCTAGTGCAGATTTAGCCAGTAATATCTTAATACTGCGAGAGGAGGCGATATTGTCCGTTAGGTACGCATGAATAGAATCATTCAACCGTAAGCGTGTTTGTAATTATCAATTTGACTGGCTAACGTGGTTCATGGTTGAATAAACAGTTACATTGCAGGGAAATATTGTCATTATTATTAATATACCTTCTCCTATTGACGCGAAGATAGGTAGGTACAGGGCTTTGACGTAATGGTAGTAGATATTAAATTCATATGCAGGTATTATAACTACACTTAGCAACAGAGATAATCACAGTAGTATGTACAAATACATATACATTTATCTTTTGTTTCACAAGACATAAAACAAATTCAGTGTGTAAAGGAATATGTGCATTATTACCTAACGGTATAATGGTCTTAAGAGCCAATTTGCCTTGCCGACGTAATTATTAAGTTAGATGACGAATGATGTAAGTATGAGTATGAAAACGTAGTTAATCTTTTATACGTTTCTTAGACGTCTGTAACTAAACGTACAAGGTTTTGAGTACACAGGCTGTATATTCATTACGTATACCTATTTGTATATGTTTACTGCAGAACTATAAGTTTGTTGATTTATCTTTCAGATCCACAAGTGGAATCTGTCATAATGGATAGATTTCATTTAACTATGCACTAAATATAATTGCAGAGTATTATTTAAACCTGAAGTGAATCTGTGAGTATCATCCATATCGGTATATTAATAAAAGCAAACACATTGCTTACAGTTTCGATAATACATAGGTATATCTTAAAACTCAAGCTAGCTACAAAGGGTGCAAACATGCAGACATTCTTCCTTAAAACTAATGGAGTTATTTATAATCATAGAATGGAAGCATTTCTCGCGAAATGTGGAATTTGGGCTAAGTATTTTTAATTTCACCGTTCAAACTATTTGAACGGCTTAAAAGCTTGCTCCACGCTATTCAGACGACACACTAATTGTTTAGTCGAAATAAAATCAATTTGCCTCGTCTAGAAACTTTCGCAACATATGGCTGTCACAAAATTATTGGCGGTCGCGATCGTAATTCTATTCTCTAGCACAAGTTAGGCCCGTCTATTTCTGCAATAGGCAAACCGATTCTATTTACTGATTAAATAGAGTTTGTTCGTATTTTTTATAGTTTTACACATATACACAGTCTTTCATCTATATCCTTAAATACTATCTGAGGTATAGCCAGATTTGTATTCTATCTGATATTTCGCCAGCTAAGATTTCAAGTCTCACATATTAGAGGACGAGTTTATTGCCATATAACGGGCACAACTCCAGAATCATGTTAGTACTGAGAATGTCTTAATGTAAAACCTAATGTCCAATGCGTTATCATTATCATAGCGCCTGTGAGACTAATACTTACATATTGTACATATCTGACCTTTTTTCTGATGATTTAAATTGCATATTCTAGAACAAGAGATTAAAAATATTATAAAGATTAGAACGTGTGGAGGAACAGGGTGTGAAGTCCCTCCAATACAAAGGGAGGATCCTCCGACCAGGCTAGTTGATCGTGCCTGGCGGGCCGCGGCCCGACGGTTGATGTCGGGAGCTTGTATATATACTCAGTCGCTGTGTAAACTTCACTTGTGCGATGCAGAATAGTATGACGTCATGTGAAGTGCGATTGTATCGCCATCTGTTAAATGTAGGCTGAACTTCTTCGTCTGGGCGGAGTCGCCACAAACGTTTATAGAAAGCCTTCTTTCTGTGAACATAGGGTGTAAGCTTTATGAATCGATTTGCTAGGTCTAGCCATCACGGGCTTGTCCAGAAAGATCTCTGTCTAGAGACTACAAGACAATGCGATAAAAATAGAACTTGAATCAACATCACAGATATAAATAACAATATATTTACTTTCCCGAAGGCTAACTACGTACTTACAATAACATACTATAGTTATTTATTGTAATTATAAAACAATGTTATTAACCGTTTGATGGCAATTATTTTTCACTCAACGGAAAGAATAACAATAAAGTGATATCCTGTTAAAATTGTAATAAGCTTGTGGGAACGGAATACAATGGGTGGTCATGTTTTACGACCTTGACGGCTTAGAAGTTAGCTATAATATATGTATAATTATGGGGATTAATTTATATTCAATCTTGTTGTCATGAAGGCTGTGTGTATAGTCGTAACACGCTTTTAGATGCTAATAATAAGTTCATAAGTCCGAATGAAGTTCAGATTTATGTATATACTTGTAGTATATACATCTGAAATACATTCGGACTTATACGACTAACCGACTACCACGCCTGAGGTCGCGGGTCCGATTCCCGCACAAGTCAAACATTTGTGTGCATGAACATGGATGTTTGTCATGGTCTGGGTGTTTCTATATAATAATATGTATGTATGTACAAAATATAAATTATAATTGTATGTTTATCCATTGTCTTGTAACTATAGTATAAGCTCTGCTTAGTTTGGGCTAGATGGTGTTGTGTGTATGTGATAGAATATTATATTATATTATTATATTATATTATATATATATATATATTATGATTATTTAATTATGGAAGCATAATCGTGTATCGATTTTGTACTGACTATATGCTCCATGGACATTGTACTCTTAACTACTTTACCAACGCAACCAGACCACTTTAAACCCAAAATCAGAAAAGATAGAGCCCACAGCATATTTCCCTAATTTTGGCAATTGCATCGGTTTAAATTTTCCTGTTCATAGTCGATATGTATGTGTAGCTCTTGTAACGGTAGGTATACATAACTACCACTAACTCACTACGTAGTACTTGCCTAGATGGTCTACCCGAGATTTAAACATAATACTGTTAGTTACTGGTGTTTACCTTGCATAGAATGTAAAGTTGCGATCTTTTGTAGGGTATACATATGTCACTATTCTAGCTACTTCAATTTGGGTATAAATCCCTGGGTTAAACAATAATACCCAGCTATATCTATATTTCAATTTAAAATGACCCTTTTTTATAATAATATTAAGGAGCTGAAGAGATTGTTGGAACGTGCTAAGCAACTACTAATCAGATTTCAAAATATCAATTTGCATTTACTTAATAAAGTAAGGTTTAAGCTATTTAACATAATGCTACCATCTTAATGAGGGTGAAACAAAGAGGCACAGCTAGTTAAAAAAATGTAGTTCACTACACCGTATACTAGTTTACATCTATTCATGAATCTTTCTTTGATAAAAGTCACTTAAAAGAAACATGTGACTTGTAGACAACATAGGCTCTACTGAAGTGGCTACGTCTGTTTTACAACATGTTGAACAGAACTGTCAACGGCAAGATAAGGAATTGGGTTGTTGAGAAAAAATATTGTAACAAGCATCACACAACTTTACACGTTACGTTTGGAACATGTGAGCATACACAACTATGTATACCCGAAAAGGAAAAAATAATACTGAATAATATTATATCTGTAGTTTTAATAATAAATAAAGTATAATATGCTGTAAATAAAATACATTTGTATTTCACCAATTATATTTGTAGACCCCACGTCACAGGAGGTAATTATATTGTTGCAGACTCATTATATTCGAACGGAAACTACGAATTTCAATAAATCAAACAACATTTCGCCTGAATATAATAATATAATAGTCCGAAACTTTTCACATCATAAGCAAATATGAGCGGCAACTTGTCCGAATATTGCTGATAAATTAATAAACTTACTGAACATTAAGATATTAAAGATGAAACTTATTTGTTTCTCAAAGGTAAATGCACGCTGTCCTACAGTTCAGTCCAAGATATTCACGTGTTCTTTAGAAACTTAGTGTTTAGAACTCACGATGAAAGTGCCTGTATATTCAATACATTAACGTAATTAGTCCATATCTTTAATAGTTCCGTGTTACTAAGAAACTGCTTGCTTTGACCTTACTTGATGTCTGCATACGTGTGTATTAATGTAGAAAGTTTTAAGACTTTGGAACAGTCCTGCTAGATATTATGACCTTTCAGAAAATTGACAGGCACTGCGACGTATCACAGTCAGTCAAAGGTCGAAAGACCGAACGCTTTGATAATAAAGCCTAGGACGGGAGTAGTGTAATCGACTAAAATGGTACCTACGTTCATTAAGACCCTGTTACGTGTTGATAAGAACAAGTGTCCTAAGCTATTTGCTTTCTCGTTGCGCAAAATGTCGGTCAGCGAAGTGTAGCTGCAAGCTTCAGATACTGAAGACAATGGAAACACGTGATTCGCTTACATTTGTCTAATACTTGAGTTTACTTTATCCATAAATTTATCGATTATTTGTATATGTACATATATCGTATAACGCAAAGTTCTAGGCTGACTTGTACAATTACTCACGAAATACGTTTAGCACTAATAGATTTAAAACAACGTGCCATTTCAGTTACCTTCAAACGAATGACAGATACAGCACGATGTTACAAATGCCTTAAGTATAAGTATAACCACAAACAGCACGGTCGAGGAACTACCTCCTACCTCCAAAGATTGCAGGTGAACATCATTGCATGGTTTTAGAAACTCTGTAGTGCTCCTCCTATTGGTTTTCAGAACCCTTTGCTGTGTCGCGATCATTTTTAAGACGATCGGTTCGTCTATAAATTTTACGGTGTGTCGAAAACATTGGGATCGTCATTATGAAGTAATTGCCACGCTTTGGTTTTGAGTTAAACTGAAAGTCAAACGCAGCGTGAGACGTCTGACATCTTAAGAGACGCAGATGCGACGAACACACTCCTTCCGCGTGAACGAACCGAGCGCTGGAGAGTAGGCTATCTGCGAGCAATGCATCTGATGTTGCAGGCGATTATAAGCAAGAGAAGAAGTAAGGCGTCACCTGCTGTAAAAAAAAGATTCGTAATATATAGATAAATATAAATAATATGTTATAGGTAGTTTTAGTCTATAGATAGTTTTGTAACTGAGAAGTTATAAATATACCATCCGTTTTACCTATCTGTTATAATTTAGGTAGATTATAACAAGTAACTTATGTCCTAAGCTTCCAAGACAAATTTTATTGAACGTTTGTACATGGGACACTAAAACCAATGGTATGTTATAAGTTTTATAACTATGTGGTTTAGAATATACATATATTACGGCGCTGTGATATTGTTTAAAGCAAGGTAGTGATAGCTCACTATTTATGACAAGTTCTAGTTATTACCAATTATTGATAAACCATTCGATAGAGATAAAGTATATATATGTTCCTGCCTAGTATTTATATATACATATACATATACTCTAAAAGAAAAACAGGGAGACAAAGTAAATTAATGATTAATGTACTATAATTATATCTGTTTCAATAATTTCTGAACCGTTAAATGTGGACCATGCTTCAGCTACCAATTTCTGCCTATTGTTTTTAGTACAATACTGCTATTGTATAAAATACGGTCATTGAGTCCTAAACTGAGCCGTCAACTGATCTGTTTTAACAGGAACGACATAATTTGTCATTGACACCGATGACGTCCTAACAGAAAGTTTCAACAAAGCCCCATTTCTCGACTCCTGCGCATTAGTGTGACCACATTAACCGCTTACATAAGATATTATTTTTGTTGTACATTCTAGCCACGATTCACTTAAACGATAATTGAAAAAGAATAATATTTCAATAGTTATAAATAGTTTTCACAGTGACTGTACTTCAACACGTGTTAGATTTCCATAGTATTCGATATAAACGGATCTTAATCTTATAGGATTAGAATATTCAGTACTAACATTAGAATTATTATTATATGATTTAATCGTAAATTTACATTCGATTATTACACATTTTATTCGCAAAGTATATTGGCTTCTTTTTTGACGCATTTCGTTTATCTAATTGTATTATAATATTCTTATAAACTAAATAGAAAGTGAAATGTATCCACGTAAAACGGAACGGTTACCATAATGTATACATGCACCTATGTAACAATCAATTTAACCTATATACGAACCAAACCAGAACTTTAATTATAACATATAAAATAAAATCCTAAAAACAACTAATAGTTATTTATTAGAATATTATTTATGTAAAATACGAATTTATTAATATAATATTAATAGCAAATTTATCTTATGCCGTACCTTTTAAAATCTAGTGAGCAATGTCACAAATGTTAAAAAATAAACACATAATAAAAATAACTGTTATTCATTTTATGTATCAAATATTTTTTGCCAGATGTGCATTAATAAAAATATTCTTTTCCGTCGATAGATGTCGTTAGTTAATTTACCACGAAATGGAGATTTGAAATATCGAACGAAATTTTGAACTATCAAATTATAATAAGCCGTGCAGTACTATCTATCTGCTTGTGATACATTAGAGCAGAGATTTTATGTGTCCAATGTGATTATCAAAGAATTTGGAAACGAGGTATCCACCACGTACTTTCGAATTGCCCTCAATATACACACAATCCAATACTGAACTCCTCTCATAAGAGGAGTTCATAAGTGAGTGTGTAAGTGAGTGGATAAAAGCTCCATGGGATCCGAGCACACCCCAACTTGCAGTATTCTTCTTGAAAGGATGCAAAACACGTGTAGTTTTTGGTATACGAATTGGTATTATTTTTACATAAGATTCACGCTTCCATTGATTTAAAAGGAATTAATTGTATTTTACAGAAACGAGCTTTTTGGGTTGTTTCTTCATTTATAATCTCCAATACAATACACAATAACAAACTGACGTATACAAAAAGATAAGACATTAACACCCATTATCGGCAACTTCAGTGCATTCAACTGCATTTTAGTTCTAGAAATATTGATAGATGGCGTAGTGAGTTCGACAGTAAGCCAATGTAACTTCACTACAAAACTTTAGTTCTAACTTTAATGAGTCTGTCATACAGTTTCCTAAAGAAGTTAAGGCCATTAAGTCATAACAAATATGTATTTTATACTTTCTAGGCTCTGAGTTACTCACGAGCTTGAATATTAATAGAATGGCGTAATTTTCGAAAAGTTACTAGGGTATAGATTGTTTCAGTTAGTGTCTTAATTCTAGTTAAAATATTATTTTTACTCTAGGACAAATCTCTGAGTTTAGAGAATATATTTAATGTAAATTTAACGTTAAAATGATAGGGATCTTGGGTTTAAAATACCTATTTATATGGCTTACACCGCGCGGCGTTATCCAACTCGCGACACTCGACACACTCATTTCGTCATTGGCTTCGGCTTGTTTGCCTTAACCACTAATATTATTTACAAAATCGATCACTTTGAGAAATAAATATAGAACTTACTATCATATTCTTAGTCTGATTATTCAGTATTTACTGTAACTCGAAATAGCTTTGTAAAGAATATGTTACATATTATTTGGTAATTGCATTTGTATTGTAGTATTGACAGTCAAATATATTCATTTTAATATGTCGTTAAAATTATATCGCTAAAGTAACTGTATTTAATTGTTTCATTTTTACAACTAATCACTGACTAGTTCTCTCTCTATTATAACATTACGCAGAGAAACACCTTGAATCCTAGAGTTTCTGGCGCTATATAAACAGTACAAAAACAGCGAGGATTGGTTAGAAATTTATAAAACTAACTTAAACATATTAATATCAAAATATAATGGGTATAGACTATATGTGAGCAAATAGGACTGTCCGTGTTATATCAAACGCATGGTGCAGCCATGCGCATGCGCCTGTTCAACAGATGTCGTCAAAGATTACTCGCTGACTGATTTATGGGCCCAGGGTCAGGCCTTAAGTTTTTTTGGCCATCTGTTATAGGTTTTACGACAGAACTGACCGTCACTGAATAAATACAGTTGTGTGGTCTTACAACCAGTATGTAAATTAGGAAGTGCTTTATTGAAATAGTGATACGGTAGTACTTTTACAAAAGTAAAGGGACTACGTATAGCATGTCTCTCTCGTAATCCTATGTATACGTCACTTATGCAGATCAAATTAAAACTACATGAACGGATCGCGATCGGTTAAAATTTGTTTTAATAATATTTATGTTTAACGTTCATAATTGAAATCGCTATAATTGCGATATATTTATCTTTTGAACATTTCCATAACAATATTTGGGATTATCATTAATCATTTTTAGCATGTAAATATGTTATAACAAATACTATCCTCATTAGGGTACGTACCGTAACCATCCTACGATACGTCACGTAGAATGGTTTTGCGAGATATAAGTTGGAGATACTAGCCAATTGAAAGAAAGGCCAAATCACCATCATCAACCACATTGTCACTTAACATTCGGTTGCATTGTGGTCAAACGCAGGACTCCTTAACAAATAATAGTTACTCCGCACTGGGTTAACTTGGTTATTCTAACTATCATGTGTGAAAACGTGTTGTTAAGTTGTATAACTGTGAAAGGTGGAGTGTAGTACTTAGTACTTTTTTCAACTAGGTATAAGAAAATATAGGTTTTCGTATTGTCAATATGTTTATATAGTGAAGGGTCGGCTTTAATTCACGGATAGGGCAAAGTGTACAGCACAGCGTGCGAAGCTGTGCCAGTATACAGTAATAGAGTCGTCCCCGATCGCGTGAAATTTAAATTCATAGCTGGTGAAATATTTAACGTAAAATCTCATACCTCTGTTTATCTTTACGGAGACAGAGGCGTAAAACTTTGCAAGTATCAAATAGAAGCTTTTAGCAATTAAGGTATTACCCCACTTTCAGTTATTGCCATTCGGTTCAATTTAATTTAATTGTTGACGCACCATCACCAACTCAATAAAAAGGATCCACTTAACCTAGCTGTGTTTATCCTAACGAAATTTCGTTTTAAATAGGCTTCTCCGTCCGTCTAGTAGTGCCTACGTCGCTTGGTACTTGGATCACATATTTTATTATGCTGTGATGTATTCGAATAAACAACACTCGGTGTAGTGGAAGTAGACCATTAGCTTTCTGTGCATTCTAAAACAAATCTATACTTTGATAAATATACCTATTCAGTTCCGAACCTATATAATTTCCAATTCAAAGAAAACGACGTATATACTTAATTGGCTATATCGTTTAGGCCCATTATTGCGTCAGTTATGCATGTGCAAAGACAGATTCTACTGTAAGTTGTTAACTTGGTTGCTATCGATACATCATTGTAATTGTCGACAATTATACACTTTTCTAGTTAACACAGCTCTACATATGCAGCATTAAGAATTAAGAAATACGAATTTAATTTTTTGCCGTTTTGGTTATAATATTACAGTTAATCTTGTTAATTCCTGCCGCTAAGCTACAATACCTGTGTTACTAGTGGATTTAGTGCAATGGACGAGATTAGAACTCATATTCTCGCAATGGTTTTAATTATTGGTTTGACTGAATCTGTACTAATATATTTTTTTACTGGTTTAAATAGAATACAAATCTGTATTACGAGTACTTGCAGTCGATCTAATTTAAAATATCGTCGTCAGCTTTTTGTTTTCTTTAAGCTAATATAAGAATTATGAGTAATCGTCTTTGTTCTATAACTTATTTATAAAATTTATTTGCATTAGCTTGTTAATTATTTATACAGGGTTTATTGAAAAATACTAATTACCTTTGAGGAGAGGCGCTATTATTAACTTAATAAAGACTTTTGGAAAAGTATTGGGCTTTGTAAAAAGGGGTAGAATAAAGTTGTTTAAGAAGTTATTAGTATATTTCATTTAACCTTGTATAAAACGTGAAGAAAACTTTGCACCCCTGCTTATTGCGCACACGGGAGCGTTTGAGATTTGGCACAGTTAAAGATTATATTTTATATTCTCTTTATAAACTTGAATTATGCCAAATCTGAAATGAAAATGTTTGTGTAGCGAGCTATAATAATATATATTTAATTTTAATTTTAAATAGTATATAAAATAATGGTCGAGAATTCTAAATCGTAAAAACAACCGATGTAGCCAACGAGACACAAACGTAACATTTTTAAACAACGCGGAAAGCACACAAGCTAAAATAGAAAATGCTAAATAAGTCATTTCATTTAACATGTGCCCTGATTTGTAGTCCAAATTGAGAATAAATTAATATTCAGCGTCGTCGTCGCTACGGAACTGGTAACATTGTTAAGACTGCAAACTGATTAACGTATTTAATTGAATTTTATATTAGTAAAGTAGTAAATGTGCTTACTACCCGCCACGTGGTGCATGTATACCGTCACCTACGAACGATTAAAACAGGGGTAGTTTTAAAAAATGCGCCTGTTCGTCATCTGTCACCTGGTATAATTATCAGCCATAACATGACATCTGAATCCGTTACAAAAAATAAAGCTTGTCCCAAAGCTTTTTATAGCATTTATTATTCTTATTCAACACCTAACTAGTTCTTTTTTGTTAGCTCTCTCACATTTTTAAAAACTTTAAGAACTTTGACATACTAAGTTCCAGTGCTAGTTGTGTTGTCTAATTACTGCCGTATTCAATATAAGTTATATATGCATGAAAACTTGTTGGTCGTAATAGTTTACATTTTTATACATGCTAATGGTTTGGCAATTGCTTTTATCTATTAAGTTATTTTTATGCCTCGTTGAAAATATAAAATGTTGTAGTCGCTCATGTGACTCATGTCTGTTATAATTTATAAATGATTTCGTTATTATATTGTTGCCTTATATATTTCCGAATAAAATGCATTTTTAAAATGACTTACTTTTATTTTATTTTTATTTTATTTATTTGGGAAAACAAACAATTACACATTAAGAATTACATAGAAAAAAAAAAAGATACAGATATAATACAAATGTGAAATCAACCACGTTTTCCACAGATACTCAATGAGACAATTTGGTAGATTTTAACACTAGCGATATAAACACTAATAAAAAAGAAAGAGGAACACAACATAAAAATAAACCACATACTCATATAAACAAAGCATCAAACTGCCACAGCGCCACATAATAAGTGTAAATACTGTGTTACATTAATTTTTCAAAATGTTAAGTAAACTTTGTCTAAACTTTCTATGTGGTAAAGCAAACAGATCCAAACTACAGAAATTCTTATTAAAATTGCTAGTAATGCGACGAAGAGGCGCACGCAAGCCGGCATTTGTACGACTGGAAGTAGTGGCAAATACAGGTCGCGTGCGCACCTCGCGTCCCTGGCATGTTCTGGGAACTATATAACACAACTTGTTACAAATAGTCAAACAATCATACGAGTTATTACATAAGTCATACAAAAATGTAGCTTCAAGAAAAGTACGCCTTGAACTCAAGGAAAGCAGGTTGTATTTTTTTAGTAATTCACTATAAGAGAGATAACAACTTTTTAAACAACGATAATGCACAGACTTCAGAAATTTACGTTGTATGCTTTCTATACACTCAATATATTTATTGTAGAAGGGGTTCCACACAGGAACTGCATATTCTAATTGAGACCTAACTAGTGATCGATAGAGATATAAATATGTACTAGGGTGTTTAAACTCCGTGGATGATCTCATCACAAAGCCGTACATGCGATAAGCATTATTTACAATTTTATTAACATGTGCTTCTAAGTGCAGTTTATCATCTAGTAATATTCCTAGGTCGCGGATCATACTCTCTCTTGTCAGAGTTTGACTGTGTATTGTATAGGAATATTTGAATATATTTTTATTTTTAGTGAAGCTAATACAATAACACTTGGAAATACTCAGTTGGAGTTTGTTCCTAGTGCAATAGTCTGCCAGGCGATTGAGGTCTTGTTGAAGCAGCTGACAGTCAAGAATAGTTTTGATGGGTCTAAAGACTTTCAGATCATCTGCGTAAAGTAAGAATTTAGAATTATGAAAGCACATGTCAATATCATTGATAAACATTATAAACAACAAAGGGCCTAATATCGAACCTTGAGGTACCCCTGATGAAACAGTGATGGATTTGGAATGGAAGCCATTTAATACGACTTTTTGCGTTCTATTTGTAATATAGGAAGAGAACCAACGGAACAGATCCCCACGAATACCATTAAAAGCTATTTTGCCTAGAAGTAATTCATGATCGACCTTGTCAAAGGCTTTATGGAAATCAGTATAAATAGAGTCTACCTGTATACGTGTGTCTAAATTATTGAATAAGTAATCAGCATATTCAATCAAATAAGTAGTTGTGGATCTTTTCTTGACGAACCCATGCTGTTGCTTAATAATCTGATCATGAATAATGGGATAAAGCTGATCATGGACCAGTCTCTCGAAAAGCTTTGACAAGATCGATAGAATGGAAATAGGGCGGTAGTTCTCAATATCCTGTTTTGGACCAGATTTATGTACAGGGGTAATGTTTGCTCGTTTCCACACTTCTGGGAAAGTTCCTTGGTTCAAACAATCATTATAAATAATACATAGTGGGAGACTTAGAATGTCAGCGGTATTTTTAAAGAAGAATGGCGGGATACCATCAGGCCCTGGACCCTTAGAACAATCCACGGATACCAAAGCACTATGCACATCCTTAATATTAATCACAACATTGCTAACAAGACGACTATTCTCAGCTTCGTTCAAGGTCTGCTGCTGCATATTGTTGAGAGTGGAAGGCTCATAAACAGAATGGAAAAAGTTTAAAAAGAGATCGCAGATTTCCTCTGGACTATTTGACGACTGTCCCTGGTAATGCAATGTTGAAGGAATGGAAGCTGTCGATTTACGGTTAGATACAAAAGTCCAAAAATATTTGGTATTAACTTTAATGCTATCTTCGACTGACTCTATGTATTGGCGATAACAAGTTGCAGATTCAGAATGAAATCTCGACCTGTATAATGAAAATTGTTCATAATCTGATATATTATGATACATCTTCCATTTACACCACGCCTTAGTTTTATTTTTAAACATGTGTATCAATGAAGGTGAAAACCAAACCGGATATTTAGAAGACTTTACGGATGTTAAAGGGACATGATCTCTAATAACTTTGAAAACAACTTCATAAAATATATTTACTGCATCTTCTGCAGACAGCCCATGCAATAAATCGACCCAGTCAACCTTGTTCAAATCGCTATTAATTTCTTTGTAATTAGCCTTATAGTAATTGTACCTCTGTGTAGATTTACGTGTCATGCCTCGGTTACCCAAATTGAAAGAAGCCAATATACATAAGGGTGGGTGATAGGGGTCTGGGGTTAATAGTGTGTCAGTGGGCGTTATAACAGAACACTCATTGCTGCCGATTACCAAGTCCAAAATCTTACCAGTCGAATTTTTTATGCGATTATACTGGAAGGCATTAAGAATGGACATAAAGATTCTCAAGTGTCTACAAATTGAAGAGCTACTATTTAAATCTTGTATGGTAGAACACGAACCCACAGTATCTAACCAGTCAATGTCGGGGAGATTGTAATCACCCAGCAAATAGACATTCCGAACACTTCCACTCTCAGCAACCGATTGCAAAAGCTCCAAATATGCAACGTAAACACTTTCGGGTGTTTTTGGTGGAATATATGCTGAACAGATGATATCATACTTTCCTCTCGTCGCGCTCGGAATACGCAGAATAACATGCTCAATGTATTGGTTTAGTAAGACAGTGGACTCAACCATGGCGGATCCCAATCCCTTCAGCACAGCTATAAGGGTGCCACCACCATCCTTCTTTTGAGTAGCCTTGCGATCCCGATCACATCTATATACGGAATACCTTTGATCAATAAACTCAGAGTCGAGTATTTCAGGGGTTAACCAAGTTTCAGTGAGTATTATGATATCGTAGCAGTTGGATAATATATTCATAAATAGAACATGCAATTTAGTGCGAAGCCCTCTACAATTTTGATAGTAAATTGTTAATTTATCAGCCATAATCGTAGGTGTATAATCGAAACAACAATATTAAATTAGTCTGTGCCAGTATAATGTAAGCACTTCTTATTAGATAGTGACAAATATATAACTTTGAAATGTACAACTTGAAATCAAGTATCAATAAAATTATTAATATAGATAGATTGTTAAAACTCGCTTTCACATGGATTAGCAAATATAGAAGCTGCACGTACAGTATAATATTAAAAAAGTAAAGATAAGTTACGGAAAGCATTAAAGTAATATTATGTAAAACAACATTTATAAAAACATTTGGTGAACAGAATATCATCACGTTATAAATAATCAATATAAATACGAAAATGTTCATAAGAATAAACAATACCACATGGGGTGCGTTATTCATCCCTAGTGATAGAATCAGTGGCAGCAGCCCCTGGCTTGATTTTACCAAGATCCTGGTGTGACCGAATGGCGAATGACTTCGATTGTTCATTTTCACGGACGAGTATAGTACCATGCTTAACCCACACAAATTTGTAGTTATGCAGTGTAGCGATATTCTTACATTCACGAAATAATTGCTTCCTTTTCAACGTGATATGTTCATGCATGTATATGCGAAATGATGTTCCTGAGATATCCAGTTGGTCAGACGTCAGGCCCTTGCACAAACGAAAGGCGCTGAGAAGGTTGTCACGTAATATCCGTGAGCCCAACTTTACGACAATGTTCTTCGGTGTGTTACTATTCTGGTGTGCATGAGGGACACGATGTATTGAAATAATGTCCTTGGTGTTTATGTTAAAATTGACTTTAGTGCCTACTTTTTCCAATATTGACAGCAGGTTTTCATGGCGTCTTTCAGGCACATTACACAGCTCCAAGTTGCATTGCCTAGCGTTTTGGTCCAAGTAGTCTATTTTTAACAGAAGATCATTAATTAAGCTATTTGTGTCGTCCTCCTGGCTATCAATACGCTTTTTTAAATCAGTCTGCTCATCAGACAACCATTGGACATTACTCTGCACAGCAGCCAAGTCATTTGATAAGCAGTCGTACTTTCCATCAAGCTCCGTTAGGTGATTTGCAAGCCGAGATTGCTCAGAGCGAATAGACGAAATTTCGTTTCTAATCTCCGATGTCACTACAGTAATACCAGCAATCTCACCTTTAATATTTAGGACGTTATCAGAAATGGTACTCATTCGTGCATCAAGTTCCTTGCGCCACTCTGACAGAGTGTTTTTGAAATCTAGTGACAACATATTAAGCGCCTGCGTAAAATCACGTTCCGGTTGCTTGCGCTTGCTGCGCACAGACACATTTTGTTCGCAACTGGATTCTAGTGCCTTACATAAGTCGAAATCGGAATCAGAGAATTTGCTGTCAGTGGGATTCATTCTTAACGGGTGTTGTAAGTACCAATGCTAAACAAATAATATTAGTATCTAATACTGCCGCGTTTTTGGAATTTATGCAAGGTGGCCCTTATAATGATTTCAACTGTAGAAATGTTCATTATAAGTTCATGCATGATTCATTTCGTACTTGGTTTCTGTCAAGGGTTAGGATGCCTTGGACGGCAGTGAAGTGGGGACGTAATTACAGCCTTCAAGTACATTGTAGCTGACATGTATATTGTTGAATGACGTTTGGAATTAACTGTGATTTTCTACGATTTCTATTTGTAAGTGCTAGGTATCTCTTTAGTTTTATGTTTAACTTGGTTAAGACATACATTGAGTTATGCCTGTATATATATTATGATTGGGTAGGTAGAACTATATGACACTCACAATTGCTAGCTACCTTTCAGTTTCTACATTATAGCGGGTGAGTCCGTCCACCGAAAATATTTCCAGACTCCGAGGTGCAACAGAAAATTTTCTTGCAGTAGAAGCCTAATAACACTGTGCCGGATCCAAGAATCAATCATGGGATGTCACACTCGCAGGCAGTTATAAGCGCAAATGTATGTCACTGGACCAAAAATACAATTATGTTCAATTGAAGTTCCAAACACTAAATTACTTGTAAAAAAATTTGCAATATCTAAATACTGATTTTCATTCACATAGATTTACATATTATATTCAGTTGACAAAAAAGTCTGATGAATATAGGCCAATACGCGACAGTATAAACATCAGATTTTATTTTCTACTCATACAAGTACATTTTCATTTCACATCCTCAGTAAAATAATTGGCACCACTTACTTTGCTTTATTTAACAGCGCATTCAAATATCCCAGGAATAATATTTGGTTCAGGCTTTGGAAAATATAAAATAAAATCAAAGATTTTCATCAAAAGAGTTGCGCCTATATTTGATTAAGACTGCGCCGAGCGTAAGACGCGGTTGGAGTGAATGACAGAGCTCGATATTCAAATCGGCGCGTGGCCGCCATAGTAAAATTGTATCGAGGATTTTAAGTGCATTTTTGATAAGTATTTATCTTTATTGTCAACCAATAACTTAAATATTTGGGACGGACAAATTGTAATATAGCTATTTATGTTTCGTTTACGCTGCAAAATATGATAGATTTCTACTGTTATAATCTAAAAATCACTTAACACGAGCTTACGTTTTTGCATTTTTCGTGCAAATTTACGTAATTTTGTAGGCGAAAATATTAATGATTTTAAGTTTATTACACGGAGTAATTGTAAACACATGCATTGTTATGGTCAATGCATATTTTATATTTGTATTAAACAAAAGGTGTTGGTTATATCAACTTAACTGCGATTGCCTGTTTTGCTGCGCTCAACAGTATTAAAACCCTTTATGTAAAATCCGTATTAAAGTTGACGGCAAAATTGTAAACCAATTAATATTTTGTTTTTGGTAGTTAGTAAAAGTGAGGGTGCTGTGAAAACACTTCCCACGCCTGCACTTTAATAGCAATTACATCACAACGCAGTATCGTGCGTCCTTTATCAGTGAATTGACAAATATTTACAACCAGAATTTAATGGACCCTGCCTAATTTATAGAGAACGCATTTAAAAATTCTTAATTGTTTATATTTTGGTATAATATCCTGAAAAGAAGGTAACCTTGGCCATATGTTCTCAAAAATAAACGTTACTCAATGCTAACAATTGTAATTCTAAAGCTTTAGTACTTATTTGTTACGTAGACGACTGTACTGTGACGAAACTGATTTTCGACAGACTGAAACATAATAGACCCGTTGTCGACAATACTGAGCTATGCGTAATGAATGTAAAACAGCATTCTTGTACATGTGTAATTTTTAGCTAATTATGCAGAACACGTGCGGTCACCTGTTACGGATAACAATATTGTCTACTTTGAATATAATAGTTCGATTCTAGCTATATAGCATTTATACTTTCACTTCAAACATACAGGGTGTCCGGTAATTCATGGATAACCTGGAAATGTCTTATGGTGGAACTGATGGTAGTTCAGAAAAAAATACAAAACGAAATCTATCCTAACTACTACCTGCGACCGTTTTTTTTAATTACCATGTATAACTTTCTTGTATACTACGACCATAAATAAATGAAATCCATCGGTTTTTTGTTGTTTTATTATTAAACACTAATTATGCTAATAGATAGACAGTCAAAAGTATGCTATGCTTATATAGCGTGTACTTTTTAATATATACAGGGTGATTTTGAAATCGTGTAATTCCTTTTAACCACGCATTCTACTGGTGATATAGAATAACCCTGACCATATTTTTTCTTAATTAGAATAATGGTTTCGGCAAAATTAGAGTACAGATTTTTTTCATGAAATGATTTCAAATAGTCATATTTTAGCCACCTGACACAATCTTAATATTTTACTAATTTAAAAATAATAACATAACAATAACTGATGTCGTAAATAATAAGGGGCAATAAAAAGGACCGCCCGTTATTATTTACGACATTAATTATTAATATGTTTTTTTATTTTAATTAGTAAAAAATTAAAATTGCCTCGGTTGGTTAACATATGACTATCTGACACCATTTCACAAAAAAAAACGGAACAATAATTTTTCAAAAAAAATAAATCTAATTAAATAAAAATATGGTCAGGGTTATTCTATATCACCAGTAGAATGCGTGGTTAAAAGGAATTACACGATTTCAAAATCACCCTGTATATTTTCTTAAATTGTTTTTTTTATTTCCATTTTTCTGAGCTACCTTCAGTTCTACTATAAGACATTTCAAGGTTATCCATTAATTACCGGACAACCTGTATATATCGATAGTCATATAGGTACTTTAAAATAAATAGTTAAAAACATCACAGGATATAAGATGGCTAGCTGGATTTAATAAAACGGTTCGTATTGGTGTTCAATAGAAATAATATGCCTCTGTCATTTTCGTAGCAAGAGATTAGTCAACAGATTTAAAAGATTACGGTTTGTAACAGGAAAGGGCCACGCAATTTCAGCTCAAACTTAAAGTGGCTCTACTGGGACAACACAGCACCTTCCCATTAAAGAAGATTACAGTTATACTACTTGTTTATTCATACATGTGGTAAGCAGAAAATGTACGAAATAGTTCAAAATCAGCTGTGATGACAGCAGGAAGAAAAGTTTATGTCTTATGAAATAATGTAGAGGTTACAAATTTTTGTAAGACGAGTAATACATTACGCCTTTCGCTTACAAGTTGGTTGTAGAACAAGCATGTGTGACCATCTTCCCTTAGGTACCCAGTTTGCTTCTATGTCAGCTTAGTGACATAAGGCTCCAAACGTGTATGTAAGAACATGAATTATATGCTTATGTGGCCCACCTTAATTTCGTCCGAGTGGAACATAATATATAGCCAATGCCAATCTTTTCTTTTTTTTATGTGATAGATGGCAAACCTGCTGACGGATTGCCTGATGGTAAGCGATTACCGCCGCCCATGGACACCCGCAACACCAGAGGAGTTACAAGTGCGCTGCCGGCCTTTGAAAAAGGAGTACGCTCATTTTTTGAAGGTTTGTTGGTCATCTAGTATAATGTACCTTTCAAAGAGTAAAACATTATATGAATATAGCTAAATTGGTGCGGGATTGCCCTACCCACCGAATATCCAAAAAAATCCATCCTCTTTTTAAAATATTAAGTATACAGGGTGATTTTGAAATCGTGTAATTCCTTTTAACCACGCATTCTACTGGTGATATAGAATAACCCTGACGATATTTTTTCTTAATTAGAATAATGGTTTCGGCAAAATTAGAGTACAGATTTTTTTCATGAAATGATTTCAAATAGTCATATTTTAACCACCTGACACAATCTTAAGATTTTGCTAATTTAAATATAATAACATAACAATAACTGATGTCGTAAATAATAGAGGGCAATAAAAAGGACCGCCCGTTATTATTTACGACATTAATTATTAATATGTTTTTTTATTTTAATTAGTCAAAAATTAAAATTGCCTCGGTTGGTTAACATATGACTATCTGACACCATTTCACGAAAAAAACGGAACATAAATTTTTCAAAAAAAATAATTCTAATTAAATAAAAATATGGTCAGGGTTATTCTATATCACCAGTAGAATGCGTGGTTAAAAGGAATTACACGATTTCAAAATCACCCTGTATAATTCAGACGTAAGTCAATCATAGAATGAAAATATAAAGGAGATATTGTGTTCATTTGCTTTATCGATTCTTACTACATTATTAACGAGAATATTTTTGTCTGACTAGTGTTCTTGTAAGCGCTAACCGAAGTTAGTTATAACGGTGCATATAATATGTACGAATAAATGGCTCGCGCCAAACGTTGGACGAAGAATTCATTTCTCTAGATTTATTATTAGATATAGCTATTTCTCCATTGCTATTGCATGATACGACCTAATATTAGATTGTATTATGGTATTATCGTTATTTGAAGGACAACATAATGTACAATAAAGTGGCGAAGGATCTATGTAATTTAACTTATAACAAATTAAAGTCGATAAGACCGATACCTACTACACACGGGCATTATTATGTATTTCACAGTACAATAAATGGAATACAATATCGGATTGAACTGCACTCAGTTTCAGGCTAGTAAAATAAGGCTAATGTTAGTCGCTGCGTCTGACAAGATAAGGTTATATTTATTTACTGATTGCTTCTATAATGTTATCTTATTTGAGAATATACACGTCAGCCTAAAGTAGGTATAAAAGGATAAATATATAATAAATGTGTTCTTTGAATAATAACGAAATTTTCATAAGAGTCATACAAGGACTAAGGCTGTGGGAAAATTTCAGCTTTCTAGATCAAAGGTTTCAGGCTGGTCGTTGATGACTATCAGCGAGTGAGCTTGGACATTTATTTTCATACATTTTGATTTACAAATTTTTAAACACTATATATTTACAAGCTTAACTCAAGACATACATTAAATGTATTTTAATGTCTCTTAAAATACCTTACTAAATAGTCATAATAATACTTCAACTAGATATATAATTATCAGCTATATTAAAATTGAGAGTTGTGCACTATACTAAATAACTTTTTAAAGTAATCAATGAAATAGTTAAGGTTAATTAGCATAGGGGTTTTTCTCCTTATAATTATATATATTCTATAAATATATTATAATAATATTGGTAACGCTTAACATAAGACAAAATGTCTGGCAGTCGGATCGGTTGCCCTCTCGCTCCCGGCCGTAGTTCAGTCTATGGTCCGGATTGAGAGGTCGTGGAACGCCGTCGCCTCCTTTTGCGAGGAAGTAATTTCCATCAAGGAGGCGGCGGAGCGGAAGACTGAGCGTTTAAACCCCCTCCCCAACCGCAGAGCCGGGCGCCGGAGGGCGCGCGATGACCTCCAGCCACCCTGAGGTTTGACCTGGGGGTGGCGGGCTTTGTGGGCCTGCCCGCCATCCATTCAGCACCAGGTCCGAGAGGCGGCGTGCGTGTTCCCACGCGCGCCTCTGTGTCGAGTCCGTCTCCCCTCTAGGGGGGAGACAGTAGGGAATTTTTGAGGGAGTCCTTTGGGTAGGTCTCTTTGGGTAGTGGCCTGCCGTTTCATACGGCGGGCCGAAACCTCGGCGGAGTCGCGACCGCATGCGAAAGCGATTCGAGCGGCCCCGCCGATAGTGGTTTTGTCGAGGAACACCGTGGTAGGTTTAGTCGGTATTCCGGGAGGTACATTATTTCTTTTCCATCTTTCTTTTACCCCGCCGAGTCCGACATAATCCCTCCGCCCGCCCCCGCGGAGGGATATGCGTCATAGTATTTCCCCACGTAAAAAAAAAAAAAAAATGACAAAATGTCTGCAATTATGCCAATAAGTTGACAAACGCTTGATAATTCAAATATAAAATTACTGACGGACATTTACGTAAGGTTTGTAAGAATATATATGTCGCCTCTGTGAACTTACCTGTATATTATACCTGATAACATACTCATTTCGCCAAATACGTTTTATAGATTGCTAGTTGTTAAGAAGAAACAAACCACTTGCTGTATACTGAGCAAAACATCTGTGACGCACAGATTTTCTAAAAGTAACAACCATGAGCATTTTCTGGAAAAGGCTATAATACAATCACCTTCCGAATAGCAATATACAATTGGTCACATATTCTTAAAATATATATGATTGGCTATTTTTATACGCCACTTTATTAATACACGTTGGACTTCTGTTAACAACTGTTTCACGAATATCCAGTTCAATTTAAAATTACTGCTTTAAAGCGTGGGAGAACAATTTTAATTGAAAATAGCGAGTTTGTAATACTAGGATTGCATTTAAAAAAATAATTGCTTTTCGTTGTATCATGGATGTTTCGAAAACTATGTTCATTTAATACTAGATGCTGTACAATATGAAAATAGTTTAGAACACCGACTTGACTTAATATGTCATGACCCGTTTTGCGTCCATAATTACCTTAATCGATATTTACACTTTTATAAAATTAAAACCACTCTCGTGTCTGAACATTGGAGATAATTTTGCAATACAAATGCGGGTCCACTGAAACTGTTTCGTCTGGTCTATATATTATTGTGCTCTGTGGTTTCGCTTAATTTTATTTCAGTTGTATTTTAAGATTTTGATTTTATTATAACTTCGAACTTGAACAGATTTGAAATAAGAACATGATGTTGTGATTCTGAATGCGAGTGTACAATTGTCCACAATTGTGACCAGAAACGCGTATTAAAACTAGCCTTTATTAACATAAAACGTACAAGCAATATAAAAATATAAATTATTTAATTTAATCAACACGTTGCTTTAGTTTACCGTACCCCATTATTTCTTAGAAATTGATAAACGGCCATATTGGATGGATCTAAGAACTTAGCTGGTGTAATGTGGGTACAATACATGTATGCCTATATCATGATGTAGACGTTAAACTATGAATTGAAAAACAAAAATACGGTAGCTCTTTCAGTCTCTAAAATCAATTTAACAAAAAGAGACAAGAGAGGATTACAATATTATTTAAAAAGATTATTGTTTACTTTTAGTTTCTTTCAAAATTAGTGCCGTTAATTTTTTAAAGACCTCTCCCGTACTAGTGGTTTAATTCCTGCGGCGGGGGACTTTACAAACATTCAAACAACGGACACAAAAAACACCCAGACTCGGATCAACCAATTGTGGATTACCCACAACACTCGGCGTGGCGGCAGTAGCGGGGCGACCATTTAAGCCACTACGCCATCCGTGCAGTCATTGCGTAAATTGCGTAGAGTCTTTTACGTATTTTCTTTTCAATAAAGAAATACCTAACTATATTAATAATATAAAATATACAATAATACTAGCTGTCCCGTCAGACGATGTCCTGTACAAGCGAAAGAAAGAAAAAAAAAACAAATCTAAACCATTCTTGAATCCACTTGAACACACACAAAAAAAAACATTCAAATCGAGCCGTTTAGGAGGAGTTCACTGTCAACACACGTACAGAAGAATTTTATATGTATATAAAGAGATAAAGAGCATTTTTCTTTTCTATAAAACAATTGGACATTTTACACCGACACTTTTCTCCTACGCTCTCCATCCCTCAATGTTATGTTAATAGTTCAGTTGTTTGTTTATAAAATTAACCATGTTGACATAACAGCCTCGTGTCGAATATAATAGCACCTATCGACGTTTGTAATAAAGGATGTAGGAGCACCGTAACGAAGACTATAAATTACTTTAATAACTCACTTTATAGGCACCGTATAGGCCCGTGCAATACATGCCCCTACTATTGAACCTTATAGACAAGTCAATACCTGCGTCATTGTAGTACTACTACTATAGATTTCAACTATGTGTAATTGGAAACTAGTGGTACCCTTAATTGTTATTCTCTGGTTATTTTGGCAGCAGGACTTCCTCTGGATTTAGCTACATTGAAATCTAATCACAGGTATAAGCGTGCGAAACGCACTTATAATATTAGTAGGTATCAATTATTATTCAAATATAAGAAAATAAATAAAGAAATTGATAATCAAATTTTCAATTTCTTTATTTATTTTCTCACAAGGTACACATAGTGGCACATCAACCTAGACTGTTTAACTTTGAACTATTAGAAGTTGAACGCTGCGAATCGTGCGAGGAGTGCATTATAATTTTGTTATTTTGTCTCATTCACGCTGAACGGGACGCGACGCTCTATCCTTACCATTACATCGACACGACTATGCACTGTCCCTTGCCAACAATTCTCCATTTTGTAAGTAGCGAAGTTATGCGAATATAGGGTGTCTAACTTGATGTGTAGCCGTGTGTACATACAGTTGTTTTTATTACAAAGTTTCAAAAAATACATAGGAGTTAATTAAACAATGTTATATAATGATAAAATACATAACAATTTTTCTGTGCCTTAATGAGAGCTGGAGTCTGTACTAGGCTCTTAGCCTGTTTTACAAATCTCCAGACACCATATTTCTAAATGACATAATGCGAGTGTAGCTTTTATCCAAACAACAAATGATATAATATTACTTAAATAGTTCAGTAAACTAACTAGGTACCGTATAATATTTTTATTTATTAAATCGTGGGTAACCAGACATAATTTAAAACTACTGTCAGTTGTTCGCGTCTATTTACAGATGAATACCGTAGATGCTTAAATGTTAGGGAGAGTGGAGGTGTATAGTGCGTGTTATTGTGTGATATGTATATAATTTATTTATATTGTATATAATTTATTTTATTATTTGTAGGATACTTTCGGTCTCATCATAACTCAGTTTAAAAAGCCAATCTGTGATAGCTTTTTGCATTCTTTCGTTGTTAAGGGATAAACATAAATAATTTTATTAAACTTATTATATACAAAACTACTCAAGAAATAGTAACTCCGCTGAGTTAGGCTAGTATTAACCGATATAGGGGGCAGCGGCATGTTTGGGCCTGAAATTGCTTCTTATGTCTGGGTTGTATGGTTATTATGTGTGATTAATAATAAAAAATCGACAATGGTAAACACAACAAATATTACCTAAGAAGGTTAAATTACACATAAACGGCGTACATCGCTTAAAGCACTTCGATGAAGTCACAATATTAGTGATTATCGATGTCATAATATCGACAATCACTAACAAGGTTCAATGCCCGCCATGAAAAAGTTAAAGATACAAATAATATAAATACTTAGGCTAAACACATGATATGGGAGGTAGCCTCGGTGAACATTGTACAGATAGTTATGTCAGAGTGACAGTTAAGCAACTCTACCAAACTAGAAGCATGGAACAGATAAATATTTTAAAGGGCTAAAATCGGTTATAATTGTAGTATTTTGAACATATATATAAATATCGTGTTTGTAACGTAGTACCTTATGGAGCCCATCTTTAATTCTCAGATAACTTTATCTTAGGAATGAATATGGCGTTGCAACATAGGTATTTTCTTTACATAAGCTGGCAAATCGTCAAATATATTCCCCGCATAAAAGTTACCTGACGATTTACGACCGAAAAATCGGCCTTAGACTGTGATACTAATAACTTTTTCTGTGTCGTGATACACAATCAATAGGAATTATGTCTGAATAGTTTAAATCTAGCATAATTCTTAAAATAAAGTGATTTTATTTTAATTAAGATACATCGCTTAAAGCACTTCGATGAAGTCACAATATTAGTGATTATCGATGTCATAATATCGACAATCACTAACAAGGTTCAATGCCCGCCATGAAAAAGTTAAAGATACAAATAATATAAATACTTAGGCTAAACACATGATATGGGAGGTAGCCTCGGTGAACATTGTACAGATAGTTATGTCAGAGTGACAGTTAAGCAACTCTACCAAACTAGAAGCATGGAACAGATAAATATTTTAAAGGGCTAAAATCGGTTATAATTGTAGTATTTTGAACATATATATAAATATCGTGTTTGTAACGTAGTACCTTATGGAGCCCATCTTTAATTCTCAGATAACTTTATCTTAGGAATGAATATGGCGTTGCAACATAGGTATTTTCTTTACATAAGCTGGCAAATCGTCAAATATATTCCCCGCATAAAAGTTACCTGACGATTTACGACCGAAAAATCGGCCTTAGACTGTGATACTAATAACTTTTTCTGTGTCGTGATACACAATCAATAGGAATTATGTCTGAATAGTTTAAATCTAGCATAATTCTTAAAATAAAGTGAACTTCCATAACCCTGCCATAAGCTGTATAATACGAATCCATCTGAGCGCGCATCTAGCCGCCGTATTAATTAACTAATATTCAATTTAGTTAAAATCGTTTGATATATTCGATAATATAGTGCACGAAATATTTTCAAAATTCGTGACCTTAATTAAAATGTGTTGAAGGATGTATCTTTAAAGACTGACGTGTTTAAATGAGTCATGAATGGTAAAATAGCAGCAGTCTAAGTTTTACAAACAAACTTTAAGTATCGTAAATGTTTCTAACACAATTATAATATAAGCAAAAGTTTTCTATAGTTGGTTGAAAGTCGAGTCACAGGTCGAGTCGCGGTAGGAACGATACCTATAATGATTGTATCGTCGGTAAACTGATAGCAAAATGGTGTTTGATTCGCGTAGCTAATATTTATCCGTAGTGCATCCTCCATTCTACGTTGTAAACTTATTACTTCTATTATGGTTTCAATACTTTGTGTAATATTATATTAAAATGATTGTGCTATTAAATAAATAATTAAATGTCTCGCTTTTATATAGTCGTGAGACTAAATGAAGGGTAGGCAGAGAGGTATAACACTGACATATTTTCATCAATACTGATTTTGGAGTGATAATAATTGGGCACCTACGAAGAAAATAATTCAGAATAAAGGCCACTTCAATAGTAGCCTAAACCGACGAGCGTACAGGCACAATATATTGAGAGTACATGAATAAAAGACATACGCCACCGACACCGTTATCTCTGCCTACCTTGCGGAAAATAGATGTGAGCCTATGAATTTAATATAATAGAAGCAACGATCTACTCCGTTTGCGTATTCCCTACAGCACCGATATTTCGAAATCAAATACACAAAGCGGTCAGCCATCCTTAGATTAACCACCGTTAGTTGAACCTTATCGATTGCTATCGGCTAGTGAGTGCAGGTAATTATAAATGCACCCGATCGTTCGGTCCGATGTGATGGCAAACCTATTGTTTAATGCCTGGTACCTCGAGTGAATAGGGCTTGGTTAGTCTGTCGCAGAGCCAATCAAATCATTGCTCAATACTTGTTAAGGAAACGATCGTCTTAATTTCGAATAATTATAAAACAAAACTACCTTCTTAATTCAAATTTTAAATTTAATACATTTTAATGTAAGTAGATTATACATATACAGGATATCCGGTAATTAATGGATAACCTTGAAATGTCTTATAGAAGAACAGATGGTGGTTCAGAAAAAAAAGGAGAAAATTAAGGAACGTGCCATGGCTAATCATACTTTTCACTGTCTATCTATTAGCATATTTAGTGTTTAATAATAAAACAACAAAAAACAGATGGAATTCATTCATTTCTGGTCGTATTTTTTCCTGAACGGCCGGCAGTTCTACTGTAAGATATTTCAAGGTTATCCATTAATTACCGGACACCCTGTATGTATAAGGTGGGCATAAATGGTCACCAATTGAGCGCAGTTTGCATTGATAGTCAACGGTTATGGGGCAGACCTAAACGGAGATGGTGGAAGGACTTGGACGTTTTTGAAAAGGACTGGCAGAGAATATCTTCGAACAGAGTAATTTGAAAGTCCAAGGGAGAGGCATTTGCCTACCTGTGAGATAGAAAGGCTAAGAAAAATAATTATAATGCACCTACCATGCTAAAAACGTCGGTTTACAATTTAACATAAGTCTACTACGTATCCCGTCTATATTTAACGCGTTGTGATAAGTTTCCACGTAAAGTTTATAAAATATTATTGTTTCACCAATATTATTTGTAAGTGTACTTAATTGTAATTTTTTTGGTAAATAAATTTTTTATTATGTTTCTCTTATCACAAGTACTTTCTAAGATATTATATTAGAAAATACCTGGCCCTTTGGGAGGCTTACACGGAGAAATGGGTCCAACGTGAAGAGGCCCTTCGAGAGTTTTAATTAAAGGTGTGATGGAACACCTACAGCGGTACTAGCCGCAGCAGGCGTAGGACTATTGCTACGTATGTAATCTAATATATGGGCTATAGGTATGGGTGTTTGGTGGACCGGTATATTGCTAACTATGGATGAAAAACGGCGTCTGCCCTGAATACTCTAATAGCATCAATGCAATTGGCAGACAGTGACTCGCCAACTCACTAGATGGGCCCCCTGATAAGCCACTATAGGCATACAAGCCAGCAGCAGAGGGCAACACCGGTGCAAGTGGCTAGGGGTGTCGAGCGGTGCGGCGCCGGTTTCACCATCACGGGTCTCGTGACAACGGAGACCCGGAGCGGGTTTCCCCGTAGTTATGCCCTTGAAAATGACACTTCCACCCCCAGGCATATAGATCTAGCGGCCCCCCTCTGGCCGGCCGACCAAGGCAAGCCAGAGTTGAGAATCCTCTTGAAGTTCCACCCCGGCCAACCAGTAACGGCAAGCCGGGGACGAGGCCCTAACCGACTCTCTGAGGCATTCAGGACCGCAGTGTCGCCACTCACATTCAGCCCGGCACAAGCTGCCCTGCGGTTTGTGCGCTTTAATTTAACCTGGTGATACATTTTTTGTTTATATCACAAGGCGAAGGTGATAGTTTTAAAGCTTATTATTATTATTATTATTAAAGTTTAGCGCGCCTATTACCGTCCTTCCAAGATGAAATGCATAATAAATAAACTTAAATTACCATTCACTCACTGACTTTGAGAAATAGAAGTCATACAAGCTGAAGTCGTAGGAAATAAGTAAATATAGCATCGCATAGAAAATCGTTCCGAAGGCCAGGAAAAATCCTTCGCGCAACCACGCGAAATACTAGTGTTTCATCTAAAACTTATCAGATCTATGTACAAATCTAAGAACAGCGCATCGAAATGAGCTTTCACGTATAATAATTGCCTTCACCAGGTAAACGTGTTTAAATATTAAAATGGCAAACATATGGCATGCCTAGTTTATTACGTGAGACCTAAGCTGCATAGCTGGCGAAATGTTTATTATACAACTCCGGCTATCACATCGCCACAACGGTGTGATGAATGAAAACTCAATTGAGAGCAAAGCTGCCTTTTACAAAATATGTAACAAACAGGCTAAACCAAAATCTGGACCCAGTGAACAACTGCACCGCAGTAGGGTTTACCATTTCTGATAACGTAAATTTAACGAGTTCGAAATTAATTAAACTCTAACAGACGGCTGGAGTTCTACGGTTTCCCAGTATTTCAAAGGTAAGTTATCTTTGGCAATGCGGAGAAAATACACTTTGCTATTATATCCTGAGATCTACGAGAGATTTTATTTAAAGGAAAGTGATGCTATTGTGTATAATTAAATGATTCTTATGTTTATTATTTTATAACAACAATTGAGGTGCTTGTATACAGATCGTCAAATAGGAACTAATGACCACAGCCTATGGCCACTTCCAATAGCAAGCATATACTCACGAGTTTTTGGCTGTATTGCTACACTGCCACCGCTGTAACATTTGTACAACCAGGTAGGTACATCATCGAAATTACACACTCGCGAAGTCCAGAGTAAATTAAGTAATTTGTGTTTTAATCGGAAACCTATACAATTAACCAGTAAATTCTTGGAATACCAAACGGCATAATTGGAAACCTTTTGTGTCTGGCTGCTGGTGTGCCACTGCGACTCAATATGGTAATTGTCGTATGTAGGACGAGATGGTCTAGGTGGAACAGAGTTGGTGCGCAATTGTGTGTTGGATAGTCGGGATGATGGATTCAGTGCACGTACGTTCGCACGTATACGTATCGTGTAGTCAGTGCATTCGGATATCATTGCACATCGCTACGTCATACCCAAGCTTAGTACAGACGAATAACAATGGTTTGAGTAATTATCTATAAATGAAGTGGTTGAAGTAAATGATCGATGTCAAGGGTTCATAAAAGAAAAGTAAGTGCTCAGATCATTCTCACGGTATGTAGTTGCGCAAGTTCCTTTCGGTTGCTGTTCGCTACTTTCGTAATTTTTTATAGGAGCAAGGTTAATTAGCTGTTATAAACAATTTGAGAGTACAAGTTTCGTTACAATTCAATAAAGTGCAATATTTGTTCCAAGTCGATCTGTTAACAAATGATTGAAGTCATTGGTATTGTCTCTCTCTCTCTCTCTCTCTCAGAAAATATGTTTTTGAATAATTCTACTTATTTAGACTATCTAAACTTAACGTAAATATATTTTTTATATTATCACATACAATTAACGCACAAGAATATTGTTCTGAGTCTTGGTAACTCGAAACAATAATTTGTGAATCTCACAATTAATTATCTCGCATAGGATTCAAACTGACCACACTCAGCGCAGCGCGCGGCGCGGCGGGGCACGGCGCGCGGCGGCGGCAACGGCGAAGCGATATCCCTTGACCGCTACGCCATTTCTGAATAATAGAGTGGTTCCGCAATATACCTATACACAGTTTCTACTATTATAAGTGCTGTTTTGTGATATGTAAATGACTGTTCACGATATCGTAGCAACTGGGTGAGTATAATGAAAAGCTGGGAAATTGAGTTAACTTTCTAATGGAGTACCCACACACTCACTCGGCAACTAAGTTGTGAGGTTCTAGATCTCACCGTCGCGCGTCGTTAAAATATCGGCACACGGGCACATCGCCGCCTTTGCACGGCACTCTTATATGAATGTGTGAATATGATCAAATTATTGTGTATTTGAGTCTTATAAAACACGTGCTTTTATCACGTTCCTTATATCAATCATCAATATCCCTAAAATCACACTGGCGTGTGTAGATAGACCTATACAATAAAACAAAAAAACATATGCAATACATAAAATATCACTACCATTAAAACCAAACAAAAATACTGTCACATTTTCACTTGTTACCAGTTGTCCACTTTTGCATAACACGATTCATTCATCCATTTGTCGAACGTATACCAATAGTATTCGTTCGTCATATGGATGAATGCATCACTCATGGTACTGACATCTGTGATAGAAAAGCCTCGGACGGGACATAGATAGGTACGTAGTCAACGACGGCAACGCACCGATTACATCCCTGACGCTGCACATACTATAACAATGTATGAACCTTATTCCTTTTTTTCTGTATTGGAACTACAGTTTTTCTAATACCCGTAGCTCCGTTGCATTAACGACAAAAAATACTACCGCTACAAAGCCGTCCATATGATCGGTTTTACGACTGTCGTGTGATGACACCCAGCTGTGTGTGCCATAAATCTCCTAAGAACTAATTTTCTCCGTGCCCACACATTAAAAATTTTAGTACTTAACGAAATAGGTTAAGGAAAATGTCTGTATCTAGGAACTACATTATGAAACGACTACGCATTTCGCTCTTTTCATCGTAAATTAGAATTAAAGCATGCCAATATTAGTCAAAATCCGCTTGTCTAAAAATTTTTCATAATGTTCTCGAGAATATGTAGTCTACCAATTCGCACTTAGTCAGCGTGATAGACTATGGCCTAACACTTTTCATACTACGAAAATGTCCATACCCATCAGTGGGACAGTTTGTATATAGGGCTGATAATATGAGCGTCATCTTAGCCAAAAATAATTTATACAATAAGCCGCCATCTTTTTTATTTGTTCGGGACCCGAAGAGACGACGATACTTGAAAATCAGCGCTGTCGAGCACGAAACTTAGCAACCGCTATTGTTTTTGCGGGTAAAGCAGACATCTGCTCATAATGTTCTACTCGTATTATTATTACATTTTGTTTTCTTTTTCTTTTTGTTAATTTCTGTTGCTATTTTGTTATTGTTTCATTGTTCATTTATTATATCAAGTTGATATTGCACAATAAACTAAGTTTAGAATAATCATCATCGGTGTCCTTTGGATACTTGCACGACCAATTATATTATTAGCAGATATATTTGTACTAGCGTACCAAAAGTGAAGCCTCAGAAAGGACCCCATTGGGTCGATTTTCTATTCTTTTTATAATAAAATCAGTTTGTAGGGGTAAATGAGAAGTGTTATCTTACTTAGTCAAATGAAATAGCTTGATGGTATACTGTATGGATATACAAAGTGGCGCAAATGTTATCACATTAATTGATACCACATATACTACATGGTATTCTTTGACGATTTACAAATGATGAGACAAATGTATTCAGTAGTTTAGCTACAGGACATTTTTCTTGTTTCATAATTTAGAAGTTTTAGATAATCATGTAATGCAGAGATAATGTACTTCGGTGTCAAAGATCTTAGGCAGTGATATTAAAACAAACGTTGCCCCGCTTTTAATTAAAAAACGTATTGTATTATTGTATTATCGGGTCCGGGAATTTCCGGATCCTAGCGAGTTGACAAAGACGATTTCTCGGAACCTATGACCGTTAACGAGCTGGCTACAGCGCAAGATTCTTACAATGGTGTTCCAGTTTGTGTCTAATTTTATTTTATTTAGTTTCTTCAGAAATTTAATTTCTTAATTTCTGCGTAAGTAGGTTTTTTGTTTATGTTAACCGTCTTATATCAACTAGCTTAAGGCAATATATCATTTAATGTGGTAACATTTGCGCCACGTTGTATATCCACTGGTACCAATACATATTGAGCTACGACCTAACTTAGTGATTGCGGGGAGACGACTGCCGCGCGGCGTTACTGTATACTTGCGTCTCACTATACAAAACTAAAGCGTCAGCAATGGCGACTGTCGCTACAGGTTCTACAAAATCCCTTCCTAAACAGTTAAAGCAAACTTGCTAGAATTATAGCTAATTACTTCCCGTACATAAGTATATATTACGCCACTTATTTTAAAATTAACGCAAATAAAGGTATTAGTAACAAAATTGTATGGAACAGATTTTCAGCGTCCATTACTATAAAAGTGGCATATCTAGTGTGTAATAACATTGAACATGATAAATATATTATTTGCGATATTAGTTGCGACCGTCCATTCAGTGTATTTGAAGCAACATTAAGTTGTTGTTAGCAATCTAAATAAACTTTCTTAATGTTAGTTTAAAGTCGTAACACAAACATTACAAATATATGTAACACTGTAACCAAATTTACGACAGTTTCGTAGACAATGTCTCAATGCCGCCCACAAATCAGAAGGTCGACACAAAAAACGCATTGGTCACGACGCGCGACGGCACACATGCATATTGTTTTCCAATGAAGAGCATGAGATCTTCTTAGAAATCGGATGAAAAAGAATTCGCCGCGCTAAGGATGATTTAACAGACAGTAGAATGTTTCAAGAGACTTGTCAGGAAGTATAAGTTGTTAATGAGCCTTAAAATTCGATATTAAGAAGAAGTACTTAAAAATATTTACAGGAAATCATATTGTAATGATCCAGTTCTAAAATGTAAGCTGGTTTATGTATCTTTCTATCAGAGAGCTAACACATGTTTAACTATAAGAGATCCGCTCAGATTGTGGTGCTACTTAAAATATGAGACATTTAGACCGATATACTTTTATTTTTCATCTAATCTCAACGTATTACTACTATTTTTTGAAGCAATGAAAAAAAAGTATCTCTAGGAGTATCGTAATTTTAAAGAAATTTGAAATACCATCTTCAAAGGAATATCTTTGGGCAATATTTTAACTAAATATTGCTTTGTGAATGGCTTCCTATAGAATTGTATAAAATAAAGAACTTGATCTTATATGGTCTCCTCGTTTCGAAATCACAAAAAGTAATCATTAACAAACTTCATGATTGATGTAAATTTTTCTTATTTACGACAGCTATTTCGAGATACAGTACCTTGAAAAATTTTGAGCCGTAGCTTTCACGCGCCATTTTCGAAATACATGCGTATATGAAGTTTATACATAATATATATAATTTGTAGCAAAGAGATTGGGCAAGAACACGTTTACCAAAAATGTGACTTCAACAACAACGTTATAACATTATTTTATATTTCTTTACCTTTTTAGACTTGTTTCACAATCATACGAATTGACTTTTCGACTGCATACATTTCGTCAGATTAGTACTTACAGGAAACTATGCCCAATGCCGTGTAATACATTCCAATCTCCTTAAAGAACTATTGTCTAAAACGAGTTCACTTTTTATTATCTATACATTAAGCACTTGCCTGGATTGTTTGTACGACCACGCCCACAAGAATCGCCAATGTATATAATTTTGTGGAGTGTTAAAAGCTTTTAAAACACTTTTTACTTTTAAGAGTTTATTCTACCGTGTTTACTAAACAATACACGAAGAAAACAGGAAATTTAATAACGTTTATATTTGTTGGTTTCTTGATGACGAATATCTGAAGAGGAATGCCTCGTCAGCCCAGTCTGCATTATTGCTGTAATGTTTTCGTTCGTCGCATGTCTGAAACCCAACTCAATCAAAAATATTTTGGGTTGCAAATTTAAGCACGCTGGTTAGCAAATAATAATGAATACACGTTCGCTATGAAGATATATATAAACGTGTCCGGAAAAAATTGAATGTGGTCATGCCAGCCTATACTCACATCGTACACGTTGCCAAGTCAACCCTATCTATATTACTGACCATAAGCTAAAGTAACTTGATTTCACTTTCTAATCAAACGGTTCCTAATGTGTTATTTTATTTCCAAGTATACTTAGCCAATTTTGACATGAAACGTCTTGCAAATTATCTCACATATCCAACTTAAGGGGTAAAGTTATTTTAAGGCCAACCTTAAAATAACTTTCAAGAAAATCAGCCATTATTACATATTCTAAGAATTGGTTCAAACCATTCTTAGAATATGTAATAATGGCTGATTCCCCGCATATGTTTTCGGCGCGTGCATAATAAGACCTTTGTGCAATAAATAATCAAATTAATTATGAAAACGACTAGGAATTGTATTATATAGACACTATTTACACGGATTGTGTACAAAGGCTTGTTAATTGTCATTACTTTGAGTGAAAAGTCAAGGATTTTCGCGAGTTGAGTGCAACGTACTCGTCCGCCCACAAGCATTAGTATGTCGAGTTCCCCATACTTTTGTGGACGCCTAAAATGACATAATCGTTTATCATGTATTTAATTACTTTAGTACATACTACTCACTGGCTAGCTCATAAATTGGACCACTCTGTATCCATGGTGCGGACATGGACCAGGAACCAGAACTAACGAGGCAACAATTTCATAATTAACAATGTAATTTAAACCGTATTGTACCTATAAGGATATTGTAAATCTCTACCTACCCCTTCGGTGATACTCTGGCGTTAAGCATTATACGTAATATTATAAAACAAATCAGAGCACATCTTCATAATTGAATGCATTCACGTAATATCGATTGACGTCCTTACTTGAGTATGCATACAGTTTAATTGGACTTAATCAAATATGCTGTGATAGGCGCCCATATGGGTGGGAAACTTCATTAACTATGTTGACCTAATGCAGGTCGGTGCCGAGAGTACTAGTCGATAGGCATCGAGCAAAATTGTATATGAATCATTGTATACATCATCGTATTATAACGCCACAAGGCAACCAAACTAAAAAGCCTCTAGTAAACAATAATTGCTGTTGACAGTGTGAGAGTCTAATAGCCGAATACATAGCTACGAATCACATATGTGTATATGGTTAGCAGTTTCCTTAGCATATATGTAGGAGAATTACATTCGCATTGCTGAGTCGGCAAATACAATTCATGAGTTTGCTGTCTAGGCACGACATATGGATCATTAAAAAGTGCAGTGTTTCGCAGGCACACGTTAAAAAATAATGGCTGCTATTTCAATAATATAACTCATAGTCATAACTTAGGTTGTTCACAGTGAGAATGGGCTTGGGTACCCACTTATATATTTCTCTTCACGTTTTTATAATAAAATATAATTATATTTTATAAACTTCCGATGAATCAAATAATTACAATTAATCCGTCAGAAATTCAAGCCAATTAAACTGATCAATAAAAATAACGGTTATAAAACGGAAACGATTAAAAACAAAAACAACAATAACTATAACAGTTAGTAAAATAATTATAGTTACAATAGTAGTTGTTGAGCGGCATTTTAGCGCTGTCCGTGGTATGCGCGTAGGCACAAATGCGTGTTCATTGACACACACAAAGAAACAGTAGCGATCGGACGAGTGATATATGGCATACTAGTTGTTACTTACGACGTGGTTTATGTTTAATTTAGTATAGAATTACCTACGAGGTAAGTACTAAAGAAGACAAACACGACTGTCGGTAACATGCGTTAGAGTGTATGCACTCTAACTCATTTAGTTTAAACTATGCACTTACTGCAACGTCACAATTAAGTGCAAAATTAATTAAGCAATACCACGATATTATATAAAGGCATGTCAAACATATTAAAATTTTACACTTAAACGTGTCCTTGCAGTGAGCGCTTGGTCAGTTTCGTAGTCTGAACCATGCACATATTGCAATGACAAGTCTTAGTGCAAAATTAATTAAGTAGTACTACCACACTATATATGAAGGCATGTTCTAAATAATAAAATTTTGCACTTAAACGTGCCCTCTTAATGAGCGCTTGGTTAGTTTAAATAAGTTAGAAAGCATGGACTGCAACGCGTGTTTCTACGCAGTAGATTGTAATTCAATGATAAAATTTAAACCTTCTTGTAAACAAGGGCAGGAGGGATCAGATATTGATATATGGCTATCTTAGACGCAGCACAACAACTTATTAGAGATATAGAAGTCAGCACAAGTAGATATGACAATAGATATCTATAGGTAAATCAATAAGAACTGAGCTTGAACCAGGAAAGTTCTTTACAGTAGTGGGTGTATAAGCGGCTTATGCAAAGATCTAATGATACAGTAATTGAAATGTGATATAAACTGATGCAAGCGGCATACAGTTATTTTTATTAAAAGACATAGGTAGACCCCAAATAGTTTGGGATAGGGACAGAAGGATGATGGACATAGGTAGAGAGTTTAATTTTAATGTCCATCCCCGTCACAGAGTAGTTGATGTCAATTCTCATGTTACGAATGTCCCGATTTTAAGAAGAAAATACCGGCTAATTGAGCGCTTTGCCAATACTTTCCTCGTTGGCTTACCACGGACGTTTGGTTACGCGATGTTTAGTAGAATGAATGAAATAGTTTTAATTTGGCGGCGCTGTATAGCAAAAATGTAGGATAATGTAATCGACTGATGTGCATGGTTTCGGCTCGATATCCAGGTTGAGCAACGTGTTATTCTGTTAAGATTTTAGCAGCAGCATGGAGTCTTAAAATTTATCCGGTTGACAGCAGTAGTAGTGAAACCTTACTTATTTTTTACGTGGCGAAATGCTTTGACGCATACCTCTCCGGGGCTACGGAGAGGTTATGTCTGTCTGTATACCGACTAAACCTACCACGGTGTTCCTGGGCATAACCAAAGTCGGCGAGGCCGCGCGAATCACTTTCGCATGCAATCGCGACCCCGCCGTGTGAAACGGCGCCCTGAACGGGAGGCCCGTTACCGTACACGAAACTATCTCTCACTACTAATTGTTTTATAACTTCAGCGGAGCACCTAGATATAAAGATATGCACCTGCGTCCGCTGGCCACGTGCCGGCTAATTACAGTTACCATTTACTGCATGCCTTGCATCTATGTCAAAGCATTTTCCGATAAATATTGATACAATTCTTTATACATACATCTTTGCATTAATTTACGATAATGAATTTGACTGCACAGATCGCGTAGTGGCTTAAGCTTCGCCAAAGCAGTGACGAGCCGAGTATGTAAGAGTCGTCCTCTTAAAGACGCCGAGTGTTGTGGGTACGAATCGTACATAATGATTTGTGTGATCCATAAATGGTTTTCCCAAGACTGGGTGTTCTTTGTGTCCGTTGTTTGAATGTTTGTATAGTAACCCGCGACACAAAAATTAACCAAACGGCGGTAAGATTTATTAAAAAAAAACGTCCTTATAGTGCATTGAGCGGCATAAGGTTGTTTATATGGTTAGGTAAATTTTGCGTTGGTATCAGTGGAAAAGCGCAGTGTAGAACGCCCGAACACTGTGTAATGGACAGATAATCTAATAATCTATACTAATATTATAAAGCTGAAGAGTTTATTTGTTTGTTTGGTTGAACGCGCTAATCTCAGAAAATACTGGTCCGAATTGAAAAATTCTTTTAGCGTCGGATAGCTCATTTATCGAGGAAGGCTAGGCTATATAATATCACGCTACGACCCACAGGGGCGGCGCAGTAATCATAAACGCGGGTAAAACCACGGTCACATCTAGTGTGGTATAAAATCGAACGCAATAGAACTGACTTATGAGCTAGCTTATGTTTTGCGGTAGACGATTTGAATGTTCATGTATAAGTCTAAGGGACAGTGGATAAGGTTAAATAGTACTAAAGTGTAATAGAAACTAGTAGATGTATTTAAGTGTAGTAACATCGCAAGCCAGTTTGGTATACTGAGAAAGTGGTGCACTTATACTTATAATGGCTGTTGTACACGACACGAGTAACACGCTTGAGTGGAGGCATTTGCGCGGGTTGTATGCGTAGTGTAAATAAACCGTTCGAGCCATCCGAAAGCCGGTGCTAGTGACTTGCGTATGTAGTTTGCACAGCTACTTGCGTAGTGTGAAAACTCCATAAAGCCTGGAGTAGAAATAAGTATTCTACTTCAAATTTCTTTTAGTTACGCTATATTATAACCGCGTCACTGGCGTAACGGTAGTGATCACGACTGTCGTGCTGGCATTATCGTTTCGATTCCCGCGTCGGACAAAGTATTATTGGATGTTTCCGTTCCGATAGACTGATAAATCGTCACTGCTACGAGCGTTGTAGATTCGGTCTTTCCACGGGACGAAAATATGCGTAACCTACAAATATTTTTCTTAGTGTATGACGTTTGAATCTTTGTTAAAGTTATTTGACAATTGAAAAATCGGCCCTTAAATAAATGAAACAGAATAACTAACTTTAAATCCAAATAGCGTCATTTATAACGTCATTCAATTTTGTAGTTAAATCTACGCCAGCATTTTGATTTAAAAGTCTTCTTTAAATTTTGTATCGCGGCGGCTTTTACAAACATTTAAACAACTGACACAAATAATACCTAGAAGTCGCAACATTTTAAAAATATTGTTGTATACTTATTTCTACATATTTAACATATATACATACGTTTTAAACAGATAGAACAGTTGCAGAATATATTAAAGAAAACACAGAGCACAAAAGTCATTTCTTTTTGTATTCCTCTAAGTTGGCAAACAAGCATACGGCCCACCTGATGGCAAGTGGTCACCGTTGCCTATGGACGCCTGCGACACCAGAGGCATCACTTGCGCGTTGCCAACCCTTTAGGAAAGGAAGAAGAGAAAAAGGAATTGGGAAGTAGAAGGAGTGGGAAGGGGAAAGATGGGTAATTGGGCCTCCGGCACTCTGACTTATCGAACGAAACACAACAGTAGGAATACTGCTATTTCACGACGATATTCTTTGAGAGGGTGGTAGTCCTATCCCGGTCGAGCTGGCCCGTTCATGCTGAAATCAGCAAGGCTCTACTACTCTAAAATTCATGTCATATCTTTTTTAAACTTCAGATAAGTTGCGTCGGCGTCACGAACATGCCACAATTCGTTCAAGAACATTACTGGAGTCAAAGACAAACTAAGTTTGCAAACTCGAATAAACTATTTCATCGAGTTGAAGTTCCAGAATTGTATGGTAAGTGCATGTAGGATGTGTTTGGAACATGCCAGTTATATACTTCCCGACTACATCTTACGGAGATATACGAACTTAGATAATTTCTGGTTAAAGACTTTATTTTCTCATTAAGAAATCTACGATAAAATTCATTTAAATGAAAACACTTTTACACTTATATATACAAGTAATTATAGACAATCAGACATCGAATTCTATCTCAGTAATAGAACAATATAGAAATTATTTATTTCTTTCTTGAAATGAATCATTTACATAAATGAAAGCAACAACCATAATTTACAACTAAACTAAGGGCTTGTTCCACCACCTCCAAATAGCATTTATCTATATCTCTCTTCTTTAACCGGCAAGACGGCATGCAATTTATCTTTCGGATAACTTTTACTTGTTACTTGTGGGACTGGCCATAATATTACCAACATAACTATTTATAAATAAAACAAAATGAAAAGGAACAAAATATAGGACGGCAAAATGTTGTTAAAAAAGACTTGATTTATTTATTTTCCCTATTGACTTATTTATGCCGCCATCTTGTTAGCAAACTGAGCGTTAATAATATGTGTGAATATAATATTTTAGTAAATTATACATTACATTTTTCGTGACAATTACAATCAATGTCTAACTTTACTACGTACGAGATCCTCGTTTTTATTTTTATTTACTAAAATTAGATACGTTTATATGATGCTGTCGTATCGTGTAGTTTGCTATTCGGCCAAACGCAATGGTGTGTATGTGCAAACCACAGAAAAGAGAAATAGTCTGGCCGATACAACAGACAACATTTTCTAATTTGAGAGGTGCGCTCTGTGAATGCCTACGCCTATGATTTACATAATTATAAACCCTGACACTATTTTTACAGGTACTACCTATTGCAATTTTGAGATTATATTTCAAAAATACGTAAGTTGAAATTAAATTTATAAATTATATTACCTATAATAATGTTTAAAATTATAAAATTAACTAAACTACACACTTTTAATTGCAAACATTAGGTATGCAAGACAGAAGCTCTAATAGATTGGTTTATTGTATTTACTAATATATGAAATTATGAATAGCAGACATTTTGCAAAAAGACTTTACTATTTATTTCAAGTATTCATAACTTAAATCAAGAATCAATTACGATGAATCTCAAAGAATTACGACCAATTTTGAAAGACGATTTCAATCTTTGTTATTATAATTGCTCTATATTATATCTATAACGTTGCGGGAAACCCGGGGATCTTGCCGCACTATGATACAATTATAAGATACTGATATCGAATACCGAGTAATATCAAAATTAATTTAAGCCATTCAGGTTACACCGTACTGGCTTTCTTGGATATTACCGTCTATACGTATTGTCTTCACGATTGAGGTATTAAAATATTGGTATTAGGTAGGTATTTAATGCAGCATATCTGCTTTATAGAATGGTTTAAGATATGGTATGAGAGGAGTATTGTATTTCAGTGGACAGCAAACATTTAATAGCAGCATGCGTTCCCACTCTTATAATTTGTTTTCTGATACGGTATCACTATATACGCCAACCAAAAAGCGTGCATTCGATTTTGAAGTATAGGCAAACAATAATTACGTTTACGTGTGAACAATCACATATGTTTGCGTACGTCACTGGATAATGTATAATTAGTTCAGCGTTAAGAATGTGAATCGCGGGTAGTAAGTCTTTTAAAACGTGTGAATACCATGATCTACATATATTGTAGAAAGATGGTACTGAGACACAAGCAACGACCGGCACAAATACTGCATTCCACAAAAGAATATATGCAAAGCGTGCCTAAAATGTCCTTAGAATTATTTGCGGCGTTACGCATTTTAAAATAGTCTTACTTGTAGAAGGCTCACTCTATTTCAGGTAACCGGCGTTAAAGTAGCACTGTTGCATTTCGCATGGTCCGAGTTGGTCAGAGTTGCGTATGCCCATATAACTGCCACTTGCCAAAAGGACCGTACCTTTGTTTGCTAACTTTCATATTTAATACCTAAAGGTTTACTTGACAAAATGTGGGTGTTGAACTCCTACCTTTTCTGATATAGGCATTACGCCTAATAGTTTATTTTGTGTCAAAACATAACATAAATTGAAACAAATATTATGAAAGTACCTACATTTTAACCATATACCTCTTAAATAAACATATTATGTATTCATAATATTGTCTTATGTTTACGCGAATGTTATACATTGAAATTAAACTTAAATACAAATAGTTTTAATTAGAAATAATATATAGCTTAAATAGTAGTAAAATTCAATAATGGTAGTGTTAGAATTTTCAAAATTATGTAATAACAGTGTTTAAAGTAAAATAAACAACGCGATAAAATCCGTATAAAGTGTTTAATTTCAATATATTATGTATTCTATATAAATCTCTTGGTAGTTTTCTGGTATTACATACACACGGACAAACAAACTTACCCATAATAGTAACAGATAGAACTGCGATAGTGTCATGACGTTTGTACCATTGTGGCGGTCACGCTTGCCCGATCTCACAGATAAAACATGTTTTCGCAATGATTTTTTACGTTGTACTGTATTGTTTTGTTTGTAACACACGATTTTATGTCATGATATGTATGAAGTAGATATCTTTATAAAAGCGATGTTAAGGCTTCCTTGCAGCTTATTCAAAGCGGTATTGAGTCTAGAATCCCGGGGAGATGGGCGTCGTTAGCATTGGTTTGCAACCTGTCTAGGAGAAGGAAAACTCCGAAGTCAAACCAATTTTTAGGGAGCAGACCCGAGAATAAAACCCGATCCAAAGTGTTAACCGATTCGTGCTGATGGATTCGTGGCGAGAGGGAAAAACTGGTCGTAAACGGAGGGTACCTGTGTTAGTGGTAACAGGACACAGGATGGATCCACCTTACCTCCGTAAAGGCTTTGCGGAGGTGGACAGTATTTTCCCTAACAATCGTGGGAACGCATATGGGCTTTGGTTTTATTAATAATCCGCATGGCGGCGACGCGGTCTGTCACCCGTCACATCTCGTTTCTCGCGAGGGTGAAAAGTGGCCTACGGAAAGCCGTCTTGCTACATTGACTGTTGGAGGAGGGATGGATGGAATATTGAATGAAGTATGTCAGATAATGAATGAGATAAATATTGATGTTCTGTGCGTGAATGAGAGGAAAAGGAAAGGCTGTAACACCACTAGGCATGGATCCTACACGCTAGGCTTGCCTAGCAATGCTAGAGCCTGTCAGGGAGTTGGTGTTATTCTGTTTGCTAGAATGAATGAGTGTGTAAAAGAATTTGAATATGTGAATGCTAGGTTACTATGGATGAGAATGAAAGTAGGGATTACTCGGGTGTTCATGCTAGGGGTCTTTGCACCCGTAAACATAGCAACGGGTATGGCTCAGAGTGCACGGAAGAAAGAGAAGATTTTTGGGAGTGTTTAAGAGATGTCTTGAGGAAATGCAAGGAACACGATGGGGTGATAATGTTAGGGGCTTTTGATGGTTGGGTTGAAAAGCGTGAAGAATACGAAAGGGTTTAGGCAAGTATGGGGACGAAAGCGTGAATGAGAATGGAAAAAGGTTGCTTAAACTATGTTTGGAGTGGAATCTTTGTGTGACAACACTATTTTTGTGTGACAAACACTATTTTTGCCCACAAAAGAATCCACCAGTATACAAGAGAAACAAAGAATGTAAGAAGTAGTATGATTGACTTTGTTGTAGTGGATGAAAGATTGAGAAAGAATGTCCTAGACACTCGGGTATATAGAGGTATCGGTGTCCATGTCGACCATTTCTTGGTTATGAGCCGGATACGTGGCATCTTTAAAGGATGGCGACACCGTATACCTACCCGAACAAGTGCCCAAGAACGAATAAAAGTAGAAAATTTGCAAGATGAAGTACTGAAAGACGAGTATAAAAGTCAATTGAGGAAAAGATTTGAAAGATTTTGTGACATTGATGATATAGAAGAATTATGATAGTCGTTTAAGCATGAAGTGGTTGTTGTATCGTCAGAAGTATGCGGTGTGAGCAAGAAGAGGAAAATGATTAAATTCAAGAATTTGTGGTAGGATAAAGATGAGCAAGGGTTAGTACGTAAGAAGAAGCAGGCATGGTTGGACTGGCTATCTGTCAGAGCCAATGAAAGAATGCAAGAAGCAACGAATAAGGATGTAAATGAAGCTAGGAATAAGTTTATAAGAATGAATAAGGTAGTGAAACATGTAATTAAAAGGGAAAAAGAGGAATTGAAAGAAGATTATCTGAAGATTTCCGGACCAACGCAAAGTTTTTCTGGAAATCCATTCGCTCAGTTCGAGGTAAAACCGTAACCACAGAGCTGAAATAAATCAGAGGTAAGAATGGAAGATTACTGAATGAAGAAAAGAGCGTACTGAAGCGATGGAAAGAATATTTTAAAAATTTATTTTAAAGAGAGAAATGGCATGGCCAACATTTCGAAATGAATGTTAATGATAGTAATGATGAAGGCTCTATTAGTATGGATGAAATAATGAAAGCATTGAAAAGCATGAAATCAGGCAAGGCTGGTGGGTATGATAGGATTACAGTTGAAATGCTGATAGCTGGACAGGGTTTCATAGTAACTCAGTTGTGCCGCCTTTTTAATTTGTGCTGGAATACCGGCCGTGTACCAAGTGTTGGTGGAAGGCCGTCAAAGTACCTTTATATAAGGTAAAAGGCTCACAGCAAGATTACAAAAGCTATAGACGCATTAGCTTGCTCAGCGTCGTCGGTAAATTGTATGCGAAAGTGTTAATTGAATGGATTGTGAAAGTAACCGACGAGAAAATATGGGATGCACAAACGGGATTTCGAAAGGATATGGGATGTAGAACAAGTGGAGCAAGTGAAAGAGTTTGTATATGTGGGAACTTTGTTTACAAGGGATCGTAAACATGAAGGAGAAAGGAGAACGATTGCTGGCAATAAAGTGAATGGAGCTTTATGCGCTTTTATTAATTGTCGAAATGTATCCGAAAAGGCACGTTTGGACAGCCAAACGTATACATAAGTGTGGGCAGTAATAGTTCTCTATGAACAGTCATAGACTATTAGTGCTCACACTTATGTATGGGAGTGAAAGTTGGATATGGCAAAAGAAGCATGATTCTGAAAGATAGAATAAGGAATAGTATGATTAGAGAGAGATGCGGCATGTAAGTGGATGTAGTGACAAGAATAAAAAAGGTAAGGTATTAAGCTGGTTTGGGCATGTAAAAAGAATGGACGAAAAAATACTGACTAAGAAAGTTTATAAGGCTAGTGTGAATGGAATAGTCGCAAGAACTTAAAAACTTAGGCAAACGTTTATCGATCAGGTCGGAGGCGTTCTGGACCAGGTTAAAAGCACCTTAAACCGACGAGCGTGTATGAGGAATGTGATGAAAGTGAATGAAGTCAGAGAAAAGAGAAGTGTGTTAGGATCGTAGCAAATGGAAATCCGTAGTCTCTGCCCCCCCCTCTGGGAAACAGGCGTGAATCTACCTATGTAGTAAGTCTAAAGTACTCTAAACAGTACAGAAACATGTTCCTTCAGTGCCTTCTAAATGTACATTATTTTTAGGTTTACAGCGTACATTTTTTATATGCATATTATATAATTGCATCATTACGTGTGACTTCATACTTATTGAAATATGGGTGTTATACACAAGTGCATACGGCCTGAAATGTATGGTGGATGTAAGTCTAGTCTGTTACTCCCATTTCCTGTAAAATATCTCGTGTTACTATGAGTCATTAATTAGTATAGAATGTAATATGTTCGCCTCATCAAGGCATGAGAAAGCACCACAATTAAGGAAGTAACCAAATAAATATAAATGGTGCTCCTAAATGGAGTCTGCTTTATCTGGGTAACTTATGCCAATAAAGCTTAATAATACTAGATTATTTGTAAGCAGTTTGGATACACTTCAAAAGAAATACACATTATAACAAATATAAGAAAATATTATCAGAGGCATTAAAAATTTCATTAAAGTTTCTAAGTTACACTTTGGAGTAAGGTGCGAATGCTCTGTACTTTTGTTGCGTTGACCTTTTATTAGGTATAGGCAAAGCCCTAAAAGCGTAGGTACTCATATATTTTAGACACATCCTATATATAGACGTTGGTTATTCAGTGTCTGTTTGAAGCCATATTAATTGTGGCAATTGGTTGTGCCTTTAATTCTAGTCTGTCCTTGGTACTTCGCAAAGCATGAGAACTAGGAACGAGGTCATAATCCTTGCCGCCGCGAGAACAAAGCGATAAGCGATTTTATTTAGTGTGGTGTTTTAATAGCAAATTGATGTGACCTCGCCTTCATACAGCTTATGTTTGAACAGCAATTTGAAGAATTGCATCACTTGTTTGATATATTGAGACAGTAATAAATATTATACGGTGGGCGCAGTAGTTTTAGTGTCAGACTGTTTGCTGAGCGGCAAGTAAAATGACTTAAATGGTTATTGCGAATACTGATTTTAGTCTTAATTGTTTTAACATTTTAACACAGTTTAGTTTTGAACACAGGCACTATTCATAGTGTAGAAAGCTTTAGTTAAAAAAAAAATACTGTCTATACCTAAAGCGATATTGGCGCAATGGATAAGATATCATATTTGTGAGTGAGTTGATCACCCTCTTTCCCCCTTCCCGCTGCTTCTCCTTCCCACTTTATTTTCCTTTCCTAAAGAGTCGGCAACGCGCAAGTGATAGTTCTGGTGTTACAGGTGTCCACAAGCTACGGTAACGAACCAACATTTAAAACCATTTATCACCTACAGTTCTAGTTGCTTATATTCAAAATTTGCTGACAAAGAAACTCAGTAGCACTTTATCTGACCTACTTGGGTAGTAGAACTTTACTGTTGGTAGATACACTGTTGGTAGATACACTGTTGGTAGATACACTGGTGGTAGATACACTGTTGGTAGATACACTGTTGGTAAATACACTGTTGATATACTGTTTGATACTTACGCCGCCGCTGGAAGTTCTAACTACAACAAACACTTTCTACCTCGAAAAGTCATTAATACTTGTACTAATGCTTATTATTAAGTGTTCGTAAACCAACATAGAAAAAATATTCATGTTGTAGCTTATACTGCATTGTTTTATAACTTAGACCGGTGTCAAGTTCCAAATTATTTGCAACATACACACCAGCGTAAACTGAACTAAGCTGCAAGTAAAATTCTTAACAAACAGAGTTCTTACTATTTTGATGAGGATATCTGCAGGAGTGATCAGCGTATGAAACATGCTTTATTTTCATTAATGAGTCACGAGATGAGACACTAATTAATACTGTAAAATTGCAAAAGCTCTGTTGTGCTTCCCGTTGACCTAGAATCTTGAATGCAGACATGGAGATAGGTATACGTAGTAGAACAAGAAAAATAAAATAATGAGAGTCCAACGGTACTAATAATATTTATACTCGTACTATGCGCTACTGTTCAAAATATTAAATTAATTCAACTTCGCCTATTATCGCGTGATATTAAAGTATAAGTATTCATATCGTTCATATCTAACCGAGTATATTGATGAATGATGAATTATAACAAAAAGAGTTGATCGTTGATCCAGCGGGGTAAATACTGTTGCCGGATGGGGCCTAGAGTATAAGTCAAATTGTTAAAAGAAACTTGTAGTCTTACACAGTGTTGTAGGGCTCTCTCATATTACGTGTACGGAATTGAAATATTGCTTGTACATGCGTGTAATAAACAACATATTATTTTACTTTTTCAAGTTTGGGACTAACTGACTTTATCTTACTACTACGGAATATAGACAATGCCTGTATCTCAGGAAACATAACAAATATTAAAATAACTAGCACACAACAATTGTGCACAAAACTATTTTATTTTAATAATTAAATTTGTGTTTTTGATGTTTCTGATTATTATTGAGTCGGTTTTTTATTGTTAGTTGTCTTGAAACTCGGTATTTTAGTTCGTAGTTATAAACGCTAAGCGTTTCTTATTTCGGATGTGTATAAGTAGGTATGACATATCGGAATTGTTATGTTTGGTATTGAAACGATTCGGAATTAAAATTCGGTATTTTGAAAATCGGGATCAAGACCATAAAAAATCAGTTTTTGAATGTATGTAGCGTAGTTAATCGCAAGTTTACACGTGCACGTAACATAAATATACATAAATGAAATGTTAGGCTATGTTATTCAATCTCGGCATAACGGCTGACTTGATTTAGCTAAAATTAGATTACTCGTGTAATTTTAGTGGTGGAAAATGCAGTTTCGAAGGCGTCGGCTGAAGGAATTGAATTACAAGCGTGCGAAGCCACAAGGGACTAGTTATTCATTGAACTTTATTTCACAGCCACTTCGATTCTAAGATGGATGATTTATCGAAGTATAGAATCTATATATACAGGCTGTTCGGTAATTAATGGATAACCTTGAAATGTCTTATAGTAGAACTGAAGGCCGTTTAGAAAAAATGAAGAAAAAAAATATTAATAAGTGCAAGCTATATTAGCATAGCATACTTTTGACTGTCTATCTATTAGCATAATTTGTGTTTAATAATAAAACAACAAAACACCGATGGATTTCATTCATTTACGGTCATACGGTAATTAAAAAAAAAACACATGTCGCAGGTAGTAGTTAGGATAGATTTCTTTTTGTATTTTTTTCTGAACTGCCATCAGTTCCACCATAAGACATTTCCAGGTTATCCATGAATTACCGGACACCCTGTATATGTATTATAGAAGTAAAATTTTATGAAGATATTGGGATGTATGGTGCGCAATCACGCGTAAAGCGTTGAACGTATTTGAATGCAATACTAGTAGAGAAGCGCGGCGCACTGTATTCCTTGCACCGTGAGCTGAAAGTATGTAAGCGATAGGAAGAGTAAATCTAATATAAAGGCATTTGACGCACATATAGGGAACGGATACGTAATAATAATATGTTTGTCATAAAATTGTTATTATTGCTTGCGTAAAACCCTACTCCCTTTAAGACTGCCTTGTGATTTTTTGCGACTGCTGTGAGTGAAATCTCGTATTCAGTTTCCGGATCTGGGAGTCTGCAACTGTGTCCGGCAAACGGGAATTGCCTCGTGTAGTTCCTCAAACTATAGTTGGCAAAACGTAGTTGTAATACAATTGTTATTATGTATGTTAAAATGCAAACTAAACTTGCATCACTCTTGGCCATCCATGAGAGTCCTATGACCATTCATAGTGTTTTGAAACTTGGAACGTCTTTTAGATCTGATTTTTCAATCGTCAGATGTTATGATCGTGCGTTCGAGTACAATATAACCAAATAAGGGGTGACCGCTGTATGAACACAATAGTTCGCGCGTGTTGCTTTTGTATTCATTCAGGTTATAATTTTATCGACAAATATAAGTTTTGTCTGAAACAATCAATAAGTAGTAAAGTAAGTTATTTTTGGTAGTCAGATTTACTTCTATGTATTTTAAATACATAAGGTGTTATGAATGTTCGATTATATACAATTAGGTACATAGCAACTAGGAGGAGTAGACAGAGGTACATATAATACATCAACATTTTAGCTTTCACGTAAAAAGCCGTAAATTTTTCACGTTGGAACATTCAAGAATCAAACTGGATTGTCCGGGACATTCGTAAACTTCTAATAAACTAGGAAATTTCAGATACTTAAGCACATTTTTTTAGATATAGGCCTAGGGAAACTGCTTTTATAAAACTCAAATGAAGCTGTGAAATAACGACTACTAACTGCTATCACACTTAATATTAACATTTAAATAAATTATTATATGCTGAGTTGTTATGTACTGCTAATTAAGCATAATAAAATGGAATTCATAAAATAATGTAATGTTAAATAAGAATAGCATATAGATAGACTTTATTCCTTATTGATTATGTTTTCTATAATAATGTATATTGAATAATTTATTAATACAAATCTGTAATGTCAAAACTAATTATTATTGTTAAAAGTTTTTGTTATATATTTGTACGCCGCAGAGGCTAAACATGACTGTCATTGACATTTCATTTAATAACTTGCATGCGATATGTATGTATACTCATGTTATAACAAATAAAATGATCGTTATCTTTATAACAACAAGTATACTATATTCTGGCGTTGGTTCCTCCACTAAGTTATAATTTAAAATTGCCAGGTTCTATCAAAGCATTCAAGTTTTATGAAAAGAACTCGGAAGAATGTTTTACTGTTTCACGAGGCAGTCGTTCCGTGAAGAAAATAATATAGCCCTTACTTATTAAATGAAATTTCAAATGCGTTCGGAAACAGTAAGAAAATCTTGTCAGAGCATGGAAACAACATTTTACAACAAGGTTTGCTGCCTTATGCATGCTAGTGAGAATAACGCCCCTGGCGGTTTTAAGAAGATTTAAAGTAGCTGATACTTTATAACCCCGTTTTAAGAAAAGAATTGTAATCTTATTTCATAAAACCAAACTTTAATATTTGCAAGCATCTGTCTAGATAAACGTTTTTAGACTTTTGCGATTTACACATTCTTAATATAGCGTCAGGAAATCAAAAGGTATTTATAACATTTTAATACTAAAGCGAGTAAGACCTATTATCTAGTATTATATGAAGTCATTCTGTGTATTTTTATGATCGTAGGTAACAAATGGTTGGACAAATTGCAAGGCAGTTTTTCTGTGATGTAGTTAGTATAGTATAGGTTTTGATCGATTCAACATGTTCTATACCATTAGTTTAACAGTTAGCGTAGTCTAATAATACGTTAACAGCACGGAGTGTCCAGTGATCACGCCGCCATTTCCACCACGCTGAGTATAGTAAATTAGATACACATAGTTGTTCTAAGCCTTGGTTGTCTTTGTTTCCTTGTTTCAATGTGTGTAAAGGTTCACAAGGTAATCCTTGTGAACCTTTACAAACATGCTCCCTAGAGCGAGAGTACTATGTACTATAAGTTATTTAAAGCTACAAAAAAAAGATTATTGAAATAATTTCGATGACAATAACAAAGTACGTTTACCAGGTCACGTCAACATTTTGCAGTCAAATCATTATTTTGCCTCCGCCACCGAGCAAACTATCCATTATAATGATATTTAACATTTATCTGTATAACAGCTCGGTACAAATTTCTTACTAATATATTCAACCTTGATAATTATCCCACGGTTAGTTACAAAGCACTGAATAGACATTCTGTTTTGACGGTAGAACTAAAAATTGAAGGACGTGTTATTCTTTGTAGAGATGTTATTTAGTACGCACCAAATTGTTTGTTCCATGTTATTACGTGGTCCCTTCACCTTGCAAATACTTTTTTATACGGCTGTTTAACTGATCGTAGATCACCGGAGTAAGCGAGTGATTGTGCAATGCAATGTTTCGGTTTCGATGCCCAGGTTAAGCAATGTGCTGAACGAGTATGAGAACTGCTATTAGCAACACGTATTGTTTATTACGTGAAATTTTGAGTGGTAGAACTTGCCGTTGTTAATTATACGGTGATGGTATGAATGAGGTGCCACGCTTGTGGTAGTGTACGTGTTGCCGCTTATCGTTCAGTACCTCAGTAAGAGTGCCAGAGACTCACATATCTGCCTTAGCCAATATTTTGTTACCATTATATAATAAAATATTACCTTATATTTTACATAGGATCAGCAATTTTTTAACTTAAGGCTTGCTATTTTGCTATTTTCTCCGCTCGCCTTGTCCAGCGGAGAACATTGCGTAAATGGTTGCCCTCCAAGTTAATAAAGCGTCTGCAAATCGTGAAAGGCGTGGCGATCAGAACATATATCTCTGCCTACACCATGCTGTATATACACGCTAACAAGTTGAGTAATCTTTAAAGTAGTTGCACCAAGTGTTGCTGGGTCGATCTCCGCGTCGAAGAAACAATAATTATGTGACCATAATTGCAGTTGAGTTAATGTTTGTGAAGCTATTTGTACTACAGGGATTTATATAATGGGTAATTAGTTAAAAAAACTAACGTTTTGACGATGGAATAGATAGTATTATATATATTTGTATATAAAAATAGGTACCTATATGTACTGTATGTAAGAGTTGTAATGCATATCCAATGGTTATCAAGTACTGTGTAGTATACTTATTACTTAGGTATCCTCAGACGACTAATTAATTTGTTCTTTGTATCTAGTAAAAATAATTCACCAGTAATTTATATTCGTGGCTAATTAACGGGTAACATAGTTTGCGGAACAAACTACAAACACACAGTACTTGTAATAGTTATTATGAAAGCTAACGCATATAATTATATGTAGAATTAAAAAACTAATAATAACTAAATAACAAAGACACACTTTTGTCCAGTGTGGATTTGATCCCACCACACTTGTCGTAGATGTGAGGCGACCGGACCACATCAATCACTAAGGCTATTTGTACATGTAAATATAAATTAACTCGAACACTTATTAATTTGAATTGAAAAGACAAATTGTTCTTAATGTGATATTCTGCTTCTGTCAAAGTATTGGCCTATTTCGGGTAGGTCTACGTGTGCTAAGCTTATGGAGAGTCTTACAATGAACAGACTATTCAGGCTTCTTAAGACATTAGGCAATAGGCGATAAATAAAATTTTCTTTTCCTACAGCGCTGGCTCCACAGCTTGTCATACAAACAAGAACTCACGTAAAATTGTACGTACAGGTCTTTGTCGCCCACAGAATACCATCATTAATATCTTTACATAACAATTATTTTCAAGTTCAAGTTGAAGCATGACTTACTGCCAGACAATATTATACTCTATAACAACAGCATTAAAGGCGATGTACCTGAAACAGAAAATGAGGAATTTAGTGTTGGCGTATGATGCGCTGCGTTCAATTAATCTTAGATTCTTTTGGAAGAAATATGGGTATGTTTTGTTTTGTCTTGTTAGATGTGGACTGCTTGCAATTTTGTTCTTAGTATTTGTTTAGTGCGTGTTAATAGGTATGTGAATAAAACTTCTTAGATATTTCTGTCATAAAATTCTCAATTACAGTTCGATAAAGTAAGGATCTTTAATTTTTCTCCGTGCCTCTGCAAGCATATCAACCTGCTGTTTTGTCCTGACTGACTTGATCAGCTCCAGTCATTTCAGATTACCATTCCATCGAACTTTGAGAGTGCGATAACAAAAAGTGCAGTTGTGTCTAAAATATATTTCGCAGATGGTTAGTCTCCGATTCAAATTGTTCACTGTGCCCAAGGTTTGGTCAGGTGGAAATTATTATTATTACAAGCATAGATACTGTGTATTGTATTATAAACATACGTAGTAGGTACTTCAATATACACGCTAGTACTTCAAGTCCCAAAGTGGACATCAGGACAGAACCACCACAACAATAAGCGGCCACGAAGTACATCCTGATATTAAACCACACATATTTATATGAGAATGACACGCATGAAGATCTCCTTGATACTTAGCAACTGTGGAGTACATAATATAATTATATTTTAAATATCTCATCACTGCAACAAGGCAATCGTATCGATATTCACCTATATAGGTATTAATAATCTATTTTAGATTACTATTAAGTAAGAAAATAATTCACTGACTTTCGTTTTAAAAGGCACAACAATAATGATTCTAACCCAGTTAATAGCTAACTCATACTAGTAATTTACCAACATGAGTCAATATACATGATTATACATCTAACAATCGATATTATCTAAATATCATCATACGAACAGTATAAAGCTGAAGAAAGAGTATATTATATATTGTGTGTAGAAATTACCAAACCGGCTTGATTTTGCTAGCGTTAGGCAATTGGCGTATCGATTAAGGTTTTAATATCACACTCTAGTCATAACGATACGGACAAAATTAAAAGCATAAAATTATTCAAAGAATAAAAATTATTTTTATCATGAAAGGCGGGCAGAGCTTCATCATACTATATCCTAGATAGATTAAGTATGAATACATAAATATAAAAAACTAGTCTAGTCAAACAAGTTTGCCATATAATAGAATTTTCTCTTTTAAACTGGATACCTATACTAGAATAAAATATTACCAATATATTTTAAAATTCATTCTATTATTATTATTTACGAACATGACACAGACTTACGCATTTATATGTCTAGGCGTAAGCGGTACATTTCGCCAGCTCTGTTTATAGGTAGGTGTTTACTGTCCACTTGTTCAGACACTGCGCTGCTACTGTAACTTCCCTAGAGTAATACCCAATAAAATGTTGAACGAATCGAGCATCGAATATGGAATTACGAACAAACTCAAACTTACACTACGAGACAAACGAGAGATTTAAATGATATAATTAACTACTCTTCGCGCACGGCTCCGCCGCCGTGATACCTAAATTAATAAAAAGTAGCCCATGTCCTTTCCTAGGTTTTAAACTATCTCTATATAAAATTTCATCTAAATCGGTTTAGTGGTTTAGCCGTAAATAGGCAACAAACAGATAAGAGTAACTTTCGAATTTATAATATTATAAGTAAGGATTATATAAGCGCTTTTGGGTTAGACTAAATATAAGTAAATCTACTATTATTAATTATATGTAAAATCGTTCTTGAAAGCATTTCAGTAATAAAATCAATATCGCCATAATAAATTGCCACTTTTGTCATACCCAAGATCGATATCTTGACATAGATTTGAGTACTAATCTCAATGTCACTACTACTTTCTATTAGCAAGTATTAGAAAAAGCCGCTTATTATTTTAGAACTGTCAAGAGACAAATTACCAAGTAGACTGATTACTCGCTGAACCATAGAAATGCGCTGAACATACCGTTTCGTCTGTAGTTTTATCTACAAGTTATATTATTAAATAAAGTTTTTATACAGTTAACTTTTATTAAGCACTCACTTATAAAGGCATAAAACGTTCAGCAAAAGACAATTTTTTTATAGATCTTAAATGTAGGCTGTGTCGACTGTCCGTGGGATTTGGCTGGACTTTTTGTTTTTGTTCGTTCTGTGAGTTGTTGCATAGGATGCCATATGTCCGATAACCCCGGATTCACCGGTCCGTCACTGATCGTCGTATATGGAACGCCTTAGAAATGTCTTTGAATGCGGCAGCTAGTTATTTGTGTAATTATGAATAGTCATAACTAAACGGCGGTTTTAGTTTATTTGGCTGACGGTTTTATGTTCTCTGCTAAGATCTGTAAACAGTTGTTTTGGTGTATACCAAATGGTTACATCTAAATGCAGATCGCTGTCAAAATTGCTTAGTCAGAGCGATCTTTCTTAATGTCTGAGATAAGAACTACGGGCGCTACAAAAGAAATAAACTTGACGGATGAGAACATAATGGTGGCTCTTTTATTGTGCTCTGGGCAATAATTTATTTTTGTATTACCATAACCTTTACTTAATAGATATTTATAAGAAAGGAATAATTACATACTTATCCAGAAAGCACAAAATATCGTGCCTTACTCCAACGTAATTTGAACAAGTCGCACGTTGATCGTGACAGTCCGCTATTACGGTGCGCCGGCGCCGCATCTTTTGCAATAAGATGGCGCAAGCGCACTGGACTTTATAAAATTAATCACAAGTTTTTGTCGCTTTTTTTTGGCCAGTGAAATCCAAATGTTAAGGTTGTCGATATAACTAGTTTAGATTTATTAATACTTTATTGTTTTTATTCGCGGATAATAGGAGATTTTAATTTTATCGAATGAGGAATAAACAAGTTTTAAATACATTGTAAAGTTATATGTGCAGGCAAACAACTCTTTATCGATCTTTAATCAAATGATACTTGGACGCGACACAAGTGCGAAAGCTATTAACATTGGGGTGCCCCATGTCCTAAGACAGTAATGCCTTCTCATAGCAGTAACAAAACACAAGTCTGCTGTCACCTTCTGAAGAGCGGCGGTACTCGTGTTGCTCTTTTTATTTCCTCCATCGATGTACGGACATAGATTTCAGACGCAAATAATTCTATCCTTATGCCTCGATATGGTTAAAAGCTCACAGGTTAAATGAAATACTAGGTTCTTTTACGGATTTTGCTGTCCGCTTAAATTAGCACAAAGCTTTTCGATTCACTTTATATCACAGATTGTAATCTTGATTCTATTCTTATCTTATTAAGGAATCTTTTATTTTCAGGTAGTGAAAATAGTAATACACACACATAGAAGTTTTGTCAACAAATCGATTCATTTGAACACCGACACATCATGTAGAAAAAAGAAACATAACAGCAAGAAGCGTTCTCCTTACCCACTTTGAGTCAAATTTATAGATAAAAATCGCCTCAACATTTAAAAAACATATAAAACGATGCTAATTCGCTTCGGGGACGATAGTTGGAATAGCGGTTCATTGATACTTACACCTGCGAGAAAAAATGTTAGAAAACTACCTTAACTGTGACCGCCATGAACAAATCGAGGTCACTGTGTAACTGATCTCGTAAAACTATTATGATTTTGGTGTATATAGATTTGATGGACTCGGACGACTCGCTTTTAACCAATTGACGGATATTTTCACGTGGAAATAAAATATTTTATTTAAACAATTGTATTAAAACTGGTTGTGTGTGAATTTGCGTATTGAAAACTGCGAAGTGGCAACAAATTAAATTATACCTTTGTTACTGTGTGTTGTTTTATATCGAGTTAAGTATGACACATTAAACTAGTTTAAATATTTGAATAGATATAACCGTCAAATTGAAGACCTCTTTCTTCATCTTTCGTTATTCTTAGATATAAAAATGGGTTATTTTGCTTGAAACTAAACGACGGCGACGTTTCGTATATATTTTAGCACTCGTCGGCAACTACAACTACATATACAGCACTGATTAAAGAGAATTTAGAAGTACAAAATAAATGAAAGCGAAATTCGTATTAGCAAACCTTTATCTGTTCTAAATCTAAGGTTGTTGCCCCTCATTAGTATCATACTGGTGAAAATTAATGATTTGGTTGATAACATTGTATTATTCTATGTATATCTAAATATAACAGGCGTATAAAACCTTTACTAAATATACTTCAATTAAACTCAGCTTTCTAAACATATATTATAATAACGTTTCAAATAGTAACTGCCCAAAATATTTCAAAACAGAATTAACTGTTGAATCGTGCTAAGAAATCATTTCACAACTGGGTGAGAGGTTTGGTATATAACGATTTGTTTAAATGGACCTTTTGAACAATGGACCTCTACCGACTTACGTGGTATGGACCATAGCAGACCTTGGGCTTTGTTTAAAGTTCACTCAATATTTAGTTCTGTTATTTTCGGCTCGAGCAGTGAATACAACCTGTAGTGGTCCAGAAATTTCTGTGCGTAGAATATTGTGTGCAGAATAATGGATAGTGATTCGGCTAAAATAAATGATAGCAAGAAAAAAATTAGTACAAAACATTGTCCTTTAATAGTTGACATTATATTTGTGGGTTTATAATATCAGCCCGAGCCTCTCTTCAATGTGAGAAGGGTTACGCCACGTCCATCCTAATGGTGCCGTACAGGTTGGCAGACTTCACATGTCTTTGAGAACATAATGGAGAACTCTCAAATTTGCAGATTTCCTCACGATGTTTACCTTCACCGTTAAAACGAGCGGTAAGTAACCAATTCAAAAAGTCAGAGGTCGGCGCTACGCGATCAACTCGAGACCTCTGCGTCGTAGTCCAACGGTCTCCTACCAGGCTATCGCTGCTATCTGTATTGAATTTGTGAATTTTAATACAAATTTGTTGAAAATTGAGTAAACAGATTTTGATCAGGGACGTTGACATTATGCATTTTATGCATAGAGCATGAATGTTCCGCGCGGCGCATCTCTACGTGCCGGTTGAAGGCGACGGTGATTTAGTTCCGTGCTCTGTAATTTTATGCATCAGAAAGCGCATTGATTGATTCCAATTTTCTCGTAATAAAATGTTTTCTCTGCCTCTGGAAATTTGAGTAATGTCAGTGTGCCTGCATTCAAAACCTTAGTTACAGTTAACGGGCATTATTTATTCACTATAGTGAACCTAAAAATAACCTTGTTGCTAATTTTATTATAGACATTTTGTAGATCGTAGACACCGCATACATTTTAGATAACGACAAAGGAACCATGATGTACTAGGACAACATTAGATATTTTTTACTCGACATAATTAACGGTTTCACGAACTTAGTATATCAAATATATTTATGCAGTGACAGTCTGTACAATGAAGTTCAAAATTATGATAATATCAGCTTTATTTATAATCTGGATAGATTTACATACAATTAGGGATGTACACCTAAGAAGTAAACAGAAATGTAGATGTACATTCAGAAGATTTTTATTTAAGTAACACGTAATAGGGGCAAACATATTGCCGGGAGCGAGGACATTGTGACGAATTCGCCGAGATGCAGGTTTCCACACTAAGTTTCGCTCGCCGTTAAAGCGTTTATAATTTAACTGTTTAATAGGCGCATAACTTCGAGAAGTCAAAGGTGAATAGTGTGGGATCGAACTCAAGATCTAATTACCATAAGACTGGTAAGTGCAACAGTATCTCCACTACACTATATTTATATAGAAAATATTAAAATAAGCTTAATATAAATTCTTAAGTGTTTCTTTGTAGACTGTCACTTTAAAGGACGTAGGCGTATTTGGCATCGGTGGCAATTATTTGATAGTGCTCAAAAGACGACAGTTAGTTTCTTATTTATTTCAGCGCCAATGGTCCACGAGAATTAATTTCAGGCGTAAATGTTCGCTAGCTTTTTGACTGAAAGCTTGACTTTGCCATTTATTTGTTGACAGTACGAATGAGAATCATTTTATTTATTAACCTCTGGGTCTTCTTCGAAGAGGTTAATAAAAACACTATGTGGGTCTGTGTGTCTGTCTGTTAGTGACAGTTTGTTAATGATAGGCATCGCTTCGGAACCACTAGACCGATTGAATTGTAACTTGGTGTAACACATTGGGATCATCCCTCGGTCGAGTTTGAATATGGGCCCTGTGGGATCAAAAGAACCGAGATATAGGGATTATAAGGTCGTAATGTCAGGGGATATCCACCAACAAAGTGATTTGGAAGTCCAAGGCTTTTGCCCAGCAGTGGGACATTACAAAAAGCTGATGAAAAAATAAAATGGTCACATGAAGACGAAGAGGTTGAATTCTTAGTTTTTACACCTATCTCGTTCTAGCTGGATTGTTAGATATTGTTCTACAGTTTCCAGAAGATCCGATACGATTGCTACTATAGGTATTTTTATATCACAGTCACATATAGCTAGATGTCGTTTTAGGTTCCACATCATAAGGTGTACCTGAGCCTATTGTCCCTAATGTTACCTCTTAGTACATGTGAACTAAAATAATTCTGGCGAAATGTGGATGTAATACACGACCTTTGAAATATGTCATATCCTGCACACTTGTTTATTACAGCTATAAACCAAATATCACAAATAAAAAAATCATGATATTAAATATTAATATAAAATTCTTAGCACGTTAAACGTCAACTCTACTATCTAAAGATAATTTTGAAATCATTATCTTCTAAAGAAGACAGAGCTCTTCGTATCCTATTTTACAGAACCTAACAGTTCTATATTGATTTCATATTGATAAGCAAAGGCTTAAGCCTAATTCAATGTAATACATATGTTTATTGAACATTGTTGAGAAGTACTCTTTATGCAATCTATGAGTTAATATGTAAAAAATATATAGTATACATATAAATAGTTAAGATCATTTAGTGTATAATATATTATGTATATGTACGGTTCTGGATAAAGGCCAGGTTAAGAGTACCTTAAACCGACGAGCGTGTATGAGGAATGTTATGAAAGTGAATGAAGCCAGAGAAGTGTGTCAGGATCGTAGTAAATGGAAATCCGTAGTCTCTGCCTACCCCTCTGGGAAACAGGCGTGAATTTATGTATGTATGTATGTATAGTATGTAAATAATAGTAATAATTGAGTGAACTGGATAAATAAATAGAATATTTTATCAACCTTTTTATGCATATTGCGCGCACGGAAGAGTGATTCGGTATTTTAAAAGCTTATGTAGAGAAGGACAGCAGACAGTAAAGTTAAATTTATAAAATAAAGATATGATTTACGGTCGAGTGTCGACACATGACTACCATTAGTATAAATTAATATTAAAATAATAAATATTAGCCCTGTATATAAACTGTCCTACTAGGGGCCTGTTAGAAAGGTAACACTATCCACCACGCCGAAATACGAGTACGGGTTAGCAGAGTTCACATATCACCGAGAACATTAGTCAGAGTTTCCTCACGTTGTTTTTTTTTACCATTAAAGCAAGTAGATCACTAGCAAATTATTATTGTAATTTTAATACCAGAAAGTATAAAGATGGTTTAATTTAATTTGTATTATGAACGGCGATTGTATCAAACTCAGTCACTGGTAAGGGTCACAGTACGAGAAGTGGACCAGTTGACCTTCTGCCATGGTCGCGCTCACATGATATTAATACATACAGCTATAATAATATATTATGTGTACCTGTACTGACCAAAATTAATGACTGCCCGGAAGGCCAAGTTTAAATGGAATGTGCACCAAGTGCTTTAGGTTTGATCACCAAATGGAACAAAAATTGATTGATTCTTAAATAGTTATGCCAAATCTGTTTGTTGTTTTAATGTTTGTATAAATTCAAGTTACGAGCCCGTTCGCCCCTTAAGTTTCACCCCCTATTAGGTATTTGTTAGTTTTCTTCTTAAATCCACCCAAAAATACTTCATCTTTCTATGAAAGGTGCGAAAGTCAAGGGGCGTACGAGCTCTTAGCCTGAATTCGTGGCATAGGAATGAATAATCAATTACTGGTATATCAGTCATTATTTTGTGATACAAATAATACAATACAATATATAAAACTAGGTCATGTGGCATTGCCCTCGTAATATTATATTAAACTCATACCAACAACATCAGTGCCTATTATATGTGTTAATTCAGGATATGATCTATTCTAAGTGCGAAGTTATATTTAAATCTATCATTTACATTTTTGTATTATTGTCCTTATTTAAACGCGATTTGATAATAGGGCCTTCATTTATTGTTATCTGTCTTTGTCACAAGTCCATTTGCACAAATATATAGATACAATATGACTGTTGGTAAAAGTCTGGGCTTCGATTCCTGGGTCGGGCTATGTATTATAGCAGTGGCGTAGCGTGAGTGTCAGTCACCTGGGGCGCAAGAAAATTTTGCCGCCATCTTATATTAGGTATTTTAATTTAAACAACTATAATATATAGTAATTCTAAAAAACTTTTCGACAAGAATAGTCATCATTAATGAGTATTGTACATTCACCCATTATTCTTGTTTGTTATGAAATAGTTGAAATATTTACAAGATATTATTATTAATTATTGTGAAATATTGCCGCCTCCTAAAAGTGCCGCCACTCACTACGCTACGCCACTGTCTTATAGTAAATTATAAGTAGCAACAAGAGGCTTGGAGCTGTGCCTGATAGACGGCGATAGGCTCGCTCCTATAACGTAGGTTCTAGAACTATAGCTGGCTTAAAGTGATTGTAAAACACCACTGACGATTATATGTATTATCTATGATGTTATTATTTATCGGACTATTGATAACCGGATATATTGTTACTTAACGTTTTAGACAGTACAGATGAATCACAGATCTTAAATGCTTAAATTCAAAAGTACTTTCTCGTTCGTAGTATTACTCGTGTTTGTGTGTGTATTGTGTATGTTTATTTTTAATGTCGCACAGAACACTCCACGTGGTATAAAACGATATTTCTAAGCTTCGAGCGATGTGAAATTCTATTACTGATATCGAGACTAGTCCAATTCCTACTAAATAAATTCCATAGACACCTTAATTGCCTTTCTACAGCCAATAAGGCTGTTTATATTCATACTAAAACACAGGTATTTATTGAAATATCTGATATGTCCGTTCCATTTTAGCACGTTTTATAAATGCAGTGTTCAAAACCGGTTGGACAAAGGTGACGTAAACATGTGGGACGACGTCGACTCGTTTTCCAACTATGACGCCGTGTCAGTTAATCTTTCGTATTTTGCGACACTGTCGAACACCGTGTCAATGCAAAATGGTTCATGATGCCGTATAAGGTGAGTTCAACATTTATAATATTTTACCTACTTGGCGATTGAGTTAATACATAAGTTGAGGTTTTTCTGCGTGGTGAATGATTTTTGTAACTGGGACAATTAATGTATTGTCAACAAGTACAAAATAGATTAAATATTTTGACTGCACGGATGACGTAGGGATCACCACTGCTCCTACGCGGAGTTGTGGGTTCGATCTCCACACAGAACAAATATTCATTGTGCTGGGACTGGGTGTTCTTTGTAATCGTTGATTAAGTGTATGTAAAGTCCCTGGCGACTCGAGAATTATATAAACATACTTATGTAAACAAAGTTAAATTATCAATTTTATAATTTTAATATCACTCTTATTAGTAATACAGGAGTAACCGTTTCTAATACGATAAAAAGTTCATTTCATAACAGGTGTGTAATGTAATCTCAGTGAGTTACATATCAAGCTGTCTCTTTATGGTACGAGATTAAAGAACAAGTCAACATGCAACTATCTGTGATTTAGCCAGCGATCGTCGACCCTTGCGATTACAAGCATCTTTGTTGAAAACTTTCAACGAATAGACTAGCGATTCGCACAATTGTATTCGAATGTATTGACAACTCTGTGAACACTGGTAGTGAATGCGACAGCTGTACCTATATAAGTCTCATGTTTGTTCACGTGGTAAACAAAGCCTTATTGACTATTCGTCAAAAAAGTACTAGCACGGAGTCTGGAGCTGTGTTCGTGAAAGGGCAATTCGCTTTTGGCACCCTACTACAAGGGACCTAAAGCCAGTGCTGGCGAAATTGGTTGCAATACCCTACTGCCTACCTTTTTGGATATAAAGACGTGTGACTATCTATGTGTGTATGAATTGACACACAAATACACTGTACAATATGAACGCGCTGAGACTTTGCTGTAACGCGTTGAGCATCGCTGTATTCGAATTAATCGAATGCAGCGAATGAATGAATTATGCACTCGATTAATTGCATTCGCATGATTCGTCGTCAATCACTAAACGAAATTCCATTGCTAATTGCTAAATAGAAGAAATCAATCATGGTATTCTTTTTATAATCCTCGCCACCTAAATGAAGGCACAAAATTATATACGATACTTTAAATCATAATATTCAAATTTATCGACTTAACACCTACACTGCCTAAGCGGTCACTAGCTATAAACTTATTTGTTTAATTCAAACTTGTACATAAATGTAAAAGGACATAAGGATAACTGCTTCTGTCCTTGTACTTATTTTATACAACGGTCTTAGAACAATATCAAATATCTCGACTAAAAGATACGATATTACTTTACAGAGAAAATATCGCTATAGAAGCTAAAATTTTCATTGTTCAGGTAAAATAATATCGGGTTGTTTCGGCGTCATCCGATGACGTTTCATCCTACACTGCTTTTTTCCCTAACTCAACCAATTTACGTTCCTTAGTTCCTTACTTAATCGACAGCATTATTTCATTTTCAATTCTTTATTTATCCTGTATGTATTCATAGCTCAACCGATTACGAAATTTCCCAAAAGCTCTAAGGTTTGTGTTGACGGTCTGAACAAAAAACTTTTTTAATAATTTATATCGATACTAATATTATAAAGAGGAAAGATGTGCCGAAACAGATTAAAAAAAAATTCGCTATTAGAAAGCTCAGTTGTCACCAAGTACCTACCTACCTAACATAGACTATATATTTTTTTTAAAGTATTGTTATTAACCTAACCTACTGTTACGAAGCCTACGATTGTTTTGCTACCCATTCTTTTTTCGGTGATATTTGCCTCGGATAGAGTAAGGAACGCATTTCGATTGAATAAAGAAACTGTATTGAAATAATGTAATCGGTACAGGTAGGTATTTTAGTTTAGGATGAGTTAAGAAATAGGATGAGACGTCATAGGATGAATACGGAGCAACCCATAATATCATTCAATTTCATTTATCTACAGTTAAAATATGATAAAAGTTAAAACTGTTAAAATTTATCATAAATACAACCCAATTTGAATTTAACATAATTATATCACGCTTTAATTATTAATCAACTAATCTTATAATATTAATAACATATATAAAAATAAAATGTAAAAGTAAAACTCTAATAGTATTCCTTCACATCACAGTCGTCTGGTATTGTACCTACCTAAAAAACTGGCAGCATTGCCACGTTGAATGTTCTTTCTTTATTTTAAACTTGTAAAATATACATAAACATTCTTAAGTTTATATACTCAGAAGGGACAAGCAAATGAACCTTACACCTAACTCTCGCCTATTTAATTTTAGATGCCTGTACCGACTACTGAAACTAACAATTCTCTAATAGGGAAATCCGATAACACTTCTTCAAACCCAAAATTCGAATCCGGGACGTGATTGAATGCGAACAAAAAACTCAAACTTGCATATTATATCACTAATAAACTAAACAGAATAAACTCTTCGTAGAGTAACTATTATACAGATTTTTATATTTATATGACGTCATAGCTCATCCAATGTGTTCTACAATTTTCGTATTCAATTCAGAATATTGTGTGGTTGTACATACTGTGTATAATTATAGTAGTTGTTGGCAACAGGTCCGTTGTATACCTACAATTGTCTCATGACAATACATTTAAACGGGTCGCCCCGCGTCAAACCGTTTTGTGAAACCTATCTCTAGTTCTAACTAAAAACTACCTCCATCGTGGTATATCAAAGAAAATATTCCTTTGTCGAGTAATTATTACAGATGATGATATTGCCGCGCGTTAATCTTAATTTTATCAATAAATTGTTATCCCTCGAGAACAGAACCATTTTTCTGAATGGAAGGCTCTGTTTGTCCTTTCCCGTACTCCTTACACGTCGTATGCGAAATTTTATGTTGACCGGGCGAGAAGTACAGGTGTAAAAGCGTAACTAACAAACAAACAAAATCACATTAGCATTTATAATATTAGTGAGGCTAAAAAAAGAAGTTTAAAGAATAGTAAAAGAAATATTATTATCATTACTATCGAAATAATGAAAGGGTACTACGCTGTTATCAAACTGTAATGAGGCTGTGTCTATATAAAAGATTTACTTTTGAAAACCTATTGGTATTGAATATTTAGAACGACGTGGACTCAAAACAATTATATTCGAATGTTGGCTATGTATTTGTTTGTGACGGCTTCAGCAGGCTTTTGCAGTAGGTACGGTAAAAAAACAGAGAAAGCTACGTACGGCAGCTTAAAATCTTTCTGTTTTGTATAACCCTATATAGGGTGCATAGTATGATTCAAATAAATGACATCGCGACCAACGGCTGTCGTTTTGAAAGCTTTTTTATAAATCATTGTATCCTGCAATATCAAAATCGAAATTCTTATAACTTTTTACTAGGAAATAGTCATACCATTTGGAAGCTTTATGGAAATATTTATTGCGATGTCTGTCGCTCAGCTTTGACAAATTTTCACAGTTGATCGGCTGTGCAATATATCGCCGGCATGATTTCAGTGTAAAATATTTCCTATAGACAAGAGCAGAAGACCGGGTCATGATATGAGAGCTTACGGAGCAGACATGATATTTACTCTTACGTCATAGTAAGGTATACAGGCATTAAAGATCGATACTGAATATGTATCGATATTTTAATTACGTAGCGGACTAATACCCTTTTGTGACGCTCTAGACGTATTTTAATTTGGCTTGACACCTGCAGGCAAAGGTTTGTCCAAACAAAAGTAAAATAATCAAACACGTGGAACGCGCATTCGGTTTGACGACCGACTAATGAACTCAAATACAGTCAAGTCGTGTATACATTTTCCTTTAATATGTAGGTACTTTGTGTATGGATACTTTAATGAACAGGATTCGTATAAATATAAAAAGGACTAGATATTACACGTGCCTTCGTTTTCGTAGTTATAAGACAAATTAATATCACAGAAAGCTGGGTAATTTTTAAAGATAAAACTTAAGTAATCTATTTTAAAATACCATAAAACAATTTAGATGCAATAAATCGGCCTCGATGGCGTAGTGGTTAGTGTAACCGACTGCCACGCCTGAGGTCGCGGGTTCGATTCCCGCACAAGACAAATATTTGTGTGCATGAACATGGATGTTTGTCTTGGTCTGGGTGTTTCTATGTATAATATGTATGTACTTACAAAAAAAAAAAAAGTATATATGTATGTTTATCCATTGTCTAGTACCCATAGTACAAGCTCTGCTTAGTTTGGACTAGACAGTGTTGTGTGTATGTGGTAGAATATTATATATTATTATTATTATTATATAATATAAGTAAAATAAGGACAAACCAACAACCACACATTCTTTTAATTACAATGTTATTTTTAAGGCTAAGAGTTAAATATCATCATAAGCTCAGTCGAAGGAAGTCCACTGCTGGACATAAGCTTCCCCCAAATATAACAATATAATAAAATAAAACATTTCAGATATAACAGATAATAAATTCTGAGTTATATCTTAATGCGCTTGCACATACTGCTTCTTAAACGCAAGTTTAAGGCTGACTTTACGTAAGTCATGTTTAAAAGATTTATATTTCTGTTTCACGGAATTTCTTTACAATTATACAGTGTAACCCAGATTTACATCAAATGTTGTGATAGAGAGATAGGTATCGTAAGTTCGACAAGAACCGGTAGCTGGTATCTTATTATGTATGTAATGTGCAGTAAACGCGGAACTTTCTCTTGCACAGCTGATTGGAACCTGTAAGGCAGCGGCGTTAGACAGAACAACAGCGATAGCGGGGTTACTTGTTGTGTCATTCGACCGTTATACAAACAACAATTAAAATTTTATGTGATTTATAAATGATTGTTCAGTATCTTTGTAATTTGTGTCTGTTATATACAGGGTGTCCGGTAATTAATGGATAACCTTGAAATGTCTTATAGTAGAACTGAAGGCCGTTCAGAAAAAAAAAATATCTTAAAAAGTGCAAGCTATATTAGCATAGCATACTTTTGACTGTCTATCTATTAGCATAATTAGTGTTTAATAATAAAACAACAATAAACCGATGGATTTCATTAATTTATGGTCGTAGTATACAAGAAAGTTATACATGGTAATTAAAAAAAAACACATATCTCAGGTAGTAGTTAGGATAGATTTTTTTTTCATATTTTTCTGAACGGCCATCAGTTCCACTATAAGACATTTCCAGGTTATCCATTAAATACCGGACAACCTGTATATATTTGTAATGTCTCCCGTCAGACAAGGTTCCTTAACCTTGTCTGACGGGAGACAAAAGTGAGAGACGTATCCAAAATTAAATACTAATAAAGAAACAAGCTACATTTCATTTGAAACCTTTACAAAGACTAGAGCAGAGGTATGACAACCACGCTTAGTTACTATTGTTTATTTCCTCCGTATGAACAGGCGTACTTTTTATGTCCACTGGGGACATTATGAAACTCTGTGCCTGGTCGACATAAGCAGCAACTTATACTCTGAAACCAACGATGCGTAGCATATAATTAGGTCCAAAGGTGTATAATTATATCTAAAGAGAAAAAGTGATGTTTTGATAAAAACAATAATGTTTAACATTATTTTTACGGCTACTGTACTAAAAAAATCACTTACGCGCCGCTACCTCTTCGACATAGCCGTCATTGCTCCACCAACGCAGGTAACAAAGACGTAGTTCCTCCATTGAAATAATGTATAGTGATCAATGCCTTTATCTGGAGCTCAAGCAAATCTACTAAAGGGAACACAGCGAAAGTTATATTGTTGCAAACTTGTCTAAGGTGTACTTTCCTAGTCGAAGCGTTCTTTGACAGGAATCCTAGCCGAGAGTGGGGTGTTAATTGTGCCCTATTTCGCTAACACTTTTTTTATGCTTTTAAATTGCGGTTTATGGACTTATGGGACTCAGAATAACGTCTAGCGAGTATCGGTTATCGCGTTAAGAGGTTCTCATTAGAGTACTAAATCAGCGCTTTAATTACTTTGATACATGATGAAAAAGTTTACTCCGATATGGCACGTTTAACGATACACTTGGAACGCGTTGAATGGGTAATGATTGTCATAGCGCGGTTATAATCATTGGAATCGAACTATCGAAAATTAATGAAATTCGAGTATTGTAAGATGTCAAATAGTGAAACTGTATTATAAATGGCTATCTGCATTGGAATTTAATTTGAGCTAGTCATATTAGATACTGCACGGATAGCATGCATGGTGGCCGCAGCGACGTTAAGTGCCGCGTTGAGTAACGTGGATTCGAATCGAGACAGTTATTTGTGCCTTCTACTAATTATTGTTTTGTGTCTGTTAATTATAAAGATTTTTTGTAGAGTCTCCTGCGTCATAGGGCTCGAACCCTAATGCAGGCGTTGTCTTTTTCCTCTCTATACTTTATTTAATTTAAAATATGACGATATAAGATTGCAAAAATAAAAAGAAAAATGTCTTCAAACTCAGTGCTAATCCAATCTACATTTCTGTTTAGTTGCTTTTATCGATTGCTAGTGCTCTCTCGAGAGTTCATTCTCTCGAATCTCTTCTTCGGTCGAGTGTACCTATAGGAGTATCCTTATATAGGTAGCTGTTGTATTTGATAGAAATTTCTAGTGATGGTAAAGATTTTCTTAACTTTAAGTAGTTACTGATGACGTATTAAGATACGAAGAAACGCTTGCAGTTTCATAAATACATTCAACAATCAATCGTAACGAGGCAACTGATCTACTGAAAGGGTTTGTTAAGTAGTCGAATAAGAAGAGGTCAAATTGTTACGTAATTTTTATGCATTAGAAGCAAAATTTTAGAAAAATAACTATTAGAGTACCCGACATTTACACCCGGTTTATATATTAGGAATAAAGAAAGGTTTTTAATATTCACAGAAAAATGAATTTTCGTCTAGTTAACAAGATGACAAGCTGCGCTTAAACATACTCAATGTTTATGCGCAGCTGTGACGTAAATTTAATGCAAAATATAATAAATATCAAAAGTAACAGTTGAGTCAACTTCAAGGCGTTCTCAACGTGAAATTCATAATTCAGATACCAGATGTACCTAAATCAGTTGTAATAGTCAACATTCATTTGATTGACGGGTAGATGCTCGTGCCTCTCTCACACTCCAATAGCAATCGCAATAGCAAATGATTGCTAACAGCACCTCAAAATGTTGTAAAATACACTACCGACCACGTTTCGACAGTTGATTTAATATCTTTATGTAATTATATTAACAAAAGAGGTTGCCATGATTTAAAATGTCATTTTAGTACTGTAATGATATTTTGTAACCAGTGAGCTGAGTATAATAGTTTTGACATGTATCTTTTGTACTAGTCTCGTTATTTAAATTGAGATTAACTTTGGTTTGGTTGATTACATATATAAAGCAAGTCATCGTATTTGCAAAGGCCATATTACATAGTTAGTTTATTGTTTAGCTAAATACATGTGACTGATTGATTTTAAAATATCTTACCAATGACTTTATAAATAATTCATTAAATATCTTAAACGTAAAAAAGAAAGAAATCATAAATCTGCATATCTTATGATTCTTCTTGTTTTCTTTTAGATGTGTCAAGTTTACTAACTCGAACCTAGTTAGCATAGACTACAACCTAAAAAATAGTAGATAATAACTTAAAACTAAATTTACAGAAACAGCAATATTATTTATAATTTCGAGGTCTGATTTTAATAGACTAATATAAGCAAACGAGAAGCAGAGATAATGATGCATTCTTAAATTTTCAGAAACGCATACGAAACGATTGTAATCTGGCTACGTGATCAAAAAGGTTGATAATATTCGAAGATAAAAATAGATTGAAGCTAATATTGAAAATCCTACTAGCAAAGAGCACAATTCTGTGCCTCCTGTGAAAAGTGATACAAGTCAAAAATCAACACTTTAAAGGAGAACAAGAACAAGTTTAAAAAAAATCTAGTTCTCGTTCTAAGTGTGATAGGTTAAACTTAAGTACTTTTTTTGTAGATAAAAACATTGACTTTCACTGTTCATTTACATTTTTGTGGTCAACATTATAGATTTCAAGTAATTCTTAAAAAACCTAGGAGTTATAACTTTTTAATTTCTAATGCATGCTCTGATGACGTGATAAATGATATAACTACAGTTAAATTACATTGCACTCATAAGTAGTCGTCGTGTAAGATGAAAAATTAATTGTGCAAGTAAATATATATCACACTCATACCATGAAACACGATCAATTTTGTGTGCATCAATTACTTATAGAGGTTACAACTTGAAATATATATATATATTCACGATATTTTTGCAAAAAATCAGCCAGTTATATCACTTTGCACAAAATGATCTCCGAATCTGTGGTAGATAGAAAAACGTGAGTTATATAAAAAAAAATCCTAACTGTTTCCTGATTATTTCTATATAAAAGTTACAAAAAGAGTACAACTCGACTTGTATCACTCATCACAGGGGGCATATATTGTATACGAATGATATTTGAACGTATCGGGAATAAAATAGTAGCGCTGCATTCTTGAGTATGCTAAGTATTGCGTTACGCACAAAACGTTACGAAATATCGATTTCAATTGGGCACATCGACATACGATACCGTAATACTTACCTACACCAAGAAATAATAATAATCGCGTCGGAGGCACGAACAGCTATGGTCCCCGATCTAGGACTTTCCACTTCAATGTTCTTAATTGCGACGATCGATGTTTACAGACGCTATTCCGTCACAAGCCTCCTTTTAAACCTGATTATACTGGTATTTTAAATAGAGCGATACGGGTACTTCCGCAATCAACTGAGATAGGCGCCTGTAATCGTTTTACGATAATAATCTAAGGTCAGAATATTTCTCACTGTACAACGTTATATTCTCGAGATAAGTTCATGCTGTGGTTTAATGGTGCTTAGGCACGAAGGTCATTGATAGCTATTCATGAGTTTTGTTAAGGTGTCACGACTGGACTTCTAGAACGATATTTTGTTCGAAACTTGAGCATCATAAAACTTTTTAACGTACATACATTTAAAATATGTATCACGAAGATTTGTTGCTGCGTTTTGAGAGAAAGAAGAACATATCTTCAAACACAGATTCACTTTTATAATATTAGTGTGGATTACAAGCCTTGTTGTCGCTGGTGAGAAAATTGAGCCTCCTACTGATTTGCATTTACATTTGTACAATATTGTCTTCTGTTTACGCGAATGTTATTCATTGAAATTAAACTACTATATACGGATTTTATCGCGTTGTTTATTTAACACTCTATTACATAATTTAGAAACTGTTACACTACTATACTATACTATTAAACTTTACTAATTTTAAGCTAATTAAATTATTAAAACTATCAAATCTATTTGTTTTTAAGTTTACACTTTCCCCGACGTTTCGGTTGCTTTTCAGCAGCCATGGTCACGGGGAGACTAAGATGGTAGTTGTCTCAATGTTCCAGTGTAGTTATTTCAAAGTACCCGAACATAATTTAGTTATTGGTGTTTCTATTTACGCAGAATGAGCTCAAAGTATCATGAAGTCTAGCTGTGGTTTGTTTCTTCTTGGGTTTGACTATTTGAAGTACTGGATCCCAAGCTGGTGGTACATTCCAACCATCTTCTCTATTGAAATTTGGATGTTTTTTGATCTTAATAGCCTCGCGAAGCATCCTTGGTAGGAATCGGTGTTCTTTAGCGAGAATCTGTGGTTTGTCAAATCTCAGGTAGTGGTTGGTCCCCTGTTGTACATGTTCACACACAGCAGACTTCAACGAGCGTTTGTGTTTAACGTCAGCTATGTGTTCTTTTATGCGGGTGCCTATGCTTCTCTTGGTTTGACCAATGTATGAGAGTCCGCAGTCACAATCTATTTTATAGACCCCTGCATCTTGTAAAGGTAATTGGCACTTGACGGATGGTAAAAATTGACTTATCTTCGTTGGCGGCTTGAAGTATGTGTTCATTGAAGCTCGCTTCAAGATGCGATAAAATCCGTATATAGTATATAGTAGTTTAATTTCAATTTACATTTGTACGTTATTTTAAACAAAACAATGGCGTTAGTCCGTGACGTTCGAAAAACCGGACACATAGTACATTATAAAGACCAGGTAAATCGTCAATTTGATGAAAAGGTAGACACTTAAATTGCGTGGCATTACGAATTCTCTTATACACGAGGCTTAACCACGCCTTTCTTTCCATTATCATATCAAGAAACGAGTCGTTTTAGCTACGAACAGTTAAATTTTGACATATTTTTCATAGAATAATTTAATGTCCATAGGTAAAACGACTCGTTTCTTTAATATAGGAACCGGGCCCTAGTAAACCTACTATATTTTTTTTCCACGATGTACCTATAGATATTAAATTCAAATAAAATTTGATTGCTTTTAATCGTCATCAGCAGTTCATAGTCTCACCATGAAATCAACACATTGTGCTATACCGTCAGTATGTCACACAAATTGACCCCCGTCGCTATGCCGATGCCGCCAGAGAAAGCCGGTCAAACCAACTCATATTATTCCAACGTCAAAAATACCGCAAAAGTAATGACTCGAGTTGAAGGCCAATAGTTTCATGGGGTTAAACAGTGTAATATCAGGTCATACTTGTAATGGGTGGCAGTAAATATATTATTTGTAAAACCAAATAATTGTTTAGTGATGATTTTAAATGAAATTATCATGGATTTGTTTTTGAATATTATCAATAATCCTCGATATGATGTGAAACGATAAATATATTTAAGCCCTATTATAGGTAATGGTGACAGACGAGAGTAATAGACCAAATCCATAGATACGCAGTATGGGGCGCTAGCCAGAGCGTCAGCGGAGCGCTATATGGAAAGTGGCGCGCTCTCCACTTTCCATATAGCGCTCTATTAAAATATATCTGTTGACTTGCCGAGATCTTATTGGTTCAATCGCAAAAGTTTATACTTAAATGTAAGCATTCAAAGCCAATTGTGACGTCTTTGTTTAATTGCCGAGTATAAGCGATTAGGGCATAGAACTCTGCTAGTAGACAGCAATTGCCGCGCTTAGATACCATTACGTGGCATCTAGACATTGTTGGCAAAATGTGGCTGTGCATCAACCCTCTCTAACCCTTTAATTATACACAGGCGAGCTGCTATTTAGAGTGTTACATCTATTCATTAATATTCAGTCCTACTTACATGCGGCGCCGTAAGGTCGCAAATCGAAAACAGCCATTTTAAGTTATACGCTTCAATTTATTTCCCGCTTATTGCACTGACGCTCGATTCTCCATATTGCTAGAGTCTTGCCACCATGGCATTACATTACATTATTATATTACATTACATATTCGTAGGTAATTTAGGCATCCGATTGGCGATCAAATATTCAAAGCATTCTGTTCAAGAAACCCATTTTCAGTACATAACTGAATAAGACAAATCAACACTCTATAAATATTTCGTTAAGGAAGCAAAAAAATACCACGATGTCGCTCGAAGGTAATAACAAGAAGGTAATAACAACTCGCAGTAAATAACAAGCCTATTCTTTACAATGTCCCTTTAATCGTTCCATTAAACCCACAATAATAATTCGCCGATTGAATAATACAATCCATACAACATAGCTATCGAGGTTAAATTTTACCTATAATATTTATACACACCGGTATATTATTTCAAAGATCGTTTAAACTTTAGAAGTAAAGCTCTCACTAATAATGTTGTTATAATTTCTTGAGCTATCTATATCAGGTGCAAATTATTTTCTTCAGTGTTTCCCAGGAACAGTTAAGTTCTTTAGGTAGTTTCTTATCAAGCATCTTACTCTATCGCGTTTACCATGTTTTCCTTATAAAATGAGAAAACATTTTCTTGAATATCGGTTTTTAACAGCCATAAAGTATCACAGTGAACGTAGAATAAATTTAAATAGGTTCCCTTATAAACAATTCTTGAGTTTGCTATTTTCAGGTCGATGTTTATAAACGTGTTATTTGCCTATGAAAGCTAATTAATCATTATTTACCTACACTAGTTAGTTAACGTATTGAAAAATCAAATGTTACGACACCAGTAGGTACTAACATAAATAGAATATTCATAGAATTGCCTCAATTAAATACTAGTCTTTTGAAGTGGAATTCCTGAATTGAATGCAATATGTAAATAGCCATATTGAGGTAGTCACATAATAAATTATACTTCAGAACTCAGATATTTTTATAGGCAATATTAATGTTTTCAGTTTTTAACATAACGTACCCAAATACAATACATTAAGAACGTCGTTAGTTAAAACTTGGGACATTCATTTTAAGGGCCAATGCACTCCAGGCGTTCCTGCTCGGGAACGAATTAGGAGATGAAGAATTTTTTGCCACAGACTGCGATGCCGCACCCTAACTATTTGTATGGTAATCTCTCTTCCGCCGCATGCCTCATTCGCCTATGCCCAGTTTTTGCTACAGCCACAGCATGAGTTATCTTTAACAAGCTTGAGAGAGCCTCAGAAAGCCCGTCGACGGATCAACATCTGTTACAATTATTCATCATTAGACTTTGCCTGCGGGTTTGTTCGCTTAAATGTAGGTTATGTCAATATTCGATTCCTCGAGAACAGTAGTTTTTCTGGATGAAAGGTATATACCTAATATGTTCTTTATTGTACAACTTTTCTGTCAACGTGTTAGCGAAATTTCATGATGATTGATTGAGTAGTTAAGGCGTGAAAGCGTAACAAAGAAAAACTTACATTCACTTTATACTAAGGGTGTACTAAAATTATGTATGTTATGCATATGCACAACCTGGACTCTCTGAGTAACAGTATGTTACAAGAAGACAGCAGTCACATCTCGCATGCAACATGCGTATATGCCATATATTTACATGCTGACATACAGCATACTACATTATATGCTAACAGTTGTTCTTGTCCATTAATAACTATAAAAAATCACAGAATGCATACAAAAAGTTAATTGATGAAAATAACAAACGTATTTTCTTTGTATCTTTTTCTGAAAACCAGTGGTTGTGTGTGCAGGTTCCAACCACTGGTTTTACGTAAACAATACAACATATGTAACTGCCGTTATAACTTTGATACTTTAGTATTTGTTTCAGAAGTCTGAGTCTTTGAATATAAACAAATTAGTTGCGTCTGAAATCCTTTATTTGCAAATTAATGTTCTATTGTGCAAGTTTTTGTTGTAGAAACATAAATTAATGTGCAAAATACTCAAATAAAACTAACGCTTATTTTTAACGCACATACAAGGTTCTTTTTGCTGTTACGCTTGGATGACCATTGTAATTTTAAGATAAAAACATTCAATGTACAATGTTTAATGCATGAGCTTGTTGCTACTGCTACATGTTTTAAAGTTTCGTATACGATAGAATGTTATTGATAAATATTATAAAATCGGTTATTATTCTATACTTCTAATATAACCATATTATTTACAATCATGTCAAGTAAAATGCCTTGCCTATTACGTATACTACAATATACGCAAATCCAATAACATTAACCTTCCTATGAAGTATTAAGCTACGCTCAATGATTAGCTTTATACTCTTGTAATTTTAAGCCACCATATAATCTTTACGACATATGTCATCTAGGAAATCAAAAAGTCCAATATAATCGCCCAATCACGACATCACAATTACCACGTGTGTCTCTAACCTAACGAGAACTTATATCGTAAGTTAGTCGGTCAGATTGATCACGAGTTCGCGCCGTGATTGTGTGTTCCTGGCCTTACGACCGGTATATCGCTCACTCACACAGCCATACAGTTCTTGTATACTCACACATGTACAGGTCATGAACGCACAGTAATATGTACTAAGGATAAGTGAAAGTAATCTGTGGTTGCACGCGATTCTCGCTTAGTCTATATCGAACTTTTTGTGATGCCATTGTTCTAGTATGAAAACGAAATTGTATTGATTATGTATTGTTTGGTGATCTTTCTAATGCACTGTGATGTATGGATAGAATCACAATTGAGGAAAATAACGTCGCGCATGTTCGCTCAATGTGGAGGGAAAACAAGGGCTAATAGAAGGCGGGCGTGAAGCGAGCGCTATACATTGTCGTATTGAGTTACTCGTACTAAGAGTATTCCAGTCAAAATAGACGTGAAAACATTGTTGCTTCAGAATAATTTACATAGGAGTAAGGTTTTAAATACAAAAGAATTATAACAAGTTATATTACAATACGTGTCTATTGGTTTAGAGCTATAATAAAAGAATATATGTAAGCAGTTATGATATATTAGACTTATGATTTCGTTCTATTTGTAGAATAATATTTTATAATAGTATATCCAGATCTTCATTATTTTGCAACTTGGTTTATATTAATCTGAAGACAAATTTGTGTTTGACTGATTTAAAAATAATTTTAGACACATGCTGACAATATTTTCGGCAAACAGGTTTTCTTTTTTAAATTCCAGCTATAATATACCTAATAAATGCGAATGTGAATTTGTTTATTCGTTACGCTTTCACGGCTTACTCAACGAATCATTATAAAATGTCGTATACACTTTGTTAGGGGTACAGAAGAGGTCATGCACTTTATTGATAAATATAGATTAATACGAAAAAAGCAGCGGACAAATTCAGTTTTGAATAACGTACAAATTTAAAGAATTGGGTCTTATTATGATATATTTTTCTCTTTTCTATGGTTTGATAATTTAAAATAAATATCAAGTAGTCATCAGCATATATATGTTAAATAGCGTTAATAATGTTATACGCAATTAATTTTTCTAACAGATTCTATAATAACATGCCACATCTGTTCATTAATGTTTCCGTCCATCGCCAATTTAAAATCTAATTAAGAATAAAGCTTAAGCCTGAATTCGTCACTTAAAGTTTTTATTGTCCGACAACTTTTCTAGTACACTGTGAGGTACGGCACAAAACTTTGTCGGATGCAATCAAATGTAAATTTAAACTTGAGGTGACGGCGGTTTACTGATTAAGACGTCGGATACGATCTAGCCATCAATTTCCACTCTTCGCACTACCGACTTGGATCGACTGTTGACACAAGCAGATTAGAGTGTACCGAGCGTTAGTTGTAGTTTCTACTTTTATTTGTAATACAACCAATACTCATAAGAAGTTACAAATTTACATTAGCGGTAACGAATCTGACCTCTAAGTATTATAATAAAGCTGAAGAATTTGTTTTCTTTGTTTAAACTTACTAATCTCTGGAACCACCAGTCGGATTTGAAAATTCTTACTTTGCATTTGATAGACCTTTCTCGAGGAAGGTTAATGGTTGTATAAAATCACGCTACAAGCCACAAGAGCGAAGCAGCAATCATAAATGTGGGTGAAACCGCGGCGGACAGATAGTGTGTCATTACATTTACAATATGCCGATTCAATCCACAACAAGGGATGAGTCTATGATGGCTACCTTACAAGATACTCATAGCTTAACTTTAACGACCGTCGGTTAACTTTTTGATAGATAATATTTTACAAATTAAGATACCACTAATATTGCTCCACCTTTACTTTTTGCTCAATTCCAGTGTGCCAGTTTTGTAGTATCTATGGTTATAACAAGTATTAACTACTAAAATGGGAGAGTGATTTTAAAGGTGACTGTGTTATTGTGTATTTAAATCCCAAACAATAATCAACAGATTGTCGAAAAAAAAATGTCGGTTTATATATTAATTATATCGTATGTGAAACATGTTTTAGAACTTGTTTTAGCCACACATGGCAAAGCTTTTTTTGTCTTTAAATTTGAATTTGATTACACTTTTGCATTCGACGCCGGTCAGGTGAGTCGAATAATTTCAAGGTTAACCTTGGTCACTTTAAATAATCTGTTGGCACGTTATAGAAAGCGGTCGTATTTTAGCAAATACATGCCTGTGCTACTCAGTCGCGGGCTTTGGTAATCCTATAGTATTAGTAGCACAGGAACGATTTATTATGACACAAAATGTCCTATATGTAAATTCAGGATACGGTCTATCTATGCTAAAGCAGGTACATCTAAGTAATATACTTCGTATTATGGCGTACCTAATTATACCTTAATGCTAATAAACTAACTAAAAAGAATATGCTTCTTCGGTTTAAAGAATCGCAACGCTGAAAGATGACTAGTTAAACAATATGCAATACGTGCATAATAAAACAAAGACCGTTTTAAAAGATGAAGGTTCCTTAACGATTCTGTACTATATTTGTAGATGTAAAATATCGAACTAATTTAACATTTCATTTCTCGATTATAATTTTAATAGAATTTCCTTGAGCATATTCTTAACTAAAGATTTTTTATTTTTTTATTAGTCAAGCTCTAGTTATAAATATATTTATTAATAAGCGTGTGAACAGAAAGTGAGCTTTTAAAAACACAAAGATGGATAATAAGCATCCGGCTAAAACGTATTGTTGCTTCTTATATTAGCCTTATAATAAAATCTCAAAAGCGATAAACTCTAGAAGCTTGAAGTTTAGTAGGTTTACGATGTTGTCATCCGTTACGGCTGGATTTTCGAAAGGCCATTCATAAATTTGTCCAAGCGGCTGACCTTTCGGTGGGATCGAACCTGTAGATTCGATAGCTCTAATTAAGTTGGTTGTCTTCACTTACAAATATTGGTTGTAATTCTTAAGAACTGCCGATACATTAATTATGAGAGGCTATTGGTAGGCTAGTATCACTTTAGTATGAGTTGACGAGTGCCATGTTTGATTTAACATATTTTTAATTATCGATTTTTATATGGGCTATGCCTCAGTAAAAGAACAGAAGTGTTCTTCATATTAAATGTACCTATTTCACAAAAGATGCTAACTGGAAGAGCAATTTTCAGCTGCGTGGAGATCAAAGCTGTATCATATTAAATGCACAAGAGATATATAGCACGGACATTCGGTGCCATAAGTTCAGAGACATTCAAAGAAAACTTTTACTAGTACTAGTATACTTCTGCCACGGACTATATCTAACAGAAACAAATAGCCGTTATTAACCTCTGAGTCTTCTTCGAAGAGGTTAATGAAAACACTATGTGGGTATAGTCTAGTCTGCTAGTGACAGTTTGTTAGTGACAGGCATAGTTCCGGCAACACTGGACCGATTGACTTGTAACTTGGTGAGCAGGTACCTTGGGGTCATCCCTCGAACGTGTTTGAATATGGGCCCTGTGGATCAAAAGACCCTCGAGATATAGGGTCACAAGGTCATAAGGTCAGGGGATAGCCACCAACAGAGTGATTTGAAAGCCCAAGGGAGAGGCTTTTACCCAGCAGTGGGACAGTACAAAAAGCTGACGGAAAAAGAAAATGGTCAGATGAAGACGAAGAGGTTGAATCCTGGGTATTTACACCCATCTCGTTTAAGTCGTTGTTCATAACGAAACTATTAATTATTTTGTAGAATAATATAAAAAAACAATAGAAGTCTCATATTTATATTATACTAAATTTTGACCGCGGCTTCGGTCGTGTAAATGTAGGTTAGGTTTGATTAAGACCAGGACTTTTTTTGGATGAAAGATACCCTATGTTCTTTTCTATTCGGCTGGCAACATATATGCTAAATTTCATGATGATGATCGGCTGAGTAGTTAAAAAGCTTATGATTTACAAATAAAGAAACAAACTCACATTTGCATTTATAATATTATTTAGGAGATATTATTAATTTAAATTATAGTCAATATAAAAAAGTCACAAGTAAATGGTTTCTGACCACTGCCAACGCAACCTGGCCAGAAAGTTTTCTGAAGACTTCTCGCACTATAATGCCTGTACCGCGGGGATTATTACAAATAATTAACACATATAACACCCAGATTTGGCTGTGCCGAATCTAGTTGTATTTGTGAATCATACAAAATTTTGTCCTGCATAGTGACGGAACGCACAACACTCGACACTGTGGCGGTGGCAAGGCAACCACTTGAACCAATGCACTATATGTGCAATCAACGTCTCGCGTTCCAAAGAAGTACGTAAAATAGCAAGCATGATCGCGTTCATGCATGTTCATATTGCATAATTAATGCAAACGCGAAAGTATAAAAGTTATTATGTTTCATGCATATTCATATAGTTGAACGTGATCGTTTCTTAATTTTTTTAAAACGTTTTATTATTATCTGCTAATTACGAACGACCGTTGATTTTGACCGCGGTTTTGCTAACGTGATAAATGTAGATTTTGTCAATACATTTCTATCCCTCGGGAACACTACTTTTTATCCTATGTCCTCATAACTGTAATTGTTTTTTTTCCTTTATTTGGGTAAACAAACAGTGACAACAATACATATTATAGGCAAGAAATAGTGTTTATAAGGTGCTGACAATTGTGTCACCAATCTGTATGCAAAATTTCATGGTGATCGGTCGAGCAGTTAAGGCGTTAAAGCGTAACAAACAAATAAATTCACATTGTCATTTATAATATTAGTATAGATGTTTAAATCACGTCAGTTCTTCATTGTTAGCAAATATTAGATATGCTGATATTCTGTATTTCCAAAAGTATCTGCCAAGCTCCTGCTAATATCTTGACAGACAAACATTTAAGGTGCAATTATTCAAAGTCTTCCAGGAGTTTTTACGCGAGTATTAAGGTTGAACGGATTATTAGTTTACGATAAAACTACATTTTTAAATGATAACTCAATATTATAAAATACTTTTTATAAAAATACTACTGAAGGTGTAAAAACACCAAACTCATATTTTTGTGTCTTACACAATTAATCGTCCCGGATGGGATTCGAACCAAATCACTCCCTGCGACAGTAGCGGCAAGGCTACCCGCTTGCTACGCCATTCGTGTATTTAACTTCATTCATCACTTATTAATACTGTATGCAATGTAATGCAGCGTAACAAAATATGAATTTGTCTTTGGTAATTAATCATTATATTTTTAATTTACCAAGTAGATCAGTAACCAAGGAACAGCGAGTCATTACCTGATTGAGCTGTACAAAGAACTCTAAAAGGAATAGCTGATGGAAACTTAACAATGGGAGACTTCACTGATCCTGTATAGAGTAATTTCCTCGTTGTTTGCATCCAAGAAGTTTATAACTAGGCTACAAGCGGATAATATGCAAATGTGATTAAATTTTCTTTTATGCTATTTGATAACGAGGATAACAGAATGTAGGTTTTGTGTCTACATATACATGTACAAACGAAACAATTTTTAACAGACGGTCAAACGCGCAGTTTTAATCAAGTCACTGACATGGATTTGAAAATTACTGAAAGTTGATTAGTTTTTTGGAATCACTGCATGTGTCCAATTTTTACACGACGTTAATCAGATTTTAGAATTTGGGAATTAGATATACATTTTCATATTAAGATAATATAGATGTTAAATAGTTTAAATCTAAAACCATCCATCCCTGAGGCAGTTTATAGTCCCCACATAGTAGGCAGCTAGCCTATTACCGTCTTCGAGATACTAGTGTAAACCAGGCTGCTACGATGAACTTTTGTCTGAAAAACTGAATAACCCTTTATAGCCCGACCCTAAATCGAATCCAAGACTTCAAGAACACCAGTCGCATTTTAGTAAATATACCACCGCGTTAATCTATGGTTATACATATGTCTCGATGGTACCACAAATATATTGGAACGTAGGATTGCATAGCGTTGCCGATTTAATTCAATTTTATAAAAGCAGTACAATAAACTGCAGTGTGCCTTGGATACATCTATAGTTGTGCCTAAGATCATAGAATAAGCCCAATTAATTAAATAATAGCAACTATAGTTAAATAAAGGTTGTTCCGTCTTTATTCTTGAATTTTCCTTGCATGTCATTAATGTTTTAACCAAAAAACACTAAAGGCATGCTAGACCTGTATTAAATACTAGCTGTACCCGCGCTACCATCACGTTTATGATTACTACTTTTGGTTTCTGAGGCCGGTAGCGTCATGTTATATATGACGTGATGATATGTTACGTCTGGGTAAAGTACCTGCCTAATGGTGAGAGCATTATTAACATCGATCAATGGATCGATCTTTTATTAAGTGAGTTATTGAGTTTATTCATTACAAATCAAAAGTACAAATCTTATCTCATTATAAATTTAAGTAAGGATCATATGTTGTAAAGATAATAAATATAATAGTAATAAAGTTTATTACTCCATAAGATTCAGTGAGAGAAGCCAGGCTTTTAGGCTTAAGAGGCCGGTACCGTATATAAGTATATTTTAACAAGCACCATTACCATTCGTGTTTAAAGAGATGGCTGAAGTCATCACAGCAATATGCTCGCCGTGACATTTTAATTAAACATAGTAAAGTGCACATTTTGAATGTCATCGACTCAACCATTTACAAATAACGCATTAATATAATGCTTTATAAATAAATCTTTATAATACGCGTATATTACCCATTATTAACGTATTGCGTGAAACTAGTACTTTTAATACGATATAAATATAAACTGAATTGAAATTGTATTTATATAAATGAGTTTTAGTTTTGTTAGTGATATGGGATGTCTGCCTTATTATCCCTGCGATCGTGAGATTGCAGATTTGATACCTGGTTAGGCAAATGTATCATTAATCTAACAATATGCTCGGTAGACAACAATTGAATCTTTGCCTGGGTTTACCGTAGCTTTTAGACGCTGATATTAGGTTAGTAATATCAGGCTACGAAATAGAGTTCAACAAAGGATTGCCACTGCCAGCTGACACAGACAGCTCAATGCCTTGATATGGAGCTCTTAACCCCTACGCTTAAAGGAAGTACAATTTTTATAAAATTCCTCGATCGTTCTGTAAAAATTAAAACTTCCACAACACCCAAGTACGTGAACAGGGCGTTACAAAATATAAAAAAGGAACGAATACTGGAGCTTCTGTCGTACATACTATGCTTTTTGTCCTTCCCAAAAGAGACACTCACACTAGTCATCAAGGCTTTATACCTAATGACCAAAGCCTTAATTTAAACCGCCTATATAACCAACTAACTATTAATCCCTCCGAGTACATCAGGCAGGTATTTAGTGCTATTAAAAACAACATATAAGTAATTAATCTTTATCTTGTTTTATACTTCAGTTTCATTTGCACTTCATTCAATCCCAACACCACAGAATAGTCTATAACTCTATAAAATCTATAATTTTTTGACTTGGAACAACATAAAGTTGTTTTCATTAAAGCACATTGACCTCAAGCCCACACAGTCATACAATGAGTTAGCCATTAATTCTTTTGCCTATAAGTAATAGTCAAGCATCGTAGCTTGACTATTACTTATAGGCATCATTATTACAGGGGAGACTTCAACGTAATCGGTAAAGGGGAATACAAGCAATAGTTGGTCTAGTTAACATTGGTTCCACAGAACATATGTATAAGATGGGTTCAATACACAGTAGCTGTAATATAATGATAGTTTAAAGCTATTCTGGTTGCAATATTTCCTACATTGAAACCCGGTTTCTAAGAGGCAGATAAACACAAAAATCATATAATCTTTTTTAATTGGTTGACTGACTTATAAATTACTTAAATAGCCAATTAAATTCCTTGACATGAGTTTGATTATCCAACGTTTTTGATTAATCTTTCACCGGGTCTCAATCCTGTAAGTTTTGTGCGTGAACGTAAGCACATAAGTTTATGCTACGTAATACTGTTAGAGAAAGACATATACTAAGAGACAGGACAGTGGCATCCGCAGTCAATCTTCGACACCCTTTAAAAGGTCGCCTTTTATTGTATGCCAGAAATAATTCTTAACTAGATGGTTTGCTATTTTAATGCTGGCCTGCCAAACTTATACTGGAAGCATAATAATAACTACGACTGGCGTGCTATTGATTGGATTTTAAGGTGACGTGTCGAAATGATAAAACAGCATCCTATGGTGTGACTTTATCTGCTTCGGCGTACGAGTCTAACTAGCATTTTCTTCCCGCTGGTGATTTTCCATTAGGTGATTCTCTTTAATTGTTTACTCAAGGAATGAAATCATAATTTTAATATTTCTACACCAGCAATGGTAGTATGTGTGAATTAATGTTGAATATATATGACCCTAATGTACCATATACTTAGAAATAAATGCTATTCTATTCTATTCTCTTCTATTAATAGCACTATAAGTAAACGGTAATAGGTTTGCACCCTAGTGATTGCAAAAGTGAGTAAATAGATCCTCGAAACCGAATTTCCATCTGCGCAGGAGATATATAGTGCACACAACCACAAGTGCACTTCCTGTTTCCTAACTCTCATAATCCGATGGCACGTCAAACCGACACGACTGGAGGACCAACGGCTTTACGTGCTTTCCGAAACATACCCCGGTATGTATCACCGCAAACTTCCTTACGCCGGGCTGCTAATAAGATTTTGTTTTAGAAATCCGGTAACATATTGCTAGCATAGTCTGGGATTTGAACTTGAGTCCTCATGCACAGCAGTTGTATACACTACCGCTGCGCCACCAAGGCAGTCGAAGCAACTATATTCATAGCTAGCCTAATGGCGAGTCTATTGCAGTCTATTAACCCCTGAATACCGTTTGAGGATATACAATGGCTTTATGTATATATATATTATATATATACATAAGTCTAAAATAGTAGTTGAGAGATGTGAACAAAGCAGCGCCTTTATTTACCGCATTTATAAACATTGTTTTCCCATTCAAACCGTGTGTCGATTCAAATTGATTCAAATCGCTGTGGAAAGCTCCCTGTTCCACGTTACATCTTACTAATGAAATTGGTTTTATCTGACATTTGTGCGGAAATGTCAAACACATTCGACTTCCGATTGTGTTATATAAATTAAGTAATTGCTATGGTCGAGACTATTTTTTAAATGAGATGCAGTGATGTTTCCGCGGTAATTGGTAAATGTTGAATATTTGATACGAGTTTCATATAGGTTTTATTTTATATCTGATTTAGACGTTGCCTTGGTGTATTGGCGTAAGTGTTTAACGCTTGCTGCAAGTCGTGACGGCCCAGGTTCTGTATCGAATTATTAGTGTTATTGAGTAAAATATGAACATGCCTTACTGATACACCTGTGTACGACTGTCTTTGTAATAGAATTAACGCGTTGGAACCCACACAGTATACTATGTGGGATCCAACAAGCTAAAGGTGTGAGCGAAGTTATTGGCAACAAGCTTAATCGTCAATATTGTAAACTAAATTGTATTATTCTATTTATTTAAGTATCTTAGAAAATAGCAAAATGCAGCACCAATGCGCTTTACGTAATTACAAGCAACATGCTGCTAAAAATCGTAGTCGAAAAGATCTATAATAATTTACACTCACTTAAATAATAAAGACATAGAATCATAAAAATATGAATTTAGAATGAACTATATAATATTATTACAACAACAACCCTATTAAATAATAATATATTTTGGGATATTGCTCGCAAATAATATTACTATACATTAAAAATACATTTCATACCAATAAGCATATGCATACTAATATATACACGCACTCTAACATGACACATACTCATTCACCAGACACAGACATACTCTTACAGTCATACGCACATATATTAAGCCTATTTCCTCACTCTGGCTGATACTAGCTCTAATTTTGTTTTATTTTTTGTTATTTTTATTTTCTATAATTGTATATCACATGTTTGATCGCTGCACGCTGTAACTATAATCCTAATATGTACTATAGCAATTGGAGGGCCTTGGTGACCTGTAATACAGGTTTTATAAAACCTACTTCAGGCACCAATTCTCTCACAGTGTTAAGTCATTTAAGATGATTGTAAATTAATGTTACTTTGTATTAACAACTGTGAAGAGATCAAATAAATAATTAATTAATAATAATAATTAATAATTCAAATAAGGGTAGTATTTAACTGCTCCTCATATTTTTGCCTTTGTTCCACCAAAAATACTAATTGCGCAGCAAAATATACTTACCAAAAATACTAATTGCACAGCATTAAAGAGATCAAACTAAGTCGACGGTGCCCCGCTTCGCGAGGCTCCTAGTTGTCGGTGGGTTTAAGAAGGAACCTAACATAACCTAACACTTCCGAGACGGAATGCAGTGATTTTAGGCGTAAAGCATATTTTGCTGTGCAATTAGTATTTTTGATGGTCATTATATTTTATCCCGTAAAATAATATGTATGAAAGTTAGACAATATATTTGGCTGTTACTTACTTAAACACGCGTAACCCGTTGAATCGATTTGGATAAAACCTGGCACAAATAAATCACGTCCTAGATTAACACATAGGAGTATTTATTTCAATATGCGTTACCATGAGTTAAGAGATTGTTATTCCCTACATACATCAAAGTTGATCCAGTAACATCAATTGCTGTCCATGACTCACTTTGGGATCGCCTCCATTTTACATGAAAACTATTTCTAGAACGTTCCAATATGATATGTGATCTTTAATAAACGAAGCAAACAATACGGTTGCGTCATGCGACGTCTTGTCGATTACCGTCTTTATAAGCGCAATCGAATGTTGATCCTGAAGTGTCGAGTTCGGTTTTCTTTTCCTGATCGTCAATTGCTAACAGCAGTTTGGATATTAACAAGAATAGGTAGAACCAAGTATATGATAAAGACAAGAAAGAAAGAAGAAAAGAAATTAATAAAAAATATTTTGTGAAGTGACAGAAGGCGCTTAACGCCATCTTCGCCATCTTCAGTTCAACAATATAAGTGCCATATTAGTATAGTCCGTGGTGGTCATGTCTCTGTTGAATACGACAAGTGGAGTGTGTTTCTGGTATTAAACCAGCGGTCTCTTGTTAGGTGTGGTCTGTAACATGTGTAATATAGCAATACCTTTGACAGTCCATACCTTTGACAGACAGACGTTGTTGTGTGACAAAAGCGTTGCACTATTGTTTTAGACAAGCCACGTGACTTGTCTAAACCAATCGCTCGCTTAGATGTTCTATTCCAAATACAAAGGCCCGTCACTGATGTACGAAAATATTTGAACGGGAAGGATACCACGTGTAAGGATAAAGTTCATCTCTATTTTAGCTCAAACATGATATTATCATTAGGACAATAGACAGCAATGTATACAAAATCAATTTGATTTATATAAACCATGATAAGCTTTTGTGCATACATGGTACCGTTACGAGTGTGTATTAACAAAAACTGTTTTATAGCTTTGGATGTAACGGTAACCACAACTTATTTGTTTGAAAAGCTATTAATTGTTACGATACTGGCCGAGGCTTGCTTTCTGAATGGCAAAGGTACTCTATATAGCTAGTCTACTTTTGCGCCTAAATAAAGTACTTTCGAATTTCAATTCGAAAGATGTTAATTTTATCGACAAATAGAGCAAAATCAAATCAATTCTATAATACACTGATTAAACTCTTTAATATTTACAAACATAAGTAACATATATAATTTGACAAACTGAGTTTCTGTTGCAAACTCATAGCAGGCTTCGTAATTCAATTTCGCAGTGATTTGAGTTGTGATCTCCACACGAGTAAATTTTACAATCCTTAAAAAAGTGTTATACATAAGTTATGGCGATTTTTGTGTCCGTTGTTAGAAAGTCTGTAAGTTCCCTCGCATTACAAGAAACATTCCTATCGGAGGAATTATATTTAATTAATTTGCTAAACACTAAGATATGCATTGCTTTCGCAGAATTCCTTCCTAGACTATTTTAGTACATTACAATGAATTATTTAGCTATTTTAAATCCGTCGTCAATAATCCGACAATGTACGGGAGAACACAATCGAGCTATAACTCGGAAGCGATATTCGTCATTATATGTGGGTGTAAACACCAATTAAGGCATTATTATTATAACGGAAGTCTGAATAATAGTGCAAAGGTTTAAATCATAAATGTAAACCGTACTTTGATCGATCGCACTAAAACGTGTTTACGAGAAGAAGAGTGAGCTCACACATTATATTTACATGGTAGAGAAATATAGTGTAAAATTTTTAATATCTATACTAATTTTATAAAGCTGAAGGGTTTGTGAAATCGTCAAATGATAAACGCCAGTGAAATCGCAGACACATCTAGTGAGTGATAATACTATATTTATAATTCAAATGTCATCACGGCATTGTGTGTCAGATGACAGCTTAACTTTAAAAAAGTGATCAGTTAATAATAGTCATTTAGCTATGATCATATAAATTATACCGAAAAGATTGGTAGCTTCACCCATTAGTAATAATAATGATTTATCCACACCTGCGATAATTACAGTACAGGGCTTGTACGCATGGTAAGCGATCGGCGATTTCGCGACTGCATGATTTGCGTACTTATAATCGTAGTATTCAAAATCGCGGGTGGTAACGTTTGTTCTGGCTGTTTACTTGAACATATATATCCTTTAATATTAAAATTGCACTCGTAATATTAAGCTTCCAAAATGCCAAACCGCCGTTTATAGATGCTTGCCACTGATATGTATATCACTAAGCATAGTTTAGCATTAGGTATGTATCTCTGAAAGACGTCTTATACAAAAACTGCATTAGATACATATTTTGAGAGAAATTTAGGTATTCGTACAATTTTTCAAACTTTAGACAAAAAATCAATCTTCATTTTCATATTTCGTCCAACTACCTAAGACTTTTATGTTTAGTATATATAAGTACTTAGGTAAATACAGCACAGTACTTATTAATTCTATGCTTTTATATATACTTCTATACTAATATTATAAAGAGGAAATATTTGATATTTTGTTTGTTTTTTGTTTGTAATGATTTAAAACAAAAACTATTCAACCGATTTAAAAAAAATCTTTCACCATTGGAAAGCTACATATATTATCATCGACTAACAAAGGTAGTATTTATTATTTTAAATTTACTTTTACTAACATAACATACTTTTACGCGAGCAAAAGCTAGAATGTAAATAAATCTATACGACGGCTACTCGCTCGCTGTATCACAAAAATCTAATGCCTTAATAGAAGTAATATGGCGCTAAGAAAAGACAGAGATAAAACTAAATAACTCGAAACAACAAAGATGTATAAATACAAGCTTTTTAAAGCGTACTGTCCAACTAATTTAATGTTAAGAGCGTCATAGTGTGCAGTAGACAGTGGCCTTGAGCGTTCAGGCGTAATGAAAGTTCGGAAAGGGGATTTCGAGGACAACAGGTGTCCGCAAAACTGTACATGTGCTGAATACGATGCATGTTTGCTTTGCCATATTTGAAACTTATTTATGTGTAGTAAAATATACGGTGTAATTATAAATGGATGTGTATGGCTATAGTGTATTGCACATTATCGCTGATCGTATAGTATAGCATAGTTCAAAAGGGATATCCTGCTCTAAGGACCCTGTGTAAAATAATAATATTATGAGCCCTGTAGGTATATAAGCTATCCCAATGTTGGGCACGGACCTCTTCTTAGTGTGAGAAAAGATAGGCCCACCTACCTACTCTACCACGCTGCACGCTGGCCCAGTGCGGGTTGGCATAATTCACACATCATCAAGAATGTTATGTAGAACTCTCTGACATGCAAGATTCCTCCTTATGAACTTTTCTTTTGCCGTTAAAATGAGCGATAATTTATTATTTAATAAGTACCTACATTACTTCGAAATGTTAGAGGTGCGTGCCTTGAGATCGAATTCGAGACCTCTGCGTGGCAATCCAAAGGTCTCCCACTAGGCTATCGCTTCTTAGTGTTGTGTCACTTTACAAAAATTAAAACAACAGAGTCAAGGAACACCTAGACGCGGTGCAACTAATAATTAGATTTACAAATTTTTAAACGAACACAGCACCTGACGTTTCTTTGATGGCGCGGCGCGGCGGCGGGGCGTCCACATACGCCACTGCGCCATACATTCACCCAGTATTTTTTAAATTAAATTAATATTTAATTGTAATTAATTGCTGATGACTTTTCTAATATTATTTATAAACACAATAGTTCTGTACACAAGTCCTGGATCAATAATATGCATCGCCAGTAAATACACTCGAAATACCGACCACTCAATGTAATTAGTAGCTGGCAGGCTGCACATTTCAAATGGATAGCATTACTCGTCAAATCAAATGAAATATCTTAAACTTAGGCTCTGTTTAGTGTTTACACGAACTAGTTTAGATTCGTTTTGCAAATAAAGTTTTTGTATATGGCAGCGTGACTATCGTAGTACGAACCACTTTTTACAGCTTTAGAATTGAGAACAAATACTTTGGTACAAGTGTACTTTAAATAGATTACGTACCACTCCGAGATTTAGTACAAAACATGATTTTATTGCTGGTTGTTCCACTTACCTTTGGTACTATTATCTATAGCCACAATACGAGTTGCGATAGTTTAAATTAATATGTGTATAACTATTTATATATTTAGGTAGATAGATTGTTGATTGTAGTGCCTGCTTTTAGCCGATCTTAAGGTTTCACAGTTATTCATGTGAAATAGTTGGCGAAATGTGTTTACCCTCTTGGAGATTTACAAGCGTTAGTGTTTATATGTATGTTTCTATTTAGGTGACAATTGTGTCCGTTAGTGGCGCTACGAGAAAATGTTGTCTATTCGCAAACTATTTATAAACAATTTCAACGATATAAGACAATTTTATTTCTGGAGAATGAAGAATTATGGTGAAATAATTTTACGTATTAAAACTTGAGCAAAAGGGTACATAAAAATGACATGACAATATAAAAAACAAAAGATTTGTAAATATTTGTGGACTCTGGCTTATGTATTGGTGTTCTTGATCTCATATTTATGTATAACTTTAGTAAGTAAAGACAAAAACCATAACATAGGAGAGAGAATTGGTCTGTGACCAATTTACATTGCCGGTCAATATAGGTAAGAATGGAAATTGGTTAGTGAATTTAAATTCTCTCCTATAATTTTTATAAATTTAGTTTGTTATGTAGTATGACGACAAAACACGGAACTAAAACACGCTCTGTTGCGCAAAGAGATACGCGATCCGATTAAAGCTGCGCCGGTATGACAAAAACTTCTCTAAAATATTACTTCGGATATGAGGGTATGACAATCATTTATTTATACTATGTAGAAGCAAAAGTATAAAGAACGGGACGAAGAAAAACAATAGCAGATTATTACAACAACATAATAGAAAAATAGGCTTTTTATTAAACCTGGAGCGGTGATGAAGGCAGAGATTTATTGAGAGGTTGGGCATCCCGGCTACTCATTCTGGCGTCTTTATTTTTCTTTTATGATACCATAATACTTTGGTGTATTATGTAAGTACATACCTACGTATACCACATATTGTTTTATTATATATGATAATATACTGTCTCTTTAGTGTCGTGGCATGCTTCCATTTAAATTTGTGCCATAGGGACGTACAAAACACTCACGCTATTTCTCCAAGGTACAAGTAGGTACATTACATTCATGTATTGTTATGTTATGTTTTAAGCACCAACGTATTTGACGGCGACCTAATTGCTTTCTACCGAGCACTGTCAGACTCCGAGCGACTACTGATAATTTTCTAACAAACATAGCTACAGTTTTCTGGCTAGGAAAAGTAACACTAAACCTCACAATCACACGCATATATTAGCGTATACTTATACTGTAGAAGAACTACGGCATAAAGACTAATTTAGGCATGCCATGTAGATGTAAGAAATAGTCAAGATTGATCAATTTTTGATAATTTGAAGTGGCGGTAGCCCAGTGGATAACGTATTGGATTGAGATCGAGAGGTCACGGGTTAGAATCCTTCCCATTGCACTACTGGCGTGAACCCACTCCTAACACAAGCATTCTAGCTTAGCTGAAGGGGCTTACAAGGCTTACAAGAATAATAGTAATTTGTAAAAAAAAGGCCAGCAAGCTTTAACAAAAAATTACTATTCAAATTTTGGGATATTTTTGCGTTTTGTGTAACATCTGTGAAAGTTTTTAAAACCTTTCCCATACCATATGTGTTTTATTATACATATGCCCATACTATACATACATATATTAGTCACAGATTAATGCAGCTATCCATAACTTCTGACCATTGTGTCATTCTAGAATATAATAATTTTACTTTTCATTTCTTTCCAACTACATTCGTACTTTGTGCAGGATGAAAAGCTGTTATTGTAACAGTTCTTTTGTGCCATTGTTGTTCTAAATTTATAGTTTCTTAAAGATTTACAAGGCGTCACTTTGATGCTGTAAAAGTCGCACATTTTACTTCTAACAGTTTTGGTAACTGGTATAATGTTTTTTCTGTGAAAAATTCTCGCTGCAAAGTCGTTTTGAGGTTATGCACGTTGCGTATTGTGAACAAACATGTATCGGAGTAGGTACAAAATTTCTGTCCGAAGTGACATTGTAAAGTGGAATATCCGAAGGTCTATGACGCGCCTGATCAACGACTATTTGTACTCGATATGAACAACAAATTAAGAGTTCTTCGTTTGTATTAATTTAGAAACATTCTAGTGTATATAATGTCACGTGTCAGGCAATCTAACTGGCAAATACTAAACGAATTAAATTTAAAAACATAACTTGTTTGTATTTTATCTGTGCATTATTGTGCTTAGTTCGCTATCTCGATTCAATCATTATTTTAAACAGTATATCAGCCACTGATACGTCCACAAAACTAGCAGCAGACAGAAAACAAATAGGTGCGTTTAGATAAGAGTCCTAATAGAAAAATATTGTACTTATACAAAATACACAAACGACGAGTTTGTATACTCTTTCTACTTTCGAATATTTACGTGCTTATCAGTATGTATGCATAGGGTAATTTTTGTACCGATCGAACGAACGATCGCAAACAACTTACAGTGACCACATTTGTTACTTGTGCTTGACTTGTGTTTGTTGCTATGTCAAGAACAAGTGACAGCTGTGATAACTGTAAGTTTGTTTTAATGCAGTGACACTTTTTAATGTTGGACACATACAAAAGTGCATTACTAACAAAAAAAATCTGTTAACAACCTATTCTTCTGGAGGAACTCTGGCAACCCTTTTTCACGAGAGAAGCACAACATTTTTTTATCGTAATTGAATAATTTTCTAAAGGGATTGTTTTCAAAATATAACAGAAATTAAAGGTACAATTTCGCCATAAATACTCGTTGATAGCCGGTATTAAATGCTGTCCATATAAAATCATACGCTAACGAAGTATGTCAAACACAGGCCTGCGGTTTCGTTACCAAAGCACCGCGGTATAACATTACCACAAGCGATTTAACTGTGATGTACACATACACGTAATTTATCGCCGTGTCGAAGGTAAAAGTTGTGAGCAATTATTGAAAAAGAAATACACACTTTTAAATGTTACACTTGTTTAATTTGAAGTATATCGATTGTTTATAGTTTATAATTTACGTTGTTTAACTGATTTATTATATTTATCTGTAAGTGAATATTAATGGATTTTATTAACTAATGAATGTCATACCTCAACAGTAATGGACAGATTGTTTAAAAATTTACTATGTTTGTATATTTTTAATCGATTACACATAGGCCATTGAAGTATTTTGGATACATTCACATACTCTGCGATGATAAGTATTGCCTAACAGAATTGATATAAATTAAGCGAAAATCGCGCACTTAAGACCTCAAGCCCTATATAGTATTAATAGACATTTGCGTTTTCATACAGCAATAACATAAAAGTAGCATTATATATACTAACTAGAAATAAGTTTATTAAGGTAATAAGATTTAAAAAATAAATATATTGATTTATTAAAAGCTCAATTTCAAAATATAAAACAGAAATAAAATACTTGATTAAGAGATAAAAATACTCTGCAGCGTGCAGATAAGTGAAACACACAGTATATCTTGTATATTGAACAACAGCTTTCTCGGCAATTGCGCGGCATAAATTAATGCCAACTGCACTTTCCTAGTAACAAGATGATTGGAATTGAAACTGATTACTTTATATGCTTCTATTTTGTTGAAAACTTTATATTGATAAATATATATATATTATAGATAGATAAATTTGTTGTTGTTATATTTCTTTTTTTATCGAAGTACAGATATCGCTACAAAATTGTATCGTCATACAACACATGATCGCAACCGGAAGGCGGAAGACCAAACGTTGAAAGGTTTATGTCTTAGTATACTGCAACAGGCTCCCACATTGATTGATTGATCGCATCACATACAATACAAGTTATAAATAACGCTCCACTAACAAGCCGATGATTAAAATATTTATAATTATCAATATAAAAGTAAAATTAATTTAAAAGTAGCTTCTGTACAGAACGACAAACATTGGCCACACTTCGCGGCATTTGCACTGGAATAATTGGCGTCAAATTATGACAATCATTATCGGACAATAGAGTTGCTATAATTAGTCGTACCTATTCAGTTTACGTCATATCTGTCGTGGTTTCGAAATCACAACTTTATTGTGAGTAAATTGTATTCAATTGTTCTACATTGTATAATTGTGCGACTTTTGATGGTATTTAGGGAGATCTCTGGGTTGTCTTATGTAATATATTAAAGGCTTTTTCCTCTCGATGTAAATCTTTCATTTTTAATTTTGTCCGATTCAAATTGAAATCTCGTCTTGTCCAACTTTTAATAAAATGTTGGTGACAAATTTACTTCTACAAATCAAGTTATATAATATTTTATTAAATTAATAACACCGATGTCAGAATTGTTAGTCAATTTGTTTAAAGATCTGTTACCGCTATAATAAAATATGCACATAGTTATGTATAATGAAATAATTATATAAATATTCAATTATACCACGTAGATAATAAGTTGTTGATATATTAAATTATAGCGGTCTTCTCATTATATGGTCTTCGATAGTGAAAGTCTCATTCGTGCTAGAGATTCTCTATGTAAACATTATTTAAGTTTCTCTTTAATAGGTTGTTCTCTCGCATGCATAATTTCAATATTTGTTCTTCATCTTTTGATAAATTATTATACAAATGTTGGCTCTGTGATTGTCGAAATACTCCATATTTAGAGTATCGAGTATTACAGAACAAATATTCGCGCATGCGTGTCGCCTAAAAATGCTTTGTCCACTGAGTCATAACTTGTCGAAATCCGTGACCACATCAAGTATTTGAAACCTTGTAATAACAATATCTAATAAGACAATGATTGAATTTTACTAGACACTTAGCAAATAACCGCCTATAACCATGTATTGAGCAATTATAAAGTAGTAACGTACATGTTTCGCAAAATCTTAACAACATAAATGACAATAAATTTGCGCTATCTTATATCAGCCCGCGGTTTTTCGCTCAACTGCATTGTTCACTTACCTTGGGCCAGAGCCGGCGAAAGAGCGCTCCAAATAACAATACAAACACACAAAAACATATTGCAGTCTCTTTGAAGGAACATCACTATTTCATGACGTCACAAACACATGCACTGAAATTCCTAATTCAAATGTTGCCGCGAGAGTAAAAAAAATTAGCACTTCGTTTTGAGCTTTGTCAGGCAAAGGCGACGGGTACACAGCCTTGTCGAGTGTTCGCGTTGAACTGAACGGCGCTCGCGCAGCCAGTCGATCCCCTCCATAAACCGCCTTTCACCGTTACAATTCGTAGTTGGAAAGACTGTTGGGCAAGGCTATATGACGATTGACATTCAACAAAAACGGCCCATTTGGTACACGGAAACTGTGCTTAGCTCTATTCTATATTTGGTTTGATTGTTACCTAGTTTAAGAAATCAGTACCTTGGATTAATGACTTCATTGGAGCAGTGGAAAGGCATTTTTACCAGCACGCAATTCGTAATTTACTGATATTTGAATATGTATGTCTTACAGTGCGACAACGAATGAATGCTTTGTACTTGTATTTCTTTCCCCTTCCTGAGAAGGGTTTTCATAAGAGGGGTGCAAATAATTTTAAAGCCATGTGGTCAACGTATGTCATTAGTTCATTACTAACCTGAAGTTGGGAATGGAACTCAGTATTTCAAAAACATAAAAAAGTATCAATATTACCTAATTAAAATTAATAAGAACTATCCATAGTTTTTATCTGCTGATAAAACGCGTATCCTCTTAATTCTTCGTTAGGTTCTATATTTAAAAATAGTTCTGCACCTACCGAGGCGGGCCCATGAGTGTATTTAATACTGCGGTAGTGAGGGCACCTCGGCGGATGTCACATTAAATATTCGATTAAAACTCTCTAAGGGACTCTTCACTTTGCACCCAAGTCTCCGTGTAAGCTTCCAATACAGCCAGATATTATCTGAACAAAACATGTTAAAGCGATACCAATAATAGAAAACAAATTGTAATTATTGTCTGATGCCATTCATTAGCTACTAGTATAAAGTTGTCTTTCCGTATGGCATGTACATTATAACATTAGGTCATCTCTATTTTTGTTATTGTATTTTCGTACCGGATATGTTTGAATGACTTTTAGTTAAAATTTATTGTTGATATTTACATATTTAGACAGTCTCACAGTTATATTCCCGAAAGGCTGAGCATGTACATATGTTTTGCACCCATATTTATCCAGTGATAGATTTAGGTCCCAGTATGGTAATAGGGATCGAGCCTATTGTCGTTTAGAAGGCACTGTTCCAGCCGTCGTGCTGGATAACCCATTATAAATATGCCTTCATCACTTTGCCCCACCTGGAAACGGAACCCAATATTTATTCTAGATGAGGTACAAATAAATTCGTCTTCAGCCTCGGTTGTCAGCAATATTACGTCTACGGCTATAGAAGTAGCTCTGTTTTCGTTTCGTAACAAAGCAACCTTATACTGTTTTTATAGTCTCCTTTGGCATGAGCCAGCAAGGGGTAGTGTGATTTAAGAACAAGAAGTATCTAAGACGTTTTAAAAAAATTGATGTATTCTATTTACATACTGGTATTACAAACAATGATTATCGCTCATAGGTGGACCATATGTAAAAGGTAAAATCAAAAATCATTTAATTGTGGTAGTCATAGTAAGTAACATATAGGTGTTCCTTACTATATATGTATACATAGGAACGTCACAAAACAATGGTTGATGAATTTATGTCTAGTCTAGCTTGAGGCAAAGGCTTGAATAAATGAGAAGATAATTGCAAGAAACATAAGACCATTTTTCACATGCCTTAGCAAAATACAGTTGAAATTAAACTACTATATACGGATTTTATCGCGTTGTTTATTTAACACTATATTACATAATTATGAAACTGTTACACTACTACTACTATTGAATTTTACTAATTTATAAGCTAATAAAATTATTAAAACTATTTTCATTTAGGTTTACACTTTCCCCGACGTTTCGGTTCCTTTTCAGCAGCCATGGTCACGGGAAACTAAGATGGTAGTTGTCTCAATGTTCCAGTGTAGTTATTTCAAACTTTGAAATAACTACACTGGAACATTGAGTATTGTATATTTTCAAAATACAGTTGTTACCTACGTTGGCAAAAAATGTCCTCATTATCTACATAATTTGTTGTCAACTGATTTTCTGACTGCGATTGACTTTGTGCAGTTTACTGATTATACTTTCGCACCAATGTTTAGACTCTATAGGTCACCCACCGTCACATGTCTTCAGAGTAGTCTTCTTCACGTATGTGGGTGTGTGTATGTGTCTGTGACTGTGTGCAACAGTGCTGACGTGAGTGGTTAATATGTATGCAACACCAGGGGTCTGATTAACGCAGTACTTACTCTGTAAGAAAGTAGTTTCTATACAGCAAGTACAAAGGACACTGCTTTCACTTGTCAGCGCAGGAACCCTTCAAAACATTGATAAATCTCGTCCAGGCCAAGCTTATATCATCTAAAATATTAATACATAAAGCTTATCATTGCATTCAAAAATAGTATCTGCACGATGTCATTTTAAATGCCAATGTGGCAATGCCGTCCCTCCGGTCTGTTAATAAGATTTTTTTGACAAAAATCTTAATTCTATTTTTGTTTGTCAGGATCTATCCAGGAGTACATGTTCTGCAGTTACTCGAGCCACTACTTACAGGCAGTGGTGTAAATGTATATAATAAATATGAAATTATATAATAGAATAAATACGACAGCGTACAATAGAGGAAGACACAAAAAAAAAATACATTGAGGTAATGTTTTCTAGGTATTAGACCAGCAAAAGAACAGATTAGATAAAACATTAAGTTTACAATAAACTTCCAAACGACATTCGAAGTTTAGGTGTTATTTAATTAAAATTAGCAGTTTAACGTAAGTTAGGTTCAAAGGGTATTACTCTGCCACAAACTATATAAAAGATAAAAATGCTTGTGGTTGAGTTGCTATTAAGTCGATTATGAATATGAGTTCCTGTGACTATTACTTTATTTGTTGTCTCTCAGATTTGGCAATTATTTACATTTTATAATCTTCTTGTAATAAATCAATGCAACAACCATACGCATTAGTTCATATAGAAAAAGAAGTAAATTAATTGATTTGTATTGTAAAGAATCATATTGTAAACAATTAGCGTTAGTACATTTCTTGATTGTTTCTTCAGGTGAGAGCTTTCCTTGAATAGGTTTTTCCAAGCCAATTTTTATTTCCTTTTATTTTTGAAGTGAAATCTTCTTTAGGCGCTTTGAGCACTTTTTGGGTGGACAAAAATCATGGAACTCGCGTCATCATCACCGAACGCTAGTTACTTAGATTTCACTTCTATCGGCTGTCCCTAAAGACTGCTCCGCATGTTTTTTTTATTTACTTTATTAGCAATATATAAGTTAATGGACCTAATAAAAAGGGTTTCATATTTTTATGGAAATAAAGACACTTAACTTTTACTTGGAAGAGACAACTCAACTAGATTGTTTCCAACTTACAAGCAAGTTGTGGTGAAGATCGCGGGACAAAATGACTGAGTGCAAAATAAGCTTAAGATATAAAGAATACATATTTATTGGACTGAGTAAAGTCAATCATTCATAGATTCATAGTCTGACGCCTACCTACATGCACGAAGGGAAAGGCTGACGTGTATTTCACTAGGTTTTAGGTTACAAATTATAGCGAGCGAGCATATTACTAATGGGTACAGCGACACAATCCGTGATACTACTGATAATTCCTTAACAGCAAAATCAAACAACAATATACCCACCTGGGAATAAAACACGACTGCGCCACCAAGACAATTAAACTTAATCAATATTCTTGAAATAGACACATCGTGCACGTATTAGACAATTATATGCCGTATACAGCTAAATGCATCACGTATGTTTGTTAATGTAAATTCAAAATAAGACAGAAATATCAGACCCACCTCAATATTTATATTGTTTTAGAAATACCAACAACAATCTTAATACTTATATTTCCTGGTCATCAGTTTGAATAGCATGAATATGCATTATTTTTTTTAATAGTTTTTTAGTGCAATAACATGAAATAAATAGTTTTAAGGAAAGTAGCTTTTAAGTTTAGTAACTCATATAAAGGCACTAAAATTTGAAAGCGGTTTCGTGTTAATCAATTAAATTTGCATATAACACTGCCCCAGTTACGTTGAAATAGGATAGGAATATAATATATTTATTTCAGTTCAGGTGAAAATATACATTGTATTGGGTGGTAAGCTTCGTGGGCCTGCCTACCATCCGATCAGTATATATATTATATATTATAATATCTGCAGACCATGGCCGTCAACCGGGCACAGTAACATCCTCTGTGCGAATACCAAAGAATATCTTGACAAAAAAGCCCAGTGACACATTGGTACACAATAGAATCCAATCCAGAACCTCATGCATAGCACTTGTATTCACCCCAACTGCGCCTCAAAGGCTGATAAAATAAGAACTAAATTCATAGATACAAATAGAAGCAAGCCTACCGCATATTGGTCTGAGCCTCTATTAAATTCTCAATTTTACTAACAAAACATCGTGTTAGCAAATGACTCTATGTACGACTAGAACGTCAGATCTTTACAAGAGTCGAAGATTTAAACCATAGATGCGCCCTACTACATTTAAACATGGACACCTTTATCTACGATAAGTTAATCTAACACATAATGCTAACAAGACATTTGAATTATAAATATAGGTTTACTAGATTTTGGCCGCGGCTCGCGTAGATGTAGGTAAGCTTACATTAGTAACAATACTTTTATTGTGGATTAAAAGTGCCTTATGTCTTTTTCTCTTCTACTGACAACGTGTATGCGAAATTTCATGATTATCAGTCAAGTAGTTAGGGCGTGAAAGCGTAATAAATAAATAAACTCACATTCGCATTTATAATGTTCATTAGCTCACTTATAGTAAAATTTGTACACTATCGTTCCCTATCATGTAAATGTAAAGTGTAAACTCACTTTTCTAAATGTGGACTTTGTTGCATGCGTTTTAAATACGTTGAGGGCATATCTATTATTATATTTAAATAAACTGTTTAATTGTTAACTATAGGTTTACAAACAAGCCAGTAAAATTGTACCTACACTTGTGTCAACTAGTATGTTTATCAAACTACCACTTTTGATAATAAAATAAAATAAATGGATACAAGAATACTGGATAAAATCCTGACCCGTTATAAACTGACGATTTCTCGATATATCTCTGTAACGCTTTTAGGGTGAGTAACTCCACAGGCATGTATAAAGGCTTAAAACTCTTAAAAGCTTACACCTCTACAGATTGCATTTTATTGATCGATTGATTGAAAATTTCACTTAAAATAAATTCAATTAAATTCAGGCATTGTTGCGAGCAGTATGTATGCGAAGTATGCAATTTCATGCGACGCATATTCGAATGAATGCCTAACTCTATACTTCTTATTATATACAGAGTTTTATGTCGTTTCATTCATGTCATTGTGTGTGTCATCATGCGAAAAACAAGGTCACAGCAGATGAATTTGCAACCGCTGTGTTCTAGACTATACAAAGTAGATGCATTCTGCACAATTGTATTCGAATAACATTCGTACATACGAGCCGCCCGCATACATAATGAATAACGTCAATGGAGCACGCGGCACCACTTGCCTTGTATACAAGCAGCATAGTTTTTATTATCACCTGTATTTATGTAATAACATAAATTCAGATTATAATCAACAATATTCCAATTATTGTGTACGCACAGCTCGCCTATAAAGAAAGATGAAATAGATAGATAGATATAAGAAAATAATGACAAAAATTATTGTTCGTTATTTTATCAGGAAATGCTTACTGACAATATGGAGAAAAATATGGGTGGATAGCAATTTATACATTTCCGACTTACTTATAGAAAGCTTAATGAAATTATAATGCATTTCAATCTTTAGAAACATTTAGGCGTGGTGATTATGATGAGGTTTTCTTTACATCAGTTAAGTCACTCACATTCCTAAGACTGTAACTAATTTAACCGATGTAAAGAAAAAGTAACATTCACCTAAATTAATGATATTCAAAGACAGTGTTTTCTGCAAGTAATATAAAAAGAGGTTCAGTGGTTTCAGAAATTTTCTCTAACATAAGACATAAGACTCCTGCTGGTATGCCGGAGGAGAGGATTATTATACTTACCATGATTTCCTTTTGAAAGCCACCGACCATATATCCAGATACCTTTCTGCAACTAAGAATTTCTTGGCAGAATAACCCAACCTTGTGTTAACGGCATTTTACCTAAATTTCCTGCAGAAAGCCACCGAGTTCATTACAAGATACCAAACCGAACCGTACCGAACGTTTTTACCTACAGGAGTAGGCTCGACACTCTCTATTTATCTTGACTCCAAAAACAACAGAGATATCTGTGATAAAACTGTTGTACAGCAATTTTATGAGGTTTGATGCCATGAGCCGTGAGGATCGAACCGGCCCCATACCCTCGGTTCGATGTGGAATAGAGTAAAGTGTTGGGTTTTTCTATCAAGAAGTCAGCAGTAGTCTGGCATTGTGTCCAATAAACAGCAAGAGAGCCGTTTATAACGTACGATTTGCCAAAATGTGGATGTAATACACCTCCTTCATCAGGGATTCAGGCTATTACTACGTATATATAGGTAGCTGTTACTCGTTAACATATGTATATATTAGAAATCACTATACTTTATATTGTTGTTGGCTTAGGCCAGAGTTATATTCTGGATCAATACAAATTTATAAGCACTCAAGGTAAAGCATAACTGCTTCCTTTTGCTCGACTATGGATTCGATTTGATTCTTCGAGTATTGAGATCGCTACCATTTTACCGGAATTATAGCCATTACCTTTTGGCTTTTTTCGAACTGCAATTATTGTTAAAAAGAGTTTTTACTGACCACTTTAGACTAAATTTCATATTTACAATGATAATTATATCAGCTTTGAATATAAACTATCCCACTGGTGAGCGCCATTCTTCTCTTAGCATAATATGAATACGTCGTATTCAGATCAAAGTAGTGCAGATTTTATGTCATACTCATTACCTACCCAGTTCAAGGAGATTATATACTGATGGTAAACTGTTACCGTCGCTTATCTATGTATATGTTTGTATTTCGTGTACTTGGCAGCGGCTTGGCCGTATTCGTGGTATCTTTACTGTTTTCCTTAAGAAATACCTCCAAGCAACTGCCTACCGTAAATTAAGGGGGGTGGTATACGTTAAAATAAAACACCAATTGTAGAGTAGACACATAGTAAATATACTTTATTGTGAAATATATATAGTTAATACACAAAAACTTTAGGTCATATGTTTTACATAAATTCTTACTACATACGAGATTAGTTTATACGGTTCACGAGTAATACAATCAAAAATGCACTATTAAGGTTGACAATTAAAGTAATTAGTTTAGCTCAGACGCGCTGTTATCACGGCTGTCAAAATGCGGTAAATTTGTTGCGATGAAATTAGTTTAAGATATAAAGAGGTAAGCCAAGGAATAAAGTGGGAAAAATAAACAGCATAAAGAAATAGTATACCCGAAAAATTAGATAATATAAGGCTTTTAATTCATCTGACGAATTCAACAGACGCGTAAACAGAACGTGTTTAAAAATATATATTTTCAAATCATCTACAAAAAAGTGGCAATACATTTTCTTTTTATTATATTGTCTAAAAAGCCACTAATTTCTCTACTAACTAAAAATCATCTTTTACATTGCTACGATGTGGTCAAATACTGTCTTGTATCGTAGTACGCGAGATAGTTAAGAGTTCAAGCGTGTTTACAAAGTAAATCAAGTATACCGATACTAACAACTGCCCATGACGTCGCCAAAACTAGCAATATACACGATTGCATTGGAATTGTATTGGATCACGGCAACAGCCTACTCTTGCGCGGTAGATGATGTGTTATGCGAAACTTTATTCTCATTCGAATGCAAACATGTAAATTGAATTATAGTAAATTGTATTCCTTTACGTGAAATTGCAAACGTTAAAAAACTAGGGAGGACATATAAGTTTAAAGGATGTTCAGAGTTACGGTACGTGTAACGGGGACGCGACACGGAAAAATAAACGAAGCCGATGGTACGCACAAATAAACAAAATTGAACTGCGTTTTGTTTTGTTGATCCAAGCAAATTTTTGTATTTCATAGAGGCTTGTAGGACGTCGCACGTTTGCGCAATTATCGGGTGTTCAATGGCTGCTGGGATGGTATGGTGAATTGGGTCAGGCAGTATCAAGCTGCCAAGATATTTTACTTTATTAAAAACTATTTGAAGCGTATAGTTAATTTGTTTTAAGAATTACTCTTTCTTTTTTAAATATTGTAGTAGAAATTTAGACGTCCGTACAGGAAAATCATTTTAGCTACAAACGTTCAGGCTGAATGGATGAGGCGCTGGATCGGAGATGTAATTTGTCCGGATGCTGGTATGCGCAAACGCCAAGAATACGTTTGCTGCCCGATTTCATTTAGTTGGTATACCTCTTCGTGTGGTTGCCTAGCTTATTGGCATACATTTCGCTTCACCATGATACAGCCTAGTTTAAGTAAAATGCAAGTGTATGATTTTAAGAGCCTTCACGACTTATAGCATGTTGCAAACGACTACGTCGCAAATAAGTGTCATGTTTTAAGGCACAAGCCTAAACGCTCTAAGCTTTACCAAATTTAACCGATTTTATCAAAACTGCGATGATGGTTGCCTTCAAACGATTTTAATTTATAGATAGTCTATCCTTTCTGTGGCATCAATTTTGGTTTGTTAAGCAAACACGCTTGTTACTCCCAACTATCCGGTGTGACAGTATTATATGACACAGTATAATTATATTAGCAATACTTGTATTACTTTTTACAATTCTTTCAATAACATCATTCACAGCGCAGAACTTGAATGTTACGTTTACATATATATTTGTGTTACAATTTGTATCATAAATGATGTTACAAAATGGAATGTAAAGCAGTTCTATTTCGACTCAAAGTACGAAGATATCCTTAACTGGTCCTGATTAAAGTGGAAATACTAATTGTATAAAGTATATTTAAATTTCCAAAAACAGTCTTCAATTAGATATAATAATATAAGTACAAATGTATATGAAAACATATTAAATTCCAATACTACAGGTATAGGTAACTCATTGGTTTGAAGTAAATACCGATTTCATTAGATTTATAAACGTTTAGAAAACCAATTCTACTTTATACATTACATTAGGTATACTTGATTTAAAATTATTTATGTATATTTTTATTATTTTTAGACCATATTATAATTCAATAAGTACATATTAGGTTAGATAAATAAAGGTTATTTTGTTAATATTATAATTCAACAATAATTTAAGGCTTAATATATATAACATTGACGTAGACAGGTTTCTGAGAGACTAGCAGATAGTAAAATAGGTTAGCTCAGTTATAAATAGTTGAATAGCTAGTCTCAAGTAGATTGCCTGTCACCGTTGCGCTTCCTTATATATATATATATATATATATATATATATATATATATATATATACATATATATCATACCATGAAATTCCAACTACATAAGCGCACTTACACCATAAGTAATACTCACTTTTCTGTCTTTGAATATTAAAACAATACTATACGCATGAAACTGAACGTTAGCAAAGGACGGAGGTAAATACAGCAACTAGGATTAAAATAAAGTTTGTATATATGATCGCAAGTGTAATTCCAATATGATAGCGGTGCGATTGTGCATCATAGCATTAGTTGTACTACTCTGAACGAGTGTTTAACGTTCTTGTGCCAGCAGAACGAAACTATGAATGGTAATAGCCACAAAATAGCTAAAGTGCATTGTGGTTGAGCGTGATTGTACGTACACGTAGTCACATCAGTACAATAATGACAGCATCCGGGAGTGCATGGTAGGAGGTCACAGATACTAGTACATTACAACATATTAATACTGTAGACGTTTACAAGCTAAACTACAATATACTCTTAAACAGACAATTAAAACACGTTACATTTATAAACAGACTCGGGCTTGGACTAAAATCCTACAACTTGCAGAAATACAACAATGATTACAATATTATAGACTATTAAATATCATGATTATATGTAATAACAGTAAAAGATCCATTTAAACGTGCATATTTTTTTTGGATTTTACATTTTTTTTGTTGTTTGTCTTGCACCCCGTAATGCCACCTAAATACCAAATACAATATTGTATAAACTATAAGAAATATAAAGTTATGCTCCCCATACTTCGTGTATAAATATTTTAATACAAGGTCCTATAAAAAGGAAAATATCAAGACGTCACGTTATATAGAAAAATACGCTTCTTAATTCGAATTTTCCATTAGTTTTGGTATCTATATCAAAGTAAAATACGTTACAAAAATATAGGCACAGTCATTCGTAAACTGAACAAGGGTTCAATTTGTTATATTTTTCATAGGTATTATATTTCGAAAATTCGACTTCTCAGTCATTTACGTCAGCATATCATTACATATTGTTTTTAACGACACAATAGATCGCTTAAAGCGAGCCTAATACGCTGCAAGATTATATACAACAGCGTATAAAAAAAATGTGCCTGTAGTTATTTTTAGGTTAAAAAACTTAAGTATTTATTTAAAATACACGTACTGTCCGGTTTTGGAATATTGAATAAACGTATACCGCAGCGTTATAAGGGGCAGAACCATGAAGCATAGTTACAACGGTGCTGCTACACTATGAGACCCGAGTTAGCCCATACAACATCAAATAACATTAAAAGCTTCACATTAAAGAATAGTTGAACATCTATTATATAATTAAATACAGAAACCTGCGATAATTCAATTCCTTTTGAGATTTTCTTTAAGATTTCCCCCTTACTTATATTTTGATTGACATATAACTAACATAATAATAATTTTGAGTCAATAATTTTGAAAGGGATTAAATATAATGGCCATCGAAAATACTAATTGCACAACATATGCTTACTAATATATATCATAACGAGCACTTATACGCCTCAAATCACTGCATTCCGTCTCAGAAGGCTTAGGTTATGTTAGGTTCCTTCTTAAACCCACCCAAAAATAGGCCCCGTCGATCTTTGATCTCTTTAAATATGTTTTGCTGTGCAATTAGTATTTTTGGTGAAACAAAGGCAAAAAATTGAGGAACAGTTAAATACTACCCATTTTGAAAGTCCGTCTCAGTTAATTTTGTTATCCAATAACACTCAGTCATTAAAATATGACATCTATTGAAATGGAAGTGTTCGTTATAATAAGTTAATTTGAATTTTGATCCAGCCAATTACATTCAAGGACGCCTAATCCTTTAAAATAAAACATTTATTCTCTAGATAAATTTTTGTAAAATATCCAAAACTTTACCTCGACTAGAAAGTTCTTTATTATCGCAGTCATCATACCGATATAAGTCTAATGATAAATGCAAGGGCCATTACACATTATCTTCAAAAATTCTTAAAAAACTAACTGTATTTAAGTGCAATCATAATTCCTGCGTCTCGCGTGACGAGGAATGAGAGCGCTGAGGGGTGTTCATGTTCACTGCTTGGTGCATAATGTGAACCCTTACATCACCCGTCGCAGGTTTGTACTCCAGAGCCCTCCTGTGGCGGCTGTTGAATGAGCCAGTCACCGTGCTCTTGCAGCAACAGTAGTAGAACAGATGAGCGAAAGCACGCCTAAAGTTCCTATTCAGCGCGCTGTATAGGAAGCTTGTTATGACAGAGCGGCAGACGCCAATCCAGACACAGTGGTAGAACTTAGTGTCTGAGGTGTTAGGGTACTCGTGGACAACGATTAAGTACGGTGTCCAAGCTATGACATATAAGAGGTAAGTAGTGATATTTAAGTTAATGATCGAGTAATCTCTTTCATACTGCTGCGATCTCTTATAGTGTATTTGTTCGCGAGCGCGACGACGGACTCGGACGGAAGCGGAGATAAGACCAAACATGGTCACCAGGAACGGAATAACGTGGAATATAACAGCGGTGGCGATTCGGAAAGAGAAGTTGCCGAAGTGCTGCCGTTGACAATAATCATAGTCCAGTTGTAGGTAGACCCCGAAGCCAGCGACAAGGAAACCCGTAGCGAACACCAGAATCGACACGAGGCCGACCCTCATGGACACAAACATTTCGTATTCGCTAGATGTTCGGCAAATCCTGTAATACGTCTCAGCCGCCACCAGCTGTGGAAAAATTGGCTTATTAGCTACAACTAGCAGATACTAACTACATGCACGTGTTTAATTATTTATCAATTAGAGAAATTCTCGTGTTACGGATTGTAAAGTACAAAGCACTATGTACCAAGTTAATGTCTACCTCACGTTGCTATAGCAGCTAACGTTTACACTCACTGTGTATTCAGCATCGTGTTACTAATGAAGAGATTGCAATACAATGCTCCCAGGCCCCGTTGAATGTTTGTTCTCATAGATATAGCGAGAAAGTTAGTGAAAACATTATGTTATTTTATTCAATGTTTATTCAAAAATCCAATAAAATATATTTAGTTTGTCTATGCACACAATTATTTTGATAATTTAGAACAACTATATCATAAGTTACAAGACACGGCGTAAGATCCGTCACAGTAAAAAGCTTATGTCTAAATAATACTCACGGTGAAGAAGAGGCTGTAGCAGTAGGTAGAAGTTTCAGTGAGGAACTGTAGGGCATGGCAAACCGGGAGAACATCCCATTCCCCTGATAGTAGGACCACAGCCGCAATTGGCATCACAGCTGTGGTCACTATCAGATCAGACATGCCAATGCATGCTAGAAAAACATTACCTGATGACAAAGAAATTATTGTTTATGTAATGATAGTTCAGTGATGAAAATGTTTAATATGTGAGCAAGACAAATAATGAACAGAACGTAGCAGAAATGTATGACTATCGTTAAGTGTTATAAAAGAACCAAAAATATGTACACCCATAATATATTAGATAAATGGTCTTAATTATTTGTTTTTGTAGTATAGGGATAAACAAGTATAATTATAGTAGCTGGCTTTATTTCTTGATATGGACATTATTTGACATTAGGACATGCCAGCTATAACCTACTTTTAAACTGTTACTCTGCTGGGCATAAGCATATCCTTAGTATAATAAGGCTTAGGGCATACATTTTCGAGAACATAACAGAAAACCATCAGACATACAGATTCTCTCAATATGTTTTCCCTCACCATTAAATCAAACGATAATTAACTATTTAATACGCACATGACTTCGAAAAGTCAGTGGTTTGGGATGACGTGTCTTGGGATCGAACTCGACACCTCTGCGTGGCAGTCCAGCGGTCGGTCAGACTAGGCTATCGCTGCCTTCACAAATATGTTATTAAATATACGCTAACTTTCGCAAAAATAATATAATATCGCATGTTCATCGCAAAGCCAAGTGCACTTGATAATGTAATAATTATAACTAAGTATCAATATACTGTAATAATCGCAAGCAAATACTTGGTACATATTGTTTGTTATATTTACAATGTTTATAATATATACATATATATATAGTAATTTAATTATTCATAATCACCATCGAGAAAGAGGTGTGGATCTATTTATACATGTGATGGCTTATTGTCAAAGTGTTGAAACACCTAAGATTAGTTGGCTAAAACTAGATGGAACTGTCATTATTGCTCCTAGTTCTAATTCTAACTGTCTAACTCTAGTTGTAACTATATACAGTACTATATGTCATATATACAGAGTGTCCCAGAAGTCGACGTTTACGACATTTTAAAATACGTAACTCAGACTTTATTATATTTTTCTGGTAGCTATTACAATTTAGCCTGTTACCTGATTCCGGCTTGACGTCGACTTCTGGGACTCCCTGTATTATTAGAACCTGCACCACAGTTGAGAAGAATCTTTATCAGATCCCAGATAGGTGCCACTAAATACTTGATAGCGAATCGTGTAAGCAAGTCCAATAGCTTTCCTACTTATGGTCACTAAAGCCAACTCTCGACCACACATTAAACGCATCAGCAAAACCATTGCGTATTTGGCTAGCTATTCTCATAAGTATAGCCAGCGACATGTGTTTAAAACATTAGCAAATCTTAAAATTGGATAGTCGTGTAAATATTTCGTTACAGTAGTTATTAAAGCAAAGTTATCTTCCTCATAATCCAGAACTAGAAAATACGAATAATATATTTCAATTCAAAAAGAGCATTTAGAACTTTGAATCATGCTGCCGTTGAAAATATACATATGTGTCGCTCACGGTAGAATCACGACGAGAGCCTTAATAAAGCTACGTTGTAATTTGTTCGCATTGCAGTTCACAGTCTATCCTGGGGAGATTTATTTGCGCCGGTGGTTTTAGACACAAATGAAAACTTATATAACCAGTTACTTAGAAGCAACTTCAATGCGTCCGGAACTACTAAAATACTGACATTCTAGCGACGTTATTATTGACTAGCCATTGCTCGCAACTTCGTCTGTAGGGCTTATTATGTACGATATATGTGGATATCACTATTGCTCTGGTTTTACTAAACGGAGTTAGATAAAACTTGAATTGAATCACAAGTTGTAAATACCGTATCAAACTCCGTTCAGATGTTATCTTAAACATTGGAATAAACAGACATACAATAAACGTTTATCTCACTCAGCAACCCAGTGCTCCATATTACATAGTAACATAAAACGATGCACTACATACAAGTAAACAATCGAAACTTCAATATAAAAAGTGAAATGAAATAATAATCGATATAAAGAAACACAGTCTTCATTTTAAACTTACCAACTCTTTTTAGGGACCGCTCAACGAAGAATGCAGCTACGAAGAATCCATTGACGGTGGTGCCAACGCACGCGCATATTACGATGAAAAGAAGGCGTCCGAGGGTAGGCCATTCGCTACTTAGGGTCACTGGAGAGTAACCCCTAGTAACGTTGGTAAGGGCGGAGTACAGGTATCCTGACACCTGCGGCCGCATTTAGCCTGCTGAACAAAATAAATCATGTTAAATTTAAACATAAACGCAATTGAAAAATCATTGTCAAAAAAAATCATGTATTAGGACTTAAGCGAGGTGACACCACCGTCCTCACAGCAGCCGAGGCGAAGTTGAGGTCTCTACTTGGACGGCCTGATAAGGTGCTTTTTCACACCTCGCTTAAAGGACCCAGGATTGAAGGAAGAAGGAAACACGTGCCATGGTATACCGAAGGCGAAAACACACTTTGAGTCTCCTTACCAACGGAGTAAATAAGTAAGTCTTAAATTGTTACATGGTTGTCACCAAGTAACAATTTAATTCTTACTTATTCACTAAGAATTATCATTCTCCAAATAATAACTATGAGACATTCTATATGATTATTAAATCTTAATATTAATAAGTATATTAGCATCTATTATTCAATTACTTGTGAATTAAATGAAGCCCTATTAACCTACGACAGAACAATATCCGAAATAGTTGCAAAGCACACGGTCACTTTTCTTATACGGCCAAAACAATCCAATTTTAATAACATGCATAATACCCTTGTACTAATGAATGCAATACCTACTAAAAAAATATTACAATGTTTATCCACTATCGAAATAAAAAACGTTGTGAGTGCACAAAGTCATAAACGTAAGTGCGCTCTCTATTTAGAATAGTAATAAGTCATGACGTCTCGGCGAGATCACGTGTATACGTTTTGTTTATATATTTTTACTTTTTGGAATTAAACTACTATATACGGATTTTATCGCGTTGTTTATTTATCACTGTATTACATAATTTTAAAAATATTACACTACTACTACTACTATTGAATTTTACTAATTTATAAGCTAATAAAATTATTTAAACTGTTAAATCTATTTACATTTAGGTTACCACTTTCCCCGACGTTTCGGTTGCTTTTCAACAGCCATGGTCACGGAGAGTCTAAGATGGTAGTTGTCTCAATGTTCCAGTGTAGTTATTTGAAAGTACCCGAACATATTTTAATCATTGGTGTTTCTATTTACGCAGAATGAGCTCAAAGTATTATGAAGTCTAGCTGTGGTTTGTTTCTTCTTGGGTTTGACTATTTGAAGTACTAGATCCCAAGCTGGTGGTACATTCCAACCATCTTCTCTATTGAAATTAGGATGTTTTTTGATTTCAATAGCCTCGCGAAGCATCCGTGGTAGGAATCGGTGTTCTTTAGCGAGAATCTGTGGTTTGCCAAATCTCAGGTAGTGGTTGGTCCCCTGTTGTACATGTTCACACAGTGTGTTTCAATGAATAACATTCGCGTAAACAGAACACAATATTATATTTGTATTTTGCTCATCAACATGATCACACTTCGCCTGATGGTAAGCAGTCGTGCGGTCTAAGCAGTGGCCTCCACACATCATCATAGCAGCCGAGGCGATGTTGAGGTCTCTACTTTGACGGCCTAAAAAGGTGCTTTTTCACGCCCCGCTTAAAGGACCCAGGATTGAAGGAAGAAGGAAACACGTGCCTTGGCAGAGAATTACATGCCTTGATCGTTCGGCAGAGGTATGAGGACCCAAACTTGTTGGTACGCACTCTAGTCGACTCCACCGTGTAAGGATGGCATCTGAGCTTAGCAAGCGTTGTTCTGGATATCAAAGGGGATGGCGGGATAAGGTCGAATAACTCTTCAGAGCACTCTCCGTGGTATATTATGTAGAAACATGCCAATGAGGCAATATCCCTACGGAGTTGCAGAGGTTGCAGTGAACTCGTAACCTCTGGATCTCCGATGATACGGACAGCCCGCCGCTGTAACCTGTTGAGAGCGTCTAGCAAGTACTGCGCGGAGCCATCCCAAAGATGAGAACAGTACTCCACGCAAGGGCGCACTTGTGCTTTATACAATAGGCACAGCTGCCCAGGCGCGAAGAACCGCCTTACCCTGTTCAGAAGTCGGAGTTTTCGCGAAGCTTGCTTAATGACGCTCTCGATGTAGGTTTTGGGCTTAAGGCAGTGGCAAAGATCCATACCTAAGATGAAGAGGCTGTCACGTATCACCAGTGTAGTGTCACGTATCTTCAGAAAAGGGAAGGGAAGTAAGGAATACGTCAGTGGTATAAACTTAATGGACTATTTAAACATAATAGCTAAATCTAATCTACCGATGTCGAATGCGATAGGTTGACAGTGATTGTCTCTGTGCGTTGCTCTGCAGCGTTGGTACTCCATTTATGCTGCTTTAAAACTCAGAGAAGGCTATGCTCGGAATATTCCTGCGGGATCAAATCAGAAATGAGAAAATACGCAGGCAAACTAAAGTTGCCAACATGGCTCTCTAAATAGCCAAGCTGAAGTGGCAGAGGCCAGGCCACATAACTCGCAGATTCAATGGCCGTTAGGTTAGAAAGGTTCTGGAGTAACAGCCACGCACAGGTAGTCCAACAGGGGTAGGCCCTCCACAAAGTGAAACTACGATCTGGTAAGGATCGCGGGCAGCGGTTGGATGCGGGTGCACAAGACTGGTCTGTGAGGATAACCTTCGGAGAGACCATATTCAACAGTGGACGTTTTTCGGTTGACATGATAAATCTTCAAACGAGGATATCTCTATAATAACAGACGGCCATAGCCTACAACTAACTCTTATCACTAAAAAGCCATATGCAGTTACCCTCCCCTAAGGATATTTCCACCTGTAGGGAAACTAATCACGTGTCACACACCCTTCAAAAAAATTGTCACTGCGCAATCAACACAAAAGGCAAAAATTAAAAGCCCTTCCACAGACAAAACACTAACTTCTGAAGGAGGCTAGTAATTCTGCTTACCACAGCAACGGTTATAAAACACTGTATTGTACAGAGTTTTGTCACCCGTGAAGCGCAATACAAGGTTATTTGACCAGTCCAACACATTACAGTAGTTTTTGGGTACGCGTGCTTTTTTGACATAAACTATTCCCAGTAAAACTTTTCCAGTTTCAATACGCCGTGTTTTAAGTGAGAATATAAAACCTTTCATAAAAAAACTATCTTCTGTAACATTTATGTAGCATTCCATTTTATTACTATGTTGACTTAACCAGAGAAATTTCGAAAGCTGAACGGTCGTTGGAGGCAAATTTGTGTCTTGTTGGTTATGTATGACAAAATATACAGAGTTACTTTAAATTGTACGTAATGATGCGAGTTAAAGAGTTCAACGCGTGCACTAGTGCAACACTTTAGCTCAAAACCCTTTAATAGGATATTTTATGCTTTTCCACAAAATAATAATTATAATTGTTATAACCAAGCAAGTGGCCCGGTGTACTTACATATAAACTTTATAATAATAGACAATCGTTTGCTATTCTAGAGGTATTATTCATTTCCATTCAAAATTGGGATGAGGTGAAACAAATTGAAGAGTATGTGAGTCTCCGGAAGTCTTACTTACTCCGCTTACGCAGAAACAATGTTATTTCTCTAACGCCGGTTTCTTGTTAAAGGCAAGGTAAGTTTAGCTCTTGTCTAGCCAGAGAGTGCTGTTTGGTTCTCACTGACACCAAATAATTAGCAAGGGCAGGCTTTTTTAGTATCGAGCAACTTAGTTACAAAAATGTATGTTATGTATTATATACAAGTAACAAATGCTACAAAGATGATCCTAATAAAGTATAAATTTTCATTACAAATAGTTAATTCGCTGATTCATACATAGGCATTAAGTTTTATAAAATATAAAATTTTGTTCTTAATAAATATTAAGAACAAAATTTTATTTTTTGTTATAATAGTGGCGTTAGTTATTAATATATATTATTAGTAGTTATAATCCTGCTAACATATAAATCAGGTAACTTTGTTTGTGAAGATATTTGGAGTGTTTTAGAGAAACGTGCGTGAAGTGTGAAACGGATTTGGGTGAAACTTAGCATATAGACAATCCATGACTTGGATTAGTACAACATAGGCTTTATCCCGATATGCGTTTAAATGAAATCTGTGCGTGTAAAACCGCGGGTAGAATTAAGTATAGTGTTGACTTGCGTCGATGCCATGCATGCATGATCCTACCAAAGTATACTGAAGTTACATTAGATTGTTTATAAGACAAGCTGAATCAATTTACTGCATTATTGTGATTTTGTATAATTCTACCAAGACAAAACGAGAATCATTGCAGTTTTAGTTTAAGTAAACGAGAGACGTAGCTAACTAATGTGGGAAACGAAACGTAAGAATGAAAGAGACGGATGAACACATAGGAAAGGAACGGATAAAAATATCGAAGACAAGATGACGAATTGTACGTGTTGGTGGTTAGGTCTTCCTTACAATAAGCAGAGAAATAAATAGAAAAGTTGAAAATCAAATCGTGTTTCACTCTGAGCCCACATCCCACATTAATATAAAAATGTATTTTAGTTGCTGAGATGCAAACTTAGTTTCAAACTTACAAAAATCACAAATTTCACTATAATCAGTTCACCTATTTCAGCGTATCGTGACAAACAAATATGTTTATCACGATACGCCGCAATTTGTAAACCAGTTTATTTGTGGATGAATTGCATATGTATTAAATAATATTATTAGGCATTATATACTACGCATGAATTGTTCATCTTAGTGTATTTATTATTTTATTAAAGGCCAAAATTTTTTCAATGGCAACCCGTGTTATCGGTCCCGTGTATAATATGTTGCTATAGCGAGGCGAGTTTGAAACTCGCCCGTATCATGTGGAACCGTGGGACCTTAAATTATAATAGGCGAAATGTAAAAATAATAGTAACCTACACCTCTGCTTATCCTTTCAGAAATAGAGGTGTGAGATTATGTTTGTATTCTCGGAAGAAATCAAGGCGCCGCCGTCATGGCCTCGCTGTTTTACACACATTGTGAATGGAACTAACTCAGAGTGCACTTAGCATACTCTGTTAAATAGAGAACTTACATCCCGGCAACTTATTTAGATCATTGAAGTTTGTAGTATCAAGAGATACGTTTTTATTTCTGTAACTATTGAATAATGTTTCATGTCGAAGAGATTTCCATAATGTTGTTAAAGATATGACCGTGTAGTCAACCAACCCGCGCCAGGCCAGCGTAGTGGACTATCGCCTATCCCTTCTCACAATGAGAAGAGGCTCATGCCCAGCAGTGGTACATGTCATATACAGGGCTGATATTATAATAATTTGAGAATTGACGTTCTGACATACGCCATATTTGACAAACCATTATAATTTATTTCAATAAAAGCTAAAACGGACAAGCCATTGAGCTTGCTAAGAGCCGATATATTAACTGTCATTCAAATCCAATCGACAGCTTTTCTTTTAAGTGATGATCACCCTTGCTAATTAATTGCTAAATAAGCTGGCTCTCTCGAGCAAGTTTCACGGCCTTAGAAGAAACCAGTGTGAGGTAGGAACGTAGTAGCACTATTACTGCGTTAAGCCTCTTGGACAACCGTTCTAATTATAACATAATAGGTAACAGCGCTGTGTCTAGTAAGTTCTAATATTGGGCAAGGTACACCACACTAGCCAAGTGTACAGTATCGCAAACTTTAAACATCTTCGAAAACATTATGGAGAGGTTGTAGACAGGCAAGTTTTCTCACGAATAATAATATTCTGTCACATACACACAACACCATCTAGCCCAAACTAAGCAGAGCTTGTATTATGGGTACTAGACAATGGATAAACATACATATATACTTTTTTTTTTGTTAATACATGCATATTATACATAGAAACACCCAGACCAAGACAAACATCCATGTTCATGCACACAAATGTTTGACTTGTGCGGGAATCGAACCCGCGACCTCAGGCGTGGCAGTCGGTTACATTAACCACTACGCCATCGAGGCCGACAATAATTCCCTTAGCCGTTGCAACAAGCGTCAATCAACTATTTATACGCACATAACATCAAAATGTCAAAGGTGCATCAAATTGAACTCGAGATATTTACGTGGCAGACCAATCTTCGCACTAAGCTATAGTTAGTTTGACTTTTAAATTCTTGTATAAACTCTTTTACTCCGTAGCCCTTCTTCAAATTCCTTATCAAGTCATTACACGGAGAACTGGCAAAAATAGTGAACCGATTAAACCGATTGAATACCGATTGAATTAATAAAATATCTTCTAATTGTTAAGCTACCAGAGATAGACATTAAACCCATCTACTATAGAAATAAAATCATGTATCAATGGTATCTTACGATTAGGCCAACGTCATTAACCCATTCTATTCGGACTAGGACCATCCTAGTTCTCTCGAGTATATTTCTTTTTTAGTTTTTACCTTCTCAGTATATTAAAGTATAGTCATTTCGAACAAACATTATTTAACGATTGGTGCTCCAAAATAACTGCTATATAAACCGCATTAAAATTATAAAGAGATTTGTTTAAATTTTCTATCTCTAGTAAAGGCTTAGTATTCAGACACAAATTCAATGCTGAAGGGATAAATAAATGTGGCGTGTGTCAAATTTATCTCTAAGGTAAGCTAAATAACGTTTATAAAACCGGCCCTAAAACAATAATAAAAGGATTATTAATTGGTCTTAAATATCTAACACAGAAACATCTAGTTCTCCAATCAATAGCTTCGTTATGTTCCTGTTAAGGGCTAATATCGACAAATTTGTGCCTCGAGACGCTAACATGTCATCAATATATAACATGTCTGCCGCAATACGATGCGCCTCAACAGCGGCAGACTAAACACTTCCGGTTTTAGGAAATTGCAATGCGACGTACATGTACATAATTAGAAACTCGGCTTTGTGAAAGGGTAAGTATTGATTTTACTATACACTGACCTATATAGTAAATACTAGTATGCTCGAGTGGCTATTGCCACCAAAACTATGAAATCATCTGATTATCATCTCATCAACACATCAAATTAACAGGAATTGACTTTTATCGATATCGATAAATGCAATAAAGATGAATTTATCGTTCAAGTTGGTAGAAAAATATGCATTGGTATTTTCTTAGTTACTTACAGATATACTTCAACATTGAATCTAAAAATGTACCAGGTATACCGCCTTAGACTCGTCCCTGTTACATGGGACCCACAAACACGAAATATAGATTCAAGCTCACTGCATATCCTTTGGTGAGGAACTGGAATGACGAACATTGTCGTGATAAGGAATATTTATTATATATCCCTAAGGAAGGCCCCGGATACACTTGGAGATGCTACCGCTTCTGCTTAAATATACGCGCTCTTAACGAAACGAACTATGACAATAGATAACCTACGATATTTGTAGGGTGAGCAGTTGTTATATTTCACAGGGTGGTATCTCCCTATTATAAGAAGCTTCGAAACCAGCTCACTACAGAAATACAGCATAGTGTTCGATTAAACTGCATTTAGCATGACCATTACTAATAGATATGTAGGCTGACACTTACGTAGGCTTACATATTTCTCAACCCAAAAAATAGGGGATGATAATGGATGGTCGCCCGTCCATAATGCTATCCACCGCACACAATTTCAGCCCTTACGCGGCTTTCGAGAATTTCTTGGCAGAAAAACCTAATAATTTGCTAAATAGGGCGTAGAACCCAAGACACGTATAATGCACAGCAGTAGTATTCAGTATTATAGATACACAAGTTTTTTCCCGCGGTTTCACCCGCGTAAGTTCCATTCCCGTGGGAATATTGGGATAAAAGTAGCCTATGTGTGAATCTAGATCTCCAGCTATCTACATACCAAGTATCATCGCAATCGGTTCTAGTAGTTTTTGCGTGAAAGAGTAACAAATATCCATACATCCATACAAACTTTCGCAAATTTATAATATTAGTAAGGATATATCTGAGTTTTAAATTTTATATTACATCAATTTAATAATCCGAGTCGAACTTTTTGTTATATGGGTTTGCGTAGATCAAAGTTATATATTGTTGAACTCGGCGCCTACAAGATCTTAGTTAACATACTGCAGACGAAAGGTTGCTATTAAATTTAGAGCCGTGATAATTATACACAATAATAAAATTGCTATAAATATACTGCCGAACATTTACGGTAACTGCAATGGCTTTAAGTCCTTATAAGCCTGGAAGCTATATATAGCTATATAATAAATCCTCGCATTTATAATAAACAGTAGTATTTTTAACTATCAGTGTGTTTTTGTGACATTATGGTAAAATAAAAAATGAAAAGGGCACAAGATGATATCATTTGGCTTTCTGTTCCAACACATATACAACGTAGCTTATTCTAAAAGGCGCTAGGATAAATGTCGAACATGTTATAAACTATCAACTTAATCGTAGTTCTAGAATATATGTATATTCTGTCTAAAAAGTGCCTATAGGAACAAATGAACATTATGATCGAATCAGTTGGCAATTAATGAAATGACTTTGATTTTAGATGACAAAGATTTGATCGCTAACAAGCTATAATGTGGGATGATTTTGTCCACTGGATATTAAATAAACATCATGTCGGTATTACTAGAGTGAATTAGGCAGAAATGTTAGGCAAACGTAATGTGTTTATATACTTACTTGTTGTCCACTACTATGTGCGAGTTTGGGCCTCAGGCCGCGGCTGGGTTCACTGCGGACAATACAAAATAAATTATACAACAATACTATTTAGATACATTAAATACCTCCGAAAATACTGCAGCAATACCGAGATATTCTAATTTTAAACGTCAAGTAAGACATTACCGCGGGTGCGTTCTAAATGACATTACAAAATCTAATGAATTGTTAAAAACCGGGATTTGTATCGCGATATGGTGCCGTACTAGGTTCGTCACAAACGAGTCTATTGAAAAAAAATGCAGTCAATAGAATCTAGCCAACCGCCTTACTACATAGACTATAAAGTCTATTTTCGTGTGTTATTTTTTTAGATAAAGCCGTAATTAACTATGTTACCCATTTATTGTCCAGTTTTATGGCGGTTTGACGTTAGTAAGCAAACTGCCAGATGTGCGCCGTTTGTCGGAAACTATTAGCCTAAATAATAGTGTAAATAAATTAAATAATAAACGTAATTTAACCAACGTGTCAGCTAATTAATAATGTTGTATGTTGTAGTTGTATAATCAAAGAAGTATTACGTATTATTGTCTTTTTAGAAATATTTTATTAATTCGATTACATCGTGAGCTTATCCTGACAAAATTTTCGAAGAACGCTCAAATACGACAATGTTCTCATGACATTTTATACCTATCGTTAGGATATAGATCCTTGATATCCTAAAATGTATTGCCTCAAGTAATATCAATAGTGATATAGAGAGGTTTATCTTAGCAACATTGGACACGCTATAAGTAAAGTGTACGTAATAAAGCGCGAGCGTATTGGCGCCTGGCGGGCACGGCTGCAATCTCAATTTCGCTAACAATTTCCTTACAGAAAAGAGCATAAAATTTGTTCGACACGGTTTTTACCCGCGATTGCAATTTTATAGGAAATGTATAAAATAGTTGTAGTGCTACAGTATAACCTTTGCTAATTATATCTTTAACTAGACATTTCCCTCGGTAATCTAGATTTGTCAATAAATTTCTATCTCTCGGGAACAGTACTTTTTCTGGATGTAATGTACTCTGTGTACTTTGCTGTACCACTGATAACGTATATGCGAATTTGTGATAAACAGTCGAGTAGTTAAGGCTTGAAAGCTTAACAAACAAAAAACAAATAAATCCACATTTATAATATTAGTTAGGATTAGGATATTTAAAATAATCGTAGTGTTATAGAATAATTACAAGACAATATTTTGAAATATTATTTAGTGCAATCGTTACTTAAAGTGTTCTCCATAATGAATATTACAACAAGTACTTTTAACTCCTTCAATATACTTCTGATTGTAATAGGTAACTATAGAAGAGGTACAAGACAGTTTAACGTTTACCTTTTTCGAGACTTTGCGAGTACTTGGTGTGACCATGGTCACCACTGTGACCGGAGTTAAAAGGAAGGATTTCACGATAGTTTAACTTTTTTCGGAACTTTACGAGTATTTGGTGCCTTTAGTCACCCCTGGCCTGAATTGAAAAAGCACACACAATCAGTCAAAAGTACGTTTAATTCGACAAACTCGATTCCTATCAGACATCACTGACGTCTACTAAAACTACGAGTATAATAAAACTTACTAGAAGATTTTATCGTCATTAAGGAAAATTCAAAAGTTATCGTTCATTAAATGCATATAAATGCTAACCTGTCTGAATTTAGCAAATGTTAGCAATTATATATGTATTTACTCTTTGGTTTATAACGGAACGTTTCATAAACAGACTGAATATTTTAATAACTAAATGTATATGTAAAGCCTTTATTAAAGTAAGGTTTTGATAAATAAGTCTGTATTTACAATTTCGGCAACAGGTGCTAACATTTCTAGAATATAAGAATATCTTGTCAACAACATGATTTTCGGAGGCTCAAATTGATCGTTTGCATTAAATATATAAAGCCTTTTGTATACTAATATAACAATTGGTATATAAATATTTATATACGTATGCTACTCAAATAATCATACAATACTTATAGATAGTTGTTTTTTAACATGTAATATATTATTTAATTGTATTGTACTACCTACAATTTGTTGTCGATTATAACAAAAACATCTGACAAGTTTACAATTATTTGTATAAACTTTATTTATTTATCTATTTACTATATTATATACGTTATACATTATTCGCTTAACATCTAGAGTATGCAGACATCGGTTTAAAAACAAATAAAATATCAAAAACTAACAGAAATTAAACTTCTAACAAAATAACGTTCGAACGAAGTGAAGATATTAACCTAAAAAAGGAAAGTACTGTTGTATGTGATAAAAATGTGTGGGTTTTGATGATTGGTACATACATACATAAATTCACGCCTGTTTCCCAGAGGGGTAGACGGATTTCCATTTGCTACGATCCTGACACACTTCTCTGGCTTCATTCACTTTCATAACATTCCTCATACACGCTCGCCGGTTTAAGGTGCTCTTAACCTGGCCCTTATCCAGAACGTCTCCGATCTGATCAGGAAACGTTCGCCTAGGTCTTCCCCTTGCAACTGTTCCATTCACACTAGCCTTATAAACTTTCTTAGTCAGTCTGTTCTCGTCCATTCTTTCTACATGCCCAAACCAACTTAACATACCCTTTTCTATTCTCGTCACTATATCCACTTTTATGCCGCATCTCTCTCTAATCACACTATTCCTGATGATTGGTATGAATGTGTTATGCGATTTATGTATGTTTATATACATGTGTGTGTGTGTGTGTGTGTGTGTGTGTATGTGTGAGCATGTGTGTGTGTGTGTGTGTGTATGTGTGTGTGTGGGGGGGGTGTGCGCGTGTCTGTGTGTGTGCGCGTGTGTGTGTGTGTGCGTGGGTGTTCGTGTGTTGTGTCTTTGTCGTCAACTGTGATTGAGAAGAATAAGTTCAGTTTCTTCATAAGAGAGCTTAAAGAGCCACGTTGTTATTAATGTTTTTATTTTACTTAGACTTAATTTTTTCATTTTAGTATGTAACTTACAAGCTATATTGTATATTTTGGGCCGTAGTAAGATTGCCTGTCTTTTTCTAAAAGTGGAGTTTATCGTAAGCGTAGGAATTCGAAATACACGTCGTTGCGTTAGCTGAGTGAATTCAGAGGATTTTGTAATTTCTTTGTGCATTGAGATTATTGCCTTCAAAATAAACATCTGACGCACTTTAAGTACTTCGCAGTTATGGTACAGGTCATTAGTTGAAAACCTAAACGGATTTTACAGCATTACTTTAGGACTGCTCGCTGGGCTCTCTCAAGTTGGATCATTTTGGATTTTACGGCACCACCCCATGCAAGGGAACAATAGTAAAGGATTGATTGTGTCAGTGCTTTGTAAATTAGTATCAGAGTGTTTTTGTCTGCGCTATTACGTAGTGATTTGAATATGTATATAGATTTTCTAATTCTACCTGATAATTGGTATATATGTTTGTAATATGTTAAACGTTCATCTAACGTTCATCATTTAACGTTCGTTCTCTACCCATTAGTGCGTGAATCCATACACTTCTACGTTCCAGACCAATACATGCGTGGCACTGGACGACGGTGGCATCAGCTGCTTACCTGTTCACCATCATGGCGTGTATCTCCCGCCGCCAGTACTCCGACTGGTAGGGCTATTGAGTCCATAAATAATATAATACGAGCGAATCCAGATACAGACATGTTCTTTGATAATATGAGCATAATTACAAAGAAAGTATTATTGTATTTAAATAATGTATAATGTGTTTGATTGTTTAATTTGATATGTTTATAATTTTAATTTAATTGTTTTATTTATGTTTACTTATTATTTAATTAGTATAATAAATACATTTTTAACCTAGTTTTAAATTAGCATAACATGTAAGCGTGTTGGTGTATTGCTGTAAGCTTATATTGTTTCTTATGAATAAATAAATAAATAAATATGACTCCTAGATAGCGGATAGAGTCCGTGCGATTAATAGTTTCGCAGTTACAGAAGACTCTACTGTCAGAGTCATAAATGTGTAGTTTTAAAGAATGGGTTGTGGTTTTGATGCAATAAAACGTGATGAATTTAGTTTTTTAAGTTCAGTGTTAATAGATTCATCTCTAGCCATGTTGCGAGATTTGACATCCCTACCTCCGCGATTGCGACTACGCTGGACCAAGATTTGTTACAAAAAATTACTGCGTTGTCATCAGCGTAGTACAAAACGTTTGCATTTGTCATGAGTATTTCTGAAATGTCATTTATATAAATGCAGAGTAACGTGGGACCCAGAATACTCCCTTAGAAAACGCCAACCTCAACGTGTTGTCGGTTGCTTGTTTTAGAACCAACTTGATTGTCAAGTAACTGTGGAACCAATTTAGTGCGAGCCCATGCACTCTAATTTGCGGAGCAGGATAGGCACAGACACGGTGTCAAAAGCCCTTGATAAATCGAGAAAGACTCCTAGACAGTATTCATTGCAATCCAGGGATTTTGACACAACATCAGTTAGTGCTACTACAGCGTCTTCTGTCGATTTATTACATCTAAAGCCGAACTGTTTATCTGAGAGTAATCTATTGTCGTTTAAAAAGCCAGCCAGCCTTTTGCTTACGATCTTTGCCAGAACTTTTGAGATAACGTTTAGCAGTGACATCGGCCTGTAGTTATTAGGTATTGACTTATCTCCATCTTTATGAATAGGAGTAGTGACAGCTATTTTTCAGCATTGAGGAACAACACCCGTAGATAAATTGAGATTGAAAATGTGCGTAAGTAGATCTAGTATATAGAATTTGATTTCTTTGATTAGTCTAGGCATGGGGTACCAATTAGAACAAAAAGTAAACAGTTCCAAAAATAGATCATAGATGGCACTATGAGTTCCAATTTTAATATTAAGATCAATCAAAATGCTTTATTGGAAGAAAATTGACCATAAAATGTTATTATAAATAAACATTGTACATATTTAATTAACGAGCATCAAGGTAAACGCATTTATTTTATGATTTAAAGATATCGATATATCAGTATTTTTTACATCACACATAGGTAATCTACCTATCATTTTATTTTACCTATAGGGCTAGATGAGACGCTAGATGGCTCTTTTATATGTTATACAAGTCTACAAAAACATTGTTTTTATTTCATACCCTTCTTTTGGTTTACTTCAAACCCAAGAAGCAAACCCAAGAAGAAGCAAAACACAGCTAGACTTCATGATTCTTTGAGCTCATTCTGCGTAAATAGGAACACCAAAGATTAAATTATTTTCGGGTACTTTGAAATAACTAGGTACACTTGAGAACGTTGGGACAACTACCATCTTAGTCTCCCCGTGAACATGGCTGCTGTAAAGCAACCAAAACGTTTTGTTGAACTACATGGCATTATATTCAAACACCTGGTCGGTTCTCGTAACTTCTATTGTCAAATTTCATTTGCTTGTGCGGCAGTAGATATAGCGCAGTCGTTGGACTCGTCGGCGTTATAATAATCATTATCTCTGTGCTACCTACTTATTCTGAATTGAATTACAAACTTACGATAGACATGCCGATAGAAATGGAGTTTTAGTAAATCATAGCAACATTTTACTAAAAATATATAGGTAAATATTAAGTAACCTATCATAATAATTATTCTATAAAATTAAAGACTGTTATTTGACCAAACTAACAAAGCGGTATAAGCTTTGTTAGTTTGGTTTTTACGCAATTTCTAGTATTATTTGATCACTAGACGCAACTTAACTAAATCTGTTTCAAAGGGCCTGAAAGCTAGTTAGGCAATAGGCACAGTTGTGATTAGGGTTGCCACTTTTATTTTGAACAAATAGAGTATGTTTACTATCTTAAGTAAAAAGTACATGATCTGAAAATAAAGTATTACTTATTTATCCTGCCTTTTGGTTACCAAATTTTGATGATGCTAGTTAAATCTAACAAATATTTATTATTAAGGAAAGTCGTAATCGGATTTTACAAAATATGTCTATATTAAGATAGATAAACAATTGATTTTATTCAATTTAGGGAATCTTTATAGCGTTGCTTTAAGTTAACAATTAAATAAAACCTGAAAAAGCGTACATAGGTAAAATAAAGTATCTTCACGTCCTTTATTTTCTACTAAAGTATAAATTACGTTTACCCGAAATCACGTACAATACATTACTATAAAGCACCTACAGTTGGCAACCCCAGTTGTGCTTGTTGTGAATTTCATATCCCTTGATGAAATACGCGACGATCAAGTAAATCGTGCTATAATCGTAACTATCGTTTGAAGGAAGGTAGTTCGTAATAAACGTTTTTTTTTAATCAATCCGTGACCACGATCCATGCATGTCGGTCAAAACGTCGCGTCGGGCAATCAATATATGTAGGTATATATTACCTTTTAAATACTTTATTGCGATTAAGATCCGTTAACTAGCATTATATTAAGTACCTAGTTCATAATAGCCTGATAATGTCTTAGTTTATATAGAATCGCCTACAACAACAAAACGAAATCTTTTGGAACAGGATACACTCATCACACGCGCTGGTGCGGGCGCGGGGGTGGGCAGGGTAAGATCCGCCCACGCCCGCGCTACAATGCCCATGACTACGTAAAGCATACCTACTAACTCTGTTGTTTTTTTAATCTATTAATAGGTACATTGTATTTTATAGGAGGTATATCAATAATTATATTATTAGCTTTAACTTCTGTTAAAGTATTAAGCAGGTCCAGATAACTAATATTTCATAACAAAACTTCAGTTGACAATCAAGCTTCGACTCTATTGAGAACTGACGCGGCAGGCAGGTGCGCTACTCGACGCCGCGGCTACCGGCAGCGCTCATACACGATATTATACACGAAAATTCACGAAGCTGGCCGGAATAAACCGAACGCCGCCGCCGGGCGAAACTCGCGCGTGCGTGTGATTTGATTTCAAATATGGGTGGTTTAATCGCTTAAACCGGGTATTTATCGACGTGCGGAGTGTTATGGGTTCGATTCTCACACAGAAAATAAATTATGTTCAACAGATTTTTTGTGTTGAGTCTGTTATACGGCAAAAGAGTAACCGAATGAGTATTTAAAAAAAAGTGCTGTTTATTATATTTATTTTTCGATAGTTAAATTTAAAATAATCTTTGTGATGTATTTTATAAATAGTCATAACTCAGTAAATTTCAACAGAGACCAAATACTAGGCATTGCATGGTTGTTTTCAAAAATCTGAGCGCAATATTTTATGTTATTTTATATTTACAATTATAGTGAAATATAGATAACTAACTGCCAAAGTAGAATTATATACGCCAATGAGTTATATTCAAAGTACCCGAACATAAATCACAATCGCATACATAATGAAATATATTGTTTTATTAATACTTTCTAAAACGCATTCATTAAAATTATATAAAAAAAATATATACAAGGTCAAATTTTGACAGCAACACGATATATTCACGAAAATCCGACCGAGTAAATGAGAATCACCAAAGTGTGATCGTACGCATTTCGCCACACAACACTATAGGTAGATAACTTTTATTTTCAAGGTTGCGCACATTTTGCATCGGCTCGTTTAAAATATGTTCTATCCGTGGTAAACAGTCAAGTACCTATTTTACTGTCACAACGCCATCTCTTATGAGCTATTATCAAATAGGATTCGGAACTTGTGTACTTGTTATGGGTAGATGGCAGCAGTGGCGCTAGTTTTGTGCTGCCATCTAGTGTAAAAAGATAGGTACCAAAATAGCAAGTAGAATAGCCAGAGTTAGGCGTGTCCAAGATTTTTGTATGGGATTGAGTATCTGTACTAGTATAGTATTATATTATCTGTGGTCTAGGTGTGTAACCATCCAAGCCCGGGAACTGTCATTTTTAAGATTATCAATAAGGTTGTTTACTTCATAGAGGGCAGTTGGTTGCAAAAATAAAGAATTTCCATTCGAGCAAACATTTTTTGTGTTATAGTTTTTATCCTTTTTTTATGGCATAGGGCGGCAAACGAGCTTTGGGATCGCCTGATGGTAAGCGATTACCGCCGCTCATGGACACCAGCAACCCCAAAGGAGTTACAAGTGCGTTGCCAGCTCTTTAAAAAGGAATGAAGGAGGGAAAGGACAAAGAAAAGGATAGGAAAAGGATCGGGGTAACTGAGCCTCCGGCTCTCTCACTCACCGATACGAAACGCAACAGTACGGGTACCGTTACTTCACGCCGGTATTCTGTGAGAGGGTAGTACTACCCCGGTCGATCCGGCCCATTCATGCTGAAACTACTACCTTAAAAAATTACAGGCTAGGAAAGCTTCAGATACTTTGAGTTTTAGCAGCGTTCCGTCTGCTAGTTTTTTGCCAATATTAGAATAAAAGTGATTACAGTTGTTAGTGAAGTAACGGGATCAGAAAGGATTTTGGTTAGTTCTATTGTGGTTGAAGGGGTATTAGATATGTTACACATTTGCTTAATTGCTTTTCAGAGTTTGGCGGGGTTTCGAGATTCTATGTTATTATTTAATAGTCGGGACTCAAATTCTGTTTTGAGTAGTTTTTCAAGATAGAGAAAAAATTACGATACTTCTTATACATATGTAGTTTGGCAAATTAAGCCGTTTGGCTTGTTTTTGCTTTCAAGATGGAGTTTATCGCGAATTCTTTGGCATCTTATTAGACTGGGCGTTATCTAGATAACACCCGGTCAGCGTATCTTAAAGCCCTGGGGCTTTAAGGTACGCTGAGCGCGTTTGATAAACAACGTTGAAAGAATTCTGTCAAATTCATTAGTTGCAATGTTTGAATCGTCGGTATCGTAAATAGTTGACCAATCAACTGATTTCAAATTATAAATAATTCCACGTGTGGAGCTTTATATTTTTGGTGTAGACTGGAGATTTTAGTCGTTCAGGATATTTATTGGTCATACTTAAAAGGTAAATGTCGTGATCCGTTATAGCTCGACATACTATTCTAACACATAAAATTGGTCTTTAGCAAAAATGTGATCTAAACAGGCATTGCCCCTTGTTGGCAATGAGATGGCGTAAGCCAAAACTTCTCCAAAAAATTTAACTGTTGGGAAAGTATTATATTATATAATTATTGTTTAGAAAGTATTTGAGAGTTATTTCCTAGAATTGTCACGCAAGAACCCGACTCTAGAAGGCCGACGGCATTTTTGCCATTTACGGTAAGAGAAATATAAGGGGTTTATTCGATATGGGAATCCCGGATTGAGCATAGGTGATAACAGTTAAATAATTTAGATATATAAGTTAACCAATTAGACCACTCAGTTTTATTAATTTAGAGTGATTATTATTTACCCAATCCTAGGGGAATTAAGACAATTAGAAAGAAAACAATTAGGACAATTAGAAACACGAAAGCCTTTCATATCTCGGTTGGCGGCAATCGACGAGCGAGTGTGAGGTATTTCTACAGCGAGGAGAAAATCGATTATTAATATTAGATGCATTTTCTATAACAATAACGTGTGCCTTTGTATTAGAAGTTGTACTAGGTCGATTATGAATGTTTTTACCTTTGAAATGGGAGAATCTGTTATAAAAGTTTTTATTACTTAAAATTGCCATTAAGAAGAACTAGAAGAAGGGTAATTGTATGCAAAATCAGGTGCTAGGGTGTAGCAGATGCCCTAGGAGGTTCACGGAAGTCCTTGCTACGGCTATCGAATCATTCAATATTTCTGCACACAGTAATCAAGCTAAGAATATCTACTACATTCGCGATCAAAAGAGAATTCGTATAACACGGCCTAATATTATTTAAAAGTATTTCAAGTTTATCAGATTCATTAATGGGCGAGCATTCTAAACAATAATCGAGCGAAAAATATTCCTTGCATTTTTACAACATAGGTACATATAATGTTATGTTCTCATACTCGCCTTGCGAGCGAAGTCTTATTTCTGACATCAATTTATAATCATAATTATGAGGGCTGAAATCTCTTTTCAGTAACTGACATAATTGACTCCAAGAAGAAAAACTATCCTTAATGCTACGAAATCAAGTCAAAGCATAATCTGAAAAGATCTCAGACGCAAAAGAGAGTATATTGTCCTCAGGGATGCTCTTACTCGACATAAATTCGTTAATTCTTCAAAAGCACGTACACTAGACTTGCCGTTGTATTTGAATTTATATAATTCAGAGAAAAGTTTACGTTCGTAAGTAAGTAAATTAATGGAAGCGTTATGACTACTATCCAGCAAGCAGCCCGTTTGCAGTTCATGCTCAGCCGGCTGAGAGATTAAGGGCTTAAGTTGCGAGTATAAAGTATAAAATTCGTTCCAGGTAACCTCATCGTCACTTCTAAGTGATAATTTGTTCGGACTTACACGATTTAATTTATGGTAAATATGGTGTAAAAGTGTCTCAGTTCTATTTAAAAGCTTTTTGTCTACCTTCGACTTTTTAATTTTAATGCGGTTATTAGCTTTAAATTTTGAGAGCCGTGATATCCGCTTCGGGATGCAGAAACGATTCGAGAATGTCCTCGGAGGAAGAACTTGGAGCGAGCTTAGTAATTTTATTACGTAACTCATCGAGGGTACTAGCGTTTTCACCTCTTCTTAGGTAAACCTCATATTGTAATTCTGCTTTTTGTAAGCACGAGAGTTTGATTTCGTACGCCATTTTACTCGAAGACAATACGCGACGGGTACGAGACAGCTTTAAAAAAATTATATCTATCTATTCAAACTACTATTCAAATAGTAAAGTTTATAAAGTAACAAGACAGAATATATAGAAATACGTATACGAGAAGATATAGAAATACGTCCAAAAATAAATAGAATATAATAAATAAATAGTGGAATGTGGCTTATTTGAAAACAATTTCAAGCCGGCGCGACGTAGCGAGGCCGGTATAAAGTTATGAAGCTGATACAGAAGAATACATTCGAAGTGCAAGCGAGCTGTATAAAAATGTAGTAATGAAATAGGAGCGCACGCGGTTCAATTAACACAATATTCACACTTATGATATAGATAAATTACCTTCTTGGACGGCACAAAACACAGAACAATAAAAAATAAGAGCCAGGACCACGAATCGAAGCCTTTTGCCTAATTAATTGGGCGCCAGTGTGACTTGTTGTTAGAGGGCCACGTTTTTAGAACGTAGACGACCAGGGAAGTCTAAGTAGCGGAGATAAACTAAAATATATAATTCGCAATTACACGATCTTTAATACAAGTTTTACACAATTAAGTCAGCAGCTCAGGCGTGATTCTAACAGAAAAGGCTTTGGTGCGAGGTCCGGTTGCAGCACAGTGGAACACTTAACTTGCGGAGCGTCGTCAGGCAAAAGAAGTAGCTTGATACAGGGCCTGGCCGTGTTTTTATTTGCAGCCGCGGGGAAGGAGATGCTCTCCCACACCGCCGCGAGCGCAGCCTCTGAGGCACGCTCGGTCCGCGTGATTATATACTACTATTAAATCTGTGTTAGTAGTGATGACAGGATACAGCTTGATACAGCGGGAGGCCAAAAATAAAAATAATTTATGTTGATGTCATGATGAAAACCTGTGTGACTGTGAATGCCACTCGAAAATGTGATACGTCGGCCAACCCACGTTAGGCCAGCTTGGTCAATGAGTAACGTTAGACTATAGTCTAACGTTACTCTTACGTTATGGTTATGGTTTAACTTTATGGTTTAACGTTACTCTACCTACAATATTGGCTCATTTGCATTAAATCAATAGGATAAAAATATGAAAAATGGGTGCCTCATGATTTGACTTATCTGCAGAAAGAAATGCGTGTTGAAACTTGTGTTGCCTTGTTGAATCGGTACAGAAATGAAGGAATATTGGATCGACGAAAAGTGGATTCTTTACGATAACCGTAAGCCAAAAATGCAATGACTGACCCTAGGTTAAACGCCGCAACAGTGCCCTAAAGCAAAGCTTACCAATATAAAGGTAATGGTAACTGTTTGATGATCTTTTTATGATGTTATTCACTATAGCTTTCTCAGGTCTGGTCAAGCAATAACAGCAGATGTTTACTGTACCGAACTTCGAACAATGTTGGCGAAACTGGCAGTGAAACAGCTCCGACTCGTGAATCGATCTTCACCATTATTGCTCCATGATAGGGCAAGACCTCACACTGCACGTGAAACCGTTGTAACTCTACAGGAGCTGCAGTTAGAAACTATAAGTCATCCTCCGTAATCGCCAGACCTTGCTCCAACGGAGTATCATTTATTTTGGGACTTGAACAATATTCTACCTGATAAAAAAAATTCTTCCCAGGAGGCAGTACAAATGCTTTGTACACACACACGTTGCACACAATTTGTCGAATCTATATCCCTGAAGTTCTATCGTAAAGGCATAAATGAACTTCCGTTTAGACGGCAGCAATGAAGAATAATGAGGGTAAATATTTCGATTAAGTACATTTTAGAAAAAAGGAAATTCAATTTTTCAGTACATATCGGCAATTCCATACTTTAACCCTTAATATTATTAAACTACGACGCAAAACTTGTATGCAGCTCACAGCCCGATACCTACTATAGGAACTTGCTACATTGGAGATTTTAAAAGAGTGCTCCTAATTTTAGAACAACATACCCAATAAAAAAAATAACTGTAACTGCTTCAGCGACCACACAGCCACTGGTCGCTGAACTGCTTGTACCGCGCGTCTCCATAAGGTATTCCCAAAATGCGCAGGAAATAACGAGATTATTTATTCTGTTTTACCTGAGACCATGCATTGGGATTAGCATTCGGGGATATAGGTCTGAGATTTTGTAACGTATGTATGACTAGTTATTAACCTTTGAGTCTTCTTCGAAGAGGTTATTGAAATCACTTTGTGGGTCTGTGTGTCTGTCTGTTAGTGACAGGCATAGCTCCGGAACCACTGGACCGATTGACTTGTAACTTGGTGTGCAGATACCTTGGGGTTATCCCTCGGTCGAGTTTGATATATGGACCCTGTGGGTCAAGACCCCTGGGTTATAGGGGTCACGAGGTCATAAGGTCAGGCGATATCCACCAACAGAGTGATTTGGATGTCCAAGGGAGAGGCTTTTGCTCAGCAGTGAGACATTACAAAAAGCTGATGAAAAAAGGGGAATGATTGAATACTGGGTTTTTACACCCATCTCTTTAATCCATAGGAATACCAGAAAGAATAATGAGTGATGAGTGGTGGCAAGTAAATTACACAAGCTATATTTTGTGCTAAGCGTCCGGACTGGACAATGGAATACATTATTCTGATTTCTAAATCAAAACGCCTCAAATTTTAAAACACCCAACTAATTACCACCTATGTTTTACGAACCTAATAATATATAATACGAAGTTAATAACAAATCTAAATACAAATATAGTGTAGTTAACTACCATAAAATAATTTGAATAACCTTTTTTTAATTCGAGAGCTTTAATTACGACCAGTTGCACCGTCTCGTATACTATTGAATAGTTTCTTGCATTGCGAAACGAAACTTCGAAATTATACCGAGCAAACAATGTGTACAAAAGCGAAATGCTGACGTTGCAAATTATTTAATGACAGTATAAGCTAGGAGCAGGGTTGCCTAATGAAGTACCACCCACTTACGGGCAACCGCGGGAATACTGTTATTTAGTTCGTTCGATAAGTGATACCACCGTTATTACAAGCTATCATAGGTTACGTAAACCGCTTATCACTAGGAGAGGCAATAACGCACTTAATATAAAGCACCCAGACCAGTCTCCTAACTATCTCCGAATAGCCCTTGATTTTATTCCCCTAAAGTGATTGAGTCCTTAGACCCCAAACCCGGTATCTAAATGATGAAATTTGAAAATAATTTATTTTAATATAACTTTATATTCTGAAAATGTGTCTACTGAAAATACATTTGCAGTATTGAAATTAAACACTTCATACGGATTTTATCGCGTTGTTTATTTTACTTTAAACACTGTTATTACATAATTTTGAAAACTCTAACACTACTGTTATTGAACTTTACCACTATATATTTTCTTATTAAAACTATTTATATTTAAGTTTACACTTTGCCCCGAAGTTTCGGTTGCTTTACAGCAGCCATGTTCACGGGGAGACTAAGATGGTGCAGTAGATATTTTATTTGCCGATGGTTTAAAATCTTGATTGACCCTAGACTAAAAATAATTATGTTTCATAACTATCCAGTTATGCACAAACTATAAAAGCTAAATAATAATTGAAGTGGAAATAAATGTTTTTTTTTAAATTATGTGTTCTTAACAGACCATGTATAAAATATTTATTTCCTAGAACAAAAAATTGTGGAGCGCATTCCGTAATAAAAATGTTCGCTCCACAATTTTTTGTTAAATATTATTTATTTTGCAATCTAAAATATTTAACAGAGCGCAGGGAAAGCAGATTTAGCGGGCTAAATTAATTTAATTGATCGTTGCCTGGCTCACATAGTTCAAATAGTCGTTCGATAAAACCGCGTAGTTTATTTCTAGGTAAGCGTATGTATTAGTAAGTAGGAGGTGCCACATAACTGAGGTAATGCTGTAACATCTACTGTAACGGATAATATTCTTTGAATAGCAGAATGCGTCACGAAACATTCATGTCACATAATGTGTGGGAACCAATGCCACCCTATATAATTAGTATAATAACTTTAAAAAATTTAAGCCGTATTCTAACACGGAAAAACAGCAATTTAAATTGATTTTGTTCGCCTTAAGTTGTTGACTACACGGAAGGTTGTTGGTTTAAGTGGTCGCCTTGCATCGAGCGTCGTGAATTTGAATCCCATACAGCACAAAGATCAATGGCAGAAACCTATACATTGTTATAGCTGAGATTAATTTCCTGCGTCTTAAAATGAAAAATATCTGGTTTAACTCAGCGTCATCTTCTAAATTAATTTTTTTGTGGAAAATTTTTGTTTGAGATTGCCTAGATTTTTTAGGTTATATCTGCAGATAACTTTCAATAAAATGTTTAATATGTAATATTATTAAATTTCGAGGGATTAAAGGGCAATATCGCATTAGTATTTCCCTTACCTAGTTATTTCAGGATAAACTGTCTCGTAAAATATTTTAAAAGTAGGTCTGTAGTAAATCCAGTGATAACAAGGGCTAAGAAAAGAAGTACTTTGCGTCACATATATTGAAAGTGTACCGTAATCGTCTACGTGTGCGTGATTTGAGAGATACCAGACCAATGGATAAGCAGTACATGCAAAGATGCCCGTCGAGTCGATCGGCGATCCGACGTACTTATTGTGCTTCACTTTCGATATACTAGGCGTTGAGTCCTTTTTTTACTAGTCCTTAGATTAATTTAATATCTGAGACACGGGCTATAAAAGGCGCTCGCTCATCCACAGTGGAAATACGTAATGTTCCTACGCAGCAAAAGTGTACCTTAAATGATATTAACGCCATTATAATAAACACGTGCAAACCCCTGGACATAGCTGTACAACCAAATTACTTGCGAGACATATATAAAATACCCAGCAAACAAGACATTACGAAGTCAATTATAGTAGTAGAATTCCACAGTGTAACTCAGAAAAATCATGTATTACAAGCTATGAAGGACTCCAACAAATTACGCTCGCTCGGCTCATATTGGAATAGCGGGTAAACCAACACCGACCTATGTCTTAGATCGTCTTCCTCCATCTTTGAGGAAATTACACTTTGAAACAAGAAAATTTGCTGGTTCTCATGAGTATAAATATAGTTGGATATCTAACAACAATAAACTATTAAAAAAAGAAGAAGGCACCAATGTTATCGATATTAGAACGACACAATGTCCAAATAAACTAAGCTCAAATATGTGACTACTAAGCTTCATTTCTAAAAAGGTATTAATAATAACAATGTTATTATTTATTTTCAAAATTACATAATTAACAATCGCAAAATTGAAGAAAGAGATGTTATTCGTGATCTGGGCATTTACATCGATAACAGGCTACGTTTTTACATTCATGTCGAGAAGATAGTCTCTAAGGGTTTTAAGTTGCTTGGATTCATATTGCGTAACAATAGGGAGTTCAAACATGCTTCTAGTAAAATATCAATCTTTAACTCTCTTGTCAGATCAGGCTTGGAATATTGTAGCGTAGTTTGGACTCCTTTCTACGATATACATAAACGCCGTTTGGAATCCGTTCAAAAAAGATTCCTGTGGCATTTGTCTTACCAGTGCAACATGGCTAATGAATTACCTTCCTACAATACTCGGTTGAAACACTTCAACCTCATGACCTTAGAGAATCGTCGACTGTTTTTGGATCACCTTTTTTATACAAAATTTATAATAGCCATATGGACTGCCCTCATTTACTTGGTCAAATAAATATTAATGTACCATATAAACTCGCTCGGTCGTCTAGATACCAGCCTTTCAACGCTAAAACCTCTAAACCAAATCTAGGGCATTTCTCAACCATCAGCAGACTGCAAGTACAATATAGTCGCCTGTCACGCTTACGTGATCACAATATCGACTTATCCTACTCCTTGCCCAAGTTCAAATCATTATTAGCCGATAAATTCATGTAATTGTTTTATTACTCGAATTAATTGGATTAAATTGTATTACTTATCTCGTTTAATTTAATTATAATAATTATTGTTAACCATTACTTTTTATTTTTTTATAATTTTCATTCTCGACATTTACAATTTTATTATTTTCTTTCAATTGACATTAGTTTTGTTATTTTAACGCCATTATTTGTTTGCACGTTTATTGGATGTAATTAGTGTAATGACTAATATCACTTTTTCATAATTTATTTGTTTTTCTTACATACGAGCATAGATTATAAGTATTTAATTTTTTGTTAATGCATGTCGTGGCAGCCTTTAATTGAGGCATCACTATATAATGGATTTCTGTGTATGTATCATTACAATGTTTTAGTATATGCTTTGTTGGTTGTCCTTAAATAAATAAATAAATTATATTGCTTCATATCGTATATTTTCCAAAAAAAATGTCTTTATGTAACTAATACTGCATGCATTTCTTTTTTCTCAGAAAAGCAATTTTCTACGAGCATATTTATTCGTATGGTTTATATTGTTTTATACAGATGTTCTTTATGTTCAATTTCATGCATCTCAGTATACATAATACTGAGATGCTGGCAATTGAGCACCAAAACTGCACAAATCTGTTAAATAGTTGTGAATGCTATTATCTATTTACATTATATTATGACGTATCATAGCCACGTTGGTGAACATTACTTTGTCAATCCACGATTTCATTATTACTATGTGCCCATACCTTTATTATCGTAATAATACAGCACCTTTTGGGTCCATTGTTGTTATCTTTGTAATTCTATAACATTCAATAGCGCTAATTATATAATATCCGAAATTGATCACTTTAAAGTTTCACAGTCCAAAACCTGTGCAATAGATAACTGTAATAACATTATTGTTAAAAGTATGCTTAAAATTATACATCAAAATATAAGGAACATTCGTCGCAATAGACCTAGATTACACACTATGCTAAAACGATCGCAGATAGAATGGGATGTTGTACCGCTGACTGAGTGTTTATTACCCCATACTCAGTACATACCATTCATTTCGATTTTTTTCGAATTCATTTCGATATTACAATTCGATTTTTCAATTTCGTTAATTCAATTATTTTTATTCACTGTTCATTTCTATATAATATATAGCAGGAATGATTTATTAATTACTTAAATATTATTATGCACATTATTGATGACACCTATTGGTTCTTTGCTTGATTTTATTATGTATATATTGAAATTTTAAAATGGTCTAGCGTGAGAGAGCCTGGGTATCTGTAACATAGGGGTAACCCTAGCACAGACTCCAAGTCTCTCACAAAGGTATAATAAAGATATATACATGTATTTAAATTTTAAGATCAAATATTTGAATGTCATATTTGTGAAGAAAATGAAATAAACTTATTATTATATTATCTTAGTTCACAATAGATAATTACAAGAGGCTTGTAGCTGCCAGTCAACGCCAGCATTGCTTTAGATATCGAGGAAATGGGATTATTTTTATATTCTAGTATTTTATAAATACTTGCTGAGTTTTAGTGTGGAATATATAAGTTCATAAGAACCAATAAAACCAGTTCTTTTTAAATCAATATTTATTATATTAAAAATTTATTTAATTAAGTTCAATATATAACATTCGCGTAAACATAAGACAATATTATATCAATATTTATTCTTCGTCATCTTCTCTTATAATATTAATAAATAATTTAATCCAGAAATTCTGCGGTCATATTTTCCTGATGTCTGGCCCATCCTAAATACCAGACCAGCGTCATGACATGAGCGCAACATCCTTCTATGCGCCGACCAACTAAACAACTACAGCAGTACTCACTGATTCCTGTCCGTCCAGGAATATCGTTTTCTATTAAAATATAAACATAATATTTCCTATTAGACGAGACTTTATTTTGCAAGACAAGACAAGACACAGATTAGTGTGGCCTCGGAGACTTGATTCAGCTTGTGGGTTATCACTACTTGAAACTTGTTGCTGCAACTCACGATTGACATGAAAGATCGCAAGATCTCTGCATGTTTCACAAACATAGTTATCTTCAATAATCTAAAACAAATTTAAAATATTTTTACATTATCCAGTTACTTAGGTATTTATGTCAACATATTACTACAAATTGAACAAAATATTATTATGTGTTATGGTAGCTGAAATGTATACTATAACTACACGTACACAATTTAAAAAAGTAGCTACTTCGAGGACAGCTACAGAGTAATGTGGTAAGACTGGTATCAAGTTCCAAGTCATGATATCGGCGCAGCGTATTGACGCATATATTGCAGTTGATACACAGAATACGGATTGGCCTGCTACGACGATCTTCCATCTTAGCATAATACTTCTGAAGTGAACGGAAGGTGGAGTAGAATGCTCAATCATATTTTTGGATATTCTATAAAATCGGCACGTATCGATTAAAGGGTTCTATTTTACTATTTATTTCAATGCGCAAACGAAACTGACTCATTATTAACAAACTGACTTACTGTTTAAGTAGTAACAATGAAATTTGTGGAAAACCGCATTCATTGTTTCATCACATGTAAACAACGGGTTGAGATTTCAAAATGTTTATGTTTATTCGAAAATTTTACAGCAACCAAAGTATATTTTTTTACAAAAAATGTTGCAGCTAGTACCTGGCATTTCATTTAAAATTACCATGAAAATGAGAAAGTACTGAGTGTCCTAAATGCCAAACCAAATTAATTTATTATATTTGATGATGTTGCTTGTGAAATTCAGAATAATATGCGTGATTATTTTGCAATTGAAAGACACAAAAACATCGATTGTTTTTATTTAAATCAAACATATAGTAAAATTCCTAAACAGTTGGTAAGAGATAACGCGAACCTAATCGTGCTTTTTAAACACAAAATTTAAAGACAAAATTAAACATGTTTATGAAGAACATGTCAACACTGCCATGACATGGCCTGAATTTCGTGAAATGTGTTCAAAAATATGGCGCGAACTTTTCAGTTACGTTGTAATTAATAAGGATTTTCCCAAAAACAAAGGATGTTACAAAGAGATAGAGTTATAAGTTACGTTTGACACTTTTGTTGTTTGTCTTTGATTAAGAACGCAAATCGGTATATATGGGAGTTACCTGCTCAATATTAATAATCCAGAGCGATCACTTAATCAATAAGGAATATATTAGTATGGAAAATCATTGAAAAGACAAATTGTAAATGCAGCAGAAGCTGTAAAGAAAAAGGTACGAAAAATGACAGATGTTGAGATGGGTAAAACAAGCATTGGAATTTGTTTTCAACCTTATAACAGAACCCCTCCGATTGATTGCTAATACTAGTAAGCAAGTTCCTCTTTTGAGTGCTATTGAGGATGAAGGTAATGTTGACACCAATTTGCAGACAGATAGATGTGAAAGTGATGACGGTGAAAATGAATCTATTTCTCTTAATAGCAACTCGTCATATGAATCTGTTGGTGATACCAAAAAATCATGGTCAGTAGCGTTAGTAGCTTTGAGAGATGTTTCTTATGGTGTCAGAGTAGAGTGCGATAAACTCATGCTAGTTTCTGCTCACATAACAATAAATGATCAATATATCACCGTCGCTGGACGTAAATTCCGAAGTACGCCTGGTTTCCTTTTGCTTTCTTTATTGTTTTGCCTAAAGTTTTTATACAATAAAGCTTTGAACGCAGCCCTACAAATTCTTTAATTATTTTGCCTCCCATTTCGTCCTTAAAAAGCTATGGAACTTTTTAATAATTGGCAAGCTAAACTCGTTATCAGAGATTTTGATACCAGCATTTACGATATAGCTGGTATCAAAATATCGAAAAAAAGATTGTTTAATATCTTTAAAAAAGTCATTCGTCTTTATTTTATAAACTAGACTATCAGTGTCAATATAGCATAATTCAACATTATTGCCATAAAATGGTTTTATTGTAGAAAAGTGGAAATCATACATATGAGTCTTAGATAATTCAAACACAGTGAACCCTATGTATACCGGTTTATTAAGAATAACACGCGAAGGTTTCATTAGTATTGCTACCAAATCATCTGAAAATACTGAAGCACTATGAAAATATGGTCTAGCGATTAACTTTTCAGCACAAACTGATGTTTTGTTTTATTATTTGAGTCACACCATTTGTTTACTAACTTTAAATCAATTCTGTGCACATTATTATAAAGAGTTTCCCCATAAATACTGTTATATAATAATTTGAAAAATCTTGTTCAGGCTTCGATTCGGCTTTTTGACGTAACTGAGTGTTAAAATCAATATATTTCTTTAAAAAATACTTTGCGTATATACGATATCACGATGGATCTTTTTCAAGATTAAACCATGACGTATGCATTTTTTTAAATGCACGTATTTAATAACATATTTGTATTTATCATACAAATTTGGTATTAGATTTTTATTCTTACCACTTTTTATTAAATCAACTTCAAGAATATAGCCATACTCCGCACTATCACTAATATCTATCAAGTTCAAATGTAAATTGTGTATTTCATCGCTTGAGATAAATCTAAAATCTGAATAGGGCAAGGATTGACACATACTGTAACCATATAAATTGTTACAGTCTAAATAAACGATGAATGTTTTGGTCGAGTTGGATCGTAAGAATCTAAATATTTATGATTGGCTTTGAGATGTCGTTTAAAACATACAAACACCTCTGCGAATACCTTTTTGTATCATTCTAAAATTTCTACAAATCTAATCAATTCTAATTCAACGCTAGTTTTCAAAAGTATTGCATCGAATGATCGACTTGGTGCTGTTAGGTAAAACGCTGGATCGAGATTATAATACCGTTTACAAGTTTTTCTGAAACTTTCAAACACGTCTGTTAGCAATAAAATGTCGGTTTTAAGATATAAATCTGTGTACATACCCATATTTTTAATATTAAGCACTGACCAGATAGATTGCGCGAGTTCATAGTCATCATCAGTACCTAATTAGCTCATTTGACAAGGAGTTATAAAAATTGGTTTTATTAGGCAAACAGGTATCTTCATAACGATTAGGTAATTGGTCAGGCAACAATAATTAAGCATACTACAATTTGTCAACCGCGCGCCGGCATGCCCGCGCCGCTTAAGAGAAATAACCTCAAAATCTTAGGTTTTAATTTTAAACAAATCTATTTTCTGAAGTGTCCGTCATAAATTAATGTTGTTTTCGTGAGCATATTTGAGTATTATAGAACACGTAAATAATTTTTCTTCGCTATTGGTTCTGGGGCAAACGATGTATGGACGAGGAACAATCTCCTTTTATCAAATGCTTGAGTATGTTCAGTAGTAGTTCATGGAGAATTGGTTGCAGCACCTTACAGTTATGATTTGTAAACGAAATATTATTGTACACTTGGCGATTAAAAAGACTGGCTATGAGTTTCTTGCCCGTTCTGCTCATGAGCCCTACACCCTTGCTTTGCTGAACGTGGCAGTAAATGTAAATTCACAAAAAAAATTACGTGTTACTTTGACATTCATAAGTGTTACCTTGTAACCTAACTTGAATACATTTATTTTGATTTAGTTTTTTTTATTTTGCCTTTGATTCCATTGTGACATATAATCATACGGATACACTCCTTAACGAGTAAGGAGCTCAAATTGTCTTTTGTCAGGTAAATAAGATTTTAGTAGTTTAAACTCTTTTTTGGATTTTTATAGTATTAACCAATACTTCTAAACTAGTTCCTAAAAACTCGAAAGAATCTACAAATCGAACCTGGATACTTTTCTCCTTCGAAATAGAAATGAACTTTGTGAAAGAAATATAGTTTTATTTTGTTTTAGGGATTACTTTTAAAGACCCAGGAGCTTCGCCAAATTCTTTTATGAAAAGATGACAATCATAACTTTATTTGATTTTATTACATAATTATATTTAACAAAGCAACAATTATAATTTACAACTTAACTAATATTAACAAACCTAACCACTTATAAATAAAACATGAAAGTAACAAAATATGGGTCTTAAATTTAATATAAAGAAAGGAAATGGCTGGTTCAGGCAGCGTCGTAAAATTCCATTCAACGTGGCAATGCTGCCAGTCTCCTGGGCACTTTCCCGGTCGACAGCGATTCTGAGGAATTTTACAATCATAACCAGATAAATTATGAAAAAATACTGGCTAAAATGTTGGTAATTTATATTGTAAGTTACAATAACTATGAGCTGCGCCGCGATATTTACACGTCAAATGACAATGGTCTCGGAACCTATCATCAAACAATAAATGCTCACAAATATGGCAAGTTACCGCGTTATCAAACTCATGCGCATTAATTTCGGTGTAAACAATACGAACTTCTTTTTTAAAATATTGTAAATATTTTCATCCACTATACAAGGCAGCGAGCGAGCACACCGTGGGGTTTTGGTCCGTAGGCCCGAAGTACGGGAGAGCCGGACATAACCCTCTCGCCTCTCCTTATGGCGAGAGGGTATGCATCAGGCGCATTTCGCCGCTTAAACAAATAAAACACTGCGGAGATAGTTCCGTAGCGACACCTCCACAAGTATGCGAATCAAGATCATCGTATGTATTAAAAAATATTAAACAAACGTCACATAAATACAATATACCGTGATGTTTTCTAATTTGATTTTTACCAAGTCGTAATCTTTGATTAGTCAGTTTTTGTCAAATTATCGCTTTCTAGAAAAAAATATTTGATTTATAGAGTGGTCCTACCACAGTACTATTTTTTAGCCCATAAATATAAACACAAATTTTAGGATATATTTTAGGATATTTACTTCAAACTTGGCAATATCTGAGGATCAATGGAAATTCTATGCCTTCTATATTTAACACATCCCGGAAATCAGGGTAAGATGAGAGAGACTCTTGGCTGGGTATAAAGCAGCAACAATTAACCATAAAAAACAATACTCATCATTATTTCGAATATTACACAAGTTTTTTTAGATTTTATAGTAGCCGGCAACTCAGTAAAGCCTGAACCGCGCAAAGGTTGATATTTGTTAATATTCACTTCTAAGTGAGAGCTACTCAAGAATGTCCAGCCACTATCATGATCCTGGAATTCTTCAACATTTTTTGTTAAAATGCATTTAATTTGGGATTTTAAGGGCTCATATTCATAGTTTTGATGAAGTGTATAATTATTTTTCATTTTTATACATTAAAAACAAAACAAAATCGTCAAAGTTAATTTTCACGCAAGTATGTTGTTTAAGGACTTGTCCCTTAAACAACATACTTGCGTGACTTATTAATGACCTAATTTTTTCATTAATGCTAATTAAAAATAAACTTAAGAACAGTTCTCATATTGATTAACAATTCTATAGGAAGCAATGTGATTTCGAAATGCAGAATTTATTAATTCAATACCATCGCAGAAGCTATAAATATTTTTGGTTTTGTGATTAGTACTGCGAAAGTGACCTATCCAGTGCATGCGCTCAACAGATGTATTATAAACAGTACAGAAAGGCATTCTAGAGGTACAAAAATGGGATCAGAATAAAAATTATTTAAGTGTTTCAATAAAATATAACTGCTTTAATGAAAAAGAATGATCTAATAATAGCGCAAAAATAACAAATTAAACAAAAAATTATTAAATATATTTATACGAATGTTGTCACTATACTAAACAGGCCCTGTGTTACTAAGTAATTTATGCGCTCGTTGCATGAATTTTGCAGTGCATTCCACTGCAGGAAGCCTCAGTGTAACTGTAATTTCAGTGCGACCAACGCCTAGTTTTGGCATGGGCTGTGATAAAAAAATACATAAAATTCATTCTAAATTATTTAAATACCTCAATTAAAATATAAGTGCTTCAATGAAAAACAATGACGTACCTAATAATATAATCATAAAAAGAACAAATTAATCGTAAAATTATAGTACCTATTTAAAATGAATATTGTCACTGTAATACGTGGGCTCTGCATCATTAAATAATTCATGCGCTTGTTGCATGAATTTTTGCAGCGCATTCCACTGCACAGAGCCTTGGTCTAATTGTAATTTTAGCGCGACCAACGCCTTTCTCCATCGATCCTCACAAGGGATGGAGACCACATCACCCTTAGCGTAGACCTTGATGTCTACGTAAAATTCCCCTGACAAGTCCACTTTCCTTCTCACCTTCCCGTTGTCGACACGGCTCACGAGGACGAACCGAGATCAGAGCACGAAGTAAGTGGCTGTTCCACATCCTCTTCTAAGCCGAAGATATCTAAAGCTGCGTTTCCTTTCGTTGTTATTTTTACTGTAAATATAAAATAATAAATTACTGTAACAAAAGAGGCTGTTTATGCTGGATTCGGAAGGCTTAGGCGGAGGTCGTTCAATAGTAGATTGCAATAGACTAAGTTGATTGACAGTAGAGCTGTTTATTATCTAGATATTTTTTATCTAAAGTTGTTACTCACTAAACGTACTGTACAAAAAGAGTATCTTATTGGTGTATTATCTGTTTCAAATCTGAGTAGAGGACTTATATGAATATAATACTTAAATAACCACAACACACAGTACTATAAAACTAAATATACAAGAAGAATTAGAATACTACCTTGATTTCGACACGGAAAGCTTGGAAGTGGTAGATCTGTTGGATGTGTTTGTGCCTCGTGAATCCGGCGCTTTGCGCTTCATCACCTTTTCCTTTAGCTGCTTAGCCTGCGGTGCTTCATCCACTATGGAATGCGAGTATTCACTTTCGGTGGCAGACTTGCAAATGAGACACAAAGATTATTATTTTATAAAAAATTGTTACAATCACTATTGATAATAACTCATTAGTTAACGACTAGGATAATAACTCATTAGTTAACGACCTGCGATTGTTATTATTAAAGGCAGTTTAGACCAATTTAAAAGTTAACAATAGATAATATATCCACTGAACCACAAACATCCTTAATTATTTAGTTAGCACTTACTTACATTTTTGTTGTATTGATGTCGGTTTTCAAGCGCGTAACGGTAAGAATAAACACTTAGAAAATCCACCAGCCGGCAGGCAGAAACCAGGTCCGTAGCTGGGTTGTCTTGTCACGTTAAGACAAAGGAGTGAAGTGATTTTTGATCTAAATTGCTCGGGTTTTTATATACAGAAATCATCCATTCAGCAAACTATGTTACTTTAAGAAATAAACTATAATTTCTTTGTTTTAAAGAATTATGAGTAATTATTGTCGTTACGTCCCTTTAAATTACATCGATGCATATCGATTCCGTCAAATTGACTTTTTCCTGAGAAATGAAATATAAAACCATCGTTTATGCAGCACCGACTAAGAAATGAATACATGTGTGCTTGTTCATATAACATAACCTAAGCATAATATATATTATTATGAACTAGCTTTGCCCGCGACTTTGTATGCGTTAAGGTTCAGTTCTATTTTGCTGAAATTTTTATAGTTATTCTACCATTCGGAGTGGATAGGAACCATATAAATTAAATATCATAAAAATCAGACCACCCGTTCTCGAGTTATAAATAATGTTACTGACACAACTTTGTTTTATATAGATTAAAATATAATATTTGAGAGACTTAACAATTTTAGTATTATATAATTAACACATGCTGGTCAAACTCGTGAATTAAATTAATATTGTAAGTAAAAAGCGATTGCGTAAGGCATTAAAACCTACCAAAACATTTCGTCTACCAAAATTTTACAAAAACATTATAAGTATTAATTTTTGTTAGATTGTTTATTACTTAAAAAACTACAATTATATTATATAAATAATACTAAAGATGAGTTATTGACAACAGAACCCTAAAAAAAAAGTAGTAATATGTAGCAGAAATTAAATATTTTATGAATGTATATTATAATAACATTATATTTGTAAAAAGCTTTACATACTGGTAGTGAAACAGACATTAGATAAGAATATAATAAGTTTAAATTCCTTTACCAACTACTCATTATGAAAATGACTATAGAAACGTATAACAATACACAAAAAAAGTTATTATCAAAATTAGTGTCTGAATATTTTCCTTGTTACCTATATAAAATAACGTACACCTACTTATTTTATGATCCTACTTACCTTTGAAATATCTCAGTAAATCGTATGAGAGACAAATTTTTAACAAAAACTACAACATGCTCAAATGTTATCTTTCTTATCGTATAAATATGTTCTCACGGCATTTACACATACATGCACACAGCACACATACAACCTAATACAAAACTGTGCATGTTACATTATGCTGTTTAGCAGTTTTGTTAGTACCAATTAGCAACCTGTAGTCCAGTATCTTTACAAGACGTAACGTGAAAGGGATAAGTATTTAATTATATTATTACTCTCTAGTGCTGATATAATATGAGGTTCAGAATCTCCGCCCAACCTTGGTTGGTTTTCAGTAAGAACCTAGAAGTAATAATTTCGGTCGACGATAGGTAGTGAGTGAAACCAAAAACCCGTTGATATCTTATTCAAAGTAAGTCATTGATATTATTGGGTATTCTATCACACCGATAGTGACGAAGGCGACTGGAGTGAGCCGTAGGAACGACAAGTCATGCAATTTCACATGGAAAACATGCTGCCCGATTCAAAAATATTATTGGGGTTTCTACTCCACCGGGAGAGACGGAGGCGAACGAAGTGAGCCGTAAGAACGGAAGGTGGAGTAGAATGCCCAATAATACTCTACTGTGTATTTTAGCAAACAACCATTACACTACTAGTAATCCAAACAATGAGGCAAGATCGGTGTCCGGTACAGAAAAAGCACAATGTTACACAGGGAAGATTTCGTTTCCTTTAACACGCACGGGTCACACAGGGGAATGTCAGAGTCCATAAGTTAAGGGTCTGGGTCAAGTGAAAATTAAAGATAACGGAAAAACGATCGAGAGCAAAACACCACAAAGCAGAAAGCACAAGCCATAGATAAGACACTATATACTGAGCCACAAGTGTCTGTGATATCATCATATATATATTAGTCTATGTGTGATATAGTGTCTTATCTATGGTCTGTGACATGTGTCGGTATGTTTGTCAATAACAGAACCAATCAACCCGAGCAATCAACAGTCTTTGTCAACAACCCAACTTTTTCTTTTGACTTGGTTACTAGTCTTTTTGCCAAACATTATTGTAAGTAATTGAATTATTTCTACTACACTACAGTATACTTACCTACCTGCAAGGAAAAATGCGCAAGTAAATGGATTCAAGCATTGTTAATTCATTTACTCTGTTTAATTATAATAACAAACTAAAACTGATTAAAGTACAATTACACAAATACAATAATAATATAGGTACTTACTACAGTTACTACTTGTCACTTGGCAGAATGAGTATAAAATGGCAACACTAAACTAATGGAAGTTCATTAGCTTCCATTAGTTTAGTGTTGCCATTTTATACTTATTCTGAAAAAACAAATAACTTTTTATTTATAATGTTTTTTTTTATCCGGCCCGAACTAGTTAATGTGAAACTTAAAAAAAACATAGACAATTAATGGAATTTTTCCCCTAAGTAATTCGCTTTTAGACGCTCAAATTTACGTTGGCTTAGGTTTTGCCATTGTTCTTTTTGTTAAGCTCATATAATTATTCTGAGTCTAGGCGTGGTAAGTGTGGGTAGTTTAAGTTTTGTATGTGGACGTACCTATTCCTTTTACAGAAAATGAAAAATTATCTTTTTCTCTGGTTTCGAACGATATATCAATGTGCAAAAGAGATAACTACAGTTCGAACCAGTTGTGGGTTTCATCTTTTCCCGGGTGAGCCCCACATAACCACCCCGCTCTCTTTTTCCGCCGAGAGGTATGCGCCAAAGCATTCCCACACGGTAAAAAAGAAAACATTTTCATAAACAATATAATTAGAATTATGGCTATATCTGAACGTCTTTATTCTTTTTTATTAATTTTATTATATTTGTTAGTAGTGAAAACAAGCGATATTTTTTAAGCACTTTGTCCTTCTAATAAAATGTTTAACAGAAGGAAAACAAAGTAATGCTAAACTAAACCAAAAAGATGTACCCAGATGTACCTATAGATGCGACTTGATTGTTTAAACGTATGTTCGTAAATTCTGTTTACACAAATTAATTTTATGTATATATTGTATGTATAAGTGGCGGATAAACTATATTGAATATAGTGGGTTTTAAAACATTAGTATTGTAATAATACCATGGTTTATTTTGTTCCTATATCTATATTGTTATAAAACTATAAAGAGCTTGTTCGGGAATTAGTATCAAACTTATGTCGCGGCACAATGAAGCTGTGTATAAATAATCACTTATAATAACGGACACGGTCGGGTCAACCGCCCAACCAACGTGACCTTGCTTGAGTCAACCAAACTACACGTCGCCGCGTCGGTTCTACACGATCGCTTGGTTGGAAACAACTTCAGTTTGAATGTGAGCGGCGAGCAGTACTCACGTCGATGGTACTCCTTTTAACGTAAAACAGAACCCATATTGTCTATCTACCTAATAAAAATATTGTCAATAAAAACCTTCATTTAATTTATATACCTGCTTACTTATCTATTATGTAGGTACTATACAGGGTGATTTTGAAATCGTGTAATTCCTTTTAACCACACATTCTACTGGTGATATAGAATAACCCTGACAATATTTTTTCTTAATTAGAATAATGGTTTCGGCAAAATTAGAGTACAGTTTTTTTTCATGAAATGATTTCAAATAGTCATATTTTAACCACCTGACACAATCTTAATATTTTACTAATTTAAAAATAATAACATAATAATAACTGATGTCGTAAATAATAAGAGGCAATAAAAAGGACCGCCCGTTATTATTTACGACATTAATTATTAATATGTTTTATTTTAATTAGTAAAAAATTAAAATTGCCTCGGTTGGTTAACATATGACTATCTGACACCATTTCACGAAAAAAACGGAACAATAATTTAAAAAAATATATAATTCTAATTAAATAAAAATATGGTCAGGGTTATTCTATATCACCAGTAGAATGCGTGGTTAAAAGGAATTACACGATTTCAAAATCCCCCTGTATAATAATATTAATTTTACCTACCTTCTTCGCTTCCCTTTTATAAGCGGTACGCATATGTTCTATGCGTTTTTTTGCTTTTTTGATATCTGCTGCAGATTCAAGAACTTTTAACTTGTTTGCCAGCAATTTCCATGCTTGAGTTTTTTTTATTTTTATCTCTGTAATCATCAGAACTTAAGTTCCACAAACAAGGAAGATCTCTGTTTAATTCGGAAAATTCTGACAATGATGGACGCTCGCTCGCCATTTCGCGTCCACTTAGCGCAACGCCTCGATCAAAATGAATACGCGCGGTCGGACAACAAGCTTCCACACGTTTAGTTTGGCAACTCAACGCCTTCTATTCGCCCTTTGTTGCGAGCGCAGCGCTGGAAATCAAGGTCGTTTGGATGTCAACTCAATTTGGTTGTCCGACCAACGACCACATTATGATCAATTTTGGCTTCAACTCAACCAAGTTCGACGTGACCTTAGTTGGTTTGGGCGGTTTACCCGACCGTGTAGAATAGGTTTTAGCAGAAATTATTTAATGTTATTATTATTATAACCGACTAACTTCGCTTGTATGTATTGTAGCAATTCGTACGAACTATATGACAGATAGTTCGTATGAGTAGATTGCGCATGTAGCTCGCGCGAGTAGCTTGCGCATGTAACTCACGCGAGTAGCTAGAGCATGAAGTTCGCGCATGTAGCCCGCGCATATAGCCCGCGCATATAGCCCGCGCATATACTAGGCCCGGGTAGCTTGCGCATGTAGCACGCGCGATTATCTTGCACATTTAGCTTGCGCATGTAGTCCGCCCTATTGCTTAAATAGAAAAAGTTACTCACAGCGTAAACCGTAGTTTCTGCGAAACAAGTTGCATCATTGTCCCAATGGTATTATGATATTAGTGCAAGTAAGTTGAATATTCAAGTCATTATTTCAATACACAGAAGTACAAACGGTACAAACCACTGATTCGGTGAATGTGACATGGCTATTTCATATTTATAGTTCTAACGATAATCCACCGATATTGTAAGCTATGCCGTGCTATATTCTCCTTTATAACTCGTGAGGCATAGATTGTTTTTTAAAAATAAAGTTTTGTTTGGAGCTGCTTTATGTTTGCATTATGATATTATGACATACATATATATGTATGTAATAGCGAATCGCCCCGGCTTGACACGGGTGGTACAAAACCTTAACAAATTATACACCTAAACTCATGTCATGAATCACTCTATCCATTGGTGAAAACCGAATAAAAATACATTCAGTTAGTTTTTGAGTTTTTCGTATACAGACGCGGCGGCGGCTTTTGTTTTATAATATGTATTGATTGCGCTCAGGCACAAGATCGAATAATCCCGAAAATATGTAGTTTGATAAACATATTAGAGCATAGCTTCGCAAAGTATAAAGCAACACAATGTCGATGTAACAGTGGCTTAAATATTTAAGTGCACAAGCCACTAGGTCGTAATACCTATTGTCGTATAAATAAATAAATGTCTAATATGGATTTAAGCAGTTTTATAATAGCTTTGTTTAGGTACATCGGCGGTTAAACTCTTTGAGGTATAAATATTCTTTCACTAGATTTTCGAAGATAATGTAAGGAAATATTTTGATTAAAAGGAACTGACATCTTACAATCGGTGTTTGTCGCGATAGTATTTATACCTATAAGATATAAATACCTATTGATTTGTCGACGTACACTATGTCTATTTATATATCGACCGATGCAACTTGATTGAAACGTCGGGTAATAAATTATGTATTAATTAAATACATAACAACGCGATTAAGCTAATATTATAATAAGTATACAAATAGAGAGTCTAAAAGCGTTTATAGAAATGGTTAATTATATCGAATTTTGTCTAGTCCAGACAGAAGTTTACATTTATGTATGTTTATATTTCCGTACGATCGTGAAGTGTCAGTTGTGGGTACCTACCGGCTCGGAATTCTATTGGTTTCAATTGCAGCACGGAGTTTGGCAACGTGCCTGGTAGACAATAATAGGCTCAGCCTTCATAATGTATAATCTTACTTTACCTTTCTAGAAACTAACGCTCAATTTAATGTATCATGTTACATTAAGGCACATCTCGAGTCTATGCCTTGATATCCTTAAACTAACAGGTTAATAGGGAAAGACAATCTACAGAGGAAGCCACGCTTGTAAGTTACCTGTAGCTGCCCGCTCGCTCTCAAATTACTATCCCAAGATCCAACAACTAGAGCAACTGCCGATTATGAGCCATGTTTATATACATGTAATTCATATTAGTCGATCATTTAATTATTTATATTAACGTCAATAAACGTAAACGTAGCGATAGCAAATCGATAATTCGCTAAGAGTCAAGTCTTTTCTAGTGAATAATCATAAGCAAAATGATAAAATTAGTAAAGTATGTAAGTATTTGTTAACAGCGGCTTAAATTCATTCTCTAATATTCCATACTAATAATATGAATGCAAAAGTAACTATCTCTGTTACGCTTTCACCGAAAATCTAATGAATATTTTTATAAAATTTAGCAAGGACATACATAGATTGTATTCTGGAGAAGAATACAGTTTATTTTAAATTGATATTTCATCTTGATATGTTTTATCAAAGGATTTACGCGCTCGAAGCTGGGGGCAGAAGTAAATCGAAAATAGTGGCAAATAACTGATACGAGAGTACTATAAGTGAATGGCCACGAACTGAAACTGCATGAATGGTGGTTTGAACACCGTCCTATGTTCCTGATGGCTAAGTAAGACGTTCAGGGGAATGTCCTTCCAGTGTTTTGTAAAATTACTCAACGCGCAGTTCCCAATTAAAAATATCAAGCGATTTAAGTCTTCTACTCAAGTGCATGTCGGCACATATATCTCTAACATAATATTGTTTTTGTAAGATAATTACTCAGCGTACTAAATCGAGCTCCATAGGATACCTAACGGGTATGTGGGTGATGCTCGTTAGCCGTCACACAATATATGATAACTTATTAATTCTTTCGCAACGGACACCATTCTCTACTGACAGTGTATTAAACGACGAGGTGTTGACTGATGTGTCAGTGTACATGATACCAACTTAAAAAAGCAAGAGCTGCGCATTGTCAAGCAAAAACATTTTCTTCTTTTAATAAACTCTGTGTTGATATATATGCTGCAATATATGCGACCAACAGCAGCGATAGCCTAATGGGAAACCGTTGGACTGCCACGCAGAGTTCTCGAGTTCGATACCAAGGCGCACTCTCACTTTTCGCAGCTAGTGGACTATGATCTAACCCTTCTCACACTGGGAAGAGCCTCGTGTACAACAGTGGGACAGTTTAATACAGGGCTGATATTATAACATGCGACCATAAAATAATTTACTCTTAAAACATGGTAAACCATTTCTGGCAAAATATGAGTGTAATACAGAGCTGACTACCTCTTTGAGAACATAGGAAGGAAGATGACGATGAGAAAAAGTAGCAGTGGACTCATATAATTACTTAAAACCAAAAAGATTGTGTTCTTGTGCGTACTGTAGAGTAGTTAAGTAAGTTTCATCGCATGATGCCGAAGGAACCGCAGGCCGAGATAAAACTATTATATTTGTTAATCCAGGACATAGCCAATCTATGTGTTAAGTAAGATCAAAATCTAATATTTCTGCTTGATTGAGTAACAAACATCGATCATCTTCAAAAATGTTCCCCTTTATCATGTTAGACTATATAAGTGCAATAATAGGTGTATACTATTATTTGGTTAAATTAAGTTTGATAAATAAAATCATTCAAATCTTTTAGATATTATGGCGCACTCCTACGCATATGTATATGATGTCGGTGCAAAATCGGTTACTGCGAGTAAGTAAGGAAACTAGCAAAAAACATTTCGCACTGTAATATTAGAAGGAGTTATGTAACAGCATGTCCGTATCCTTATATAACTTCTATATTACTTACAATTTGTATTTCACAGGTATTCCAATAAAAATTGTAGGTATTTTTCCGTGTGGGAATTAACGTTTTCAAATCGTGGGCCGCTGCCTGGCTTTTCATTTCAAAGTCATAGTTTTCAAAACTCTCCTTTGCAAAATATAGTTTGATAATTAGCTTCGGTTCAAACATAATAGGACTGCAATTATATTAACCTAACTCTGTAGCATTTACTCATAAGCGTGATGAGAATGCTAATATACGTGAAATATATTAGACCTATTTGAGGAAATTATTTGTATGAGCATTCAGCATCGTCTCATCAACTAAAGTGTACACACGGAACAGTTCCAAGAACAGATTTTGCCTTGAAAACTATTGTAAGCAGTACAGTGAGTTGTAAATAGTTCAACGAAGCAGTATAATAATATCAGTGATAGAGACTATTATTATTCCAGTTTGAGGTAAGGTATGTTATGTTGACTATCCACCGCCAAAGTTTTATTTTATTCGCTAAAAAACAAAAATCACAATTTTTTTAGTTGCTTTAAAGCTAAAGCCATTTCATTTTTGCCGGCTATTAAAAATATATATTTAATTGGAGATCATTACCACTTATTTTAAAAAATGAGACTTCCTTTCAAGTTATTCCAGCACATTCTCATTAAGGAACAGTCAGATCGAAAGCACCGAGTACTTCTGCTAACAACGAAATCTATCTCCCTTTGAGCTCCTCTTTTATTTTTGGTTGTTAAAAAACTCATACTGGTCCAATTTGAACACACACAGTCACACTGGAAAATGTAATTGAAATCTTGTTAGTGCTTTTCGCTCGCTACTTTTCGATCTCGACTGTTCATTGTCAAAAGTGAAACGGTCGACTGTAGCCTTTGTAAAGCTTCAGTTCAGTAAAATTAGACTAACTTCGGGAAAAATCCATCCTTGCCTAATTCGTCGACACCTTTATTTCGGCAACCGGAACATACTTATCCTAAAAAGTGTAATTTGTTTATCTTGTGTAATTCTTAAGAGGACCGAGTGATTTTTGTTGTTTCCAAATATTTCTACACATAATTATCAATATGGGTAGCTTATATTAGCCAACGTTAGGAACTCGCAGTTGAGACATAATCCATTATCTATAGTTTCTGGTTTCTGAATAATTAATATGAGACAAAACATAATTTAATATTTTTGTGTGGTACTTGTTATTAACATGTATAAACTGAAAGTTAGTATAAATATTCTTAATAGGCGTAGGCCGCAACTGGGTAGCATTAAAAAGAGGAAAACAAATATTCCGCATGTTTTATTCGGTATTCGGAAATTCCGATTTTCTAAAATCGGTTGTTGGATAGAGAAGGTTTCGTATTTTATTGAGTCAGATTTATTAATTTATTAATAATAGATCTCTTAAAACTTGCTATTTGATATTTTTAAATATGGATTTTTAGAAATACTTTTTATGAAACATCGGAATTCCTATGTAGGACATTCTTAACCCCAAAAATTATGAAAAACGGTATTATGAAAGTCGGGAACATGTTGGGAATAGCTGCACAGACCACCGCTTTACTATGATTTTATGTACAACTTAAACACGACTTAAAAAAATAAACGCGCGTCGGGGCAAAGTGTAAACTCAAATATAAATAGTTTTAATTAAAAAATATATAGCTTAAATAATAGTAAAGTTCAATAATAGCAGTGTTAGACTTTTCAAAATTATTTAATAACAGTGTTATAAAGTAAAATAAACAACGCGACAAAATCCGTATAGTGTTTAATTTCAAAGATATATAAGAGTTTAGTTCACCGAAATACGTCAATACGCTGAGGAAAAAAGTATGACTAATATTTTTAGCCAACCTAATAGAGTGTTCAATGCAGATGAAACGAATTTCCAGATTTGCCAGAACTCAGGATAAGTCGTATTCAAAACAGGTTACAAAAAATTGTATATCATTGAACACTCGAATTCTAAAGAGTCGACCACAGCGTTGTTCACGTTTTCAGCAGCAGGTGTCACATGTTGCCCATTTATTGTGTACCCCTATCAAAGGTTATCCCAAAAAAAATTGTGAATCTTTGCCTAAAGAATGGGGTATTGGGAAATTGGATAACGGGTGGAGGACAGCTAAAATGTTTTACGACTTTATAGGCAATAACTATACGCCGTACCTGCACAAAAAGTCCTCTTTTAAAGAATATTTGGCTTAGGTATCCTAAAACTCAAATACGAAAAGGACAGCGATAAACAGAGAGTCAACCATTTGCTATTACATCTGCCAGCTCTAAGTGTGCGTTACAAAAGAAATAATTACATAGATAAAATCAGTTAAAAGAAAAGGAAAAGAAGAAAATGAGAGAAAATTAAAGAATACTGAAAAAATAAGGTAAAAAGGACTGCAAAACTTAAGGCTAAAGGAAAAATTAATACTCCATGTGTAAATATAAATCAGAGACACGTAACAAACGTTCCAGCATAACCAATTGGCTCACCTGAGTCAAAGAGGATCACTATTTTGAAACAAGTTGTCATACAGTTCAATTTATGTACTGTATAAGCAAATCATACTCAAAAATAATCTTGAATACTGCATTCAAGATTATTTTGTCAAATATTTTCATTTAAGACGGTCCCTAATAGCCATCAAAGTAATATGCCGCATGATATAGACATGATGTTATTTTTATGACATTTATGTTATAAAATTGATGACACTGATACAGACAATTTCTGACTGTGAAGGAATATACAATAACATTCAAAAAGTAAAAAGAGATCTCGGTTTTTAATAAACTTTAATTAGAATAAGGTTGATTAATAGAAGACTAACAGGTGGTCAATAGCTGTATGACCGATATGGCAATAATTGAGTCATCCGGCAATTACTGTGATTTTAGAAGTGCTTTTATTTTTATATTAAATGGTAATATTTCTTAAAATATTTACATTTCAGCAACCAATACTACTTTGGATACTATATTAAGATTGCATTATAACAAGTTTAATGTTGTTACAATAAACAATAAAGGTTTTATGCACAAAACCCTTATATCGATTCCTTAAGCGGGCAATAACTAAGGTATTTACCATAAATGCAGTTTAAAAAGAATTACTATGTAAAATAATTGAATGTAATTAAGTAACCTATTTTTAAATGCTGGTTTTCCACTTAGGAAAGCTTTGTAAGAACGAAATAGATCGCAAACGTAACTTTTTCAAAAACAATGCCTTATTTAATATTTAATCTGTCCCATTTCAATTTTTTTTGACCTATTTTCTTTTATTGATTTCACAAATAAATATTTTCAAACAAATTTATAGAAACCAAGAAATAATTAAAATAAATAATATATTTGTACAGATAATAAATAATTTAATAGCCATTTTATAGATAAAATCACTACATGGAAGTTGTTATTACCAAAGGTCAATAAATGTCACAAATTCCTAAATAGGTCATGAAAGGCGGCAATAGCTAAACATTTTAATATGTGTACTTAAACATTTTTATAGTATAGACTAAAACATTTCTTTTTTTATTCCTACTCTAAACTTTACTTAGGTAATATGCCGAGTTCGATAGCATAAACTGCTCGTATTTTTTTTTTTTTACGTGGGAGAATGCCGTCACGCTTATCCCTCCACGGGGGCGGGCGGAGGGATTATGTCGGACTCGCCGGGGTAAAAGAAAGATGGAAAAGAAATAATGTACCTCCCGGAATACCGACTAAACCTACCACGGTATTCCTCGACAAAACCACTATCGGCGAGGCCGCGCGAATCGCTTTCGCATGCGGTCGCGACCCCGCCGAGGTTTCGGCCCGCCGCATGAAACGGCAGGCCACCACCCAAACTCACTCCCTCAAAAATTCTCTTCTGTCTCCCCCTTAGAGGGGAGACGGACTCGACACAGAGGCGCGCGTGGGAACACGCACGCCGCCTCTCGGACCTGGTGCTGAACGGATGGCGGGCAGGCCCACAAAGCCCGCCACCCCCAGGTCAAACCTCAGGGTGGCTGGAGGTCATCGCGCGCCCTCCGGCGCCCGGCTCTGCGGTTGGGGAGAGGGTTTAAACGCTCCTTCTCCCGCTCCGCCGCCTCCTTGATGGAAATCACTTCCTCGCAAAAGGAGGCGACGGCGTTCCACGACCTCTCACTCCGGACCATAGACTGAACTACGGCCGGGAGCGAGAGGGCAACCGATGCGACTGCCGCGATCAAATCACGGCGTTGCGATGCCCAGGCGGGGCAAACCGCCAAAGTGTGCAGCGCCGTGTCCTCTACAACGTCACGGCAGTCGCCGCAGTGGTGACAACCGGGCGTCTCTTGCCGGCGTATACGACACAGGAACCGGCCAAAACAACCGTGGCCAGTCAGTACCTGTGTCAGCCGGAAGGTGAGGGTGCCATGCCGCCTCTCCAGCCACTCCTTAAACACGGGACTTACCGCCACGATCGTGGCGTGCCCGAAACTGTTCGTATTGCAATAACGTTGATTACTCGCCGCTAAAATAGTTTACGCGTCGTTATATTATATTATATAGTTATATTATATTATTCAAATAACCAAATTATTGTTGCTTGTTTAGAAGATACGCGAGCAAATACGGCGCTAACTTACACATGAACATAACATGTACTCGATAAAATTATTTACAATACATACGTAAAATACAAACGCTACCGCGGAAAATCGAAGATCCTCTCAGATTCAAGGACCTTTGTACCGGTCAAAGTCAAGGATAAATATTAGGGTAACGTGCCTTATCTATATTTTTATCGTACTTATTCAGGTCATAAAATATTTAAACCAGGCGGTTTGTTGAACATAAACAAAATGGTATTATTATTACAACCGTATTAATCAATAAACAATATATTCTTAAACATTATATTAACCTAAAAAAAGAGAAAACCTAAGACAACTTTAAAAGAGGGCAGGAATTATAAAGAAAATAGACAAGCGTATAAAAATTACAATAAGTATAACTTATCATATAAAATAAAAATAAAAATACGAGTAAACATTATAAAAAATCAAAAAACAGAACACATGCTTTATCTAAAAATATCAAACGAATGAATACTGTAAAAAAATACGCACTCTATTTATAGGTTAGTAAATAAATAATTTAACTTACGTGTAAACACCAAACACAGTCACAATTAAAGAATTTTAAACACTTTAATTTAATGTCAATAATAACTCTTTAAAATTCGAAAACTACACAAAATAATACTAAAGAAGTGTCAAATCTTAGAAGAATTTAATTTACAGCACTGAACTAGTCTAAAAAGTAACCACAGTCAAAATAAAATGTCAACGAAAATTTAATTTCTCGTAAATGTGCGGTACTCTCCGACACAGGCGACCTCACCTACCGCTTCCATTTCAATAAAAAATATTTGTACACTTACTTGGTTTTGTTGCTAGGTGTGGTGGGGTTGTACGGGCGGGGGTAACGCTGCGTCGAAGGACAGTTTTGGTCCTCTGCGCAGGTTTCCGCGCGAATTTCGTAGGGTTAAAGGCGACAAGTAGACGGGCGACGTCTGATGACTTAGACATAAAACTGAGATGGTTATATGAAGGGATCTTTTGTCGAATACGTGGGTAGTGTGTAGTACTTATCTTGTCTATTTCCATTAAGTTGTACTCAATGAAAGTATCACTGAAATAGATTCCTACTCCCTAAGCTTGTAATGTGGGTGTAACTATTAGCTTTTGTTTGGTACTATCGAATTTCCCGCGTTTTTGTTTTGCACTGTACCTATTATAAATACGAATGTACTTACAACTTAAAGCTTTTACATTGTTATTAAATGTATTATATTAACTATTTAGCAGAAATTTAAACTTATATACTCAGATAGATAATATATTGCTGAATAATAATTAAACAAATGAGGCTTACAGAACTGTCTCTTTTTAATTTAGTACGCGCTAAAAGTAGTTAAATAATGTTTATTTTGATACTTAATGCAAAGGATATGTACCTAATCCTATTCTGATATTCTTTTATCACGTAGACAAGAGGAGAACGACGTGCTTTTTGCATGTCGACAGTTTATAGGCAGCAGAAAACATACAAATCTAGTGTGGTTGTAATGTTGTCTTGTTCCTGTACCTGGTTCTCTTACTTTAAAGAAGGTTGTATTTTATCATACACGAAAACTATACAATTTTATATAATTACAGTAAATTTCAGTAATACTGTGACCAGACATTATAAGATTCAAGATTGTCCAGGATTGACATATTTGTCTCCGTCGAAGTACGTCAGCTGTTTGTACAAAATAACATCGTTATCATTTAACGCTTATTTAATTTCGACGTGTTCATTATGCTGTGTTATTTATATGTAGGTAAGCACCCTCTCACTGACAGCTTATCGATTAGGTACTCAACATTCTAGGGGGCGAAGTAAACCATGTATAGTAACTTATTATAAATGCGAAAGTAGCTCAGTTTGTTTGCTATGTTTCCACGGCTGATCCACCGAACCGGTTTTGCTGAAACTAAGATTACTATGGAGTACATAGTAATCTTAGTTTCAGCAAAACCGGTGTGTGGGTTTTACGGGTTACAGCAACGCATCTTAGTTAGTTTGACTAGAACTAAATAAGATTTTTTGGTAATAGGTACTCACATTTATGGGTCTTACGCCTGTAAACACAAATCTTATCGTAGCGAATTGAGTTTATTTATATATTGTTTGCTAATAATAAAAATATTTCGAAATATTATTTATAAAACAGCTAAGCTATAATACGGTATTTACATAAAAGAGTCGTAGGCGCTACAGTTCTTTAATTAATTAATAAGAAAGGGCAGGTATTTTTGGTTTTACGCGTCCGCAATAGTAATTATTATAATACGACTGTACAGTCTGCCTTATGTGATATCCCTGTATTTTAGCAGGTTGCAGGATAAACTGGAAATTTTACTATGTTAAACATGTGTTAATTCCTTAAGCCATAAAATATTACTTTGTATTCCTAGTGGGCGCGGATTTTTAACATTCGACTCAAACTTTTTGTATTTGTATCGCCATCTAGTATAGTTCGTAGAACTACATATGTCAATAACCTCATAGGTTGCCAGTTAAAGAAATTTCAGACAATATAGTAATTTTAGATTAGATAAATTAAATGGTTTTTTTAAGGATAATATATTATAACCTTATTTTAAAATAAACAGATTTGTGCTTATAAAATCTATATTTACAAGTAACCTATAAAATTACTAACACAATTTACTCTTGATATTAGATCATTATTTATTGTTATGGATATGGCCATGAACTTAATAACTTCTAACATAAATAATAGGGCACTACACTGTTACCTGAAAAAGAACCTCCCTTTCAGGTTACAGTGAATGTCCCTGTAGCTTTATGTTTCCTTCTTTAAATAGAGTGACCATGCTGTAGGCACTGAATATGTTGGGCTGATTGAAGAAAAAGATTTTTCTATTCAATCCAGTAGTTCACAAACAAACTCTTCAGCTTTATAATATTAGTACCTATAGAAGTATAGATAGCGACACACCAAGCTCGTATAATTAATTGGGCAATTAAGAATTTTATTTGTCTTGATTTTAACGGTCTGCCATGAATACAACTTTTTATTGTAATGAGAGACCTATCCTTTTTGTCTCTATAATTTTATTGTTATAGAGACAAAATAATATATAATTTTTCCCTTTGTGAGAGGACGAAGACGCGACATACTACAGAGGCGTGCGTCGAAACACGAAAGCCGCCTCTCGAACCTGGTAACCTGAAATCAGCACCGGCTGATCCGGTAGCCGGTAGGCCTAGGAAGCCCTCCACCCCCAAGTAAAACCTCACGGTGGCTGGAGGTGCCCTCCAGCGCCCGGTTCTTGGTTAGGGAGAGTGTACAAGCAGTCCCTCTTACACCCCGTCGCCTCTTTGATCGAAATTACTTCCTCACAGAAGGTGGCGACGGCTTTCCATGACCTCTCGGTCCGGACCTTAGACTGAACCATAGTCGGGAGCGACAGGGCAACCAATCCGACTGCTGCGAGCAACTCACGACGCTGCGAAGCCCAAGCGGGGCGATCCGCCAAATTGTGCAAAACTGTGTTCTGAACAACATCGCAGCAGTCACCGCAATGGTGACAACATCCTACCATGGTAATAAAATTAAATATTTTCTGATCGCTCAAGCTAGCAACATTGTATTAAAATACGTCAACGTAGTATAATTATAAAAAAAGTTCGGCAATTTTAGATTTACCTACGTACATTTTGATTGTTATCCAAGTTTTAGCAGATATATATATAAACAATGCCTTGTAAATTATTTATAATTGTCACACAGTACATCAGAATACTTTAATTGTACAGATACCGCATCTAAACTACATAAAACGTGTTTTATTCTAGTATCGGCAAGTGTGGACGATAGATTTAAAATCGTTTTGGCCTTGGCATTATATCAAATGTAAAAACAGCGGTTGATTTGATTGAGAGTCGGAAGAACATCTCTGGCGAGCGCAGAGGGCAACATATTGAATCAAATAAAGAAGTAGTATCACAGTAACGAATTGACCCGTGTGCTGTCATCAAGTTTAGTGCATGATTTGTGCCATTACATGAATATTTGCTTCTGATTTAAATAATAAATTTTATTGTAACACAGATTCGAAGTCATCTAAATAGATTGTATATGTCGTATTCATATGTGCAGTTGCTAAGGTATGTATCTCTGAGTTATAAATATGGTATTAAACTATTTTATGATTATATTTAATTAAAGTTTTATCTTATTTGTTTTGTGGTATATTGCTTTCGACACGGATAAATTTATTTATATTTAATAATATAGAGTAACTAAGTAATTTTCTATATTTCTTACAATATGTGTAATAAAATTTTATTAGTCTTAACTTGTGGCTAATTACCAAAATAATTGAATAGCAGTAATTAAAGTACAATGTACCTATGGTATAAAATAAATGTATGGCCTCTCTGAATTTTGACATACCTACCTTACAGAATAAAAATTATTAAAGTTGTAGTTTATTTAGGAGTAAAAGAATTTGAAATGAAACAGTTAGTTCTAGATACAAGTCAGGTTTTCAGTCAACATATTAGGCATATATAGCACCATATGTTTCAGGTGCATAATAAAGAGATTATACATAATTTCTTATTCATACAATAACTTTATGTCCAGTTTGGGAATTAAACCTATAACCTCTCAAATTGCTACGTGTATAAACTTTGTACCAATATAATAAATACTTACTTAACATATTATCTTACATTTCAGAATCACTGTAATATCAAGCAACAAAGTCACCTTCTTGTTTAATGGATCAGTAAATTCCAGCACCAGAAATAACAAATTTGTTCTGACCATATAGAGCAAGCAGTGTGCTTGTTGGATTGCCAAAAAGGTATATTTATTCATATGTATAATATAGGTGTCCCTTTTTGATAAATAAATAACTTTTGAAATTAAGTATGTGTAATGACCAACTGCTTTGGTACTGTGTGTTAATAAATGCAACTGTTTTTAGTAAAATACCCTCAAAAATGTATATTCCACTGGGCAAGGCAGATTCTGTATATCCTAAAATAGGATACCTAAAATCAACATTAATTTGAGGACCCAATAGATACCTGTTCTATAAATCTATTGTTACATATTATTTTATTACAACCACAACTATTATTGTGACAGTATACATTAATTAAGTCTTCCTCCCAAGTCTCCTATGAACAGTTTGCCAAAAGTTTGTTATTGTAAATAAATTAATGTTTATACACCTTTGTGATTTGTAAACATCATACAATATTGGTTCAAGAAATAGATGGATATTTATATATCTAAATCTTCGTAGTTCTTAAGTTTTTAGTGATAAATCACCATTAGATAATCTTTTCCTTTTGTCAAGTACCAGTAATTGTTTGATGGTAATAAAAGTTATTATTAGGACTTTCTCTATAAATAAAACACATACATAATTATTTGAAAACACAAATGTTATATGTATTATTTGCAATCTATGAATATCCATACTAATATTATAAGAAAGCACCTGAAAGCTTTATTATCACTTTAGTAACATAGGCTATATTTTATTTAAAATATATATTGTTACCCCTCACCTAACCTACTTTTACATGAGCGAAACCACAAGCATAAGCTTGTTACATTATATGTTAGGGTTATTTTAGGTGCATTTAGGGACTGCCAGTAGTTCACAGGCCACTAATGTAATTAAGACCCATTAAATATGTATTTAATTAATTTAATTTTTCAGTTGTTCTTGTGTAAACCATTAGTCAAGATGGGAGAGGGATTGGTGCAGCATTTATCGGATGTTCTGAGTACTCTGACCATACTATCATGTTTATTCCTCAAAGTACCACAGATTGCGTACATCAGGGAGAAAAAATCAGCTGAAGGGATCTATGTACAAGCTCTACTGATGGAGATTATTGGGTATGATATTATTTGCATTTAATCATTCCGTCTTGCACTAAATTTGTTGACAAGAAAAATTATTTGTTTAGATTTGCTTGATAGTATCTGGCTTGTAACAAATAACATATTTTGTGTTGTGTCTGCTGCACAGTACTTCATGTTTAAGATCCTCTAAAGTAAGCCTTAGGAATAACTGCTGTAAAAGAAAACAGTTATTTTCATAAAAGAGTCTCAAATGTTATTCAGACCCCCTGTAAAGTTTTACAGGGGCAAATGCGAATGTGAATTAAATGGTATAGCGAAGCGGCTACTTTGCCGTTGGCGAGGCGCTAGCTGTTGTGAGTTCGAATCCCATTTGGGACAATTATGATCTATAAATAACTGTTCTCAGTCTAAGTAAAATTTGTGTCCAATAATTGTATATTTGTAGTCACCTGCCACTCAAGGCCAGAGTGCAGTGTCAGTTAACTTAAAAAAGTATACTACGAATGTAGAGTAATTTTAAAACAATTTCGACTCTCATCATAGAATACATTATATTGACGGGTTGTAATAGACTGCTACTGCAGATGTCACTACATGCGATATGATTGTTACTATCTGCCGGGACTCTTGTCTCTTGACTGATTGTCAATCAGCTAATATAGCAGTAAAACACCAACTGCTAAATTGCTATTTGACTTACTACAATAACTGTAAGTATTGATTAAAAACACATATTATGCTAGTTATAATCTTTATAGTCAATTATTTCGCGCGCTTATCTTAAACAGTAAACTGTGTGGCATGATCTAGATAACACAAGACTTGTTTAACAACGATTTGTTCATGTCAGATGACGTCACAAATATTCTATCTCTAGCTCACGTTCGCAGTGCCGCGCTGCATCATGTATTATTATTTACTTTTTTTATACCACCAAGGCCAAGGTGAAAGCAATCAGCCTGTACGATGATAAATAATAATTACCGTAGCATAAGTTCGCTTGCAATACCAAATGCAGCATTCGCATGTTGTCGACCAGGAATAAAGATAGAATAAAGGTAAATAGATTGGTAACCTAGGTGTGTGCATTTACTCAATTGGTAAAATGCTAAATGTGGTACTACACTTACTTGGTAATAACTGAGGTGAAGCGGCTAATTCATGACGTCATTAAATTATTCAATTTAATGACGTCACTAATTAGACGTCATTATTTATCGTTATCCTTTGTAACATTAAGAAAAGGTCTTCGCAAAAATAGTAGGGTAGTTTGTAATATTTGCGACGACCTTTTCTTCAAGTTGGCGAACATAAACAACTTGAAGACGAATAGATAACCTGCTTTTTTAAAGGCATGAATCTGAGATATTAATTTTTGTCTTTACTACATCTGCATTGTTTTAATTAAATAGACTCTATTTATATAGTGTAATTCCATATTAATATTATTGATATTATTTAATTTGTGGTAAAGTTTAAATTAAGTAAAATATTGTGGTAATTATGTAAGTGAATAAAAAGCACATTATTATTCCATGGTAGATATCTACTATTACTAATTCCAAGTCAAGAAAACGCTATTTATGATTTGATATGATTGGATTCAAACATTTCTGCCTGAATAATAATTCTTTACAAATTAATTTTATCATTAATTTTATATATGTTTATTATATAAAAATAAATACGATTGTAATTTCACAAAAGCTTTGTCGTATGCTACGAAAATGTGTAGCAACCGTAATGCGGCCACCGAGAGTAGGTATTTATTTCAAAAACATGGCTAAGTAGGTATTATATCGGCCTACTGCTAATTGTCTATTAATGTACTGTGACTGCTCTGGTGATTTTTGGCCATTTTTGTCTGCATGGATGGTTTAATTGGCCTCGCCACCGCCACTGCGAGTGTCATCAGTTTGAATCCAACTAAGGACAAAAATTTGTGAGATCCACAAATGGTTGTTACGTTCTTTGTATCCGTTGTTTGAATATTTGTAAAGTCTCCCGCGATATATGATTTTCTTCTAGTGCAAAATTGCTTTTTCAAAGAAAAAAAGTAAATATTCTTCAGTAAGTGTGTACACGGCTGGATAGATTTTAATAAAGCTTTGTATATGTATATTTGACTGGATCCCTGGATGCTTTAAATTCACAATTGCATCCGGTAGATGGCGTTGTGATCGATTTGTTTGTGTAGGACAATGCCTGTCGGGTCCGCTTGTTGCTATATATATTACTTTATTTTTTCCAGATACTCCATAACGACTCTCTACAATTATACGAACCAGTACAGCCTGATGACGTATTTAGAGTATCCTATAATACTTGTGCAAGTGTACGTGCTATTTTACTACGTTTTGAAGTACAAGACCTTGTTAAGGAAGCCTGTCGTGCCGTTGACTACCTGTTTGTACGTACTCGCCGTCGTTGGATTCGGTATAGAGTATCTGCCGAAAAGCATACTGTCTTTTCTAGTGGTGAGTGTTATTAAGATATTTCATACTAGATTATTCTTCCCACTTTAGACTACAGCTGCAGTTTGTCCGCAATGTCTTTTAAACCTGTGGAAGAACGAGGTGTGATGCCCCTGCAACACAAAGGTAGGCTTCCGACCAGGCTGGGTGATCGTGCGGGCCTCGGCCCAACGGTTGATGTCGGGAGCTTGTATATACTTAGTCGCTGTGTTAAAATGTTACTTGTGCGATTCAGAATTATATGACGTCATTTTGAGCGCTTATTGTCTATATGGCGCTATAGCGCCATCAGTTAGATGTAGGCAGAACTTCGTCGTCTGTGCGGAGTCGCAACAAACCACTTGATCGCCACGTCAAAAAAGCAAAAGCGTGATCTCGGTGCCAAGCTACGATTTCATCCTTTTATTTGTCATGTAGTCGTGATCGTGGCGTTTTGCTTTGTCATGTGTACATGACTGTGGCGGGCAAAAAGTTAATCGTATGACGCTACGGATTACAGCGTCGATTCTTCGGAATGGAATTAGAAGTAAAACGGCTGAGATTTTAAGTTGAAGTCAATGTAGATGCAAGTATTGTGCATAAGGTCTCGTGTTTAGATCCTGGGTTGAGGAAAATTTTATTGGGTTATTTTGTTAGGAAATACCTACTAGCAGCACGTACCTTAGTTCTATCCACAGTATATCTACGACAAAAGGCTCGCCACCTGTTACGTAGAATCTAAACCGTATATAGCGAAACTATCTCCTAGTAATAAAGACAATAATCTGGTCAGTGGTTTTTGCGTTAGCTCGAACAAACAAACATACAAACACAAAGAAAATACATAGCTTTGGATTGAAAACCGAAATGATGTATTTTTTCCATGTCAGTTTTGATGATGTGCGTTAATGATATCCCTTCTTTTCATAATGTTTTTTTCCTATAATATGGCATCGGCATTTTTTTAGGCATTCGGTTTATGTTGACATAATTATCTTTAATCTGTTATGCTTAAATATTATTTATAAATTAATTTATTTATTTAAGGACAACCAACAAAGCATACACTAAAACATTGTAATGATACATACACAGAATGGATGCCTCCATTATAGGCTGCCACGACATGCACTAACAAAAAATTCAATACTTATCATCTATGCTCGTATGTAAGAAAAACAAATAAATGATGAAAAAGTGATATAATCAGGATAAACAAATGTATACCATGTTATATAATGTCTTAAAATGTTATGCAAATGAGTACCGCGTTAAATCCGGTTTCTAATGCTCATCAACACGAAATACAAACGATCAATCGCGTGACAACTGCTGTCATTGGCTGACTTATTTAGTAACAGCCAATCAAATCACTTGACATGATTTTCATTTTGAGACTTCGCTGTGTAAGTATAATTTAGAGTACAAGCACACCCAAACTAATATTATAAATGCGAATGTGAGTTTGTTTTTTACGCCTTCACGCCTTAACTACTCGACCGATTATCATCAAATTTCGTATACACGTCGTTAGGGGCACAGAAGAGGACATAAGTTACGTTTAATTCTGAAAAAGTACTGTTCATAAGACAAATTTAGATGAACGCGAGCAAAGCTGCGGAATCTATTCTTTTATAAAGTTTTAAAATAGCATAGCCAGTTATACTGCATGTATAGTCTGATAATGAGATGTCTCAGATAAAAATGCAGTTAGAGATCAAAATCGTCGTCCATTATCGTACAACAAAGATAACAGGCTTGAAACTGTTATTTCCGTTACATTAACGAAGAATGTACGATATGAGTGGTGCATATCATCAAAATGCATATGCATTTATTTATTGTCTGCTAAGAAATATAATAATACTACAATCCTAACTTATATTATACTAGCCGTTACCCGCCGACTTCGTCCACGTGGAATTTAACAAAAAAGATTTTAAAATAAATGTAGCCTAAGTTACTCCGTATAACATCAGCTATCTGCCTTGAAAGTCTCTAATTTTGACAGCAAAATTAGACCAGACATTTCAGAGATAAGCCGGAACAAAGAGACAAAAATTTTAAATTTTTGCTCTTACTTATACTTACATGTATTTAGTAAAAAACTGTTATTTTGACATTACAAACAGACACTTCCTTACTTTACGCTTTCACGTCTTAGCTACTCCGATCATAATGTTAGTAGTCAGTCGTAGAGAAAAGGACATTTCCATCCCTCAGGAACATACCTTTCTTTAAAATATGGACTGTTCCCAAAGTACCTATAGAAAATTGACAAAATGTACATAAAAGCGAGCGAGGCCACGGGCAAAACCTAGTAACATTATAAATACAGGGCTATGTAGAACAAGTTTTAAATATAAGCAATCAATGCATGCACTTAAGACGGCGCCGAGCGTAAGGGTGCGTTTCCACTAACGCGGAGCTGGGCGGAGTGGAGAGGGGCGGACCGTGAACTGGCCAATCACAGTGCTCGATATCCCTACTGCGCATCAGTGGAAACAGTGCAAGTGGAGCGCAGCGGAGCTGAGCGGACTTTCAAATAAAACAAACGAACATGCAGCCCCGAGCCAGACAGAACGGAGTCGAACGAAGCGGAGGGTAGCGGAACGGTGCGGCGCGGCGGCTAGTGTAGACTTGTCAGGCAAGGACTCGTGCGCTGCATTTTAGTTTAGTTAGCAATATTACGTCATACACTTCACACGTCATCGACATTGTATATGAATCAAAATGGATGAGAAACTAATTGAGAGTGGCAAATAATTTCCATGTTTATGAGATACACGACTGATAACATACACATGCAATGAAACCAAAGATATGGTGTAGGAAATCATAGTGAAAGACACCGGATAAAAAGATTATTGCTCTGGTCGGCTCACCTCCACTCCGCCCCGCTCCGCGTTGCTTCGCAACGCCCCGCTTTTCTCCGCTCCGCTTCAATGGAAACAGAAAGAGCAGTGAAAAATAGCAAGACTTTTCACTGCTCTTTCCGCTCTGCTCCGTCCAGCTCTGCGTCAGTGGAAACACACCCTAAGACATCTGACAGAGCTCTTGCGGCGCATATTCAAATCGGCGCGCGGCCGCCATAGTAAAATTGTATGGAGGATTTGAAGTGTTTTTTTGATAAATATGTATCTTTATTGTCAACCAATAACTTAAATATTTGGGACGGACAAATTGTAACATAACTATTTATGTTTCGTTTAAGTTGTAAATTAGGATAGATTTCTGTTGTAATCTAAAAATCACATAACACGAGCTTACGTTTTTGCATTTATCGTGCAAATTTACGTAATTGGTAACACATTAATTGTTATGGTAAATGTATATTTTATATTTGTATTAAACAAAAAGTGTTGATTTTATTCACTGTGACCTGTTTTGGCATATTTCGCTCGGCGCAGTCTTAATTATATACCGACTTACTTCGCTGGCTCAGCAACCCAAAGTGGATCTTGGCCTCCGACATTAAAGTGCGCCATTTCTTTCTATTTTGTGCCAAGTCAGACAAATCGAGCACACTCATCTTTTTAAGGTCTTTATCCATTTCATTTTTCCAGCTGTACCTTGATTATATGGATACCTATTCCATGGATAGGTACCTATAATTAAAAAAAAGTAAATTAGAATAATTATAATTGACATAGAGAGTGTATTTTTTATAAATAGCTTTCACAGTCGAGAAATAGAATAGCATTATATTTGTTTATTAATTCCTCCGCGGTGTCATCCACAGCACTGCCTAGCTCCCGTGGTTCGTGATGTAATATAGCCTATGTTACTGCTGGATAATGTAGCTTTCTATTAGTGTAGTATTAAAATCGGTTCAGTAGTTTCGGAGCTTATAGAAGACAAACTGACTGCACGAGTGGCGTACTGTTATAAGTGGTCGCCTCGCCATTGCCTCTACGCCGAGTGTTGTGGGTTTCAGCCCTAAATGGGACAAAAAATGTTGTGTTCCGCATAAAGTTGGCCCGAGTCTGGGTGTTCTGTGTATCCGTTGTCTGAATATTTTTTAAGTTCCGCGCGACACAGGAATTGCCCAAAGCGCGTTTTGCGTTGCGTTTAAGAAAAATCATTGTCTTTCCATCTTATAATATTGCTATAGACAACGATATTTACTTCGAATACAATAACCGTTTATTATCAGGCGAGCGGTACTTTTCTATTTAGTATGGCAAACTGATATTTTTTTATTAATATAATAAATGCGAATGTTAGTTTGTTATGCTTTCACGCCTAACCTACTCAATCGATCATCATACAATTTTGCATACACGTTATCAAGGCTACAGAATAGGACATATAAAGGCACACCTTCCATCCAGAAAAAGTACTGTTACAAACTTAACCTAACCTACATTTACGCGAGAGAAACCGCGGCAAAAATCTAGTAAAGTAAACTTCGTTTAGTACTGTAAAAAGGTTTAATACTAAACACCAGTTATGCACTAAGGAATTTTGAGATACCTGTTTATAGTAGTTATATAAAAGACAGTGTTTTAATATAGTTGAGCCACTGTGGACCAAGCTGTCCACTATATCGCGTAGAAGTGAAACCTCACGTACCGAAGTATTTAATGTGTTTTTAAAACATGGTAATGCTAAGAAGTAACCATACGAAGTTCATAATGATCACGCTTAAAGGAAAATCAATCCGTTTTTTTTTGAGAATCCTTTGAGGATGGCTATTGTTTTCTTTCGTATACCTAGATTTCTTTGTAAAAAAATATCGTTATCACGTGCTGCCCGATAAAAAGCTTTTTTTATGGACGAACAGTTTCCGCTCTTGTTATAATCCCTGTGCCGACACAGAGATTATAACAAGAGCGGAAACATTTTAAATATTTTACACAAAGTATATCCAGACACGCATCAATTATTTGTGGAATATTGAATACTGAACCACAGGCGCAGTGGCAAGACGACCGCTAGGGCATCCGTGCAGTCTATATAACGAAACTAATTTAATTGGTTTGAAATGTTTTCAGAACGGACTAATAATATGATAGGTACCATAGAATATCTTTCTCATTGTGAACTAAATTTGTTTATGTTTCTATTATGCCTTCATAAATAACTGGTTTGACATTCATTGGATCATGCTTTGCTTAATGAGCACATGTCTAGACGTCACTAATCACTTTATTTGCATATGAATTGAGAGCATGTTTGTAATGAGTCAAATGTCTCTGCTTCTTAGAAAATGTGTATCACTCTCACGACTTTTAACTTATCGACTAAAACATTATGATCCACTATTTCAAATGCGAATTATAAAGATGATTTAAGTTTTAAAATACTTTGATGAAATAATTTTGTTTACCAAAAAACCACTGGAGAAAATATAAAGCATTCTGCTGGTGTAAATTACGGCTATTAATGAATGAATTACAACTATTTATGTTTACAATAGCCCTAACGTTTTAGGAGATTTTCTCTCGGTTTTGAATCCCTTCAAATCATTACAATGTAGTATTAATAATCCTCAGTAGCGTGAGAATTGTTGACCTGGATTGTTGCCTCCCTAAATTGCAATAGATTCGCCACTATTAAGTGGAGTCTAAAATATTGCGTCCGAATTATATGCGTTCTATACGTCTAACTTAGTCGTCGAGCTAAGTCCTATTTGTGCATAATAAGCTCAAAGTATTTTGAACTCATTTTTGGACTAAAAAGCATTGAAGAGATTTGAGTAAATGAATAACAGGAAACCAAACGGGTGGTTATTTTATCTATTTTCTCTATTATACCAGCAGCTTGGGACCTAGTAATCCATTTACTCAGACTTTTTCAATCTATCGTTATCATCGCCCGCCATAGCTTCTCCAAAAGAATAGAACGATGTTACCATAACTGTAGGCAGGTAATGCAGGTATCGCTTTGTTGCTCTTTAGATTACAAATTCTATGTGTTATAGACTACATATCGCTGAATGTTCTAATGTGCTATAAGGTTATATCAATGACTCTTAACAATACTCGTAGCAATTGGACGTACTCCAAATCGTACGATGATTCAATTAGAACGTTAAATTGTAATTGCTATTTTTATCTCGACTGTGACAAAAATATGCCAACTACCGTGTTGTCAATAGGCCGAGAAACTAAACACATAAAAGGCCTGGAACTAATTAGTTTAAGTATATCTATTATTCTGGGCTTGGACCCGGCACTTAGAAATGTCTCTTTCTCAAAATAAACAAGTTGTATCTATGCATCAGATCAACTTGTCAAGGCAGGTATCTATCTTACCTTACCGTACCTTGATATGTCCAAAACACGGTTTTATATGTTAATAGAATTAACATAGACCTTGGGAAATGCAGTACGACTGAGTCGTCATTTATTAAAATCAGTAATCTGTAAATTGGGATCTAGCGCAAATTTAAGCATACGGGCTGTAGAAGTATTTCCATACTAAAGAAGGTTGCAGTCAAAGAACTTAGTGTTGTGTTTCTGCAGTAAATTCCAGCTTACCACCGAGTTAACAGCATGCCAGTTTGCTACTTAAGTGGTAAAGGAAAAAGCTGGTAAGAGTGTTGTAAATTACTTGAACCGTTCTGATTGCCAAAACTGTATATATTGTAATTTATATAAAAAGGCAGCTGAGATGCATAAGTGAAGGAAGAAATAATTTTGGAAATAGTACGGCTTCTAGTAACTTGCCTTACTAAAACGACTGACGAGCCGACAGCCTGCCTTACCGCTGCTATTTCATTTTATTGGCATCACAGAAGCTCTAAGGACTGCCAACTAAGCCACTGCCTAATGTAAACCATATAAGGTGGTAAAGAAGCAGACAGCCTGCTGCCTTATGGTAAACTAATCCTGTAGTGTATGTGAAGAGGCGCTAGGGAAGTGAAGTAAGGAACCGAGAGAGGGACTTAGCCGCCGACGCACTTCACGAATGAAACGTAATAGTTAGTAATAAACGTAGTGCTCCTGCTTACGTCGGCATGTGAGACGGTAGTTACCCAGTCTAGAAAGTCATGTCAGGTGACTGCATAAATGACGCACCGCGTAAACGGTCGCCTTGCCAGTACAGTCGCGCTAAATGTCGTGAGTTCAAAAGTCACAAGGGCAATTATTTGTATGGTCCACAAATTATTATTCTAGGTCTAGTTGCACTTAAAGTCAATTAATTGTATGTTTGTAAAGTCGTCCGTGATACAGGGCTTTAACCTTAATTGTACTTTGTTTTTAAAAATAATTGTCGTCGTATTTTTAAAAAGAAATTTTATACTAATATCACCATAGTTCTTTCTAAAGTTAATCTTGTTAGGTCTTATCACACAAGTAATAAAGAGAAATTAAAATGGTCACATTATGATAACTTTAAAGTCTTGTGCACTGTGAACATCACATTACTTCTTTACTATATTATGCTGAATTGAATCAATAGGAAAATGTTTTACACTTTTAAACCGCGAGTGTTCACTAGTGTTGGATGTTAGCCAAGATATCAATTTTCTTTAAGTGTGTACGACACTGATAAATTTCCTTTGTAGTTTACATTATTAGATCACCTCGCTGTATTCAATAAAATAAAGTGTAGAACTAAGTGTATACAACAGATATGCCTTTAGAAATATACAGTATGCGTAGAAAAATAAGAAAATGCTTCTGCGCATTGACGTTTATTTAATATTTAAGTACTTAGACCAAAGTGTGTTTTCCGGAGGAGTAGGCAGACTACAGATTCTCATTTGTCATAGTCCTTGTCATTTGATGAGAGTGTGAAGCATGAAAGGGACGCCAAACTTTCTTGCTTCATACTCGTTATACGAGAAAATTTACCCAAAATTAAAAAGAAGCAATGCTGTTTGCTATTCATATTGTTATTTGTGAATAAATTCTTATTAGCAACCCGGGGTTAGTAAGCCGGTGTTGAACACTGCTTTGCCTCGAAAAACACTGCGCCTGTTTTATTGCCGGTCATGCCCAATTGTCGTTCCATCGCATTATAAGACTTAGGGTGCTATAATATCTCCTGCGCAGATGACTAGTCTTCGTTAAGATTGGTCGCTGATTAAACACAGAAATACGAGCGAGAGTTGCTATTTAAAAAATCAAATCTATGAGGTTTATAATTGTTACATTGTGATCTAAATGAATGTGCAAATTGATCGTGTTATCGTTCGGTCGTTGACACCGTCGGCTGATTAGCATGAGTTGTATGAGTTGTATAGAAATTATTTTCTTAATATTGTAATTTTGCTATATAATTATAAGGTATGACAGTAGGCAGCGTTTACTTGGCTCTTTGTACCCTTGTCATTGCATCCATTAGTGGCGGTTGACAGTTACCGTCAGGTGCGGCGCCAAAAAGTCTGATACAACGAAAGTGTGTACCTATTACTTTGAAGTTACTTGTGTGTGTCGCGGTATCAACATACACTTGTAACATACGCAGAGAACTTCTAGCACTTCAATAGTTACTTGCTCTATCTGTTGTGTTTGTACTGGCATCACAGACGAACCACTGAACGATTCCGTTGCGAATTTCACAGTGAGCAAGCCTAGGATTCAACTTAAAATCTAAGCTACGTTTCATCTAATTACGTCCTGTGGTACTGAACATATGATTCATACTGTGTTCAAGTAAAATCGCAGGCTGACTATAGTGGAATTTACGCGGACGATGTAAGAAGACGGATAAGTTCTAGGGCAGACTAAATTAAAAATGAAAAATATTTATAACCCCTCCAGTTAAGATTGAATACCACGTCGATAGTACAATGGGTGGAAAGCGAACCTACAAACTCACAACTTAAATTCAATATATTACCCACTGAGCTACCGCAGCTTGCATTAAATGTTCTTCTCCCCCCTCCCTAGCCTTTCTTATTCCCAATCCACTTGGGGTCGGCTTTTCTAGTCTAATCGGATTTGACTGAATATCAGCTTTTACACGAAGCGGCTGCCACCTGACCGCCGCAACCCGAAGCGCAACCCGAAGGCTAACGATGCCCTAAGGCTCGACCAGTGTCAGGATATTATAGGGCACTGACTTCCCAATAATGACTGCCATAGATGTTCATGGCAGCCGGGACCGAGGGCTTAACGTGCTCTCCGAGGCACGGAGCAGGCGATAATTGTCAATCAATACGCATATAATTCCGAAAAGTCATATAATAACTTCCAAAAGTCAGAGGTGCGCGACGTGAGTTCGAACTCGAGACCCTCTGCATTGCAGTCTGTTGGTCTACCCACTGAGCTATCGCTGCTGCTTCCATTAAATATTATTATCTATTATTTCAGAGTCAATGATTTTTTTAGTACGCAAAGCCTATTGTCGGCTACCAGACGACAGTCTAGATTCACTGCTTCTACGAATTTCTTGACAGGAAAACCCAATAACCCGGTATCACCAGAGACTTCATGCACAGCAGCCGCATACAAATCCGACACCGAGGCGCTAAAATAAATAATAATAATGATGAAATATCTGTATTACAGCCGTTCTGCACACCATTGAGTGGCTTCGCGAAGGTCACCTATATTTACGGGATCGTGAAGGCTAAGAATGCGGACGCCGTGTCGCTCACTACCTGGGTCATCTCCGTGGCAACTAATATATGTAAGTTTACCTTGTAAGACTCTTGTTTACTATTGTCGCGAAACAGAATCGAACGGTGGTGTCTATAGTTTTCGGAACCGTGAGAATGTTCAAGAATTTTCGAGGTTGGGCCTGTAGTAGATGTTTAGCAGTTTAAGCCCAGTCTTTACTTTATTTTGTTTAATTGAAAAAGATAACTCCTGCACTAGGAATAATTCCTCGAAATGTCGTGGAAGACTTTACAAACAACTGATATTAAAAAAAACCAGATTCAGTATAACTAAAAAACATTTGGCCCTTGTGGGGAAATCGATAACATTTAGCGTGGGACCTCTTAAACCACTACACCATCCGATCAGTGTAACGTACTGCATCAAGCGTGTCCAACATTTTCCAGTCGCCGCAAAAGGTAGTTGCAGAAATTCTTAAGAATGCTGCAAGAAACTCTCCAGTAAACGTGCCTGTATTTTGGTTGCTATATCTAATAGTTTTTACGTTACATAATTATTAATTTTCTTGAGATTATGTTGTTTAATATGGTCACAAAATTGTCGTTCTAATCCGTTTTGCAGATATGTACTTAATTATAGAGTATTTTATTGGTTTCGTTATTTATATCAAGAAATAACTTTATCAAAATTTGTTTCTTGGTCTTTGTAAAATAAATACGTTTAGAGCTTTTTAAATCTGATAGTCGATATAAAGAACGTACGATACTATTTTGCGACGTAATTGCTATTTAACGCAGGCATGCGAGGGATGCAAGGCAAGAGAGGAAAAGAGACAAACGTGGGTGAAACGTATGTACTTCTATAACATTTCGCTAACACTGATTTTGGGTTCCACGTAAGGGCGGGGCTTTTTGCCGTGTAACCCAGTAAAACTATTCGTTCCGAATTTGAACCTCGCTGTACCAACGGGACAATCAGCAGGAGTATAAGGTATTCTTTTTGAATATACGTTTTCTTTGTATAATAACTATACATACAACAATACTTGTATATTACTGTCTATACCCGGTCACGCCTTGCTGTACCTAAGTCTGTTATTAATTATTAGGGAAGTAAATATAAGTATTTTATCACCCGTAAAAAATTCGGCAAAGGAAACAACGTTGTTTAAAAATGTCAAATCCGTCAATCGGACACCCATAGATATAGAGACTGAATTTTATTATATAAAGACAATTTTTAATCATTACAGCCCGGGTGTTTACCGTGTACGTCGACTCGGCAGACATGAAACTGATGCTAAACTTCATCGTATCCATGCTGCTTAGCTCTGGAGTACTATTCTCGGCGATATACTACAAGAATAAGAAGCATACCGACTAGACGTGCTACATCGTCGGTGGCCGTACAACAAATGGTAAACAGTAGAAGTAGTGTTGCTTGATAGAAAATAACAGTGTTGCCAGGTAAAAAAATAACAGTCGAAAAACTGTTATGCTATTTATATTTATTTAAAGGATATACATTTATCATATTATTATGTGATACGTTCATGTTCAAAATGTTAACTAATTTATTATAAAAATATACGCTATTTACAAAACTCGAGCTAGGAAATGAACAAGCAATACGTTAGATTAAATAATTTGATTTAAGTCAGCATTGTTGATACTGTGCATGTTTTATAAATTATGGTTGTTATTAGAGAAAATCCCTTGGAGGCTCTAATTATTATTATAGTTAAAAAGTTGGGATCCATGATCAATCGCAGGCGATTTCTAAAGATATGTGATCAACCAGGTACACCGAATATTTGGGTAGCTTCATATACATATAGAAGGGTTAATTAATTATCTACCCGTGACACTACTTATACCTTACTAAACAAATAAGTATAATATAAGACTTACTTTCGCTTTGCATATTCTTTGTTATACATATGAAAACAAAAATCAGTTTTATTATTTTGCTAAGTTAAATCGAATATAATATACAATCATAATCAAAATATATACCGAATGTTAAGAACGTTTCTAAAAATGTTCGCAATATTATAATCTAGCTAGAACAGCCTACTAACTATCGTTGACAGCTTATTTAGGTACCGTCCAGGCTTGCCTTCGAGCTTTGGCTAACAGAACTTATTATTAGAGTATGACAGTGTGGCACTACAAGAAACGATTCCTATCTTTATTCTAGTCAAAGAGGCTTAACTGTTCTTTCTATGAAACTGTAATTTATACCACCTCATTTAAATCTAGAATTACAAAAAATCTGAGAATTGTCAAAGATTTAAAACATAGACATGCCCGCATCGTATTAGGTCGCACAAAAAAGTGACAACACTAAAAAGAGTGAGTTCACACATTAGATAGAGAACGATAATGTACAATATTCAATATGAGTGAGCGAGATAATATTATATTTGTAGTTTAAGTGGCATGGTGGCATTAGTACTTGCTGGACGCTCTCGACAGGTTACAGCGACGGGCTGTCTGTATCATCGGCAATCCAGAGGTCACGAGATCACGGGAACCTCTGCAACTCCGTAGGGACATCGCCTCTTTGGCATGTTTCTACAGAATATACCAAGTGGAGTGCTCTGAAGAGTTATTCTACCTTATCCCGCCGTCTCCTTTCCTATGCAGAACAACACGTGCTAGGCTCAGATGCCATCCTTAAACGGAACGATCTGCCGAACGATCAAGGCATGGAATTCTCTGCCAAGGCACGTGTGTTCTTCTTCCTTCAATCCTGGGTCCTTTAAGCGGGGTGTGAAACAGCATCTTCTGAGGCCGTCAAGATATGGGCCTCAACATTGCCTGATCGCCAACAGGATGGTATGGAGGCCACTGCTCTTAGACCACATGATCGCTTACCATCAGGTGGAGTGTGGTCATTTTGAAGAGCATAATAAAATAAAAATAAAAATAGCGTGGTATGCGGCATTTATGATTTAAATCTTTGAGAAATTTCATTTTATAGGCTAGTTGATAGGATAGCAGTAAGTGGAGAAGGAAAATCGAGCCCTTTCTCTACTACGAACAATTAATTTTTTATTCATATTCTGTGAAAAATATGCCAAGTTTTACTGTCTGAAGCTAAAACGGCTTGTTTCTTAAATATACGAACCGGGTCTTAAACATAGAATTTGATAACACCGAGAACATTAACCTAGCAAACTGGAAAAGTCCCTTAGTTTTATATGTTTGCTCTAATGATATGGGATACGAAAAAACAAATCATAAGAAAGGTTATCAATTCCCCCACGGTATTGTAAGGCCTAGATGTTGCAGTATTATGCACTAAAAGTATTCCTTGAGTTCATCGATTCGATAAAGACCTGGCTACCGACAATAGTGTTTAATAAACTCTTAAAGAATGAAGTATTTTACCAATATATAAGTAAAATATTGTACAATCACTAGGTAGAGTCAGCAACATAAGTCGATGTACACTTGAAAGATTACAATTACTTCTATCTTTTGAAAATATAACATATGTTAGTTTTTATAGAAGTTATAGTTAAAAGATAGTTGGTACAATCATATTTCAAAATACAGAATAATAATAAAAAGTTTCAATAATTACAAAATAATTTTAAAATCTGCGCGTGTGCGTGTAGGTACTTATGTTGCTAACTTTAAATAATACGAATACTCGGCAAGGGCAAATCAAAATGTCTACCTAAATTGAAGAATGGAGTACAAATTGTTAAAGATTCGTACACGATGCAAGTAGTTGACGCAAGTTACTCGCTCAAGCTTTTCGCGCTGGATATATGCAAGGGTATAAAATGGCTAATCATTGCATACCAACAATTAATTCTTATATTATTGATTATTGATGATATTCTTAAGCCTTCCGCTTGCCAATTGTTGTTTCCACGATTTGTACGATCATGATCAGTACAAGTGCCTCAACTTGCGCATGTAACTTGCATCGTGTAAAAAGCCATTAACCTTACAAATAAATATAGAATATGGCACAGAATACCAATCGTATACAACACTAGTGACGCAAGTTGGACTTGCATTTACAACTAGCCTAATTTATTTTAGTAAATTTATATAGTAGCTCTTATACAATATTCACGTTTTATAGTCTCGATCTTATTATAGCTACATAAATATAGATAGTTGAATAGAATCGCACTGTTTTATACTTATATATTTGTTACTGTATGTTGATCGATAGTTTCCCGGGCAAAGCCAACGGGACTTGCTTACTTGTAAAGCACAAAGCACAGATCAAGCAAGCTTCGTAATAGAGACGCTGCTTGTCGTCATATTGTTAGCAATTTAAGCGTGTTTACATAAACTAGAAAACAGCGTACGCGGGCGCCATTCTTCACTTGACATAAATATTATTATTACTTGCGTCTCTGTTAGAAGTGCGTCGAATTGTATTTTGTCCCAGCGCCTAATTTGAAAATAAGTGGCCATTGATAATGTTTTTACTCGGGCGAAAGATACTTGATTCGAAATAAATAATGATGAATCCCAAACTGTAGCGATAAACGCTCATTTTTGTCGCGGCGAGAACAGCTCGTGATGCGAGAATTCTCTGTCTTATGGCGGTAAAATTGCTGATATTGCGCCCGTGCTAGTGGTTGTACGATACTGTTACCCCGTCGTGCATTCACATCAAAACCTTACTTTTATCACAATTTTCTCTTTACCGACTAGACAGTTTCGCCTTACGAGAGCCGGATCAGTAGATTTGGTACCAGAACTGTTTATATAATCCTTATAAGTGTATTAAAACACTAAAGGGTGCAACAGCCTATTTATTACCTGATGGTCGCTATACCACTACTGTAACCAGACAGTCTAGCTAGACCAGTGATGTTGCATAGTGTTTACCTATACTGCTGCTCGTGAAGTGACAGTTTTGATAGATGGATCGGGTTAAGAGTTATAAGGTTTTACCGTAACTCTCAGTAGAAGCATAGCATCTAATGCTGTGATGAGTTACAGACTCACAAGGCAGCTAAAATATGCTGTAAACGGCGGCTGTAGATAGATTGGCTTAAACTGTGGGTTATTATACAGTAACAAAGAAATAATGTATAGCGTTTGTCTATAATAGTCACGCTTATAGGATTTTCTAGCACTGGTAGTATTGTATAAAATAAAATACATATATAAAATCTCAAATACACACGCTTAGCAAAGTGCCTTTATATAAACTACGTACGTGATGTTAGCGAAGTCACGTGTTGTTATGGCAATGCAAATAATATATATACATACATTCGCATAGGCTAGTAAAAGCTATGCGAACCCGAAGCAATAATTGTTCGGCAATAGTACCCTGTGCGACCATAATATAATTGCTTTCTCTGCTGTATTAATTTGGCCGCACAGGTTTGAGCTAATTTTTAGTGAGCAAAGTACAAATAAATTTTAAAGACACTTTAAACTGCCTCAGGTATATTATATTATGTATATAAGTTTTGTGTGTCAATATACAACGACATTATTCCTATTATTGCGAGGTCCTTTTTATTTCGACCATGTGATTGTCATACATACCGACACATTTGTAGCTATGGTTATAATTAATATGTAAAAATTATATTTTATAGTATGTAATGTATTTGGTGCCATTTATTTTCGTAAATCAAGTTTTATCATGTAAAATAATTGTATGTGCCAAATATGGTCATATTTATATTTAAATTATGTTATTGAAGTTATTTCAAATAAATCGTATAGTACCTACAAGAATATGTTTTATTAAAATTTTACCTATTTGCAGCACAGCCAGATTCATTAGTTTCTTTCGCAAGCGGTACTTGTCAAGCATCCCATTCGTTTAATTCTTCATTTGCAAGTGGACCCAAACGATTAATTGCACACTTGGCGTAACGTATTCTTTGTCAGATGCCAGTGAAAGGATAAACGACATATTTTCCAGCAAACCGTACATAAATAAGTTTTACTTTAATGAAATAATATACACTAGGCGTAAAAAAAATCGCGCCTTTTGAAAATAGAACTTCATATCAGTTTTAACCCCTTTTAATTAAGATAAAAGTACTGTTATGATATTTATTTAACAGATTGATAGGTATATTATGTTAACCATAAAAATGAAGGCGTGCGTATTGCTGAGTCAATGATAAAAATAACAAGTAATTGTGAAAAATGAAAACAATTGTTATTTAGGAGAAAATTTTACAACAACAAACAACAAATAAATAAATAAATAAATTATACAGGAAAAATATAAAAACATGATTAAATTCTACTAAAAACCTAGTGCAAACTCCTCTCAATCAAATTACAGCTTCCATGAGATCTTATATGGACCGAATTAGACGCACAACGAATTCCTGAGGAATGCCAGTCCATTCCGCAATGACAGCATCTTGAAAGGTTGGAGGGGAGTGATCACGTTACTGAACTCGCCGTTTCAGCTCGTCATAGAGGTTCTCTATCGGGTTGAGGTCTGAACTTCTCGCGAGCCACTGCATAATAGGAATCCCAACCTCTTCAACGTTATCGTCATTCCTTACAAATACTGCAGTGTAGCAACAACCGTTGTCGTGCATTAATGTGAATTCATCGCCTACGAAACCTGTATATGGGACCACATGCGGCTCCAAGACCTCCGTTATCTACCGATGAGCTGGTCAATAAGGTCAGCGATCCTTGACCACGTACTCCGAGAAACGCAGTGTGCGTTTCTCGGAGTACGTGGTTCGTTTTTGGCGTCGATTGACATGCCACCCCGGAACATGCATGATCCGCCATCATGCATGATCGGCCGGAGTCCCTTAGCTCGTCAGGCCCATCGCGGACTAGAGTGAAAATATAATCAAATTACTGCTAAAAACATACAAATGATATATGTAAAAGAAAAAGTATATTAATGGTGGTATTAAAGAGATATTTGAGTTTATATGTATAATTCTAGATTATAATAATGACACCATTTTGTAAGTACGAAAATTGTAGGTATATATTTGTTTATGGTTTATATAATAACTATAATAAGTAAATCATATATATTTTATAGATAAAAATATACATACATACATACATAAATTCAAGCCTGTTTCCCAGAGGGGTAGGCAGAGACTAAGGATTTCCATTTACTACGATCGTGACACACTTCTCTGGCTTCATTCACTTTCATAACATTTTTAACGTGTTACCAGCCGGCAGGCAGAAGCCAGGTCCGTAGCTGGTAACCGTTAGGGTTATAATGAAACACGCAGACTGATTCAACTGAGAATATATTTACAATTTTTCACCTATCTTATATCCCATTTATCAGTCATGCAAGTAACGCTAACACTAATGTGTACAATAAACATTTTCACCAATCAGCGACAAGAAAACAAAAATCTAACATTTACGAATGATTTCTTGGAAATCTGTTCGCGAGTATAAAAGTAGTGCCACGTATAAAAAGCAGAGGGAAGCTTCGCGCGTCATCAGTTAGAAACTTGATATCGTCGCGGCTAGACGTATGATGCTCGGCTCGATCGCCTTCTCGCGTCGCTTGGTTTCGGCGCGGCTAGTTGTACGATGCTCCGTTCGATTCCAGGTTCCTCGTAAAGTTATATGTTGCCTGTGCGTATATACATATGCCACACATTCCTCATACACGCTCGCCGGTTTAAGGTGCTCTTAACCTGGCCTTTATCCAGAACGTCTCCGATCTGATCAAGAAACGTTCGCCTAGGTCTTCCCCTTGCGACTGTTCCATTCACACTAGCCTTATAAACTTTCTTAGTCAGTCTGTTCTCGTCCATTCTTTCAAATAAAAATATTTTAGGTATAAATAGTAATATTCATAAATACTATTTTATTGCTCTTTGATTAGTAACTTGCGTGAAAAAAATGAGGCTCAGCCCGTAGTGACTGTAATTAATATCTTGAGACAACTTACACAAATATCGAATAACAACAAAGCCAGGTCAATCGAAGATGCAGTTTCAGAATCCAAATAAATAGCCAGGTCACAAATAAATCACTGTCGTAAAAATAAGTACTAGTTTATTAACGTTTACTGCGCACGAGTGCAAAGTCAACACGAATGTAACTTGTTGCTATTTTTGACAGCTTTATTGTTTGTTATTGCCTTCCGTTTCTGTTATTGAATATAAGCCTTTTGATCCAACATAAAAATAAAATAATAATAGAAAAAGCGCACGTATAAACATAAAGTCAAACGCCAGTAATTATAGTTAAACATACCTTACCGTGATTGATATTTATTTAAACTATAATAACTGTTCAAACTGACAATCGAGACCATGTATTGTATAATAAAAACATGAATTTAAAAATAATAAATAGTGCCCTTATCTATTTTTAAGGCTGGCAATATTAGAAACTCGAAAAAGCAACTGTTTCCAGTTTTACAGTACGTTTATTACCTTTTTGTGTGATATTTATATCTAACCCATAGATTTTTCTGTTTACAGTTATTAAAAATCAATAAAAGAAAGTACTTTTTTCTGTATACATTTAACTTCTGTCCGTTGTTTTTGTGAGGGCCGAAATTCGCCGATGTCCTTTTAGTGAATTATAGTTAAGAGAATTTTGTGACAACAGAATTGGCACCATTGTTTATGAAATCTCATTAATGTTTTATAAAAGTTCAATAAACGTACTTTAAATTGATACTTATATTGTATAGGTTGCATGTATTGGCTTGGGGATATTGAGGGTTAAAAATAATTTTAAGCTACGTCCGCTTTTTTTGACGCCGAGTGTAGCTTCATGTTACTGAAGTATGAGAAAACATCCAATGTACTCAAGTGTGTAAGGCTCATATAAGTTGGTACAGCAAGAATTTTGAGAAATAGATGCTACTTAATAATTGTTATGTATGCTTCTGATAACATTAGTTTAATTTAATATGCGCTTCAAATCGCCTGATATTTGGTAGACATTTAAGGCATTGTAGGTGGGTGCCTTTGTGGATATATGTAGAGTGGTTACTAGTTTTATAATAAACTAGCTTATGCTCGCGGCTTCGCTCGCGTAAAAGTAGTTTACGTTAGGATTAGGATTTTTTTTTTCGGGCACGTCTCTTTCGTGTATTCAAGTCCCGTTTTTGCTGGAGAAGCGGCATAGCGGCCTTATCTTCCGGCTGACACAGGTAATGACTGGACGCGGTTGCTTTGGCCAGTTCCTATGTCGCATAGGCCGGCAAGAGACGCCCGGTTGTCACCACTGCGGTGACTGTCACGACATTATTGAGGACACGGCGTGAGTTGAACGCGGTATTCAGTATGGTTGCCCTCTCGCTCCTGGCCATAGTTCAGTCTATGGTCCGGAGTGCGAGATCGTGGCACAACATCGCCTCTTTTTGTGAGGCAGTAATTTCCATCAAGGAGGTGGCGGTGCGGGAAAGGGAACGTTTAAACCTCTCCCCCCAGCCGTATAACTGAGCGCCGGAGAGCGCGGTATGACCTCCAGCCACCCTGAGGCTTAACCTGGGGGTGATGGGCTACGTGGGACTGCCCGCCACCCGATCAGCACCAAGTGAGGCGATGTGTGGCCGTGGCCCCATGCGAGCCTCTGTGTCGTGTGGCCGTCCCCTTAAGGGGACAATAGGGTTAAAATTTAGAAGTGACCATAGGGCAGGTCTTTTCGTGTAATGGCATGTCGTTTCATAAGATTGGCCGAAACCTCGGCGGGGTCGCGATTGCATGTGAAAGTGATTCGCGCAGCCCCGCCGATTGCGGTTATGTCGAGGAACACCGTGTTAGGTTTAGTCGGTTTTAATAATAATAATACATTAATAATACCTACTGTATACTTACTAACACTGATTCCCAAACTAGGCAATAGCCTGTATTTTGGGAGGCAGCGCTCAAAAACAATATAACCTTGAACACAGAAGAGACATACATACTTAATCCGTGGCGCAGCGGTAGTGAATGCGACTCAATGCGACGAATCCCGGGTCGGGCCAACAAAAAGTTATTTGGTTTTTCTGATAAGAAATCTCAATGTTGTCCGATGTTAGACACCCCAGTGCCTCGGAAAGCACGTAAAGCCGTTGGTCCTGCGCCTGATCTCTCTCCAGTCGTGTTGGATTAATTGTCCCATCGGATCATGAGAGTTAGGGAACAGATAGTGCACTTGTGTTTGCGCACACGCTTGTGCACTATAATATCTCCTGCGCCGATGGCCAGTCTCCGTTAAGATTGGCCTCCGTGACTGAAATTCGGTCAGTAGGACATTAATTTCTATATTTATTATTGTGTATGTTCTATATTGTATTGTATAATATGTAAGATGTATTATTTAAACATGGTATTACCGGGATGTCGCTCACCATCTTTCCCGCGGTGAGTCCGACATAAGCCCTCCGCCCGCCTCCGCGGAGGCGTGTCAATGAATTACCTCACATAAAAAAAAGATTAGTAGTATACTTTTTACTCAGTGTAAATATAGCTTTCTTATGGTGAAAGAGTTTTAAAATCGATTCAGTAGTTTTTGAGTTAAATCGTTATAAACAAACAAAAATTTAATCTTGCCTCTTTTTAATATACCTAGTATTGATTATGATAGGTAGGTACTATGTTGGACGATACCACATTCCGTGTGTTTCGAGTAAATGCTTTCAGTCTTCTAGCAGTCCATCAGTCCATAGCGATACTGACGAATTCTACGACGCCTAAACAAATTTTGTCAATATTTAGTGTATTGTAATTTATATATTTATTAGTATTTTAATAATCATATTCGTCTCTTTAGTGAAAATGTTAATATATTAGCTTAATTAGTGTAGTAATAATGTATAATACGAGTATAATAGGTAGGGGTTAAAGTATGAAGTTGCCGTTGTCATGGGGTACCAACCAGAACAAAAAGTAAACAGTTCCAAAAGTAGATCATAGATGGCACTATGAGTTTCAATGTTAAAATTAAGAACAATTAAAATGCTTTATTGGAAAGAAATGGACCATAAAATATTATTATAAATAAACATTGTACATATTTAATTAACGAGCATCAAGGTAAACACATTTATTTTATGATTTAAAGATATCATTAAATCGGTATTTTTTACATCACACATAATTATGTAATCGATCTACCATTTATTTCACATATAGTGCGCTAGATGGCTCTTTTATGTGTTTATACAAGTTTACAAAACACATTGTTTTTATTTCATACCCTTCTTTTGGTTTACTTCAATATTTGTTCATTACCTACTGATACTAATTAATAAGAAATTACTTATAATATGAAAAATATGTATGCTTAACAAATGTCAATGTATTAAATTAAACGTTTTGTTGTACTTATATTTGTTGTACTACATAGCATTATTTTCAAACACCTGGTCGGTTCTCGTAACGTCTTTTGTCAAATTCCGTTTGCTTGTGCGGCAGTATAACGCAGTCGTCGGCGTTATATTATTATTATCTCTGTGCTACCTACTTATTCTGAATTGAATTATAAACTTACGATAGACATGCCGATAGAAATGGAGTTTTAGTAAATCATAGCAGCATTTTACAAAAAATAATTAAATATTAAGTAACTTAATTATTCTATAAAATAACGCCTGTTATTTGTTTATACCGCTTTGTTAATTTGGTTTTTACGCAATTTTATGGTATTGTTTGCTTATTAGACTCAAATTGACTAAACCTGTTTCAAAGGACCTGAAAGCTAGTTAGGCACAGTTGTGATTAAGGTTGCCACCTTTATTTTGAACGAATAGACTATATTTACTATCTTAGGTAAAAAAGAAAGTACATTATCTGAAAATAAAGTACCTATTACTTATTTAACCTGCATTTTTGTTACCATATTTTTGTTGATGCTAGTTAAATCTAACAAATATTTATGAATTATCAAGGAACGTCGTAACCAGATTTTACAAAATATCTGTCTATATTAAGATAGATAAACAATATATTTTATTCAATTTAGGCAATCTCTATAGCGTTGCTTTAAGTAAATCGAATCGGTCGAATGACATATTATTACATGTCTTTGTTTATGTATAATCGGAGCACGGTAATATTATCTAACAATATTGTAACTCGGCTCTGTCCTTGAAATAAATACCTACAGCCGAGTGATCCGCGAATACGCGAGAGGGCTGCCCAACTACAGTATTTTAATTTCATCTACCTACTTGAGTTTCTTTCTAGTTTAGTGATTGCTGAATATTTGCGCCTCGACTGAGATGTACGAAAAGACCGACCTCGACACGCATAGGTATGACTAGCGTTCAGACCGCTTCAATTATGTTTTAGAACCTAAAAAACAACCATTCCTTTTTCTAATCCTATTCGATAGATTAAATGATTTCCAATGCAAGATAAAAACTCACAACAAATCTAAACATTGTTTGCCTATTTAAATCTCGCATAAGAAGAAACTAGTAGATTTTAAAACTATTCTTTAATCCTCACATATTGAACATTTCTTAAATTCCCAAAAAATATTTAAGGAAGTCGTATTTCCAAAACGAAATGCATTTCAGCATTGGGTGTTCTCATCATGTATTTGAAATTATTTACCCTAATCACAGATAATATAATACTATACTAGTACAGATACTCAATCCCATACAAAAATCTTGGACACGCCTAACTCTGGCTATTCTACTTGCTATTTTGGTACCTATCTTTTTACACTAGATGGCAGTACAAAACTAGCGCCACTGCTGCCATCTACCCATAACAAGTACACAAGTTCCGAATCCTATTTGATAACAGCTCATAAGAGATGGCGTTGTGACAGTAAAATAGGTACTTGACTGTTTACCATGGATAGAACATATTTATACGAGCCGATGCAAAATGTGCGCAACCTTGAAAATAAAAGTTATCTACCTATAGTATTGTGTGCCGAAATGCGTACGATCACACTTTGGTGATTCTCATTTACTCGGTCGGACTGTCGTGAATATATCGTGTTGCTGTCAAAATTTGACCTTGTATATATTTTTTTCATATAATTTTAATGAATGCGTTTTAAAAAGTATTAATAAAACAATATATTTCATTATGTATGCGATTATGATTGATGTTCGGGTACTTTGAAAATAACTCATTGGCGTATAGAATTCTACTTTGGCAGTTAGTTATCAATATTTCACTATAATTGTAAATATAAAATAACATAAAATATTGCGCTCAGATTTTTGAAAACAACTGTGCAATGCCTAGTATTTAGTTTCTGTTGAAATTTACTGAGTTATGACTATTTATAAATACATCACATAGATTATTTTGAATTTAACTATCGAAAAATAAATATAGTAACCAGCACTTCTTTTTAAAAGACTCATACGGTTACTCTTTTGCCGTATAACAGACTCAATGCAAAAAATCTGTTGAACATAATTTATTTTCTGTGTGAGAATCGAACCCATAACACACCGCACGTCGATAAGTACCCGGTTTAAGCGATTAAACCACTACGCCATACTTGAAATCAAATCACATGCACGCGCGAGTATCGCTCGGCGGCGGCGTTCGGTTTATTCCGGTCAGCTTCGTGAATCTTCGTGTATAATATCGTGTATGAGCGTTGCCAGTAGCCGCGGCGTCGAGTAGCGCGCCTGCCTGCCGCGTCGATTCTCAATAGAGAGTCGAAGCTTGATTGTCAACTGAAGTTTTGTTATGAAATATTAATTATCTGGACCTGCTTAATACTTTAACAGAAGTTAAAGCTTGTTGGTGCAACATTGTAATCATTGTATTGTATTCTGCTGACAGCATATTATGGTATAGCACTCGCACCGATCACCCATTGTAGCCCCAGTCGTCCCTAAGCCTTCCTACGGTTATATCGTGTTAGTGTAAGTACCATTGTGGAAATCGAATAGACTTTGTGTTGACCGAACTCTCAGTTTAATTTATTCACCCTATAATACAACCCTGCACACGTAACTCAATGAACACATGAATGAGGCATAGACAAATAGTATCTATAACATTACAAAGCTAATAATATAATTATTTATATACCTCCTATAAAATACAATGTACCTATTAATAGATTAAAAAAACAACTGAATTAGTAGGTATGCTTTACGCTTATTAGTCATGGCTCGTAATCTTTTAACTATGTCATAATAATTATTGACATTGTATTTTAATTATTGACTTTTACTTTTATATCCATATTAATTATTGATTTTGTAGGGAAATCAATAATTAATATGTAATAATAGTTTAAAGTCAAGTAACAAACGGGTCTTACCCTGCCCACCCCCGCGCCCGCACCAGCGCGTGCGATGAGTGTATCTTGTTCCAAAATATTTCGTTTAGTTGTTGTAGGAAATTGTGCATATATAAACTAAGATATTATCAGGCTATTATGAACTAGGTACTTAATATAATGCTAGTTAACGGATCTTACTCGCAATAAAGTATTTAAAAAGTAATATGTACCTGTTTAATAGTATTCACAACTTTAACTATTTAAATTCAAGGCCCTTGTTGCCATTAAATTCAGATAGTTCAAGTTGTGAATACCTTACGCCTGGCCACTTTATCATAGGTAAAGCTATGATAAGTTATCCTGAAATAGACTTATCACACAAATGTATTGACCGATTAAGGTTTTGGAACATGTTGACTAAAATTAAACAAGATTTTTGGAAAATTTGGTCAAGGGATTACTTTACACAATTACAAAGTAGACCCAAATGGAAACAATCAAGTCCTAATTTACAAGAAGGAGACCTTGTAATTGTGCGGGGTGAAAATACTTCACCTTTAACATGGCCTATGGTAAGAATTGTTAAGACAATCCCCGGACCTGATGGTAGAGTCAGAGTTGTGGAGGTGAAAATTAATAATAAAATATATACTAGATCACTTCAAAAATTTTGTCCATTACCCATTTAACCTAACTCTTATTATCTGTGTCTTACCTGTGTTTAGTGGTTTAATATCCGATCCCAAGACTCACTCTGTCGTAGGGCTAAACATAGGTAACTATCTTAAATACTAGCAAAACTGTAAGCATATTGCATTCCATAAACAGTAAGTAATAATTTAAATGAAGGCTTACATTTTTTTTTTGCATTGTATCTTTATTGTTTTGTATTGGCTGTCCAATAGTCAATGAATGTTTAAGGCCGTGGCCAGCTATGTTTAATAATATATTAAACATAATATTTTCGCCTTTCTACTGGCTGCAATGTACCTATGAGTTTTCAGTGTGACAACACTGAATTCTGTTCCTTTTTGTTACGACTGCAATGTGCATGCACCATGTCAATTGTGTAAAACTCAATATAGTTTTATAATCATTAAAGGCTGTTGTTTTTATTATACAGTACCTATATTGATTGCCCGACGCGACGTTTCGACCGACATGCATGAATCGTGGTCACGAGTTAAATAAAAAAACGCTTATTACGAACTACCTTCCTTTAAACGATAGTTAGCACGATTTACTTGACAAGCACAACTGCGGTTGCCAACCGTAGGTACTTTATAGTAAAGTATTGTACGTGATTTCGGGGAAACGTAATTTATACTTTAGTAGGAAATAAGGGATGTGAAGATACTTTATTTTACCTCTGTCCGCTTTTTCAGGTTTTATTTAATTGTTAACTTAAAGCAACGCTATAAAGATTCCCTAAATTGAATAAAATCAATTGTTTATCTATCTTAATATAGACATATTTTGTAAACTTCCGATTACGACTTTCCTTAATAATAAATATTTGTTAGATTTAACTAGCATCAACAAAAATATGGTAACCAAAAGGCAGGTTAAATAAGTAATACTTTATTTTCAGATCATGTACTGTTTTTACCTAAGATAGTAAACATACTCTATTTGTTCAAAATAAAGGTGGCAACCCTAATCACAACTGTGCCTATTGCCTAACTAGCTTTCAGGCCCTTTGAAACAGATTCAGTCAAGTTGCGTCTAGTGATCAAATAATACTAGAAATTGCGTAAAAACCAAACTAACAAAGCGGTATAAACATATAACAGTCTTTAATTTTATAGAATAATTATTATGATAGGTTACTTAATATTTACCTAACTATTTTTAGTAAAATGTTGCTATGATTTACTAAAACTCAATTTCTATCGGCATGTGTATCGTAAGTTTGTAATTCAATTCAGAATAAGTAGGTAAGCACAGAGATAATGATTATTATAACGACGACGAGACCAATGACTGCGCTATAGCTACTGCCGCACAAGCAAATGAAATTTGACAATAGAAGTTACGAGAACCGACCAGGTGTTTGAATATAATGCGATGTAGTACAACAAAACGTTTTGTTTAATACATTGACATTTGTTAAGCATACATATTTTTCATATTATAAGAAATTTCTTATTAATTAGTATCAGTAGGTAATAAACAAATATTGAAGTAAACCAAAAGAAGGGTATGAAATAAAAACACAATGTTTTTGTAGACTTGTATAAACATATAAAAGAACCATCTAGCGTCTCATCTAGCCCTATAGGTAAAATAAAATGATAGGTAGATTACCTATGTGTGATGTAAAAAATACTGATATATCGATATCTTTAAATCATAAAATAAATGCGTTTACCTTGATGCTCGTTAATTAAATATGTACAATGTTTATTTATAATAACATTTTATGGTCAATTTTCTTCCAATAAAGCATTTTGATTGATCTTAATATTAACATTGGAACTCATAGTGCCATCTATGATATATTTTTGGAACTGTTTACATTTTGTTCTAATTGGTACCCCATGCCCTAATGAATAAAAAAATAAAAAGGGCACGGTTGTTTTTTAAGCCCTAAAACATGTGCGTTTGTAGGAAGATAGAGTACTGTTAGATAACATTACCGTGATCGGGGTCTCCTACAACAACAAAATGAAATCTTTTGGCACAGGATCGCACGCGCCGGGTGCGGGTGCGGGGGTGGGAGTGGGCAGGCAAGACCCGCGCTACAAGGCCAAGTATGAAACGATGTTTACTATTAGTTTTACTTCCAAAAATATAAATATTGAGCAATATTTTTAAAAATTGGTCGCCGTTTGCTTCTTTCTGTTGTCGACGTCACGTGACGATATTATGACATCACATTTCGTTTCGAACAATACCATTTACTATTTTACTCACATCTCTCACTCATCACACTCATCATTATTTACCTAGTGCGTTCATATCTGGCTTGGGTGACATTGTAATAAATATTCAGATGTAATAGTTATATTACATCAGATAAATATATCTTGGACGTCGTCATCGCCATGTCCTTATAATTATTATTTAGACAGGAATATATAAATAAAATCATACCAAAGCACGAATAGAGTTTTAGGATTAGTAATATCGCATTTATCATGATATAATAATGTGATCTTTATTTACTTAAGTACCACAATATTCATTAAGTAAGTACTTACTTATCTATTGTTTTGTTACGTGACTTTAATTTTGTAGGGAAATCAATAATTAATATTGATATAAAAGCAAAAGAATACAATGTCAATAATTATGACATAGTTAAAAGATTACGGACCATGACTACCTAATAAGCGTAAAGCATACTAACTCAATTGTTTTTTAACCTATTAATACATTGTGTTTTATAGGAGGTATATCAATAATTATATTAATAGCTTTAACTTCTGTTAAAGTAATAAGCAAGTCCAAATAATTAATATTTTATAATAAAACTTCAGTTACGCTTCGACTATTGAAAATCGACGCGGCAGGCAGGCGCGCCCCCGCGCCTTTCGGCGCTATTCGATGCCGTGGCATCGCTCATACACGAAGCTGACCGGAATAAACAGAACGCCGCGCCGGGCGATACTCACGCGTGGGTGTGATTTGATATCTAGTATGGCGTAGTGGTTTAATTGCTTAAACCGGGTACTACAGTAAATAAATTATGATCAACAGATTTTCTGTGTCGAGTCTGATGCACGGCCATATGCGTAAACGTGTAAGCCCTTTTTAAAAAAAATGCTGATTTATTATATTTATTTTGATTTTCGATAGTAAATTCTAAATAATATTAAATTTCAACAGGGACTAAATATTAGGCATTGTATGGTTAATTTAAAAAATCTGAATACTATATTTTATATTATTTTATATTTACAATTATAGTGAAATATAGATAACTAACTGCCCGAGTAGAATTCTATACGCCAATGAGTAATTTTCAAAGTACCCGAACATCAATCGCAATCGCATACATAATGAAATATATTGTTTTATTAAGTAATACTTTTTAAAACGCATTCATTAAAATTATATGAATAAAATATATACAAAGTCAAATTTTTACAGCAACACGATATATTTACGAAAATCCGACCGAGTAAATGAGAAATGAGGATCACCATAGTGTGATCGTACGCTTTTAGGCACACAACACTATAGGTAGATAGCTTTTATTTTCAAGGTTGCGCACATTATGCATCCGCTCGTTTAACTAAGTTCTATCCGTGATAAACAGTCAAGTACCTATTTTACTGTCACAACGCCATTTCTTATGAGCTGTTATCAAATAGGATTCGGAACTTGTGTACTTGTTATGGATAGATGGCAGCAGTGGCGCTAGTTTTGTGCTGCCATCTAGTGTAAAAAGATAGGTACCAAAATAGCAAGTAGAATAGCCAGTTAGGCATGTCCAAGATTTTTGTGTGGGATTGAGTATCTGTACTAGTATAGTATTATATTATCTGTGCTGTTGTATAGTAATAGATACTTTGAATTGACATAAAACCTTCATGGTGTGCGATTTTCGAGTAAAACTTTTTCACATGATACCTACAAGATTCTTCTTTTAAAAAATGTGCAATATTCGATTTCCGACTTCCAAATGTTTTTTTTTATTCAGCTTAGACGAGAAAGATGGATCGTTCGAAAATCCGATTTATTTTTGAATACTAGTTCCGACGCGGAACTAACGTGGCAGAAACGGCTCGCAATATCAAAGCTGCGTTTGGAGAGGAGACTACTAATGAACGCACCGTGCGTTTTTGGTTTAAACGCTTTCGTAATGGAAACTTCGACTTGAAGAACGAACCACGTGGAAGACTGTCCACACAGGTGAATAACGCTGAATTGAAAGAGATGATTGAAGCCGATCCGAGTCTGACTACCCGGGAATTAGCGGCATGGTTTAACGTTACTCTAGCTACAATATTAGCATGTTTGTAGTCAAATCAATAAGATAAAAAGATATTAAAAATGGGTGCCTCATGATTTGACTGATCTGCAGAAAGAAATGCGTGTTGAAACTTGTGTTGCCTTGTTGAATCGGTACAGAAATGAAGCAATATTGGATCGAATTGTGACATGTGACGAAAAGTGGATTCTTTACGATAACAGCAAGCGAAAAATGCAATGGCTGACGCCAGGTCAAACGCCGCAACAGTGCCCTAAAGCAAAGCTTACCAATAAAAAGGTAATGGTAACTGTTTGGTGACCTCTTCATGATGTTATTGACTATAGCTTTCTCAGGTCTGGTCAAGCACTAACAGCAGATGTTTACTGTACTGAACTTCGAACAATGATGGCGAAACTGGCAGTGAAACAGCCTCGACTCGTAAATCGATCTTCACCATTATTGCGCCATGATAACGCAAGACCTCACACTGCACGAGAAACCGTTGTAACTGTACAGGAGCTGCAGTTAGAAACCATACGTTATCCTCCGTACTTGCCAGACTGCTCCAACGGCCAACCATATTTTTCATGATTTGGACAATTATTTAGATTAATAGATTAATAATAAGTTTATTTATTTTCTCTCACAAAGATATTTTTACAGAGGCAACTTAACTATGTACAAATATAGTAGTAACACAAATCAATGTGAGAGACTGGTGTCTGAACTAGGAGACCTGTATGACAGACTCTGACCAGCCTCTCCTAACTCTGGACTAGTGGTTGTACAGATTAATTTAGTTTAATGGTGAGAGTGCGTTAGTGCAAATGTCTGTGTGCGTGTATGTGTGTGTGTGTGAGTAAGTGGGTGCACACGTGTGTGAGTGTTTGCGCATGTCCGACTAAGTGTGTGTATTTGTGTGGCAGTGCGTGCATCTGTGCATTTCTAAATAATGTAACTATAGGCCTATGTGTAGTAGTTCTTCAGTTTGGTCATAATTAAATGATTTTAACCAGTATGTAATGGACTTTCTGCATTTGAATTTTGTAAGATGGTAAATATTAATTTGTTTGTTGATTTTATTGTACAAGTAATAAAAAAAAAGTAATAAAAGCCTTGAAATCCGAAAAATCTATTGGCGAAACCCGTAGACCACCGATTGTCAGGCCAACAGACTTTATGTTTGAGGCGCTTATCTTTATTGCATAAAGGATCGTAGTCAAGTAAGGAGTGTTGTTTCAGGACAGTGTTTAGGACATAAAGTTGTCTTACCGTCAGAACATCAGCGAGTTTATAGAGCTCGTTTGTTGCGAAGAGGAAAGGCAAGAAGTGACTGACTTTCAGGACAGCTCTTTGCGCTCTCTCAACCTTTAATAAGTGGGTTTTACATGCGCCGCCCCAAACAATGACACAGTATGTCAAGATGGATTGACATAATGCCATGTATACCATTCTGATCACGGGTTTATCAGCTACATGTCGGAGATTTTTAAAGATAAATATTAGTTTTCTAACCCTAGATGACAGGAGGTCTATGTGATGAGCAAAGCTAAGAGCACTATCAATCATAACACCGAGGTATTTGATATTGGACGCTGGTGTTAGGTGGTCGCAGGAACAAGCTTGAGTGTTTAGACAATTGTGGGCTGTGATGTATTTACTGTCTTTTATGAAAGGTGGGATGGCCTTTATAGAAAAAGGTATGTATTTTGTCTTTTCTACATTAAGTGTGAGGCTGTTATCTCTGAGCCATTCAGATACAGTATTGAAACCGACTTGTACAATTTCATAGACCGAATCCCAACTATCCCCATGGAATACCAGAGCGGTATCGTCAGCGAAAGTTACTATTTTTCCATTTAATAGTGACAGATTACACAGCTCATTGATATAACCAAGGAACAGCGTGGGACCGAGTACGCTCCCCTGAGGCACACCATAACATTTGGGTAGATCATCACTCACGATGTTACCAACTCTTACACGCTGTTTTCGGTTCGACAGATAATTAGAAAACAGTTCCAGCTGAATGTCGCGAATGCCGAGACTTTCCAGCCTGTTCAACAGAAGCGGGACAGCGACTGTATCAAAAGCTTTTTTTAAGTCGAGGAAAATTGCTAAGACTTTCTTTTTGCGGTCAAGTTTAGAGACTATGTGATCTATGTATAAGAGCATGTACTGCATCTGAGGTAGACGTACAGGCTCGGAAGCCGTATTGCGATGATGACAAAAGGTGTTTCGATTCGAGGTAGTTTACTAAGCGTTTGTTTATTAGTTTTTCTACTATTTTGGATAAGGTGGAAAGTATGGAAATAGGTCTAGTATTGTTGATACAGCCTCTGTCACCGCTTTTGTAAACTGGAATGACCTCAGCAAGTTTAAATTGCTCTGGAAAGACACCAGTAGAAAAAATCAAGTTAAAAATGTGCGTCAGAGGAGCCACCAAGCCATTGCAGTAACGTTTCAAAACCATACCTGAGATATTATCACGTCCAGAAGTTTTGTCCTTTTTAAGGTTTAAAATTAAATTGCGAACCTCAGTTTCATCAGTAGGGAGAAGACCAAAAGAATGCTAGCAAGTAGCTACCCTAGGGGGTTGGTTGGTGGAAGTTGAGCGGCTTATTTTCTGTGCTAGGCTTTGACCAATGGAAGCAAAAACAGTATTTATCTCGTTTATAGAATTTCTGGGTTTGGATTTTGATAGTAGATCAGTAGTGCGGTTGTTTGTTTTATTAGAATATGTAATTTCTTTTATAGAGTTCCATAGCATTTTAGTATTGTGGGCTTTAATTGCATTACTTAGTAAACTTTTTTCGTAGTCGCGTTTTAGTCTTTTTAGAAGAGAGTTACAAAAATTTCTATACCTAGTATATGTGATTTTGAGTGTGTCATTATTAGGATATTTTTTAGAATTAATATGTAGCTTGTCACGATTTTTCATACACTTTAGTACACCAAGAGTGATCCATGGTTTTATTATCCTCTTGCGATTTGGTACAGATAAAGTGTGAGTGCTGGCTTCAATATTATTGTGTAAGATCTCAATTAATCTAGAGTTATGATTATAGATGTTAGCACCTGAAGTTTCATAAATAGGATCAAAGCAAACATTTTGCATAAAATTGTCTAGTGTTGTATAATTAATTTTTCTATAAAAGGTAGGTTTGTTGGCTATGAGGCTGTATTCTAGCAAGAGTATTACACAGTTATGGTCAGTGATGGATGTATTCGCAACATAGCTTATTGCTGGTAGTTTGCTTTTTAGTATGAAGTGATCAAGACATGTTTTGCCATGTGTCGGTAATAGGTGAGCCGGTAGCATGCTGTGGGAAGCTAAAAGGTTTAGGTATTGTGTAGCATTTGGGTCTTTACTGTATGGCAAAATATCAATGTTGATATCACCGGCCAGGATGATATTTGAAAAGATTAATTTACTAAGGAGAGCATCAAGGGATGATGTGAATGGTTGCAGATTCTTCTGGCTGGGTGGTCTGTATAGGGCAATAATGCATGTGTTGGAGTCTATTTTAATGGTTAGGCAATTAGCGTCTTGTATTTTTGGTTCGGCAATTGTTAAGTGCATGTTTTTTTTATAGTAAATCACTATACCTTCGTTTTGTGTGAGATTTAATTCATTCTGCGCGAAGTTGTAGCCGTCTAAAGTCGGCACATTGCGCATGTGACGCAACCAGCACTCGGTTAATATGATTAGGTCCCAGTCTGTATTTGACCGTTTGAGTAGTGTTAGGACACTTGAAAAATTATGATTTATGCTACGTATATTTTGGTGAATGATTTTTAAGCTAGGCTTATGTGTTTTATATAAATGCTTGTGCTACGCAAAATTGGTCAAGGTTGTTATTTAACATATTTGTACTATCGAATTATATTTATTTATATAGCTTACCGGTTGATTTAGAAGGTGATGCTTGGGCAGAGTAAATTGTGCTAGTGCTACTGGTACTAGTAGTGTAGAGTGTGTGTGAAAAATGTTTTGTATTTAATATATAATATAGTGTGGTGTAAATAGATTGCTCAGTATAAATTGTTTGTGTTAACAGTGATATTTTTACAATAATTTCCACTTTAAAGTGAAAATGAGCTGTTATCATGCGTAGGAAATGGAGCAAATAACAGGATAAGCAAAGGGCATCACTGGTATTTTATACGTGATAAAAAAAATTCATTTCAGGAGGCAGTACAAAATGCTTTCACACAGTTTTTTTAATCTAGATACCTAGTTATTATAGATAGTTCTATCGTAAAGGCATAAATGAACTTCAGTTTAGATGGCAGCAATGTATAGAAAATGAGGTTAAATATTTCGATTAAATAAATATGGTACATCTTCGAAAAAAACGAGTTTATATTTTTCAGTACAAATCTGCAATTTCATACTTTAACCCCTAATATTATAGGTAGATATTTTTATAACTACAGCACTTGAATAATGCAGACTGACTTCCTAGTCGGCCTGCAAATGTCGAATTTTGCTTAGCTGACACAAAAACATTTGAAAATAATAAGGCTAGATAGAAGATAATGTGTTTATTTACCGATCTAGTTCTTCTAGTTCTCATGACAAATAAGGCCAGCTTTACAATAATGTAAAATATCTCAATATAAATCTCAAATTTAGTCCGTTGATCAAAATATTTTCTATTTATTAACTAATTAAAAGGACCTTTTTAAACGAGGTTCAGTATTATGCACATATAATGTCAGAAAACTGTAGCGATTTAACTATTAACTATTGGTTTGACAAAATTGTATCCCTGACGTAAGTGATAAAATAACTTTACATAACAAATCTATTCGATGTTAAACTTATTATAACAAAATTAACTGTATAACGATCTTATTAATCAATCATCACATTTCAATGCCTGAAATTTTCGTAATACCTTTTGTGCGGGGGTAGGTTGCACAACAGATGAAGATTTTATAGTGCGTAGGCTAGAATTAGCTTTTTTAGACACCGAACGTGTTCTATCTTTCTTTTTCGATGGCATACTTTCTCTTGAAGAACGTAAACCTTTCGACATCAGCAGCTTCGAGCATAACACTCTCGGTGAAACGAGATCAAAAGATGTTGATGGTGTCACTTTCAGGTGTGGCGATGTAACAGAGCCATAACGTGGTGAACTGATATAACACGGCTCGAATCTGAACACATTATGAGACTTTGAACTCTTTATTTCAGTTAATGTCGGCAATATTTCGGGCGTAGCCAGCTCGCTCGAATTACTATTTAACTGATCCTTCTCATCCAAATTTGCCTCTATAAGGCCTTGTGGTTCTTGAGCAGCAAAGCTAGCTCGGCTTGCCGCTATGTGTCTTCCTATACGCCTCGCTTTGGCTTTCGCTACTTTAGCAGCGCTCTTTGAACCTATTAAATTAATGTTTTGATCGATATATTTGCACACGGCTTCAGCTTCTTCTTCAGGCGTTAAGTGGGCATCCCTGAAAAAACCGTAACCATTGCGAAGGTCATGGTAACCTTCGACGACGAGCCAGGCAAGTGTGCCTAACACTAAGGAAAAAGTAGTCACGACAGCAATTGCCGTAGTCATGTCGGGACCATGCAATTTGTACTGAAGTCTTCCCAGTACACCGTACGTAACGATGTTGCGCGTATACCTAGTTTTGTGAGCCCGACAAGTAAAAAAACCTTTTATATCATTTTCAGCTGACGCTACAAGCTTAAGGACTCTTCCATCATCAATAGATCTCAATGTTTTTTCAATCAAATCATCTGTAAATGAAGTATCTAAAAGTAACCAAGTGGCAGTGTGAGGTGATCTTGTAGTTCTAGCGTGTAGACATGTCAAATTAAGACGGCTAGATTTACCCCAAGCTGTTTCATGGTACGATCCAGATACACTAGCTGTCTTCGAGGAGACTTGAACTTTATTGTCTTTGTATCGCTCCAAACTAAAGTCGTGTAGATCTAGTAATACTCCATTGAGTTTAACAGACGCTAACACGCCTGAGAAAGGAGTAAAGTCTTCTTGGATTACTTGTTTTACTTCATTGGGAACTCCACCGATGAAGAATTCATCAGTGCATAAAGCGAAATCGTTAGTATTTCGAGTTTTAAGAATGTTTGATAGATTTTTGGGAAATAACTCGCTTGTCCTACGAGCCCCCTTTTTGTGATAGTCACGCCGCACACGCGCGACTTCTTCTTCATATAGTACATGGAATCGTTCACCTGAATTAATAGACGCTTCGATCGCGTTTGTTTCCTGTTTTTTTGTAAGAGTCACGTCCAGCCATCGGTCAGGTGGGCATTCAGTAGAGCTGCTAGTTTCAGATCTAAAGTCACCGAATGCTAATTTTACTTTTAGTCTAGTGTTTTGCAAATCAACATGCAACCAATGATCGTTCTGATCGTTTTTCACAAACACAAGAGTCCCAGTTTTCTTTTTAGGTTTTAAAGTTAACTCCAGTATCCATTCATCTTGATTTTCGTAACAGGGTAAACGTAAATAATGATCGTTTTTTATCCTTAAATAAGCTTCCATAGTAGTGGAAATATCATAAGCAATGTTTGAAACAGATGTAGGAGAAAAATCATACCTTCTACTTGTTTCCTCCCGATTAATTAACATTTTCAATGGAATAAAGTTCACAATTAATTCCTGAACTTGGCCTTGAAGTTTTTCACCAACATAAATATTCAGTTTATTATCGGGTAAATCTGGATCACATGGCCAAACACTTCTTAAAGTTAGGGGCGCATCATCTAATCTTAATACAGCGCCGTCCTTTGTAACAGTAAAAAGTACAGAGTGCCATGCTGCTGGTTCTATGCTCGTATGCGTACAACTTCGCGGCAAGCAGCAAGAATGACTAGTGTCACAGGCGTCCAAACAAACATGCCATTTTTGCAAGCTAAGCCGAACATAGGAGTCCTCGCCTGCTCCTCTGCGCACTAAAGTGCCATGCGGCGATAAAGGCATGAACCTTATATAAAAGTGAAATAATGCTGCACGTTTATTGTAAAAGTCATAATGTATATAAGATTCACCATGAAATAACGCGACCTTATGAGAAAATCCTTCACAAGGAACCAAATGACAAGAACCAACTTCCGTTCTAGGTCCAACACAAAGCTTTCCGTTACCGGCTGGAATTGGTCTAGTACAGGATCGGGTTCTTGATCGTTTTCCTGCTCCACAAGTGTGAGAGCAAGGTCCCCATCTGCCCCATCCAGACCATCCACCATTAAAGTTACATAAAGGATTTTCGCATACCTCCAGTTGATCATGTTGACCTCTACAATGAGTACCCCAAGTGCCAGAAGCCTGCGGTTTACTTGTTTCACGACATATTCTTCTACGACGTCTGACACCTGGTCCACATTTTTCCGAGCATGATGTCCATGAGCTCCACTCTCCCCAACTTCCTGCTGAATCATGACTACTAATGGCACATTGGTCGCCTATACAATCATCTGCCTGTAAAGGTGTTCCTGTACATACAAGAGATCTTTCTGACGGTGGTGGGGTATCACATTTTCTAAGCCTCCATCTTAAGCCTCCCCCGCAGCGTGCACCGCAAGCGGACCATACACCCCAGGCTCCCCACTCACCGGCTACGGGACAACCGAGATTACGACTTACACATTGCAGTGCATTCCACAGCGATTCAGAGTCCAGTTGCCAAGTATTATCAACAAGTAATGCAGCTTCGATGGCTTCAAATGGACATTCCATTTGTAGACATCGCTCCATGAGAGCTGGGACTGCTTCTAAATGATGCAGGGCTTTCATTCTACCGGAGTTGCCAGCAATCAATTTGCGAAAATCATTAACTGTACAGTTTGTTAAGTAACAAGGTTCCATTTGTTCGTCAAATCCAGTACAAGGGGCCCCGTTTTGGGAAGGAGAGGGATTAGTACATTCTCTTGTTCGGTGGCGATGACCTACATCATCGCAGGGACCCTGGCACGGGGACCATGGTCCCCAAGGTGACCAGCTTCCGTCTATAGGACACTCAGGGTCTGCAATCATACCCAATTCACATTCTAGTTGCCATACTGATAATAATCGTTTGCTTGTAGGTTTCTTCGATTGTATTTCGTAGAGTGAAAATATGAACCAGACACTCAAACATATGAAAATATCACGAGGCATTATGAGTTTAATGACTACTTATCTTACTTTCAGTTTCAACTAATGGCCTGGTTTTAATCTTTGTGACAAGTTATAGTGACAATGGTTGACAAACATATATTTTTATTTTCATCGTTTTATTTGGTTTTACAAGTACTATAAAAAGATACTATATATTTTATAGTTTGTTATACTACAGCTGGGGTCATAATAGATACATCTGTCGTAAAACTATTAAATATTTATAGAGTAGATATATTTACTGGACGCGACGACATATTGAAGAAATTCGTCATGATGATAATTTAATTAACCAGATTTTCACCTATTTTATGACCTTCAGGCCGTCAATGATATTCCATTAGCTATATTAAAATGATATCAAGAAAGAGCAGCTTTATGGCAATAATAATTTATTGAATAACCATAATTCGATTTACAATCATGAACACTGTCACTGAACTAGGTTAACCTGTGCTACAAGTAACAGTTACATTTGTATTTGGCATTGGTTACATTACATCTATTTGTACAGGATTGTGTAAAATGTATATTAAATATTTATTTAAGAATAAAATACGAAGATTCATACTAGAGCAAATGTTAATAATTGGCCCGGAGAAGAATTCTGTCAATGAGTGTCTATCAAGGATCATCGTCAATCTGTATTGCAAATGACTAGTTATCGAATATTCGGATAGACTAAGAAAAGTAGTCAAAATTATGTGAAGAGCATCAATTTAATTTTATGTTCGCAGATATGGCATTCAAATTATTGTAAGCATCTAGAGTGGTCAAAATACATATCTTGAGTGCACTATGTGAGTGCGACAAACTGAGGCGCGATTAACGCTAGTGCGAGAGAACTGTACTGCGACACACTATAGTTTAAATGTACGCTCGTGCGAATCACTGAAGCTCGACAACACTTTGGTGCGACAAACGATTGTGCGACAGAAGTGCAACGCCACGCTAATGCGACACTACGCCAGTGCGACAGTAATTCGATAATACATTGGTATAATACAAACGTATATAACCAAACTAGTAATGTTCCAAACGATAACGCGAATCGAATTTTATTGATAGGACGGCGATTTAATTTGTGACTGCTAAAATAGCGTAAGGGCTTTAAAAGACGTCTTCCGCTGCCGCTGCGCCGTGTTGTGGGCTCGATCCCCACACAGGGCAAAATAATGTGTGATCCACAAATAGCTAGGTAGTTGTTGTTTCAGTGTGTTGTACAGTGTTCGTTGTTTGAATGTTTGTAACGTTTACCGCTACACAGAGTTATTTTTTGAGCAGAAGTTGTCTTTCCTAAAATAATAAGTAATATTAGCCATTTAAATTAAGAATTCAATGTATTGACATAATGTGTATATTTAATGTACACTTTGAAAGTAACAAATTTAAACAAAATCTATTTATAAATGATGGACATGTATGTAATGATTACAATGCAAATTAAAGCAATCGAATTTGTTATAAAATAAAATATAAATTTTACATTATAAAATGAAATAAAGGAAGACAATCGAAGGTAATAGTTACTTCTATTTTTAATAACGAATGTTAGATAGACCACGCAAGAATATAATAATAAATCCATCGTATCCTTTATTTATAAATGTTTTATAATTTGTCCCTCTTTAAAATCTTGTTGCTTTTTTCCTTTTGGGTTCAGGTGCTCCTTGACCTATAATCTTTTTTATTGTGTCAGTTGTAGTTTTAAATACAAATATACAGGCGGTATAATAAAAGAAACTCATTTATATATTGTTACACCCAGTGCCATCTCTCGGCATTGTGGGGAAGACTCGGCAGTTCCGTCTAATAATTTATTACAGCGCCATCTATTTACGTCTTACGGAACTACTTCGTCGGTATAAGAAGAGTAGAGAGAACGCTGGCACATTCTCGAATCCTCGTACGTTACGTACCGTGTATAAAAATTCAAGAAAACTCCGGTAACGCTTTAATCGCGTATAAAATGGGAAGGTCAGCGCTCGCCGACTCAGTTTATAATCGTAAGCGGTCGACGGAGTTCGAAGTATAGTGTTTGTTATGTTTTAAATTTAATTATGTGTTAGAATAAAACGTATTTTAGTCGGTAATATTGTTTACATTCTTATCCGTCGAACCCAGCACGAAACAATATTAAAATAACATATCGGATAGTCAATTTCAATCTATTAGAATTAAGTATGTACGGCGAATGCAGTAAAGTATGCAAATCATTTTATGAATCGCTATTTTTCTTTGCTTATTATTAGGTATGTATATAATACATTTTGAGATAATATTGAGGCTTCAATATCGCACTAGAGTGATGTCGAGTTTCAGTGATTCGCACGAGCGTGCATTCCAACTATAGTGCGTCGCAGTATTCTCTCGCACTAGCGTTAATCGCGCTTCAGTTTGTCGCACTCACAAAGTGCACTCAAATATCTTAGCTATCAGTTGTCAATATTGTCTTAGCTGTTAGATTGACCATTTTAATATTTTCGAATAGGTCGTTCAATGGTATCTAGATGCATTTATGCTTATCAAAAGTCACTGTCATAAAGGCTGGCTTCAATTGGTTTGAGTAATGTTCCTAAAAAATAAGGATACGTCAGGTGGTATGCGATTACGGCTATCCTCTATAGTAATTATACTTATAATACGTTAAATTGAAATAGTACTATTAATTATCATCTAGTAAGTAGATAATTTGTATATTTCAATTTAACGTATTAGGTATAACACAGGTCTGCAAATTTAAACACTTATTTTCCCCTTTTGGATTTGATCAAGATCAGCATCTTGGGGTATTTTGGTGCGCTGATTACGTATATGTACTCGGATTTGTCCTATCACCCTTAGTTGTTTTGATAAATCCTTTTGTATGAAATCGGAAAAAAACCAGGCCAACTTTACTGATTGTTTATTTTTATTACAATTAAGAAAAATTACATTACTTTCAAACATTAAAAATACATTCAAGGGACAGTTATAAATAAATTAAAATATTAAATACTTTTATGGTATCTTGCTTTTTTTCACCGAAGCTGCGATTGTGAGATTTTCGCTTGAAATTTCGACTTGGATCATCTCGCTTTAATAGCCAACAATAGTCTGCTATCATTATTTTATTCAACTTTACCTGATAGCGACGTTCCATTTCCTTCAAATCCTGGTGAGATCTTTCGCCTTGCTCTTCACTTACAGCTCCCAAGTTATCAGGAAAGTAGTCCAAATGCGAATTAAGGAAGTGAAGTTTAATGCTCATCAAACATCTCATTTTTCCGAATTTTTCTTCAATGTGATTATGAGGTTCTCTCCATAACACAGGCGATAGGAGATCAAAGGTATTGTTCTTCCCTTTTGACCACTTTCGAAGTTCACGAACGCATGTGGTACAAACTTTATGTGGGACCCACTGTTTATCTTGATTAGCGATTGATAGGTCTATCGCCATCTACACCGACTTTAGCAGTGCTTTTGATCGAGTTAACCATTCAATTCTTTTGAAAAAAATATATGGATTCGGGATGGATGGCCCAGTTTTGAAATCGTTCGAGTCTTATTTGCAACAGAGACCTCAGTCGGTGTCTGTAAATGGATTTCACTCGAAAACTTATATTGCAAATACCGGTGTGCCCCAGGGATCGCATTTGGGACCCCTTCTTTTCATAATCTTTATTAACGATATAGTCAATAAAATAAGACACTGTAAGGTGTCACTATTTGCCGATGACCTCAAGATATACAAAACCATAAATTCTGTTGTCGACTCTCGCCAATTGCAGAGTGACCTAGATGCGATTCTACAATGGTGTCACTGTAACAGTATGACACTCAACGCAAGTAAATGCTTTCACATTAAATTCACTAGAAAAAGAAAGCAACTTGCTACGGAATATAAGCTTGATGGTACAGCACTGGCAGAAGTTAACGAAATCCGAGATCTTGGCGTGATAGTTGACAGTCAACTTAAATTCACCTCGCACATTAACAAGTCTGTCACAAAAGCAGCTCAAATGCTCGGATTTTTAAAACGTAACTCGGGCGAATTTAAGCATCAGTGCACCAAAATTTTGCTATACCAAACCTTGGTGCGCAGTCATCTTGAGTTCGCCAGCGTTGTTTGGAACCCATATTATGCCGTGCATTCGCAGCGCGTTGAGAGCATACAAAGAGCGTTCACTAGGCATCTAGCTTATAATTCTAGCGGTTTTTCCCACAGAAATCCTTACAAAGAGCGCCTAATTAGGTTTCAAATGCGTTCTCTTCGTGAACGGAGACTTTTATTAGACATGTCCTTCTTTCACAAAATCGTGAGCGGTCAATATCAGTGTAGCTACTTTCTGGAGAACATGCCTTTAAAGGTTCCCCGTACCTATCCTCGCGGGAAACTCAAATATATTTTCTACACCCCACCTGTAAAATCTAATTTGGGACGGCAAGCACCTCTCCGTAGAATAATTGATGAGTATCATTCCCTTATCACAGTAATACCCGATCTTGATGTGTTCCACGATAAGTTGCGTATATTTAAGTACAAAATAAAAAATACACCTTAATTTTAATTTTAATTCTAATCGTTAATCATTTGTTGTTTTATAGCTGACTTGTTGTTACTGCTGAAACTGTTGTTCTTTTTCTTTATTTTTCTTTTTTAATTAATTATTGTATTTCATCTTCAAGCCGATGAATTGCCAATGTTATGTACGCCATTATTGTCACATGCATCAGGCCATAAACTAAATAGTATTTTTAAGTTATTCTCAATGATAAATGTTTGTGATGTGGCAGTACTTTCTTTTTAAATAAATAAATAAATACATATTATAAACGTTACTTATGAATTCGGTTATATTACGCTGCTGTTTTCTCAGCGTAAATTGCCCACAAATGTAGCAAAAATTGCCCGGAGAGCTTAAACACTTACGCGATGACATTTTTCAAGTTAGCCTTACGAAATGTGCTGATGTACTGATTTTTTTAAAACAATGATGGTGCTATTTATGCAAAAAATATTAATCAACCCTCATTAACTGTCTTCTCACGATTTAAGTTAATTTCTATTAAAAAAAAACACAAGAAATGAGGTCTTTAGCAAATGACTTAAAAATCCACAAGTTTTTTGATAATAAGGGAAAACTAAATTTATGAGAACTTATTCATTAATGTCTACTTCTACCATTCAATGTATTTTTTGTTCAAAAAGAAACGATTAAAATAAAATATTAATTAATAACTAGGAAGGCTTAGGTAATTTTAGCAACACTAAAGGATGATTAGTAATAAAAATTCTGACGTGATGGAATTTTTAAATATTTTCTCGTAATTAGCGCCCCAAAATCTATCCAAATCAATCATCAAAACTGAAAGGGGATAATCATTGCAGACCTGTGTAATAGATTGTAGGTTGGTAGATAAGTTGGTAGAATTATTTTCTTGTGTTCTAGTTCTTAGACTGCAATGGGTTTTAGTTTCTTTTAAACTTGTTTTTATTTAATTATCTTGGGGTTTCATAATTCGTTACAAAAATGTAGGACTCGGTAGTTTCGGAGATAAGGGGGGGAAATGGACATTTAATTATTTATTTTAAAATTATAAAGAAAATATACTTGAAGTCCATATAACTAATCCTTTTATTTGATATACCACACGATATAGTTCAGCAAACTTGTATTTTTTGGTTTATTACTTTGCCCCTTAAAAGTGACCTCCGAATTCAAGATTCATTTATTTACGCTACACGTTCGTGTTTGGGTAACAGAAATACACATGTGTACCAAATTTCAATTTAAGTAAATAAATATTTGTTTTACTTTACTTTCGCCTCTAACTAGCGGACAATCAAGACGTTTGTAACAACACCTTATTAGTCAAAGATATGCAGGAATAGACACACATGTGCTAAGATGTAACCACCTTAATATAATACCCATATTAATTACGTCAAGGAGATATTGTCTCATTGACCTGACTGTATTATAACAAAATATACTTCACCTCAATGATTCCATTTACCTATATGCATCCATAAATTTTCGGTACTGCAAGCCTGTTCATGTTTCCACATATGGAGCATACTACCCCAGACGTACTCAATGGTATTTAAGTCTGGGCTCTTTGGAGGCAGGTTTATTAAATTAAATTCTCTATTTTCAGAAATATAATCTTGAACCACTCTTGAATTATGAATAGAGCTTCTATCTTGTATGAAAGTTATTGCCTCTTCAAAGGGATAAAAGATTTGTGCAGTGGATAACAACACCTATTCCAAAATATCTTTATATGTCAATCCATTCAGACGTCCACCAACTTCGATTAATTCACCGGGTCCACTTTACGACATCCATCCCAAAAGACTTCTGATATTGAGCAAGACCTTTTTATTATTATATCTCCACAGAGAGAGTCGATCATGCGTAGAATTACAAAACACTTTTTCATCAACAAAAACTTTGCTAAAATCGTAATCTAAATAATTTAATGCGTGAATTTGAGTCTTAAATATATATGCTTGGGTGACGAATGAGGATTTTTTGCTGGCACACGATTATGGAGGCCCGCTTCCTTAAATCTTCGACGTATAGTACTATGGGACATGTTATGACTGGTCTATTAATACCCGGACTCTGTTTCACGCCAGCGCGTTATCCAGAGAGATACAGTGTTTCTCTAAAATAAAATAAATAATAATTAATCATTAGTACTTAGATGCAATAAAATAAAAGAGAATGCTAATACATTTTACTAAAAAAATACACTTACGTTTATTCTGACTCTCACTCATTGGTCATGTCAGTAACTTATTTAAATATATGTATATTACCTGTTCAAATTGTTTACAATTCAGCTGGTCGTTCGACTCTTCGTAGACTTTTCTCAATTGTGAAGATATTTTGATTAGTATGAAAGCGTAGATACCATTGAACGACCTAGTCGAAAATATTAATATGGACACTGACAGCTAACACAATATTGACAACAGATAGCTAAAATATTTTGACCACTGGATGCTTACAATAATTTGAGTGCCCTGTTTGCGAACATAAAATTGAATTAATGTTCTTCACATAATTTTGACTACTTAGAAAGCTCAAATCTATCTGATGCTGACTGTACCCACCTATTCTTGTTAACCCTTTTAGCTGAGCTAAATGCTTGTATAGCATCAATTTGATTCAATAAGAGTTACTTACTTGTTAGCAATCCATTGTAATTAAATAATTGCAATGCAAAGATTCGAAACTAAGACCTCTTGAGTTTAATGCACTCTATATGAGTCTGGTTTCTATTTCATGCGTATCGACACGCCAATGACGCTGGCTGCGTTTCAAAAACGAAGCTCGGCTTTCTATTGGCTTTGTCGTTCTTTAGACAAAGGTAGAGAATCTCCTTCTGCTATTTCTTGTAGCTCTCTAGACGTAGCAACATTTAGTGATGCATGTTAGAGGTATCAATATCTAGAATGCAAAGAGAAGAAGTAAAGTTTCTCTTAGTGTTTTAATTCTATGCATTGGTACCTAGGCGTGCACAACATTTAAACACCCATCTATGATGAAAAGAATGGCATTAATGTGCGCTGTTATACGCATCAAATTACATCTTCGGCAAAAAGACAATAACAGCAATAAGTTTCGTTTCACTCCAACTTCAGGCGTAATAGTAGTCGTATCATTCAGTGCTAAGACTTGCTAGGAATTTGTTGATGCCGTCGACTAGCTATCTTCAAGCCCGATCTAGTAACAACCGTGAATGTACTCAGCCACGATACATGGCGTTAACATTACAAATATAAAAAAAACATGTGGCTACAACAAAGACTCACCTCAAAATGTCCTTCAGTCGTCGGGCTGTAAATCAAAATACTAACCTATAGTATAATTGAACAATAAAAAGGATCCGATTCAAAGTTAATAAGTTTACCCCAACCAAGAATAGCTACTTCGCAGACGGCCCCCAGCACGCCGGCAAGATTATACGTGTTTCACAAGTTGACGTTCTCCAATAAGAGTTTATAACGCACATAAGAGACAACAATATTACGTGTAGTGATTATAAACCAAAGCCTAACAATATTAAATTTCCAAAGATTTAAGCAAAATAAGGCGTAATTACCCCAAGCGGCCTAGTGTTCAAGCAAGATTAGATCGAACGTTTTTATTCAACTGACTGTTTAACGTTTCGTTTTTACTATCCTTCTCGCGTTCGAGACAACGGGAATTGCGACCAAAAAGTTACAAGTGGCAAAATTACGTCTGGGACGGAACATCTACCCGCCCCGGACAGGCCTACATGTTCGCTAATTGACTGGCAATCGTGACAAAGTTACAACCACTCTCTTCATTACCGAACCATCCAGCAGAACCTCTGCAAAACGGAGCACGCCATCCTGGTCAAAAATCAAGTTCAGAATGCGCCCCCAGCGCCAACATAGTGGCGGTAGGTTGGCATTCTTAATCAAAACGAGGTCCCCAACTTTCGGTGGATCGGTTTTATCAGTGCACTTGACGCGCTGCTGAAGAATATGCACATTTTCCAAATTCCAACGTTTCCAAAAGCTCTGAGAGAGTTGTTGGACCAATTCAAACCGAGAGAGACGATTAAGTTGCGTATCAACAAAGGGATACTCAGGCAGGGCAACAAGTGGCTGTCCAATCAAGAAATGGCCCGGCGTAAGGGCTTCCAAATCATTGAGATCTAAAGAGGTCGCGCAGAACGGACGTGAAATTAACACGGCCTCAATCTTAGAAAACACTGTTAATTATTGGTGAAACTGTATCGACTTTTGAGGGCGAGCTTCTCAAAAGTCGAAACAGTTTCAGTTTCACCTATAACTCTTCGCAAATGTGTCTTGGCTTATTTTATAACAGCCTCAAATATGCTACCCTGAGGACAATCTGGTGGATCAAACAGCCAGGTTATCCCACGGTGGGCCAATTTATTACCAATATCAATTTGATTTCCTGCAAGATAGGTGTATACATCATTCAAATAATTGTTTGTGAAAATAAGTATAATAAGTGCCGCAGTCTGACTGAATCAAAGACGTCAGTCCTCTCCGTGAAACAAATCTATCCAAGGTCGCAACAAATACCTCAGTTGAGAAAGATGAGACTACCTCCAAATGAACCGCCTTGGTTGCCAGGCAGAGGAAGACGCACAAATGGACCTTGACAACCTTACTGTTGCGAAGAGTCAATGTCTTAACCAAAAAGGGACCTGCAAAGTCCGTACCGACACCAGCGAAAGGTCTCGGCTTTGTGACACTTTCAGTGGGCAAGTCACCCATTAAAGGCTACATGGTAGAGGCTTTTAGACTATAACAAGGCATGCAGCGAAAAACTACATTGCGGATCGTTCTTCGGCCTGACAAAATCCAGACATCTGAATCGAACGCACTTTCCTGTTGTTCAACAGCGAGTGTTCGTAATCCGGGCAAAGAGATAGTGTCAAATACTGGTGTTCGAGGCCAGTCAGTCTCTGGACGAGTCAACCATTCTAGACCCCACCAAAGTGAGTGCTCGACCAAACTGGGGGCCACACATACCCGTGACGTACAATCCACGGGGTTCATCTCGCCAGGTACGTGTCTCCAATTCAATGAAGTCTCAGATTTCTGAATCTGTGAGGCTCGGTTGGCCACAAATACCTCCAGAGAGTGGACTGATGATTTCAACCAACAAAGAACAATTTGACTATCAGTCCAGGCATAGGTGATGCCAATGTTCACGGTACGGCCCAATGTATTCGACACGTGATTCAATAAACGTACAAGAAGAGCTGCACCTGACAACTCCAATTTCGGGATGGTCATTGCCATCCGAAGAGGTGCTTGCTCTTAGCCATGACCAGGGAAACTTCCACCTGGCCTGCCGCACTGACAGTGCGCAAATATAACAACAGCTGCATAGCCGCGTCCAGAGGCGTCTGAGAAACCATGAAGGGACGCCTTGTACTTCCGTGGTGGAAGAATAGCTCAAAGCAGCGAAACCTAAATAATCGCAGGGACTGAGGACACAAATCGAACCTAGTCCTCAACAATAGTTCCCCGAAGAGGTTCATCCCAACTAAGTCCTGCTGTCCTCGCAACAGTAGAGAGCACCAGTCGTTTTGTCCATATATGAGGCTATTCCAAATCGACATTATAAGTGAAAATGTCTTGGACTGGTCTGTATTGAACACCGAGGACTAAGATGACTTCTTAGCAGGATTGTCAATATTCTCACAAAGATGTGGATCCTGCTGGTGATCATCCGAAGACCTTTCAAAAGCGCAGGTGAGTTGGACAACCATTTACGCAACTCAGACCTGTGGAGGCCAAAATTTCAATTAATTCATCACGCAGAAGGATTGCTTCCTCCCTCGTGGAAGCACTTGTGCAAATATCATCAACATACAGGTCTTCCTTCAAGATGGCAGACGCGCGAGGAAAGGTCAGACGCTCTCGGTTCGCGAGCTCATACAGCGAACGTATTGCCAAAAAAGGGCTGGATCTTAGCCCGTTGTTCGTGTTGAGCTTATAGACAACAATTGGATTTTGTGGCTTCTCGCCCCACAGGATCAGCTGATAACGTCGGTCATCCGGATGTATGATCGTTTGCCGGAACATCATTTTAATGTCGGCGATGTCGACGAAAGCTCGAACTTTTAACCAAGTTGGGACCAGAACGCAAACAATGATTCAAAGGCACACCTGTTGAAGTCTGCGCAGAACCATCATATACAGTGCGCAGCTTCCCAGTAGGTGCATTGAGTATCGCATGATACGGGAGGGAAAAATGCTCCACTGAACGCCTATCCAAATTAGACACTGACATTTGTCCCAGCTCTTCATATTCTTGCATGAAGTCAATGTAATTTTGCTTTAAAAGCGGATCCCTACTCATACGATGTTCCATAGCCAGTAATCGTTTCTCTGCAGTGGGTCACGAAGTAACAAGAGGCGAGCGTACAAAATGGAACGGTAATTTTGGTATGATCCGGCCGGCACAAAGGCGACCAGTGCCATTCTGGTAAAACAATTCGCATTCCTCATGTTCCGGGTCTACCAGAGATGCTTGTGGTGGCTCTTCCACTTCCCAAAATATAGGAACCGCTTCATAGAGAGCGGAGCCTGTTATCAAAGCATTATCAATGTTCAGTGAAGAGAGAACCCTTAGAACAGGTTCCATCAATGCAAAACCAAATATGGTTGGTATGGCCACCAGGCCACCTGGCTGCAAGACCCGAATTTTACACAAAAGTATCGTACCCAAGACGTCAGCACCAAGTAGCAAATCTTGTGGTCCAGGTACCCCAAACTTGAGGTCTGCTAGGTCCAAACCTGACGTCAAATCTACCACAGTAGCTGACAGTTGTGTCTGTGGATGCCAACCCAAAATATTCTTCATTACAACCCGCAGAACCAAAGAAAAAGCTTGGAGAATCAACAGGAGGGAACGCTAAAGAAACGCGTCTCTCAATTTTAGGGACTGCAGCGTTTCCCACTCCTTTTATAAAACCTGAAAACGTGTTTAGTTTCAGGCTTATCTGCCCACCAACCAAGTAGACAATATGCATCCCTGGGAATCTGTGTCCAACAAAGCAGGGACCTCAACAGAGGTATCCCCTGGCCCCCACACTCTAAGACGGGCCGTTGGCAACATGACGGTTTCAATAGGTGAGGGGCGTGCATTGTTGGGGCAGACGTCGACTTCCTTATGCCATTTGGGCGGTGACTGATCACCACAACCAGGGGCTGACCTTTCAATACGAGGGTAAGGATCAAACTCCTCGGAGGCCCTGTGTCCTGGTCGACGCGCCATCGGTGGTGGGTCATAATTTGATCCCTGCCTGAACCACGGCAGGCGCGACTCAATTCGGGGACGTTCTACTATAGGTGGTGAGGGCGACGATGCCTCGGGGATTGGCGGCGTTCAGCAGGCGCATAATGCGTGCCACGTGGGGGAGACGCTGAGCGTCTATTAGCTCCCTCTCCAGAGCCAACGCTGGGCAGGAAACGTGACTTCAAAATGAAGAAGTCGTCCCAGTGTCCACGTGCAACATACCCGCTCGTGGGTGACTCGCGTCCAACGCCATTTGCATAAGCACACAACAATGCGAGGTGTCCCCTCCACAATTAGCACATAGGCGAAGGTTAGGACATTATCGCTGGAAATGATTTCCCAAACAAGAGAAACATAATCTTCTTGAGTTGGCAATCCTGCGACGGCATGCCACATACAAATTATCAAAAGCCTAAACTAACGATGTTATGCCTCATGACCTTACAATATAAGCAATCACTATGACCCTGGGCAACCGCAAAACGAGGAGGGAAACGTCCCACAGGAGTACCTCGAGCCTTAGTACCTACGGCCCTGGTCTCGTGGCTAGGGTGGTGGATGTCCAACTGACTGTACAACTCCAGAGTTGTCAGACATCTTGCATTCATTCTCAAGAAATTTTTCAAGGTCAGCAATGGTGGGCAAATGGGTGGCACTTTCTCCACCATATTTATGTTTAAAACGAGCCAGCAGACAATTTTTCAAAATTATATGAAAATCAATAGGACCAATGTTCAACGGGCAACTCTGAATAATAAGTGTCTGATAATTATTGTCATTAATTTGAAAGAGTTGTAATATGTCTCTGGCTTCTCCTTCCAATACCGACAGCAAATAAGCCAGTTTCTGAGCGGGCCTTAAATCTGAACGGGCATCAACTAGGCTCTCAAATAAATTAAAACCCATCAACAATCCAATCTGCCATCAAAATAGGGTAAATCTAGAGTGGACAATCGGCTCAATAGATCGGATGGACAACCCTCAACCTTTACCAATGCGGGTTGATCCATGCCTCTCAAACGCAGAACCTCCTTAAACCCTTAAACGATGGTATCTGTAACTTCCAAAGTCTGCTTATAGTCAGCATGTACCCTAATGCACTGATCATCTGAGAAAATATTTTAATTGATTTTTGTTTTTCTAATCCTTTTTTGTTATTTTATGAAAAAGATATTGAGTAAAATGTATCATTAGTCGATTGTCTAGTAGTAGAGAGTAGGCGCTTGGTAAGATAAAATAAATTATAAAGACTTATAGGTATATTCATAGGTACATTGGTAATACATAACAACGGTGTGCGTTTTTTTGCACGTATTAATTCAAATTACAAAGGGCCCTGCTGGGCCGACAAAATTTTCTGGCTGAATTTCTCCTGTTCTGTTAAAGATCCCTGGGAGTTAATACATGAATCAAGAGGTATATTGGCACAAGTTACGATCAGTATTATTTTTATGTATTCCGAGCGTAATACAACCGCGGGCCCCGCTGGATAGATGAGGCGATTTATTGTAATTTCAATCATAATAGTTGAGGTACATTGGATCTTATTAATAAATTCGGGAGGTATTTATTAATAATTATAAATATAATATTTTTATTAATATTTTCGGTCTAGCTCGAGGGGGCCCGCTAGATCGATACACATACTGAGAACAGCTTCTTCGCAGACGGGTGCCCCCAGCACGCCGGCAAGATTATACGTGTTTCATAAGTTCACTTTCTTCAATAAGTGTTTATTAACCCTCGACGCAAATACGACGGAGTGTTATAAGTTTGACGTGTCTATGTGTGTGTATCTGTCTGTGGCATCGTAGCTCCCGAACGGATGAGTCGATTTTAATTTTGTTTTTTGTTTGAAAGGTGAGTTAGTTGGGAGTGTTTTTAGTTATGTTTGATGAAAATCGGTTCAAGATGGCGGATTACATATTTTTTCACAACTCCCTCAATATGGGTATCAAATGAAAGGGCTTGACTAGTAGAATACTATACATTATGATAAATTTCATATCCAAGATGGCCGCCACTACAAAATGTCGAATTACATTTTTTTTCACAGCTCTATCAATATGCATATCAAATGAATTTTGTGTAGAGGGTTTTCTAAATTTTAATTTATATAATAGTAATGCATACAAAAGACACAACAATATTACGTGTAGTGATTATAAACCAAAGTCCAACAATATTTAATTTACAAAGATTTAAGCAAAATAAGACCTAATTATCTCAAGCGGCCTCGTGTTCAAACAAGATTAGGTCTAACGTTTTTATTCAAGTGACAATTTGACGTTTCGTTTTTACTATCATTCCCGCGTTTGAGACAACAGGAATTACGACCAGAAAGTTGTAGTGGCAAAATTACGTCTGGGACGTAACAGTAGTTGTTTTTGTTTGCTATATAATAGTTGAACAGTATTTTGTGTAGTCTACACTACCCTAGAAGAAAGTAAATGTTTTATTATCATGGTTCTAAAAACCTATAACACAGGAAATTGTTACAGTATTTTAAATAACAAAAATGTAGCTTAAAGTCTCTCGACGACACATACTCGACTCAGCTTGCAAACAATCTCGTCGATCCGTAGCTCAGCTGCCAAATGAAATGATATTCACATTTTTCAACTGTAAACGGGTTTAGATTGGCTAAATTGACTATGATATGATATGATATGACGTTTCTTAACTGTTCTTCTTGTTATTGTAGCTCTCAATGTTGATTTACATACGTGTGACGTCACTCGTCTGACTTGACGCGATATTGGCGTTTTAATAGTTTAAATAATCAGTGTATTTTATAATGATTTTTATAAAATACTTAACATAACCAAAACAAAAACATTATAATATGTAGGCCCATAGACACTACTAAATAATGTGAGATGTTTCACGAGTGTTGAATTGTCTATTATAATTATGTTTGTAAATAGTAAAGCATGTACCTATTGAAACTCTAGTGGGAGATCATTGGACTGTCATGAAAAGGTATCAAGTTCGATCCCAGGGCACGAGTCTCTGAATTATCAAAGTTATATATATAATAAAAAGTTAATTACTGCTTGACATAACGGCAAAGGAAGACGAAGAGAAAGGAATGCGTGAAGTCTTCTAACTCGCACTGGGCCAGCGTCTTAGCCTCCTCTCACCGAAAAGAGATCGGTTTCCAGCAGTGAAACAGTCCATAAGCAGAGCTGGTATTTATAATTAACTATTTATACCTAGCACTTTAGCGACACATTGTGTCATTGTTGTCTAAAAGAACTTTTTATTACTTCGTATTTAGTAACTAGCTTTCACCCGTAGCCTCGCTTGCGTCGTATGTCATTAAAAACATAGGTTATGTTACGCAGGGATGGGCGTTTCGCTATTAGTACCTAAGAGATACTTTTATTTCGTTACTAGTTTCTAGGATAACCTGTTACGACTGTTACAAACAAATGAAATCTTTCATTTTTATTATTAGACTTCTCATGTTTTATTCATTTTAATATTTATAAGTATAGTCAATGCTATAAAAGAACTAAAATATGTTACACACTCGGAAAAAGTAAGAACAGAGAATTTTCATATTTTCCAGTTTTTTTTTAACTGGATAAAAGAACTTCAGCTTTGCACTGAGAACATTTACCGGTTTAATTAATTGAATCATAAATTTTGTATTTTTAAGGGCCCAAGTGCACGGTAGTTTGCTGTGAATCCGTATCTTTTCCTTGATTAAACTTCTCCACTTAAACTTTGGCAACGTTTTATAGTTAAAGAAACTCAAAGTAGCACTTCTTCTCCGTAGGGCACTCAACGGCATAATTTTTCCAATCGTAAATATCGAGAGAAAGAAAATGTTTGAAATTCATCATCACTCATAACAACACTGCAGTTCTCATTTTCTGACGATGACGACTGTAATACTGTAGTACAGCCTGAAATGGATATTGTTACCTCATTTGAAACTGTTGCGTTAGAAGTTTGCTCGTTTAGAGTAAATATACGGCTTCGATTCAGTGATATCTATAATGCCATCGGAGACATTTATGCTTAAGTTCTTCAGACATTTTGGAATATACTGGATCGTTATATTTAGTGTTGGGAGCTTGTAAGTATTCAGCATGTTTCAGATTTTTTTTTCTGTTTATTGTAGCTTATCAAAGGTTTTCGACCGCGGTCGATTATTACTCTGTAACATAATAGTAATTTATTTAGTTATACCAGAAAGCGTTAATACTGGCATTTGAACTAATAAAAAAGATTAAATATTGTTATTATTGAGCTAAATATACTCACGTTATAGCCACCAGGAAATACAATAACATTGATAATAGATACATTATTGCACTATAATAATACGATTAATGTTAAATGACACATAAAGTTATCAAACTATCATAAAGTTATCAGTCTGCGTTCCGAAATAACGAGTCATTCTGAGGAACTTTTTATGAGCTAGATTGTCCTAATGATAAGTAAAGAAATAATATCTAATTAAATACTATTCGTCTCGTATAAATATTTATAAAAAAAAATTAACTAATATGACAAAAGTTCTTCGTGACAACCCTACTGTGTGGTAGATTTTCATTGAAACATTAACAAATTGATATCTTTTAAAGTAAATTAAAAATCTAGAATACGAAATGGCAGACTTTTAGTAATTATTTTTTACTAAAACTTGAGCAATTTATATTTTTATTACTACTTACAAATTCAAAGATATTAGTGTTTATTACTTTTCAGAATTGTGTGGATTGAGTGAGCACTTAAAATAATTAATTGTTTAAAAACGTGCTAGCTTTATTGTTCGTTTTGTGTTTTACAAATTCATATATACCTATATATATATATATTTATGTACAATGTAAAATTAATATTAATAGCCATAGAAAAATTAGGAAATACTTAAAACTACATAAATTAATAAGAAACCTAGATTCTAAGCTTAAAAAACACAACAAAATTTAAGTATTGACCCAAACAAACCAGGAAATGATCATAGAGCGTAGGGAGTTATTGTCAGATCTAGATAATTACAGTGAACAATTAGCTATAGTAAATTACAGTATGACCAGCACACACAAGATCTCGAAAAAGAAATAGATGAATTACAATCACAATTAAGTAGTCTCAACATTAAATATGACAAAGAAGTCTGTGATTATATAAGGAAGTATGATGAGATTGCTCGAGTAGGCAAAGACAACTTGGAACAAGTCTTAGCTTTAAGTAGCGGTAGTATCTGTCCAAATTGTTTAACATCAAACTCAAATATTTGTCAGTCTCAAGCAATCAAACATAAATCTAGAATATGCAGTCCCGTCTCTGATCAGATAGGTAGTGCTTTGTCAGTGGTAAATAGTAATATTATATTTTTTTAAATATATGTACCTATATATTTTTTTTGTAGTATTACACCTTAAGCTGGAATTTGCATTGTTGTTACATTCAGTCGTATTTTAATCAAGAAGAATGTGCAATGAAGACGACTCGTGATTATGGACAGTTCCGTTAAGCTTTCTTTTGAGTCTTATTCTGAATTCTGGTTTAGTGGAATTCGATAATTTACTTACATTTTATTTAAACAATTAGATTAAACTACGGACTACAATCACGTCTTGTCTTGATTATTTATGTACATGTAAGTGGATGCTCCTATTTACCATACTGCTGCTTTAGAGGCTACCATCAATTTTTATCAAATGCTTGAGTATGTTGAGTAGTAGTTCATGGAGAAATGATTGCAGCACCTTACAGTTATGATTTGTAAACGAAATATTATTGTACACTTGGCGATTAAAAAGAGAGGCTATTAGTTTCTTGCCCGTTCTTCTCATGAGCCCTACACACCCTTGCTTTGCTGAACGTGGCAGTAAATGTAAATTCACAGAAACAAATTACGTGTAACTTTGACATTCATAAGTGTTACCTTGTAACCTAATTTGAATAAATTTATTTTGATTTTGATTTTTAAATAAATGAAGACATATGACAAAATTGAATTCATGTTTGGTTTATGGGAAATAGGGTCCTTTCTAAGTGTGTGGATTGAGTGAGTATAAGAAAGTATTTGTAATTTTTTTTTATACGGCTGTAGGCGATTGGTATCTAAAAACAACAACTTTACAAATGTTTTACTAAAAGCTAGTACCTATACAAATCTTACATGTATCCTTCACGGATTTATAAATCAGGGTGGTCTTAGGTGCCAACTGAGTGAGCATACATTAACCGATATATCTGACGTTTTACCTTTTTACAAATTGTGAGTTTGATATTACAATTGTTTTTACACTTTTACTAAGTTACTAGCATATATTATTAATTTTATTTAGGGTGATCACTCAATCCACACGCACGTTTTTAATCAGTTCGGCTGATACTTGGCGCAAAGAACAAGGTGTCAAAGCACTATAGTTATTAGATTGTTATCTTTTTAATATATTTATATATTATAACTTCTTTATTAGAACATAGGCAGACATTGACGTTACATATCTATAATCTATTACAATAGCTGGGTACTACACTTAACGGGAAAGATAAAATTATAGCATTTTGATATTCCTTTATTCAGTATAATAAATAATAAACAACTCGCAGCGACGAGCACAAAATAGCTTGATTCTTGGAGACCTTTTGCTGTATGACAAATAGCCAGCACGATCGCATACAACTCACAAACCGCAAGCTTCGGATAAAAGCCATATTAAATATGAATATAATCATTGGTTATATTGCAATTTGACGAATACATTAGGTGTGTTTTATAAAACATTACAACATTTTCGGGAGTTGGACTAAGTAGGTACTTTTAAATTCCATGCGCGTCGTCGTGACGTCATTCCAGAGAATCTCCTATAAGTTTTAATATTCTATCACATACACACAACACCATCTAGCCCAAACTAAGCAGAGCTTGTACTATAGGTACTAGACAATGGATAAACATACATATATACTTTTTTTTGTAAATACGTACATATTATACATAGAAACACCCAGACCAAGACAAACATCCATGTTCATGCACACAAATGTTTGACTTTTGCGGGAATCGAACCCGCGATCTCAGCGTGGCAGTCGGTTACACTGACCACTACGCCATCGAAGCCGACGAGTTTTACATAATACATTACGTCTAACTCTCGGTCTCGATGCATTTAAACACTTCTGTTCGTCGGCAAATGTTTCCGCCAAGCGACAATTTCTTGGAACTAGACATGAAGTATGAGAAAAACGTTTAGGGACGTGTTGTGTTAAGCGTTATAAAACTCATGGCACAGGTTATAGAGTATTTTCAGTAGATTCAAGATTTACAGAAAATATTTCCATAATCCGAAATACAGTGTTACAAATATTTAGGCCAGATTGTCATAATTAAATAAATTAATTCGCTTTATGCTATCCTTACACCTCAGCATAGTTTATCTTAAAAATTACCTACACACAAATTCGGTGGTTTTAAATAAATGTAACAAAGGTACATACAACGTGAGATATCTACAAATATAATCAATACACCTCTAAGTAATCACGAAATCGCCATCAATATAGTTTAGTCTACAAGCTTGAATTTGAGACACACGATTTATTGAATTGTGTTAATACGTTAAAAATAGTTAAATAAATATTTCAATGATATTGAACTCGCGTTAATAAGCGAACCTATAGTGCTTAGAGATCTACCTAGACTGGTCCTTATATCTAGTGTCACGGAAACAAATTCGCATACAGCAGCTAAATATTTTATCCTACTTGTTTGGTTAAATGTGTACTTTATTCATTTAAATAACATTTTACAGAGTTATTGATAACATTTGACATATAAAGCATGTAACATAAAATCATTATTCTATTATTAAAAGAAAGACATACTTACAGCCAAGTTGTTATAAAAAGACTATGAACTTATATAACCTCTTTATTTCTCTTACAAAAAAACACAAATAATACTGTTAGTACATAACAATCCAAAAATAAATAAAACAAAATAACATGTTGATATAATCTGTACTATGTACGTTAGGAACGAAAACAGTTTATAACTAATCACAAAAACCAGTAGCTTAAAAGCAAGGTTGGAAATCACTACCGAAATAATCTACAACGGTTTTATACGGTACCAAATTACACAATTCCTAATACAATTGAAACACTTTTAAGTTTTATTAGCTAACCGAATGTAACATAAATCTTAAGGTGCGAAAAGCGGGCATTTATTTTGCCATTTGGTAGGGTTGCTCCTGACTTGTTATTATATTTTCCCAGCTTTCGAAACCTACTCAAGACGTACGTCACCAGCATACCACACTTTCAAAATGTACATATATATTATCTCAATATTCAAAAGCACCACGCCATCATATTTTTTTACATGATGTCAACAGGTGGGTGTAGGCGGGAGTGAGGTATGACGCAGCCCTAATTATTTTGTTTTGAATATACTCAATGTTAATCCTTATGGGCAAAAATGCCCATAAGGATTAACCCAAATATGTTTGGATGTAGAAAATCTATGATTTTCATATTATGTCTAAACATAGTACATATAAACATTTGAAAAAAAAAAATTGTACCTACTAAATTATACACGATACTGTCCTATTAAGTATATATATCTAGAATATTTAAAAAGTACTTTAAACGCCATTGGTATATAATAAAAACAACAATATCAATAAAGTTGCTAAATATTTACAAAGTAATTTTTCCAGTTATGTCGGAAATGAATATGCATCAATTGCGAAGTTTAGAGAGCTAAGGTCTAATTGTGCAATAAAACTCGTAAATAAAATGTTTGTAAAAGTTAAAGTATGCAAACTTTTTAGATTAAACTAAATGAAAATGTGGAGACTCTACATTAACCACAAAAAAATACAAAATTTAAAAATAGAACTGCAGTAAAAGGTAAAATTATAGACAAGAAAGTAAAATTTATGCATAGTCTCAAATTCGTGTGTAATTAAAGTTTGAAATTAATTATTCTGGTTTTTTCCATTTGCGATTTAAATTATTGTTATCAATAGTATTGATTATAATTATTATTCTTTTAAACTCAACAAAAGTTTCGTAACTATAAATATGGATACTTCGTCCGAACAAGCCGCTCAAATTGTGGCATTGGTGCGGGAAGGTTTGAATCAACGACCGATTACTAAAAAATTTAAATTTAAACCAGTTTACGGTTAGACTATACCGAAGGTTTGTAGAGACAGGTTCCTACAAAAGGAGACACGGTACCGGCAGAACTCGAGCAACCACCCGTCATGACGACCGATTTATTGTTTCAACTTCCCTACGAAATCGTTTCCTCACGTCAGTAAACGTCAAAACAGACCTGAATGAAGTGCGTGGAGTAAACGTGAGTGTACGAACAATAAGAAGGAGGCTCAAGGAAACGGCAATCACCACTTTTAGATCAGCAAATGGTCCAAAGCTGTCTGCAGCTCACAGACAAGCTCGTTTATGATTTGCGCGCGAACATCTTAATTGAACTGAAGAGCAATGGGCCTCCATATTGTTCACCAATGTGTAGGACATATTTAAATGGTGCAGACGGTCGCAGAAGAATCTATCGTCGACGTGGGGAGAGATATGCTCAAAGTTGCATTGAGGAGCGTGTTCCTTTTGGAGTGGTTCATGTATGGTGTGGGATGGCATTTCGATGATCGGGCGAACGGAACTTGTTTTCATCGACATGGTTCGTCAAAACGGTAGAAGAGGTGGTTTGACAGCACAACGCTATATAACAGAGGTTTTAGAAGCTCACGTGGTACCTTACATGGGATTAATAGACGAAAATTTTACTCTACGGCAAGATAATGCCCGACCCAACGCCGCTGCAAAATTTCGAAAATATTGCGAAGAGGTTGGGATACGTACCATGAATTGGCCAGCACGCAGCTCGGATCTTAATCCCATCGAGCATGTTTAGGACAGTTTAAAAAATCTGTATATGAAATGCTGTGCCCACAACAGTGGCAGCACTAAGAACAGCGAATTCACAAGAATGGAACAATATTCCGCAATACCGTTTAATAACCCTAATCAGATTATGCGGCACCGATTAGTTTATGCAGTTCTCCCGTAACTGGGCAAAATCCTTGTTGTAGGCTTGTCAACATACACATTGGACAACTTAACTTGTGGTGGATGGAATAATCTTTAATTTCAAGTTGGTATTAAACACGCGTTTGTTATTGAGTTCATAGTGGTGGTTTCATACCCACTGCGCCAACCGTGCAATCAAATTATCCTAAGTTGATTGAGGTGAGCTTATCGACGGCATTGATTAACATTTAACCTATTATTTATGGTACTTTTAAAACAACTCGTAGATCTCGAGAAGTTGAATCGGCTTTGACACAAACGTTACTAATCACATCACTAGCTTCCAAAATCAATTAGAGAAAATGTAATGTTACTTCACCTTTGTAAAATTTTGACTCATGGGTATTTAATTTAAGTACCCACTTATTTTATACAATTTTGTTTACAACAAGAGACCTTTGGCCTAAAAAAGTGACGTTAGAAATTCGAGTAGGTATATCACAATTGTATGTGTTTATAAAATTAGAAAATTATTTCTCAATGCCTGCTTTTATAATAGAGACCTTATTGGTAAATCAGTACCCAATTCTGTGGATGATTGTAGGCTAAGAATATAGGGCTATGCAACAGTAAAGAATATGATGATTTGTCGACATGCACTGAGATATTGAGCCATTTCTGCAGCCAATTCTTCATTTCCTGGTTTGTAAGGTGATTTCCGTTCAATCCTCTGACATGGCAGGCGTATCTTAAATTCTCAGTATTGAGACTTTCGACACCACCTTCCCTCATAATCGCTTTGTCTATTTCCATTAAAATAAATGCTCTGTACTTTAATTTGTTCTGCCTGAATATGCTTTTCCTCATGCCGTGAATTTTTAAAAGATTGCCCTGCAATGTGAATAAAATGCAGTTAATAATAGATTTTAGTTTGTAATTATGGCTTGTGTGTTCATGTAAGAATCAATGCTGATTGAAGTCCTGGATTGGATTTATGGTTGAACGATGTGTGATTTTCGAATGTATGAACCGAAGGAAAGATGGGCGTTATTACGGATAAAAAGACGAAGTACTACTCTTTTATAAATAACCGACGTAAGAGGTTCAGAGGCTCTTTGCTCCTCCATTACTATTCTTTCTTCCCAAAGAGATTTAAGTTTACTTTGAATATGTTTGTTTCTTCTTATCTTGAATACCTTTTTCAAGAGTATCACTAGAGCGTTGCAATCCTTGGGTTTAAGTCGACTAAGTCCGTATTATAGCTATTTTAGTATTGAAATCGATCTTAAGCTTTAGTAACCATTTACTATAAAACATGACGTACGGTTGTTCGCTAGGTAGCTACTGGGTAGGTATTCAATCATTTTGTATAAAACTAACCTAAATTTTACATAATATATAAATGACTAGGTGACTCGCGCAACTTCGTCTGCTTCATATAAGATATGAGAATTTTCTCCGTTTTTGCAACATTTTTCATTGCTGCTTCAGTCCTTTTGGTCGTAGCGTGATGTTATATAGCCTAAAGCCTTCCTCGATAAACACGCTATCCACTATCTAACACTAAAATAATTTTTCGATTCGAACTAGTAGTTTCTGAGATTAGTGCGTTCAACCAAACAAACAAACTTTTCAGCTTTATAATATTAGTATAGATTAAGTTTCCATGCAAGGATATTTTAGTAGTAGCATGTAACCGACTCAATTTTGAAAATTCTGTAAATAGTGGATGCTTATTATTAGACGCACGGGACCAACATTTCTAATTTCTTGAGCCTATGTCGGGCTGACTGTGTTTTGATACATTAATCCGTTGATTTCATATTTCATAATGTCCAGTTTCTGAAAGGCAGGAAACTCAACAACGAGTATTAATTAAACTCATATCAAGCAGACTTTTGACTGTATGTTATCACATTTTTATATTATCTGCCTTTGATAAACTGGGGATAAGTATAGATAAAAATAATACATACCATATGGTTGTAGGTTAAACTGCTTAACTGGTAAGGTTCACTAGAAAATAGTGTTTTACACTCTAGAATATCATCTGTCCTTGGGTGTACTCCTGATCCCAATAAACCAACAACCCTTTTCCACTTGAACCTCAAATTCTCGTCCGGTATGGTGTGCACTTTGGCTTGCATGGCTCGTAAAACTGGCTTGTTGTATTTAAGCCGCTCTATCAGATCTTGTGTGGTAAATTCTGAGCGTTGTTGTATTGACCAGAAGTGGGAACAGAGCAGTGTACGAGGTTTCAATAACCTGCAGAGATAAATGAATTATATTAGATATGCAGACTTGTTGATTTTGGTTAGCTTGATCTAATGTTTGCTTGCAATCACGTGATCGGATTCTATCACCAGTTCGGGTAGTGTCTTTAATTTCTTTGTTTCGAAAGCATGACGTCGTCAAGACGGTCATGTGATCGGTAGAAAGCAATAGATCACTCAATATAGGTAAACTGAGATTTAAAAACATAACTAGCGCAATCAGTGTTCCGAAATCAAATTTTAAACTGTTCTTAGTCCCGTGATAAGTAGGAGTGTTTGTATAGCTACTAATACCAATCTCTTTAGTCTTAGAGAATATATAAAGTAGGTAATATTAATAAACCTAACTACAGTGTTGGGTATAATATAAGGCAATTCAGTAGTAGCATGAAGTTTGATACCTGGCCTAATAGGTAGTAGCTGACTCTGAGTTATGATGAACATAGATGTTAAAATGTGCGTGTTTCAGAACTCTGCAATGACCATGTTATTAGGAGTGAGGCATATTTATCGTAGCAGATAAATATCACAGGTATTAAAAAATAACAGATAGCAGCTGTTCCCGCGATTGAGATATATCTGTTGTTAAAAATATCATGCGTACTGGCAACTGTTACAATCACAGTCAAATAGTCAATACTCAATAATAACCACTTAACATAACAGCCAATACAAAACAACTGTTCTTTAGTTGTCATTACCTGTCTCTGTTATATGTATGTAGGTACTTATGATTACTGGCGCTTGCTAAAACGAGAAGCATCTAGTATTTATTATTCAAAAAATACGGTTTATTATTTCACAAGAAGAAATCATCTCTGTGAAGTGTTTTCTAAATTAGATCGTGTTATTTAGCATTTATTACTCTGTCACGCTCATATCAAGTGAATTGACCCTTGCTTATATCAAGTGAATTGACCCTTGCTTAAACGAGAAGCACCTAGTATTACTATCCGACAAATACAATTAATAGTTTTACGAGAAAAATCATCCTAGTAAAGTTGCATTTGTTTCTAGTCGTGTTATCTGTTCCTCTTCATGATTTTCTTTTCGGAAACACTGCAAGAAAAATGCTAACATTTCTTCTTATCTTATTTTACTATTTTTAATCTTATATTATATTAGAATGTTGAAGTATTACGTCTGTAAGTATTAATATAAGACTATAACATATATTGCACGCATGCATTTGTCATATTATAAAATCAAAAAAATGGCAACACATTTATAGCATTATAGATAGAGGAGAAATTATTTCTTGAAACGAAACTATAAAAATAATGAAGTGCGCGATCGTGTTTGTTTGCATTGTTATCGTTTGATAAAAATAACAGACTGCTATTTAATAACAGATATTTAGATCTGTTATTTTTGCGTGACAGTAACATAAATAACAGATACCACGGTTGACCTGTTATGGTAACTACGAACAAATGTACGGGTACGTTTTTCGACAAGAGCGTCTCTATTAGCAGTATCATGAATTAATTGTGTTATAATTGTGTTACTATATAGTTTTCAATAGATGGCGATATTACAAAATTTTGCTGCGGTAGTCATAGCTTACAATACAGTAGCGTCTACTTTAGTGTTGTTAAGTAAAAATTCAGTAGGATATTTTGTTTTAGTCTACAACAACTTAAATCAATGAAGATGATAATTTGTATAAATAATATCTAAAATCTCAGCAATAATGCCATATAAAAGTACAATAGACCTAAACAGGTAATATCAATGCAGATTAAAATATTTAACTGTTACTCAGTTAAATATTTTAATCTGCATTGATTTAGTGAAAATATTGAGATCATAAAGCAACACTGTTTAGCGGTTTGCACCGGAGCGGAATTTCGATCACCGATTGAATACACCGGTTATTGAGCAATCTCCGGTGATTCACCGGTGATCACCGGAGAATAAAGAAAAATATTTTCTTCATTATGTATTTGTTTATTATTATAGGGCTATAATAACAAATGCTGATTTTGATTTAAAAAACACAACATTTCCACAGCGTCATTTCGTAACATACTTCTCCTGGCGTTAAGTATATAGCCAGTTGCAGAAGATACTCAATCTGACCTTATCGAAGTTGCAGGCACTGTTAGATTCTTATAAGCAATATCATCCAAAGGTTTTAGGTGTTTATTAAATTGCCAAAATTTTACAACAGTATCCCAAGTGTGGTTATTTTCTGAACAATTTGTATCGCTATACATTCTCAATAAATTTAAAGCCGTGGCCGAAGTGTTTGCTGTGATTCTAGTTCTATTTCTAATCAAAAATTGAAATAAATTGGGACGGAAGGGGATGGAACTGCATCCACTTGTGCTTGGCAGTGGTTCTTCTTCCGTACTTGAGACAATTGACCAATTCTCACTATATTATTAATTTTAGCTTTAACTGCCTCTTTGGCAGCCAATTTATTTTCCAGCAGTCTAAAACTATTCCTAATAACAGGATGCAGGACTGTGGCAATTCGGCAAACTGTTCGGGTTTCGTAAATTAACAATCGCTCATTCATTTTCTCTTTAAATTTTTCGCAAAAAGATTTGCCGATGGTAGTAGAAACAATGGGTTCCAAAGTTCTAATATTGTCAAACAAACCGTATACAATAGGGATGATGAGGCTAGATGTTGGATATTGATCCCTACTAATCATTTTAGTAGCTTGTTGAAATACATCAAGAAAAACTAGCAAATCTTTTAAAAAAATTTCTTCATCTGGAGTTACGATGGGTGGTGACTGAGGAAGTTTTCTTTGAGCGGCCGTTAAACAGTCAATTAATTTTAAAATTCTATTTATCATGTAATATATGCTGTTCCAGCGTGTCGAAACTTCTTGAAGAAATTTTAACGGTTCACTATTGAGATTCCTTTCTCTCTGTTCATTTTGAAGTGTCACTGTGGCAAGATTAGATTTTCGGCAATATTTTACTATTTTCTTACATTTGTCAATCAGGTTAATTAAATCATCTAAATGTAAAGAATCATCGACGACCAAATTTAATGTATGGGCAAAACAAGGCATTTGACGAATTCCCAGCAATCTTGCCATTCTTATCATGTTTGCTCCATTGTCAGTCGTGATACATACAACTTTGTCTCTGATTTCCCATTCAATTAAAATATTATTTACAATTTCCATTAAATTATCAGCTGTGTGCGAATCTTGTATGGTTGTAGTAGTTAATACACAACTTTTAAGGCTGTTTTGATGAAAAAATAAGAAGTGACCGTTATTTATGACTCCTATGGAGTCATATATAACGGTCACTTCTTATTTTGATTAATTGCTTGTCCATATGTCAGTGTTTAGGGATAAATTGTTGATTTAAGACAACATCGCTTTAAGATTTTCTTTCGGTTAGAGATAAATTTTAGTTCATAACGCACTGTCCTCTTATCCGGTATTTTGTAGTTAGGGGGAATTTGGTGAACAAAATTTCTAAACCCTTTGTCATCCACGATTGAAAAGGTCTGGAAATCAGTTGCTAACATCAAAGTCAGTGATATGTTCATATTTTTAAGATCAGAAACGGAAATATTAATGTCGGAAGTAGAAGTATTTACATTTTCTTGGTCAATTGGAGAGACTGTTTGTGTAGTATATATAATACTTGTATGCTTTCGTTTTAAATGTGACAGCATAATTGATGTCCCGCCACCTGTTGTTATCACAACAGAAGATAATTTACATCGCACTTTTCCATCATCCACTTTGTCAAAGTGAACTCTTGATTTTGACGGAACTTTTGGCATTCTGAAAATGTAGGTAGTTTTAACAAGACATAAATAAAAAAAGTGTTTAAAATATGTCTGTTTATTAACCCTATTGTATCTAATTGGCTAACAGATTTCTAAATGGCTCTTAATATCTCAAATATGTAGTAATAAAATAAAATAGGTACGTACTTACATGAAATTTGCCTGTAACATATAATTACACTTTTGTTGTAAATAAAATATCTGTGTTATCGATTAATTACTATGTATATTATATTTAAAATAATTTAATCCACTCGTAGATTCCGTTTCAGTATACACATCGTATAGATTAATTAGTTTTTCACTATCTTCATAGGAACATGACGGGTGGGGAACCCGTCATGTTCCCATAGACTAAAGATTTCTTTATGCGCGTGATCATAAATTGTCGTGAATGTAATATTTAATCATACTTAATGAAAACGTAAATAAAATAGCCTTGTTTTGTAATAACTGGCGATTAATCAGGTTTTCTCCGATGTTTTCGTAATTTAAAACCGGTAATTTTAAACCCATATTTACTAGTGATTTTCCGATGCAAACCACAACTAGCGACTAATATTAAGTAATATGTAATATTCGTATTTCATATTGTTTAGCAATATTATGAATTTACTTGTCTTGTAAAATGTAATAAGATCACCGGTGTTTAATCGATTAATCTCCGTTTGATTCAATCGAGTACTTTTACCGGTAAATCACCGGTGATTCTCCGGTACTCACTGCTCCGGTGCAAACCCCTAACCCTGTTTTTGACACGTCATGTTCGACGATTTCAAACAAGACAATTTTCGATTTATGCGTTTGCTCAAAGTTAATTTCTTGTTTTCTGTGAATTTTGTAGTTTTCTACAACCTAGTACGTTGTGATGAACTTAGTTACACCGGCCAATCATCGAGAGTACCTAAAAACGCTAAATACTTCTATTTTGTGGTGAATTTGGTCAATTTTGCCACCATAACTCAAGTAACTAAGATCATGTTGTGTACCAGGATGTTTGGTGAAGCTTGGAGACGGTAAACGGACTGTGATGATGCTGTTAAAGCCGCAGCGCATAATTATTATATGACTCTTAAGAGAAAATAAAAAATATAAACATTATTTTTTGTTTATTTTTTTCATGACAGCACGGTCCCAACGGCTTTACGTGCTTCCCGAGGCACGGGGGAGTCTAACACCGCCAACTTCCTAACTAAAGAGATTTCTTAACATTAAAATCCAATAACTTTTTTGTTGGTCCAACCCGGGATTCGAACCCGAGACCTCATGAACAGCAGTCGCGTTCACTACTGCTGCGCCTCGGAGGCAGTACCTAAATATAACATTTTAGCAACAATAACTTTTGTACATAAATATTATTGGTAATTTATTAGGTTGGTTATTAAAAATAAATAATATTACCATATCGAAAAAGTTTACTGTGGTAAAATTTGACTCCTACAGCATGTTATTCTGACTTAGAGCTTCAAGATAACGTAAACGTAATCTAAATATCTATATATTATATTTTGAAAGACAATGGTATGAATTTGGCTTACCTGTAAAGCCTTTGCTCAACTGTGAGACATTCTTGTCACACTGCTTAGCAAAGGCTTTAAAAAGACGTTGAGCCAATCTAAAGTCTGTGTTCCATCAAGGCATTAGATTAAGATGTATGATTAACTTATTGAGTATGTCTCAAGTTTACTGGTTTAATTTACCACCAAAAGCAACAACTGCTCTGCTGATGGTGTGATTATAAAGTATTGCTAAACTGCACTTGTGTACTTACGCTAAAGGAAATATAACATAATTTCCAAATGGAATAGCAGACAATATCAGCACTGGTGTTATCCTCCACATGTCAGATGGCATTTTTTGATACAACTCAATTTCTTGGCGGCTCATCTTTGTAAAACCTTGATCTCTGTTTAATTGTATGCGTAATGATATATATTTTTTCAAATCACCTAGGAAATCTTTTATTCCCACACTGAAAACTCTGTACATTCTCACAGCAGTGGGGAACCTGTTTTCCAGGACTTTTGTGTAGTTCTTCACATAAGTGACATATCTCTCGATGACAAATGTTCTGAACTTCTCTTTTTCTGTTTTTAAAACCTTTGTATGCTTAAATCTGTTTATAGTCAGACATCTGGAAATTAAAAGTATTTTATTAATTGAGGAGCACATTGCAATGAAATCTATGAAGATCAATACAACAAACATGTTAACCTACACATCCCAGTTTATAATATCAAAGGAAGTATAAGTAGAAGTATAAGTCTTCCATTTGATTTCATAATCAATAAAAGTGTAATAGGGTTTTTCTGTCTCGAAATTGGGCATGACAGTGTGGGGTCAAAAACGGTGCCCGTTAAAAGGCATTTGGCTTGTATCCTATTACATGTATGAAATAGCAAACTGCAGTGTAAACACTATTATTTGTCTTTCACATAAACATTGAATGTGTATGATGTGGATCTAAAGAAATCTAACTTTGGTGGACATCCTACTTAATATAAACAAGAAAATTTCTTTCTTAATGAAGCCAATTCATACACCAGGTATAATATCTAAAGGGTGAAAGACTTTACAAACAACAAACACAAAAGACACCCCAGACTCGAAACACAAACTGTGAATCACACTAGGTGTCACTTTTGTACTGGCAGGGGCGAGATGACTATTAACCTAATATGCCATCTATGCAGTTAAATTGTTTATATTATTAAGTTATTACTGTTTTTATCTTTAGTTTTTTTATAGTCTGTAGTATATGGCATAATGGCTGCAACACCTTGTTAATCTGAGTTGTAAAATACTGAAATTATATTTAATTGGCGATTTAAAAGAGTGGCCGTGAGTTTCTTGCAGGTTTCTTCTCATAGGCTCAACCCTTTGCCTGAACCTAGCAACTAACCTAAATGTAGCTTCAGTAACTTAGTAAACTCACTAACCCATATATTTTGACGTTCATAAGTGTTACTTTGTGACCTAAATGAATAAATGACTTTGACTTTGACTTTAACAATATGTGCCTAGACAAACTTGTTCATTTTTGTTTGTCTATATGTGTCCACATTATTCTCCACAAAGGTAGAACCAATTTTAAATGAAGTTTTCAATGCTGTATTGAGATTTAACATTAAGTACTTGTTTAATTTAAACCTTCAACTAATGCCCTAAAAAAATAAATTCTGAAATACATCAGTTAAAAATAATAAGTTTGGTTAGATGATTCATGTTTAACCCTGAGATATCACAGTCCCTCCTAGTTTTTAGGTTATTAATATCATAACAGAATTAGAATGTTATGCAATAACATTCTAATGCATATTATTTCACATACTATTATTATTAGAACTACAAGTAAACAACATATAGACAGTATGTTTGTATGATGTAATATTATCATAATATATATCATATAATTTATCCCATCAATTAGCTAGAATTTAGACATAATGGAAAATTATTGTGGCTGAGCCGTAAGATCTAAGCATTAGCCAAGAGATTCTAATGTTTCCCAAATCCAAAGTACTGGGATTCTAAATTCTTTCATCACAATGTAATTTCAACACTAGCTAGATTTCATAAATGTATCAGTGATAATTATGTTCTATATTTTATGACATTTTATTAGCCCTCAGTGTATTATTATCTAAAAGGTTGTATTGTGATCAGTATCAAAATAAAATGAATATTCATAATTTATTTATGAAAACTTTAAGTTCAACTTGATTTGGTAAAATATTAGTTGTAATATGATATAATTTACAACAATGACAGTTTTGCAAATCCTTATTTATTCTTAGTTCTCTGATACAACAAACAGTATTAGCAAACTACTTTAGAAAATCGTAAATATCTCAATATGCTGTTTGTCAAGTGTGAACATAATGATTATAGACCTCGGTGCACCAAACATGCATGCGTTATGAGTGTGGTTTCTCTCCACACAATAAAAGAAACCACACTCATCACAAATCTCATTTATATATTCTACTGATATCCATTGCTTTCATGGTATTTCTCATTTCTTTCTTTTCATATTGTTACAAAAATAACATATTATCACAAACGAAACAAAGTGGGCCACACATGTATGTAATGAAATAATGCAATTTATAGCTCTTGTCTTGCTACAATCTGTAGTATAATCAACTATTGTAAGACAATTAGTACAGACAATATCCCTAGTGTTTTCAAGATAATAGACATAGTTGTATTATAAATTCTTGGACAGCCCACATAGGCCGATGAAGTATTGTTTGGGATTTATGGAATGTCGAGTTCAACATCATTTTAGGTCGAGTTAAAAATCATTTCCGGATACAGAAAGGTTAAAAATAAAGCAATCTTGGCTTCAAAACACGTTGTTTACGACGTATTTATAAAGAAAAATAACTCACTTATACTTGTTTATTTGGTGACATTGCATGTTCACTAAGAAATTAGATCGACTGGCCGGTATCATATACTTTGTTAAAGCCACAATCTTCTGTAGCGGCATCATAGATAAGACACTACGACGAATTATTTTATATTAATCACAGATTAAGTAAACATGCTACGCATCAGATGGCAAACTTTATAGATAAAAAAAATAGCATTACGAACCTCAATAGCAGGGTTGCCAATGCCATGTACGTAATTCCACAAAAATCTAAATAAAATTGCCCAAATTTGGAGACAAATCTGCTGATTTCCGACAAATTCCCCTCAATATCATTTTAAACAATGAAAAACGGTAATTATTACTATTTTTACGTTATGTGCCGTTACACTTTTCCCATATACATATTTGTTGTAACCATTTTGCTCAAAGGGTTAAAGTTGACACTGCCGCCGAATATTTTATTCCCGTCTCTTGCTGCCATGAAAGATATTGCAGTATCTGTATTTAGCCGATTGCGAATTTCTGTATTTTAATTTTTAAGCTCCCTTACCTTCCAACTGTGGATTTGAAAATGGCAGCATGAGCAACAAGAACGTCATAATTTTTATGTTTGCGAACCCGTTTTTAATATTCACAATAGTTACTAGCTGCTGCCAAAGTATTTTTCTTTATTAATGTTTATATTTATTACAATTTATAATATGTATTAATAAAAAACACGAAGATTTCAAAATCGCCGCATAATGCCAATCCCCAAGCAACTTGAGATTCCCCGCAGTTTAGGGCATTCCCCACAAATTGGCAACCCTGCTAAATAGGTGATTTTGACAAGCACAGATAATATAAAGAAAATAACGGAGATTTCTTTCTTTTGTTTCTATGTATACGTGTCTTTTGGGATAGATTCAATATTTTTTGAGCGATTAACATAATTTAATATTCAAAATAGGATGTATATAAAATATACATAATATTTTTAATATTTGTATATTGGAGAAGGGAATAACTAAAAATAAGAACAAAGTACTATTTATATATTCTTTAATTTTCAGCTTCTTTTAAATATTTTATTAATGCTTTTAATTGCATTGGAGGCAATTTATTCGAATCTATCCTAAAGATATCTGTACCTTTTAAAATTTTATTGTATAATTATAATAATATAATTGTTAATGTTAAGGTATAATCCAGAAAATATTCATGAATATTATGTTTCACAAGCTAGGAAATGCATTGAATATTAGGATTTTGATATTCTTGATTTCTTTTAAAATGTTATTTTTATAGAGTTGTTTTCCAGATATGCAATGGTTTCCTTTGTGATGTAATGGAACAGTCTAACGGATTGTTCCGAAGTATAGGTCAGTTTGTGATTATTCACAATAGATTTATATTCTCTAATAGATATCCACTTGTGAATCGTGTGTGTCTTGTTGTCGTTAAAATCGATTAAATAATATATTTTTCTTTGCTGTATAATTAGTATTTTGGGGGGGGTTTGTATTTATGCTTTAATAGTTGCACTGCCTAGCTTGCTTTCTCTGCTTTCTAGCTTCACTGGATTGGCTGCTTGTTTAGTATAGATGCAAATCCACTTTGCTCGACTCTTCAAGACGAGTAAGGTGCCAAAGGTCTTAGGGGAGAGCGCAACAGTCGTGTTGATCCCTAAGACAAGTCTGGTGGGGAATCCTTCACGTGGTTGCCCCCTGTTATTGGTCTAGTTCCCTATGAAATAGACGCAACTAAAACCACCAGTCGACCACTGCCTGGGATGGAGAGGTCATGTTCCGGCGGGTCCATCGTCGAACGACAGACGATGGATAGTAATGACCCGCGTGTTTGTGCCGTGCGCGGGGACCCGTACGGAGGGATGAAGGAGTCCTGGGGGTTGAGTGGTGATGTGGCGATGGTAGTGCTGCTGATCTGCAACACACCCCTTTGGTCCGGATTTCCTCTCACACGGGAGGTCGTAGTCTAGCCAGCTGCGATCAATCGGCTGCGGCGTCCGCTCATGCGGCCGCCAGGCGAGTGCCCTTGGGTGAAGAGGTCTCCAGCCGGCAGTGCTCGTCTCCCACCTCAGTGGTTTGGGGTGGAGCGACTAGTGCTGTACGTCTCGGGGACAGCTCACTTAGGGGTGCTATACCTAGCTGGTAGCCCTGGTGCCTGAACAAGGCATCCCCAACGTTGAGGGCTCCATGGTGGGTGGGGAGCCAGCAGGTGAAAAGTAAGATAGACCAAATGGACTCTGTCACAAAAAAAACCAAGGGCTTGACCGATAAGGGCGAGCAACAAAGGACCTCTGGACCCTTAGGGGGAGAGGTCAGCAATAGTGTAGGAGCTGCATGTGGGAGCACCTACATACCCAAGCTGCAAGCTCGTGATGGCCCCAGTGGCCGTCCGAGCATGAGCCAGGGGAGTGGTGCTCACACGGGCAGCGTTAAGAAATGGAGAGGGGGTAACCCTGGAAAGGGCTACCAATTTAGAGGGCGTGGCAGCCACAGAGGGGGTCTGACATGCAGGGAATACCCGAAGGGGGATCCCAGCGGGACACCCTCTGGGAGTGGGTGTCAGCCCTCCAGGATCGGGGAGGCCAGGAAGGAGCAGACGGGCGAGGCACACCCTAAGGGGGAGCCAAACTTGGCTGCACACTCCACAGACCATACCCGGGGCAGGAAGAGGCGCAGTGGGTGTGCCAACCGCAAGCGGCGTGAGCTGCAGCGGCAGTTGGCGCTGGCACCCGATGCAGTCTCGTCAAAAAGGGTCAGGGAAGTGAGCGACGATGCTGTTGCTCAGGCAGATGGCAATAAGCGTGCCCAGACCCAAGGTGACTCCTACAGGGAGGCGCTGACGGGGGTTAAAATGGCCGTTGTTGCCGACAACTTCCCTGACGCTCTGCTTAATGCAGAGCTGGTGGAACCCATAAGGGTTGCCATTTGAGACCAGCTGGAGGCCACACCGGATCCTCTGCCGGCCATTAGTGTCGGTGCACTGCTTGGTGGAGCTCTGCACGTGACGTGTGAGGGTGAGAGAGCCGCAGAGTGGCTTCGCGGCCTCAGCGGTAAAACCGTTGGGGACGTGAAGCTCAGAGTGGTCAGCGCCAAGGAGCTTCCAAGGCCAATAAAGATGGCCTGGAAGACCAGGAATACCTGGTGCCTAGATGCCTCCAGGGTGCTGACCATGCTGCAGCGCCTCAACCCCTCTCTGAGGACCTGCGAGTGGAAGGTGCTGAGCACGCAGGTCGAGGAGACGCACACCAGGCGCATTGTCCTGGTGGACAGCGTGTCGGCTGCGGCCATAAACGTGCAGAAGGTGACAGTGGGTGCCAGCGTGGAGGAGGAGGCCCATGCGGTGACGGCACCACAGGTGGGGGACGGGGAGGAGCCCGTGAACCCAGTGGTGATTGAACCAGGTACGGCTCTCTACACGTCGTCGCCATGCGTGTCTCCGAAGACCGACGACATAATCGGACATATAGATTGTCTAGATCTGTCGTCGCCGGAGGCTGCGGGGGCGCTGATGGAGGAAGGGAGTGAGGGGGGCGGCCAGCAGTGCCTGCCACCGTAGACGCCACCATAGGCAGACCGAATGGTGGGACTAAGGTGCGTACAAATAAACCTTCATCACTGCATCGGGGCGATGGCCGTTCTGGCCCGCCACCTGCGGATGAAGGAATATGATATTGCCCTGATCCAGGAACCTTATGTTAAAGAGGGAAAGATCAGAGGTTTGGGTGGGACAGGAGGTGTAATTTATCATAACTGTTCCACTAATGATATAAGGACATGTGTGTATGTCAGAAATGGCATAAATGCAATGCCCTTATACAATTTTTGTTCTAGGGATCTTACGACAGTTAAGATAGATGTGCGAGGGAGCGGAGGGCGGGATATTGTAATCCTGACCTCTGCATACTTCGACTATATGGACAAGGAAACTGTATCTGGACAGATAAAGGACCTTGTTGAATATGGCAGCCGGGAGAACCTGGACATGATCCTGGGGTGCGATGCCAACGCACACCACACAGTCTGGGGGAGCACGGATGTGAATGTAAGAGGGGAAAAGCTACTGGAGTATGTGGTAAGTACCTCTTTACAAATTCTAAACAAGGGAAACAGGCCAACGTTCGTCAACTGTAGGCGAGCAGAGGTAATTGACATCACGTTAGCCACCAACAGGGCTAGCACTAAGATTGTCGAGTGGCATGTGTCTGATGAGATTACCTTGTCAGATCATAATTACATATGCTTTAAGTATAGGACGCTGGTTCCAGCTCCTATAGCACGTAGAAGGAATCCCAGAAATACGGACTGGAACTCCTTCAGGAGTGACCTCAGTATAGATTTGGAGGATTCTAAGGGTAAGCTTAATTCTATATTAGACATAGAGTTTACAGCAGACAAATTGGTCCAGACTGTAAATACGGCCTGGACAAGTAACTGCCCTGAAAGGGAAGTTAGGCCCAAGAGGGTACCGTGGTGGACGCCAGAGTTGGTCAAGCTGAGGCTTGAAGCCAGAAGAGCGTTTAACAGTGCTAGGACCAGCAGGGACTATAGCGGTTACGCTCGCTGTTTGACCAACTACAACAAAGCTGTGCGGAAAGCCAAACGGAAGGCTTGGAGAGCCCACTGTGAAAACATCAGTACTATTCCTGAAGGAATGAGACTCTCCAAAGCTATCTCGACTGTCAGAGCACACCCATTGACAACCATCAGAGATGGCAATGGGCAGCGAACAGGGTCCGGTAAGGAGACACTAGCAATGATGCTAAACACACACTTTCCGGACTGTAAGATAATAGAAAAGGAGCAGGAGGACCCGATTAGCCTGGTTGAACTAGGATACCGTACAACCAAAGCAGATTGGGACACTGCAAGGAAGGTAGTGGATGAAGGGAAGGTCGGCTGGGCTCTAAATGGTTTTCAACCGTTCAAGTCACCTGGTCCAGACATGGTTTATCCCATTATCCTACAACAGGGAGCTGCACTCTTGGTTCCGCATTTGTGCAGACTATACAGAGCCTGCATAGCTTTTGGATACATTCCAAAGATATGGAGGCGAGTTAAAGTCATCTACATACCGAAGCCGGGCAAAGAAGACTACGAAGAAGCCAAGGCATACCGACCTATTAGCCTTGAGTCGTTCTTCTTGAAAGCCCTGGAGAAGTTAGTAGATAGACATATCAGGGAGGGAGCATTGAGAAAATTTCCCCTCCACGGGCTACAATGTGCCTACCAGTCGGGAAAATCCACTGAGACGGCACTGCATTTTGTGGTAAATAAGGCAGAACATGCATTAGATAACCGGGAAGTATGCATTGCTGCATTCCTGGATATTGAGGGAGCTTTCGATCGGACCACCTTTGATGCCATTAGTGTGGCATCAGCAAATCACGGCATAGAGCTAACCATTTGCAATTGGATCGATTGTATGCTCAGAGGAAGAATTATTAGGTCTGAGTTGTTAGGGGATGAAATGATTGCAATGACTACCAAAGGCTGCCCTCAGGGTGGAGTACTCTCACCACTCTTATGGTGCTTGGTGGTTAATTCACTCTTAGAACAACTCAACAAAGGTCCGTACTTAACGGTCGGATATGCGGATGACTTGGTGATACTTGTCAATGGAAAATTTCCGAGCACAGTATCCAGTATCATGATGCAGAGGACCCTGAGTATGGTAGAAAAATGGTGCAGTAGTAACCATTTATCGATCAACCCAGGGAAAACTACTGTCGTGCCGTTTACTAGGATGAGAGATCCGACTGGCTTGGGAACTCTATCATGTATGGTACATAGCTACAATGGTCCACGGAGGTGAAGTATCTAGGCATGACCTTAGATAACAAGCTAACGTGGAAACCTCATGTAGACAAAGTCATAATGAAGGCCCAGCGGGTCTTCGGTATGATTCGTTCTACTTATGGGAAGACCTGGGGCCTGAATCCTGGGGGACTTATGGGGACCTGGGGCCTGGCATCAAGTGGCTATACACGATGATGATAAGACCCATAATCACATATGGAAGCGTTGTCTGGTAGCCAAGAACCAAACTAGCAACATGCAGGAAAGCGCTGTCGAAGGTGCAGCGATTAGCCTGCATGGCTATAACAGGGGCGTTCCCTACTACGCCAACGGCTGCGTTAGAGATCCTGCTGGACCTAACGCCGCTACACATTGTTGTGGAGTTAGAGGCGATGAAGGCGCTACATAGACTATCTATACATGGGCTGTGGAGCGTCAACATGCCAGTAACTCGACACACAAAACTGGAGATCTCGAAGGATCTTAAAGAGATTATGAGCATGGGATGTGACAAAATGCAACCAATGCACATATTCAAAAAGAATTTTAAAATAAAGGTCCCCACAAGGGACGAATGGAGACCAGGTCTACGATCCCCTGACAAGGGTTGTCTCATCTGGTACACCGATGGTTCCAAAATGGAAACAGGATCAGGCGCTGGTATTTATGCCAACGACTGCAAGGTGAACCAAAGCATGGGCAAATATGCAACGGTCTTCCAGGCGGAAACCTATGCTATAATTGCCTGTGCGCAGGAGAATATTAACAACAATGTCACTGACAAGATTGTTTATATACTCAGTGACAGTCAAGCTGCTCTTAAAGCTCTGAACTCCTGTAGGGTGGACTCAGCACTAGTCCTGAACTGTGTTAAAGCCCTTAACAAACTTGGCAGGAAAAACACAGTCAGGCTGGTGTGGGTTCCGGGGCATGCCAAAAAGGGCTCGGAGCAACAATTTGTGGGCCCCGAGCCATTCGTAGGTCTCTCTGAGAGTACCGTCAAGGCAGCTTTCAATGCACATGGCAATGATAAACACAGGCTGGAGTGGATGGCCCTTAGGGGTCTGGAACACTCCAAGAAATTCATTGCAAACAGAGCCACGGGCTTTACCCGGAAGTTCTGCGGGTACAACAAGGGCCAAATACGCCTACTCACAGGAGCGTTTACTGGTCATTTTGGCACCAATGACTTCCTGTGCAGATTGAGATTGTCAAACAATTCGATCTGCAGAGCCTGTGGTGAACAGGACGAGTCCATATCACACCTACTGTGTGAATGTGACGCGTTGGCCGGACTAAGGATGGGTCTGATGGGATTGGCATATCCGAACCCTGAAGACTTCAGGCTTCTCCCTCTGAGGTGTACGCTGCGACTGATGCAGTACATTCATAGGTAGATAGCTCAAGGATAAACCTCGGGGCCGACACAAAAGATCCCACTGGGTCGAAGTGTCGCCGGTCTACAATGACTGGCCCCCGGATCAAGATAAGATAAGATAAGATAAGATGCTGTATAAGCTTGTGAGTGCACATTAATCTTTCCATGTTTGCTTCCAAATGGATAATTTCTGAATTAAATCCCTGGGTAACAGAGGATTCAGCTGATGAGATGAGTAACAAGTCATCCTCAAAAGCATTATCTACATTTAATTCTCTTCGAGTGTTTCCCATGTCAAATAATGACTGTAACTTATGTAACTGTTCAGCTGAATCCTCTTCACAATTAAAACTCTTAGAGTGAAATTTAATAAACCTAGTTATTAACAATGATCTAAAGGTGCATTTAAACGAGTGACAATCAGGATTATCATATCTGTAGTTATACACCCGCACTTGACCGAAAAAGTTTTCTAAGGGCTCTGAATTAAAGTATTGTGGGCGTTTAATTTTTATATTTTTGTTATCAAAAAACTGCCATGGTCTGATATAACTTCTTAGAGTTATTATCCTATTTTTTTGAGAAGGTACATGTATCTTTTTACCTTTATCATAATACTGCATGCTCTGTAATTTTATTATGGCTTGATTCCAAAATTCATGATTTGGTGAAGTTTTTGTCACCACAGTTTGTAATGATTTGCCTTTGTTTATTTTTCCATCTGGACATGCACCATTGACAGAATCAAATAAATCATTAAAGAACGACACCACTTCTGATTTGTTCTTTAATGTAGGGCTCACTATTGTCCCATCAGAGTAGTTAGCTGCAATGATAATCAGAATATATTGTATATATATAATTGCAGTTTAAGACATTTTATTACGTACTACCTACCATAGTAATAAAATTTCAACACAGTTATTAAAATACGCAATTAATTGAGCTGTGTAAGATAATGTAGCAGGCATGGTTTTACTGAAGACCCATGCACAATTTTTCACCTAAAACACAATACAACATAAAATTTACAATATTCTGAGACAAAATTTAATAATTATGTTAACTATAATAAAATTTAATATACTTATATGAAAGTGAATAAATTTTTGTCTCTACATATTTAGTATGTAATACATTGTATCTAGTATGCAATGCAAGATGTTAACAACATATTACACAATAGTTTGTACCTTCATCTTCTTAATTTTTTCAGGAATAACATGTTCTTTGTTTAATTTATGTAGTAATCGCATTTGGTCGTGTTTGCAATCACTTTTATAAACTTCTACTATGTCTCTCCATTTGCATAATTTGCTGTAAAATTTTATATGTTTATTCAGGAAATTGTTACGTAGACCTTTAAGAAGGTGAGGTGGATCATAAACCACACTCAGCCTATGCTTATTAATGATTATTACATCACTTAAAACAAAATAAATCTATTATATTAACGAAATTAATGTAACAAGATTAACTGGATACATTTCAATGATATTATTTTCATTCAAATGTTTTGACAACACAAATACATATGACAATGAAATCATCTAATAATGATAATATCACCAGCAAGGATTTGAGTTCTTTTACATTCCTCCAAGAGGCTTTTGAGTGCTGCTTGGAATGCAGTGCCTTAATCAGAGGCCAATGCAACAGGTATTAAATCAGCCTGAATGACTGCTCCAATTATTTTTTTAATAGTTATTTTCAAATGAATGGCTGCAGTTGCCCCTTTACAAAAATAAAAGGCAAATGGTTGTTGCCACTTGCATACTAGCATAATCTGCGAAATCACTACATTTATTTTGCAATTCCTCAAATCCATCTAGGTAGTCCATATTTTTATTATATGATAATCCTGATTCTAGGGCTACTTCATCAAATAAGATGGAGCATATCTGCGACTTTCATCCCATGTATGAACCTATAAAAAGAAAAATATGATCAATATTAGGGTTGTAGTTTTCTGAAATCAATGCATAAATTGAACTTAGAAAAATATGGCAATAATTAAACTTATTATAAAGTTTCAACAACTCACTGTATAATAAGGGTATACAAATTATTATCAATTTGTCTATTCAAATATGTCTATTATAATTATTGGATTCATACGGCTAACAATTTTACATGTATACATTTTCATAAAATTAAATATTTAGTTACACAATTTATGAAAGAAATAGTGTTGTGGCTTCATCCACAACAGTCACTAGCTGTTACTTAAACTCAGTCAAAATTGTAAATATTAATAAATAATAGTAATACCTATGTTACCATTATTTTATTTTGTCTATAATTGATTGAGTACAACCACTGATATACACTAAAAAACATACATTGTAGGTACATGCAAATAAAACCAAATTGTGTACTAATTCCTACAAGTGATATTAAAGTTAGTTACTTAGTAAGGTTGATTTGAATAAAAGATTTTCATAATGTAATGTGAATACATATTTGGTAGCAGTTTTAAGTGTAATGGCGGCAGAGGAGGACGCACCACTGACCAGGGTTGCCAGATGCCAGGTCTGATTTTCTCGTACAGGGTCGCCCAAAATCTCGTACTTTCACGTATTTTTGCTTAAAATCTTGTACAGTATTTTAGTTTTAAAAAGCTAATTTTCTCTTATATCTTCTTACACGTAGCTTAGGGTTGTTCTATTCCTCATGCTTAGAATTTAAATAGTATGATCATAGATACGGTCCAAAAACCAAACTATTATGTGATACTAAAGTGTAAACGAAGCATCTACACGAAAAGAAGGACTTATAAGAAACAAAATCTAAATTCAAATGACATAACTTTAATGATTATTTGCTTATTTGCATAAATGTACAATATTAATCAAATATATCAATGTCGGTGTCAGGATCATTGGTGTCTTTATTTTTTTTATACAAGTTATCAGCAGTCATTCTGGGAATCATATCTTTTGATAGTTCAAAATTAGTGCAGTTTCCTTAACGATTTAGACCTTTGGCACTTTCTGCGGCTAATAATGTTCCATTAACTTTGTCTGTAATAAGGCGATTTCTAAGGTCAGTTTTTATCAGCTTGGTTTTGCTGAATACTTGCTCACAGTCTGCGTTTGCATGAGGCAGTGACAAAACTTCGAGGGCATAACTTTGTATATCCTGTTAAGACTGTCAATGAATGCTTCAGTAATACGTGGCACAACTTCTATGAGAGGCATTAATATTGGAACGCGGTCTCTGAATTTGTTGGAAAGAGCTGATTCTGTTCCGAGAGCTTGGAGTTGTGACAATACAGGATCTTCCATATCATAACCTTTTATTTATTTCTAAAGCACCAGGTTTAAGGAAAGGAGATGTTTCAGAAATGTATGGAACTTGGGCCAGCACATTGTACACCTAATTGAAATATAGCTAACCCACATAGTGACCCATTTCAATTGTTACTTTTCCATAATTCTATATCATTCCTGTGTAAATTCAAAATAACTTAGCGTAGGATCGCAACCAAACAAACAAAAATAATCATGGCGGTCGGACATGAGAGTCAAGGTGGAAATGACAGCTACTGTCAGTCTGACATTTTCTTTCACTTTGTCAGTTAGTGGTAATCTGATTTTTGTAGTTCTGTATGTACGCTAATAGAAAATATAGAAATTGTACAGAATTATATTTAAGGTTATTTGATCAATAACAGAGACTTTACAGGTGGACAAGTGTAATAACTTGATTTGCCTTTTTATTAATTTTTTTGGCAGACTGAACATTTACTACGTATTTAACAAAAAGTCAATTATAGGTCTCCTCTTACCGGCTATAGCATATACAAACATTAGGTAATAAATTACTTATATAAGCATTCCTTAGTTTTACCTGTATTATACGAAGTCGTCACAATTAGTGATGTTTCAGAGTGACTTGCAGGGAATGATTTGTATGGATATTGTGTTAATATTACTTATGTCACAATGTCTTACCATTTTCATTTTGTCAGTACCTACTTACCTAATTATTTTGGTACAACATTTTTTGAGTCCAATACATATAATAGTACTTCAGGGAAAGCATGATAATTATGTGTCTGATATGCAGGCATCTCACACAAACAAGAATTTTAAATATTCGTTTGATGAATTAATAAGCAGATATTACTGTAACAGAATACATAAGACTTTACTAATCATACTATCCACATTGGTACAGCAATTATTTGTGTAGGCCTATATTCATTTGTGAGACATCAATGAAAACATCTAGTTCTGGAAGTTGCCCATAAATTCTAGTGAATTGAACTCGATAACGATTGATTCGATTAGCAGTAAGGAGTTGTGCTAAATTGTTAGGCATTTCTTTCCTTTCTATAGCTCTAGAAAGAATTGCCTGAGCATCGGGCCTATTTTGTATAACTGGATGAAAAGCATTAATTAAAGCTGCACAAATACGGAGATCATCCATCAGATGGGTCGCAGCCAAATTAAAATATTCCTGTCTCAATAACTTGTAATCTCTTTTAAGACGACCATTAACTACCTCTACCAGCCAACTGCACAAAGTTACACAACTTGATTTGTTGGCCCTGATGGTGGGCAACTGAGTTTCTCCTTGTTCTACAGCCTCGGGTTTGTAGGCTATAAAACCAACCTCCTCCATCATGGGGAGAGCATCAGGAAGCCTCGCTACTATTAAAAAAGGTTTTACAAGATTTCTGTATTTGTGCAAGCTATAAGTTTTTTCTGAAACATGTAATTAAATGTTTTTTGAAGATATATATATGTACCATCACAAATCACAATGGGCACTCTTTTGTGTCTCTGTTTCCAAATAAGCCTTCAGATATTAACAAATTCCTATTTATTAATTCCTCTCTTGTTATATGGTTTATACCCAAATGAAGAGGCACAAACTAGTTTACATAATATTGTCTTCTATTTACGCGAATGTTATTCATTGAAATTAAACTACTATATACGGATTTTATCGCGTTGTTTATTTGGCACTGTATTACAAAATTTTTAAAATATTACCCTACTGCTACTATTGATTTTATTTTACTAATTTATAAGCTAATAAAATTATTTAAACTATTAAATCTATTTTGACAAAATTTTGAAAATATTACACTACTACTAGTGAAATATTTTCAAAATTTTGTAATACAGTGCTAAATAAACAACGCGATAAAATCCGTATATAGTAGTTTAATTTCAACAAACAAGTTTAGTAATGCTTCTTTGGCTGCTTCAATTGATCGTGTTATTGAGGACTTACTTAGGCATAACAGAGAGGCAATACATTCATGAGAGTCTCCAAGCTTTAATTAAGTATATTCCCAAGGCAGTTTTTGAGTTTTTGCATGTTAAAGCTTATTTGATGGAAAACACTTAAAATTATCTTTTCCAACACCTGTCCAGTATTTTAAAAAAGCCTTGTCAATACTGTCGACATTATTAAAATCAAATTGCATTTTATCTACTTCCTGGGCACTAAGCATAAGCATTGATTCAATTTCATTTTTAGTGAAGGTGGTCGAGAAATTCCCAATTATAAATTGTCTTATGCTCATTGCATACTCGGGCACTGTCTGTCACAAACAATTTTTGTGACTTAAATATTGCCATCTTCAAATATAGGGGCACCCTGTTTCTTTCAATGTGTGTACACCCTGGAACAAAACATGATGCACTTTATTGTATACCACACAATCAAGTGCAAACCATCAAGGCTCATTGTTGGCTGAAAAGAATTAGGTTCCACTCTTGCTTCAACTTGTTCCTCCAGCTGTACATTTCCTGGTCAATGCCCAGCAATTGGGACACAAAAATGCATGTTCTGGTAACTGAAACAAAATAAGAATAGTACTATATTTACATGCCTTGTGAGTTTCAATATAGTTACTAATATGGTAAAAATAAATGTGTTTTTTGCACTTCAAGAAAGTAGCCGAGGGACGAGGAGGGTCTTCTTTATTGTTACAAACAAAAAATAAATCTTTCTTCTTTATAATATTAGCATTAATATCAATTGAATTTGATATTAATGCTAACATTCATCATCCACATTGATACCAATTGAAAGGACCAAAAATCAAAATACATGTGCTGCAACTGCACACAGAGGTATACTTTAATTGCTGATGTTGTACATATATGAACGCACAATGCAGGTACACATAGTCAATACTCAGTCTTATATGGTACACCAAGAAATACTAAAAATCATTACCACGTTGGGAGGAATCTTGCAGCTACTTCATCCCTCAGAGCGCTGCTAGGCAAAATATGTGTCCGCCTTTGGTGTAGTGGTGTTCTACACCATGCACACAAAGCATTTTGATGCAGCATAATTGTAGGACCTGGTCTTTATTGCATTTCATTCACATTTGCTGATCACTGCACATTTCTTCGCGCTGATACCCAACAAGCATAGCAAAACAGTCCTCCGGGTGGAATCTGAGTTATACAAAAGAATATTAGGTGTTGTTTTATAATTACTTGCACTTATTTGAATTTTATTAGTGAAATAAGTAGACACAATACCTGTTTAGGATATATCCTAGCCATAATTTCGTCCCTCTCAGATCCTTCTGGTATACTGTGTCTGCGTGTTTGGGTAAGAGACTGTAGACACCACACGCATTCAACATCTTGAGGAGAAGCTATGATTCCCTGTTGCTGCAATATACGCTGTGTATATTGCCTACAAAAAAGACACAATTAAATCAAGAATAATTTTTAAATTCAATAAATATGTATGTGTCAGTTGCAACAGTGAAAGAATTTCTAAATTTTTTGATAATCAATCATATCATATCAGCTTATTATTTTTTAAATAAAAGAATCAAAATACCTCTCTTAGAGCAATGTTTTCTGCTATGAAATCTCTTGCCAGACCTTCTGGAAGAGAGTGAGCTCTCCTTCCAAGTAATGAAATGCGACACCTGACACACACAATTATTGTGTCGAGGCGTTGCTGGAGATTATGCTCATGCCCAGAGAATGTCTAACAGTAGATATTGCCACAATGGTGCGGTCAAAACATTGTGAATATAACACTCCATCATTCACTTCACCATCCTAAAACAAACCAAAATCAAATTATCATCTGTCCAACACAAATATTGTAGCAATTATGTGATTAGATGGATTATATAATCCAATAATTAATAATTATATAAATGAATAATTATATAATTATTCTTACCTGATGGCTAAGGAAGTTCTGTTCGAAGACAAAAACTATTTCAGTACCCAAATTGCTGACAACATAATGTTGGTCCACTTCTGCTATATCAGAAGTGAAATATAAAATTTTTATTTGAAATTTTTTTATTTATTTGAAAATTTGCAAAGTAGAAGAATGCAGGAATTTATTGTTAGAGAATGGAAATACACTAACTTTATTAACACAATATATCCGAAGCATAAATCGAAATATGAATAGCTTTGAGGTCCTTTTACAAAGGCTTAACATAAATTGCAATGTTATTGTGTTAACAGAATGTTGGTTGTCGAACCAGACTTCTCCCTTACCCATACTTGACGGGTATAGTTCATATAGGTAAATCTGAAAAAAACACTAATCAGAATGATGGCCTAGTGATATATGCAAGAAATGATCTAAATATAACTATAGAAGAGTCAATATTCCAGGGCTGCAATTGTTTAACTATTAAAATAAATAAATAATGATACAATTATTTTAGGCATTAATAGGCACATTTACAGAATATTGATATGTTTTTGGAATCTCTTGACATACATCTAAAAAGCATTCTATGTACAAAAATATCGTTCTAACAGGGGATATAAGTATTAACATTGCTGTCGGAAAACCAACACTTATGCACATAATTACTTAAATATTTGTTCTTTTCATGGACTCTTACCAGCGCATAATTATCCTACGCATCAAAGCGACTCATGCTTGGATCATTTTATCATAAAATCTAATGCACTCTCTATAACGCTTGTTACTAACTCTAGTCTTACCGATAACCATGCTATTATATTATCATTACATTTATTTACACCTAGTAAAAACTGTCTGCAAAGCTATTCTAAGGTCAATATTGGTTTAAGGTTGTTCACCTTGAACGCGATATAATGAGCATTAATTTTGACCCCGTTTACAGTTCTAACGATGCAAATGCTTCTCTAAGCTATTTTATTATGTCACTGCGGCATGCTATATTGAAAACACATCAATAGTAAAAGCGTCTAATAAATATAGAAATATTAAGCCTTGGATAACGCCGGGCTTCGTGCGTTGTATAAGAAATAGAGATAACTTGCACGAACAATCAAAACTCGCACTTAACAACGAACTACTTTTCCAAACTTATAGAAGATATCGCAATTTCTGTAATAATCTTTAAAAAGAGTTGAATATACAATACGACAGAAATGAGTTGCAAAAGGTAGGTAATGACAGCATGCTCATCTGGAAGATTATAAAAAGTAATACATCTCAAACGAAATCTGCTGGACACTAGTTTGACCTATTATCAACAGCGACTAGTCCTCTCGAGGCATTAGATAAAATAAACTCACACTTTGTCAACGTTGGTAAAACTTAGCAGAAAACGCCCTATCAAGACAGGGAGACTATTCTTCCCAAAATTGCTCTGAGACCACTTTCTTTACGACACTTCGCTCTTTTGTTGTATTAGACTCTAACGTTGAAGAGGTATTAAGGTTTATATCTTGTTTAAGAGAAGATTGTGCTGTTGGATGGGACAATATATCTAATAAAATACTTAAAAGATTTAAGGATTTACTGGCCCCTCCAATAACACATATATTTCAATCATGTTTAAATAAGGGAATTTTTCCGAAAATGCTGAAAATAGATGTTATTACTCCAGTATTCAATAAGGTGACAGGAAATGTATAAAAATCTATAGACCCATCTCAGTTTTACTAAGTCTATCAAAAGTTTTGGAAAACTTATTAACGTTAGATTGATAAAATATCTTGAAGACAATAATATACTTGTAGACAGTCAATTTGGTTTTCGCCATAAAAGATCTTCAAACCAAGCTGTTCATTATGTGACTGCCTAGGTAAGGGTATGCACACAATTGGGATCTTTTTGGACCTTGCCAGCGCTTTTGACACTATTCCTTGCTCCTTGCAACATAAATTAATCTCAGACTGTCTAAATGAGCCTTACCAATGTACTAAAATTGGTCATAATACAAGTTGCACTCACAAAAGCAGTCAATTCGGTATTGCTCAGGGTGGTATATTAGGCACTACTTTGTTTTTGATTTATTTAAATGACCTCTGTGGCTTCAAACTCCAGAAAGGTGCCATAGTATCGTATGCAGATGATACGGCTTTGTTATTATCCGCTTCATCACGCACCGAGATATTTAAATACACACAGCGAGGCTTCAACATAGTCTCGAAGTGGCTACAACAAAATTTATTGACTCTGAATGCAGATAAAACTAAATAGTTACATTTTATTTAGCACGAGAAACAATAACACGCTTTATACAAATATAATTGCACATAATAACTGTAGTACGTTTGCTGACACTGCATGCTCTTGTCCCACATTAACTAAGACTGACGATTTAGGGTATTTAAGTGTTATCATTGACACAAATCTAAGCCTCCGCAAACACGTCGATTTGTTATGCACTAGAGTACGTAAATTGAATTATATATTTAAAAGGACATCATTCAAGCTTCGAACATTTTGTACCCAAAAATAAAAGTGCCGGCCAGAAAAAAAAAGAACTGCGGTTTTGTAGAAAATATGTCTCTAAGCATTTTTTTCTATTACAGCGAACCTCTAAGTTTAACCCTACAACTGCTACATGTGATTAAAAATACAAAAATCATTATTTTTACGTACAACGTTTGTCTAATAGACACACATTTATTTACTTTAGTTAGTAGTCATAAACAACCTAGCTACCTGCTATTGTTATGTGTGTGCGCACAAGCACCCATCGCCCCGCCCCCTGCCCGCTCGCGTCCCGTAATCCCCTCTCCATGCGCGACGAACACTAATCGCTTTGCACTGTTTTAAATATTTAGTTAAATAGTTATCCATGCAACTCCTGTTACATCGGACGGCTTATTACAAACAATATTTCAAATGGCTGACTTTCTGTGTATTCGGTGTCCTGAGTCTGTTGTAAACAGAAGGCGATACACTTGGGCTTCTCGAGAAGAAATACACATTGATATAGCGCAGATTATTATTCAAGAAATATTGGAGCTACAGGTATGTAATCTTTGAGGTTATGGGTCCTACTTCTATCTCGTCTTATTTAATAATAGTGCGTTGAATTGAATATCTACCATCAGTTATTATGTTTTGATATCTAGTTTTGTCTTATATTTTACTAGGTCATTGGATGTAATAATACGTACACTGTCTTAATTGATAAGGTTTCCAGTGCCCGCAGTGTTTTTATTATAACAATAATTACAATTCGTCATAGAAAATACGTATATAATGTTCTAGGGAAGTCAACATCTGACCATGTCAAAATCTAAAATAAAGCATAGTATAATATAATGCTCGGTAGGAGCAAGTGGAACGACACGAGTAAGAAATAAATCTGTTTTATTTTACAGCTTCAGCCAACAGATTTTATTTGTCTACCTTGTTGGCAAAGGGCAGAAAGAACATACCATAAAAAAATACGGGAAACACGCCAAGAAGATGATGATGCTGATGTTCCTCAGATGGAACCGGTAGCAGGTGAAGAACCAGCTCAGATTAATTTGCCTGGGTATGTGCGAACACCGGACACTAGGCGCAGTTATGTTTTCCAACATTGCGATAACGATACAAGACATCGTATTTCAGATGATATTGTTTTGCGGATGTTGTGTCGATATAATTTACTTATATGTGAAAACAGTCGTGTCTGTAATAAACCTTTACAGCAAGACTTATGGCACACATTGGCCATACAGCAAAACAATATTACCGTATTTAAAGCTGATCAGATTGTAAGAGCTTTGTCTCTATTACAAGCGCATGTCACTATAGATGTTTTAAACTTTGAACAATACCAATTGATAAGTCCGAACGAGTTTCGTACCTGGGTTGGCCTTATACATGACCAGTTTACTGATTTACAAACTAATCTTCCAAGCCTTAATAGGAGTAACAAAAATTATATATCGGCAGCTGTACTGGTAAAATCACGGACAGGAGATTTTAACGCTAGGTTAGCATCAATATTTCAAAGCGAGTCTTCTTTCGCGCGCTTACTCAACACTAGTCGGACTGCACTAATGCAAGATTTTGTCCCGAGGCACTTGGGCTTTGACCATCTAAGCAGAGAAGACGTAGCTCGAAGAAATCTAACTGTGCTAGAACATCTCTTCGGTAATCCAAACAGCGCTGTTGAAGAAAGGAAAACAATAACAATTTGTGACGGCACATACATTTATATTCAATATATTTATAATCAAAATAGTTCTAATTACTTTTCCAAAGAATATCTTACAGTAATCATAAGTATAGAAATCTTATAAAGCCATTCCTATTGGTATGCTGTGATGGATATATAATTAAAGTGTCAGGTCCTCATGATGCTTCTACATTTGACGCTCAAATAATGAACAATATAATAGATAGTGAAGCAAACAACGGTGACGGCGTTTTTCATTGGTTTTACAGAAGTGATGATGTTTTTATTTTAGACCGTGGTTTTAGAGACGCGGTTGTACCAATGCAACAGCATGGTTACTCAGTACACATGCCAGAATCAAAACATCCAAATGAAGCACAATTGACGACAGACCAGGTTAATAAATCTCGTCTAGTAACTATTTGCCGATGGGTCGTCGAGGTTGTAAGCGGCGGTTTTAAAAGGGATTTTCGGCTTCTGCGGCATATCATTGTAAATCGTTCTTTGTATTATAAGTTCGATTATTTTAAAATAGCGGCTGCCCTATTAAATGCCTATCACGGGGTAATAGAAGACAACATTCACGCACAAACCTTTTTATCTATCATTAATGAAAGATTGTCGCTGCCAAACTCACTTGCGGATATAGTCATAAGACATAATTATAATAGAAGGCGAGTATAATTTCGTCTATTGCCGGCTGATGTACCTGAGCTCCAAGATTTCCCAAGGCCCACTCAAGAAGACTTAATATTATTTAGCTTAGGTATATACCAGTTATAACAAGCAAAAAGCTACTATGGCGAACATTTAAACCCAAATGGAGAATTTATTATAGAAATGTAGCGACACATGCATGCACATTGCGTTTCGCTGACATTAGATTATGCAATTCATAATGTATGCGAGCTACATCAGTCGTCACCCGCCAGGCACGATAGGTAGACCGATAGCTAGGCAGTCTGTATGTTAACCATTTGTATTGTGTAATGTTGGTGAAATTAATAAACCAAACTATTTCGGTGATTAACCAGAACTCTTTCATTTGACTATCCCAAAGGCATCAGAGACACTGGTGAATATCACACATAAAATATAAAACTGGTAAAGTGGTGACCCCGCAGTTTCGGGTGGCGGCTCACTTCACTTAACTCGCGTTCGCGTGTTACTTGCCTATCGTGACCCGGGTATTGTGCCAACAATAAAGACACTGTAACTTGACTCTAATAGTTATAAATTTTACCTATTCGTGACGTTTACGACGGACTATAGTGATTGCGTAACGCGATGCTACCAACACAATTGCCTGCTCAGGGCATTGCGCCCGCGCCGATACCTGGCCGGCGCCCGCTGTCCACGTGAAGGAGGACAAACTAACAGAGATGGCAGCAATTACGGTAACATCAAAGGTACCCGAGTTTTGGACCGATCATCCTCGACTTTGGTTTCTGCAGACGGAAGCTGTCTTAGCACCGCAGAAACTATCAGACGAGGCAAGATATAACCTCATTATTACAAAACTATCTAAAGAAGCTATACAACAGGTTACTGATATTCTCGTAACGCCTCCGAAGACACAGAAATATGACGCGTTAAAAGAGCGGCTATTGACTGTTTACGAAGAATCAGAGATGCGCCAGATACAGAAACTCATCAGCGAGATGGAGTTAGGGGAGCAGCGGCCGTCGCAGTTACTACGACGCATGCGAGATTTGGCGACAAACAAAGTGCCTGATGAAACGTTAAAGATTTTATGGCAGAGCCATTTAACCCCTACTGTACGTGGAATCATAGCCATGACGGATACGAGTGATTTGGACGTGCTCGCCAAGATAGCAGACAAGGTGGTAGAAACCAGCTCGTCGGCAAGCGTTGCCGAAGTCAAGCTCGCCGAGTCATCTACCGCTACTGACGCTACGGACATGATTATCGCAGAGATAAGAAAAATACATAAGCGTATTGATAATCTGATGATTAAGCCGACTTCTTATCCCAGAAGGTCTCAGTCTCGAGGACGCGTTCAGAACAGAAGTAGTACGCCTGCTGATAAGAGAGCTACGAGCATGTCAAGAAAACCAGACTGGCAGTGCTTTTATCACTTCCGTTACAAGGAAAATGCTCGCAAGTGTATCGCTCCTTGCAGTTGGAAGCCGCAGGGAAACTAATTGAGGTACAGTCGACGACGGGATCCTGTACCCCTGCCGCGAGTAACAACCGTCTATGTGTTACAGATCATACTACGGGACTCCGATTCCTTGTTGACACAGGTGCTAACGTGTCGGTAATACCTGCACGACGATTAACAAGTAATAATAGTGTAAGTTACAAACTATATGCTGCGAATGGAACAGAAATAAAAACATTTGGACATAAAACCTTAGTGCTAAATTTAAAAATGCGTAGACCTTTTCATTGGACATTCGTGTTAGCGGCAGTAAATCAACCTATACTGGGTGCCGATTTTTTAATACACCATAAACTATTAGTCGATTTAAGTAATCGGCGCTTAGTTGATAAGATAACAAATATAAATATTGTAGGCTCAATCGTATCGTGTAACCAACCTACGTTGAGCACTTTAGATAAGACACATCCATATTATAACTTGTTGTCTAAATACCCTGAATTAACAAACCCTGTTTCTTTTAAGGATACTAATATTAAACACTCTGTGGTACACTATATAGAGACGACGGGGCCGCCCGTGCACGCACGCGCCCGCCCTTTGCCTCCCGATAGGTATAAAAAGGTTAGTGACGAATTTCGTTTAATGCAGGAGTTGGGAATATGTCGGCCTTCGAAGAGTCCATGGTCAAGCCCGTTGCACGTTGTGCCTAAGAAAAACGGAGAGATCCGTCCGTGTGGCGATTATAGGCAACTGAATGCCATTACGAAGCCAGACCGATACCCAATTCCTCGCTTACATGATTTCACTTATATTTTGACAGGGAAATGTATTTTCAGCAAAATTGACGTAAACCGAGCATACCACTGTATACCTGTTGCCCCTGAAGATGTTGAAAAGACTGCGATTATTACGCCGTTCGGGCTATTCGAATTTCCACGAAGTGGTTTACGTAATGCCGCGCAGTCATTTCAACGCTTCATGAACAACACAGTATTACATGACCTGGGAATCAAACGGGATGACGGAACTTTCGAACCTAGTTCAAACTTCATTTTCTGTTATTTAGATGATGTCATCGTAGCCAGTGAATCGACAATTAGGCACCAACAACACTTAGATGTCTTGTTTAAACGCCTTAATGATTTTGGTATCACGATAAATTTAACCAAGTGTTCATTTGGCAAGTCACATATTGAATTTTTAGGACATGAGGTGACTGTTGAAGGTATCAGGCCATCAAATGATAAAATCAAGGCCATAGTTGAATTCCCGAAACCAGAAACCGTTGCACAACTTAGACGCTTTATCGGTATGGTTAATTTTTATCGGCCACATATGCCGAATGCTATGTCTTACCAGGCGACGCTCATTAAGCTTATAGGCGGTATGAAGAAAAACGATAAATCATTACTTAACTGGTCCGATATGGCCAACGAAGCGTTAATAAAATGTAAACAGAGTCTTCAATCGGCCGCAACTTTATCTTATCCGATAGCTAACTGCCCCCTAGCGTTGATGACAGACGCATCAAATACTTGTGTAGGAGGAGTCTTGCAACAGCTAGTTGACGGACATTGGAAACCATTAGGTTATTTTTCACGTAAACTAACAGATACGCAGATAAGGTATAGCACATATGATCGAGAACTTCTTGCAATTTATTTGGCAGTAATTTATTTTCGAAAGATGTTTGAAGGTAGAGCGCTTATCATTTACACCGATCATAAGCCACTTACTTTCGCATTTACTAAAGCATCGAGTGACAAAGAAACTCCACGTAGAGCTAGACAGCTCATGTATATTAGTGAATTTACGACCGACATCCGTTACGTGACCGGTAATGATAACCTAGTAGCTGACTCGTTGAGTAGAGTAGAGACGATAACATGTCCCAGCACCTTAGACTTCGAAGAAATTGCAACCGCACAGAGAGACGATGAGTACTTAAAACAATGGAAATATGAGCCGAGTAGTAATGTTTGTATTAAAAAGGTATCTGTACCTAATATTGCGACACACATATTTTGCGAAATGTCAACCGACAATATTAGACCATATTTACCCATACAATTTAGAAAATTAGCGTTTGACTCGATCCATAATTTAAGTCACCCGGGAATCAATAACACGCGTAAATTAGTGTGCCAGCGTTATTTCTGGCCCGGGATGAAAACTGACGTTAACCGTTGGGCTAAGACTTGCATACAGTGTCAAAAGTCGAAAATCCAACGGCATACGACATCTAAGTTAGGACAGTTTGCGCCAGCTGGGCGACTTCAACATATACATACTGATGTCGTGGGTCCACTTCCTGTCACGGCAGATGGCTATAGATACTTACTTACTATCATCGATCGTAGTACACATTGGGCGGAAGCGTTCCCTATAAAAGATATTACAGCAGAGACGATAGCTAAAATTATCTATGACGGATGGTTTACCAGGTTCGGTGTTTGTCAATATTTAACGTCCGACCAAGGCCGCCAATTTGAGAGTAAGCTTTTCTCTGAGTTACTTAAATGTATGGGCGTACATAGGATCAGAAGCTCACCATATCACCCACAAAGCAATGGTGCAGTCGAAAGGTGGCATAGATCCCTCAAGGTCGCTCTGAAAGCTCGATTAAATACTACGTCGTGGGTTGACGAAATATCAACCGTATTATTGGGACTAAGAACCACTTTACGTAGCGATTCTAAGCTTAGCGCCGCGGAATTAACGTACGGCTGCACTTTAAGGTTACCGGGCGAATTTTTTGTAACAGGAAAATCCGAAGCTTTCGACCCTCACACGTTAGTACACGAGATACGCGACAAGATACGTAAGTTGAAAGCCGTACCGATCAGACAACGAGATTCACGCACTTTGTTCATCCATCCGGATCTAAAGTCTTGTGAATATGTATTTATTAGAAATGACACAGTTCGTAAGCCATTGCAGGCCCCTTACGATGGTCCATACCGCGTATTGAGTAGGAGTCGTAAGGTTTATAACGTACAACTTCCTAATAGACGAATAAATGTATCTATAGATCGTTTGAAGCCCGCTTATTTACTCAGTGAAGAATGTACAGATTTTAATTCATCTGAGAACACTCATAACAGTAGTGGTGGCGTAGCAACCGACCACGCTCCAGTCACATCTAGCGACTCTAGGGCATATAATCGAACCCTTTTTTTTTTTTTTTTTTTTTTTACGTGGGGGAATGCTGTGACGCATATCCCTCCGCGGGGGCGGGCGGAGGGATTATGTCGGACTCGCCGGGGTATAGAAAGATGTTGAAAATATAATGTACCTCCCGGGATACCGACTAAACCTACCACGGTGTTCCTCGACACAACCACTATCGACGGGGCCGCGCGAATCGCTTTCGCATGCGGTCGCGACCCCGCCAAGGTTACGGCCCGCCGTATGAAACGGCAGGCCACTACACGAAAGACCTACCCAAAATAGGCACTACGTCATATAAAACCCTACTGTCTCCCCTAGAGGGGAGACGGACTCGACACAGAGGCACGCGTGGGAACACGCACGCCGCCTCTCGGACCTGGTGCTGAACGGATGGCGGGCAGGCCCACAAAGCCCGCCACCCCCAGGTCAAACCTCAGGGTGGCTGGAGGTCATCGCGCGCCCTCCGGCGCCCGGCTCTGCGGTTGGGGAGAGGGTTTAAACGCTCCCTCTCCCGCTCCGCCGCCTCCTTGATGTAAATTACTTCCTCACAAAAGGAGGCGACGGCGTTCCACGACCTCTCACTCCGGACCATAGACTGAACTACGGCCGGGAGCGAGAGGGCAACCGAATATAATCGAACCCGGAGCGGTAGATTAGTACGTCCACCTATACGATTTAACCTTTGAGACAGTTTGTAATGTTACATATAACTTTTTATATTTTAATACTTTTCATACACTTTTACATTTGAATTGAGTTTTTATTGTGTTTTGTTTGATTTTTAAAATGTGTAATATTTTATTGTAATATGACCTAATAGCTACGTGTGTACAGAATATACCTACTTAACGTTGCAAATGCATACAGTCGCTTGTTACTAAGGTAGACGATCTATACTCGAACGTTTATTTTTAAGACGTAAGACTTAGCTATAAGGTTGATTATTGAATGGAATTCAATTTATGTGAACCTGTCATATTGTTATTCCGTTCAAAGTACATAACATTATAAGCTAATATTGTAGATTTCGCAACAATTTTTGTGGTTAAATACTTTTACTTGCGAATGTAATTTTTGAAGAAATATCTATTATTTTTGTAATCTCGTTATTAGAAGCACGTTTACAGACATGGGTCATACACAGTCTAAAGAAGAGCAAATTATTATCGCGCAGAATTCCACAGAAGTAGAGGCCCACATGTCACGGCAGAGCATCATGACCATGGTTATAGTTGGACTGCTCTTGTTGATAGTGGCGTGTACCATGTTACGGCAGATTCGTCAGGGCATTCGGCGCCAATTCCGTAAACGCATGAAAGCCTGGCTTCGTGAAGAAACGGCTACAACTCTACCGCTTTCCCACGTGCAAGTGGTTCAGCCGTCATTAGCTGCACCGCCTCGGACTCATGCGCAGGTAATCCAGCAGTCGGTAGCAACACCAGCAGCGGTCACGAATCTCGTACCCAACCCCGCGCCTGTTGCTGCTAACTACGCGTGACATGACCATGTTTGTTTACGTTTTCATGATATGGAATCGCGTATTGTTTGCTTTTTATTCCATAAATTACATTCAACCGTTTATTTTTAATATTTTACCTTTGTATTACTCTAACATTATACTTAATAAGATTATAATAGTGTACCAAATATAACGTTTGATTTTGTTCTTTTTTTATATAAATACGATTGTAACATTTAACAGTGCCCGAAATCAGTTTAATTAAGTAGATACTTATCGTTTATATTTAACATTGTGAATTGTATACATACAATAACAATGCTATCTAATTCCAGGTAGTAGAGTGCACCTGGCGATTGTATTACGTTACTGCGTGTTCGGCAGTTTTGCTGTATTCTGTAAGCCGTTCATGCTCTGTTTTGTGATTTTATTTATAACAACGTTATAACCTTGTATTTTAAAACAAATATTGTATTTATTTTATTTTTTTAAAAAGGGGGAGGTTGATGTAGCGACACATGCATGCACATTGCGTTTCGCTGACATTAGATTATGCAATTCATAATGTATGCGAGCTACATCAGTCGTCACCCGCCAGGCACGATAGGTAGACCGATAGCTAGGCAGTCTGTATGTTAACCATTTGTATTGTGTAATGTTGGTGAAATTAATAAACCAAACTATTTCGGTGATTAAAATTGGTAAAATTATTGATAAGGGGACGAATCCAGTCTCGACATGTAAGGGCTAGGGTATTATGTGTATATTGGTTGGCATAGAGGTTCAAGTGGTAGGGTAGCCATAGCGCATTATTATTGCACTTGCAATATAGGAAAACGAACCGTTGGTTGTTGTTCTCATACAATGTGTTTGGTATGGTACTTGATTTTGCTAGACACGAGGCTCGTATAAGACCACCTGCAGCTGGCTTAGAAAGCATTATAATAAGGTCTATTGAAATGTAAAGCAACCTATCTAATAATAAAGACATTTTATGTTTATTTTTGTTTTATTTGTCACCTTATTATATCTATATCTACTTAAACGATGAATAACTAAACTTAAAATAGAAAACTTACAAAGCTTTCTTTTTGCATGCATGCTTTTTACGTTGTTGTAATTTCAACTCATATTGATTTCTGCATTTTTATACCCAGGTAGCAATCGGAGGGTTAAACATTAAGCTTTCCTGTAATACGTAAACATGTTTAGGACGTTATTTCGTATAAAAATACAATATACTTTTTGTTTACAGAATTTTAATTGCGTATAAAACAATAATGATTTTGGTATTTTCAAACTAATGTAGTAATCGGAGGGTTAAACATACAGCTTTGCTGTAGTATAAAAAAATGTTGAGAATGCTATTTTCTATAAGTATCTAACATTACTTTTGTTTTTGGGTACGAAATGAATGATATCCTTTGCGCAACATAGCCGACTACAAATTGATAAAACAGGTTTATTTAGCGTTGTGTCAATCTATTCTCACATACTGCATAACCTCCTGGGGTGGAGCAGCCAAATCAATTCTCCTGCTCTTAAAGCGAGCTCAAAGAGCTGTTCTTGACGTAGCCACACGTCGCCCAGTCTTGTTGCCCACACATCAGCTCTACACCGCTTGCAAGGTATGTACTAACCATTCGTCAATTATTTATTATGCACAGTATACCTACTTAAACAGCACACTGAAGTCCCGTTTACCCCGGTCTTAGATAAGAGAAGAAAAGAATTAGTTTGTACAAAGTCTCAAACCAGACACGCATTTGTCAATAAATTCTACGTATTCTTAGGACTGTATTTATATAACAAGTTAAATAAAATATGAAATATATATAATGTTAAATCTAGAAAAATTAATTATACGAACTCAGAAACACTACTAGAAGTCTTAAAATGAATTTGAAAGTAAATTTAATGTTGTACTTATATTACTTTCTAAACACCTTTAATAGTAGATATACTTTAGACTCTAAATATTTGTATTAATAATGCGCTAGTGTAAAATAAAATTGTCAAGTGATGTCCTGAGACACAGGTTTATCCTAGTTCAGGCAGGCTTAAACATAACCTTTTGAACTTCATTTATTTTCACTATAAATTAACATAGATTAAAAATTAATTTTAATTTGAGCTTAAATTATTTAAGGCTTTGATGTAATATTTATGATGTAATAAGGATGTATCTTATTTTTCTGTCAATAAATTAATATTATTATAAATATATGAGAAAATATAGGTATCAATATCTTTGTGAGAACTTGAAGTGATAATTACCTACTGAGCATAATTATTACAAAAATACTCATCTATACTAATATTATTAGATATAATAAAGAGGAACGATTAGATTTTTTGTTTGTTTGTTTACAATGATGGATTTGACTTAGTAAAAACGTGTCTTGGTCACTGTTGTTTTGTTAAGAAAATGTGGATTTACTTTCCCATAGGTAAATAGCGAAAGCCTAGTGGGAGATCATTGGACTGCCATGCAGAGGTCTCGAGTTCGATCCCACGGCGCGCAACTCTGACCTTTCGAAATTACGTGTGTATTAAATAGTTAATTATTGTTCGCTTTAACGGTAATAGAAAACATCGTGAGGAAACCTGCATGTCTGAGAGTTCTCCATAATATTCTCGAATATATGTGAAGTCTGCTAAACCTAGCAATGGGATAATGGCAATGGGAATGGGAATAATATCAGCCACCACCACCTCGAGACAGCAAAGCCAGCCTTGCTCTTCCTGACCGAGTCGCAGATATCGTCTCCAGCAGACACTTCCTACCTCACCTACCCTGGGTATGAACTAGAACACTCCTTTTTGTCTAGGGCCGGGGTTTGCGTGTATGTCAGAGACGATATCAGCTCTCGTCGCCTCAGCAATTTTGAAGATAAGGACCTCTTCATCTTATGGCTCCGTGTAGACAGCAACGAACATCCCCGCCTCTATGCATCATAGGTGCCATAGCGGTGACACCGAAACTGACCGATTTATTGAGCACATCCAGATGGCCTCAGACTTTGTGCAGCAACAGATCCCGTCCGCGGAGATCGTTTTACTTGGCGATTTTAACGCCTATTACGCCGACTGGCTCAGTTCCAGTAAGAACAATCATGCGGACAGATCTGTTCGACGACTTCGCCCTGGTATATGGCCTGACACAACTGGTTACCGCGCCCACGCGAATCCCAGATGTGGAGAGCCAAAATCCTTCACTATTGGACCTTCTGCTGACTTCTCATCCGGTTGGCTACCACATATCTATTGGCGCCCCACTTGGTTCTTCAGATCACTGCCTTGTCTGGAGCACAGTGCCTCTCATGTGCTCGCCGCAATCGCGTGCTGCACGCAGCCGCCGTGTGTGGCACTACATGTCAGCAGTTTGGGATGGGATGCGGTCCTTCTTTGCGTCCTAACCTTGGAGACAAGTATGCTTCTCGCCGGATGATCCCAATGCTGTTGCTGATTCTGTTGCTGATATGGTGCTATGCAGGGTATGGAGCTTTTTATTCTGTCCTCTGTGGTCCCCATTGGTGCCAAATTTCAGTCTTGGTTTGGTTCATCTGCCAAAAACGCTTTTTGCAGGAAGCAGGAAGCTTACCAAGCCTGGGCTGATGCGGTGACGGCATGTGATTTAAATACCAGCGCATTAAAAAAGGAGTACAATTTTGCCTCCAGGTCCTTCAAAAGAGTCATTGTAAGGGTCGAAGTCGAAGCACATCGGTATGGCGAAAAGCTTGAGCGTCTTCCTTCGAGAACTCGTGCATTCTGGTCTCTTGCCAAAACTATCGAAAAAAAATTCTGCAAGCCATTCTTTCCACCTCTTCACATGGGCAATGATTCGTTGGCCCACGACGCAAAAGGGAAAGCCGATCTTCTAGGCATACTCTTTGCATCCAACTCGACTTTGGATGACAGGGGTCAAGAACCGCCTACCATACCGCGGTGGTACGGGAGGGTTGTACGCTGAATATCGAGTTTCACCAACGCTAAGTGCGCTTAGCACTTTTGTCCCTTGTTATCCATAACTCGAGTGGGCCTGATGGAATCCCCCCTATTGTGTTGAAGATGTGCACTACAGAGTTGGTGCCGGACTTAACACGACTATTTCGGCTCTCTTACTTTTCTGGTGTAGTCCCGAGATCATGATCTCGAATCTCCCTTCCATGGAAGGCAGCATTGGTCCACCCGATCCCAAAAAAGGCGATTGCTCAAACCCGTTCAACTACGGACTAATAGCCATAACCCCCTTTTCTCGAAGATAATGGAATCAATCATCAACCGTCAGCTCTTACGGTACCTGGAGGGTCATCAGCTGCTTAGTGACCAGTAGTACGGCTTCCGTATGGGTCGGTCAGCTGGTGATCTTCTAGTATACCTGACATATCGTTAGGCTTAGGTGATTGAGACAAAGGGGGAAGCCTTGGCGATTAGTTTGGACATAGCGAAGGCCTTCGATCGTGTTTGGCACAAAGCGCTTCTTTCGAAGCTCCCTTCCTATGGGCTTCCCGAGAGGTTATGCGAATGAGTTACTAGCTTTTTACCAGACAGAAGCATTAAAGTCGTAGTCGACAGTGAATGCTCTGACTCCATGTCTGTAAATGCCGGAGTCCCGCAAGGCTGTGTGTTATCGCTTACACTGTTCCTCCTCCATATCAATGACATGTTGCAAATTAGCAACATTCATTGTTATGCGGACGACAGCACGAGCGATGCTCTTTATACCGGCCGCGTTAACATCTCTCGGGAAAAAGTCATCGAGAGCCGAAACAAATTTGTGTCTGAAATTGTGACCTCTATGAAGAAAGTCTCGGATTGGGGAAGACTTAATTTGGTCCGATTTAACCCCAGAAAGACACAAGTCTGCGCGTTCACTGCAAAAAAGCTGCCGTTGGTCGTATCTCCTCGTTTTGAGAACATCCCCATAATTGCCTCAGCTGATATTGGAATTCTTGGTGTCGACATATCAAGCGAAGTCCAGTTCCGCGGTTATTTAGAGGGTAAGGCTAAATTAGCTTCAAAAAAGCTTGGCGTGCTCAACAGATTGGACAGTATTTTACGCCGGCTCACTGCCTACTACTTTATAAGGCGCAGGTTCGGCCTCACATGGAATACTGTTCTCATCTTTGGGCACGGACACCCCAGTACCTGCTTCTCCCTCTGGACCGCATTCAACGGAGAGCGACTCGAATCGTCGACTGCCAGGAGGTTTCAAATCAGCTAGATTCCTTGGTGCTGCGTAGAGATGTGGCCTCGCTATGCATCTTCTATCGCTTTTATTATGGAGAATGATCCATGCCGCCTCTTTTCGCCATCGTCTTACGCGATAGCGTTTTTATTCCCATCATTTAGATAGTTGGCAGTCCAGAACTGTGCGTTTTCCAGAAATTTTCTGCCTCGTACAATAAAACTGTGGAATGAGCTGTCGCCTACGGTATTTCCGGACCACTACGACCTTCAATACTTCAAGAAAGGAGCGTAACCTTTTTAAAAGGCCGGCACAGCACTTGTAACTCTTCTAGTGTTGCGGGTGTCCATGGGTGGCGGTAATTGCTTACCATCAGGTGATCCGTCTGTTAGTTTGCGCCCATATCCATAAAAAAAAGGAATAAGCAAAACACAGCTAGACTTCATGATACTTTGAGCTCATTCTGCGTAAATAGAAACACCAAAGATTAAATTATGTTCGGGTACTTTGAAATAACTAGATACACTTCAGAACATTGGGACAGCTACCATCTTAGTTTCCCCGTGAACATGGCTGCTGTAAAGCAACCGAAACTTCGGGGCAAAGTGTAAACTTAAATATAAATAGTTTTAATTAAATTAAATAGCTTAAATAGTAGTAAAGTTCAATAATAGTAGTGTTAGAGTTTTCAAAATTATGTAATAAAATAGTTTTAAAGTAAAATAAACAACGCGACAAAATCCGTATAAAGTGTTTAATTTCAATGAATAACATTCACGTAAACATAAGACTATTATGACTATTGTAAATAATGAATAACATCTATTAATGTACCCTGTTTATAGCAAATAAAGAGTTCTTATTCTTATTCAAGAATCAGTACAGTCATTTTTAGAAAACACATTATTTGGTCATTTAAATTAAACTTCTTTATACGGATTTTATCGTTTTGTTTATAAACATAATAATATGCAAGTACAATTACTGACTGAAGAGACGCAGCACAGACATATAAATGGAAGTTATACCTACTTATGCTCAAATAATAGAAGCTACAACAAAGAACAACGACTATGGATTCTATAGTCAGCATAACATTACTACGGTGGCTTCCTAAACCTGGTTACTGACCTTATGTTACATCGTAACATAACATGCATGCAGAGCTTACGTACCTACTGTAGTTACGTTATAAGCAGTGATGGGTTATCCTAAAGACAAACCAGGCATTTGCCTAGAGGCGGGAGAAAACAAAGTTAATAATAAACTTAAAAAAAAGGATGGCTCATAATCGAGGTCGGTTGATAGCAATCAGAAGTGAAAACTTAAAACTATGTAAAACAGCCACCTGGGTGCTTTTTGTGTTATTACAATTAATTATAGTATCACGAAATAAAATGTATAATTTGTAAATAAAAATTATAAACATAAATATTATTACATGTTTACCTTTTAAATAATTAGAAATATAGAAATATATAGTTTACTATATAGTTTTTTGTTGGCGTAGTATGATCACAAATAAGTAGCATCATTATTTACGTAAAATGTTTTAGACTTTTTAAGTAAGTGTAGGTAATCAACGGACATTTAATTAGCACTTATATGCATAGACTTTATATATTATGTCTGAGAGGTATTCATGTCTAAAATATAAGGTGAAGTAGGTGCGCGTGCTTACTGCTACGTGACGACTTGACTTGTAACGTTACTTGCAAACGGATTTCTCAAAAAGTTATTGCTAGGTAGAGCTCGCGAGGTTGTGACTTTTTATGTCTGTGTGGCTCAAAGATCTCGTATTGTTATGCTGGCGAATGCACACTATGTAATTTTCAGATTTAGAGACCTCAGTTATTCAGTCTCTAACGTTACGTTACTGGCTGGTGCAACGAATTTTATAAAAAGAATAATATCTTATGTCATAGTTTGAGTATAGATTAATTTGTCAGATTGTTATTTTATGTGTACCTAATTGCTAATTAAAAGATAATAGATAATTCATTATATTATTTTCCATATAAAGCAGAAATATGGAAGTGGAAGTTCAAACTCAGTAAGTAATAGTTTATTACTTTGATTTAATTATATAGTTTATAGCTATAATTAAATCTAAGTAATAAACTTTTATACAATAATGGTGGGTGTTTTAGATGTTGTGAACAATGTAAACCATGCTTAGGCGTCTTCAAGAAAGTCGTCGATCTACCTTATTCAGGGCTCGTCATTTACATCCACACAAAACAGGATGAGCAGGTATCTATATCAACCTTAAACAACGTCTACATGTGATATGACAGTCACACGTTGGAAAATGATTTTTGTAATATATCCTAGTTAATATAATCTGGGCAATTTATGTGCAATATTAATAACGATCTTTAGCAAGTGTAAGCTTTAAGCAAATTGTTATAATTTATTCTATTATCTTTACTGTTTATATTTACAAACGTATTAAAAAAGATAACATAATTACAAAAACACAAATAATTATAATACTAAATATTTACAAAAATGGTTTAGGCATCGTAGAATTCTTCAGCATCGCTGTCAACAGGTAACGTACCCAGAAGACTGGCAGCATTGCCACGTTGAATGGCAATGCTGATACTTTGGGCCAAGAAACGTAGATCAGGCGTTTTGCGATCTCCCTGTACAAAATACGAGCGCTCGGACCCCATGAACCTAGGGTTTCCATCCCAAACGGCGCGAAAATGTAATTTCCGATTAAATTACTATATTTGCGCCGTTTGAGGGTTTCCGCGGTTGCAGCAGCAGCGCCGGTACATCCCGCAGTGCTTGGAAAATGTGAGTGCGCAAGGGTGTCAATGCACGTTGCGTCCCACACCAAAGGCCTGCCCATCTTTCAAGGCAACAATGACATTCCGTCCGGTCTCTTTCCATCGTCGCGTACCAAGCCATTGGGTTCAAGTACAGCTGGAACGCCAGCAATGACAAGAGCACGACGTAGTATGTCATAAGGATTAGCGTGTTTATTTATTAGATCATTACATAGTTGTATATATGTTGTAACAAATAATAAATATTTCTTCACTGTTGTGCCAATATTTAACCACTGACATAAATTTATTCTATGGCAGAATAGTCTCTTATGAAACTTTTTGAGTTGTATATTATGCGAAACAAGTAGAACGAATTTGCTGCATGTTAGCGTTAAACTTTTCTGTCATATAAATAATTTATGGACTTAGTTTGTGGCAGTGGTTCTTGATTTTCTGGTGTTTATATACATATTCCTAATTTTGTTTTGCTATGGAGACTAGTGGAATTCTTATTTTAGTCTCCATATATTTCTGATTAAATTCGTTATGGGTAAAATTTGCTCGAGACTTAACACTGTCAAAAAACGAAGATTTTCATGGTCACTACTGCTGAACCTGGCTACACAGTTGTTACAGTGGTGGAAAGCACGGTTTCGATTAGATTGATTGGTGGGCGCAGATAGGTGCTGGGTTTGCCCTTTCACCTTATAATCGGAACAAATATACAACATTTTTTAGATTTAATCGTTTATCCTGTAAAACTACAATTAAAGCTTGTACCATTCCTTATAAATATCAGAGTGATTTATGAACTTTTGTATAGGATTATTTGGTATTTAAAATTAGTTATGACAGGTAGCGAACAGTAGAGTCACATAATAGTTAGGTATAATACAAGTATTTATTGCGTCAGAAAAGTTAAATATACCTATTTATTCTCAAGTCCCGACCGACTTGCATCGGCCGTGATCAAAGCGATCCCAATACTTACCAAAGCGATTACGATTATTAAATATATTAAGTATACTAGCAACTGTATCGATTGCGCAGCGGTAGTGACTGCGATTGCTGTACGTGAGGTTTCAGGTTCGTATCCCGGTCGGGCCAACAAAAACGCGCGGAGCAGAGCAGTTGATAATTAGCGCCCGGAGCTCAGAAGTTGGTATTTGTTGTACACCGCGAGCCTCGGTAAAACAGTTGGCAGCACGGTTTTTAAGTTTTAATAAATTTGTTTTATAAAATAGATGCATGTCAATGCATTTTCTACTAAATAAGCTCATTTCTTTAATAAGTATGGAATGTTGATATCATGTCAGCTAGTTGTGCTAAATAACTAATACTTTTTTGCTTACAGAATGAGTCTACGTTCGACGTTAGTAAAGGGATAATCTTTCACAATACTACTAATAAGGAGCTTTCTAAACAGAACTACTTAAGTGAACTAAGTAAGTACCGTTTTCTCTCTTTTTAAGTGAAATTTCACCTTCTGCGTTCTTCTTAAAAGGGAGACGAGAAGAGGTTATGTTGAGATCGTCCGAGAATTTTAGCCTACCGACTAGAAGCACCACAGTGTGCCAACTCGCTGCTTTAGTGGTAGGTGGATCACTGGAATAAGCTAAGTAGGTACATTCCAACATTATGCATTAAAAATAAAAGAAAGAACTATGATGTATGATTTGAACCCTCGATTTTGCTCAACCGTTCGCTGTGATACAGGTATTCGGACTCCGGGATTCAGACAGTTTCAGTTTGTTAGCATTATATGCAAAGTCTGTAACAGTTGCAGTAGAGTTTTATATTGCTGTCTATTCGAATATCATACCAAGACCAAGTAGATATTCTCAATTTGTATTCGATCGAGGCAGGCATCTTACTGCATACCCATATGATTATTTGATGACCTTTACTATACTTACACAAATCTGAAAATACTGTATTGAAAAGCGACTGTGAATAAGGCAGTCTTAATGGAAACCTGGAATAACTGGGCGTTCTCTGATTCACTTTATGTATAATCAAGTTAAGAGTTAAACCAAGCAAGAAACATTTATAAAGAATGACTGCACGAATGGCACCTGGCGATTTTCAGTACCACTACTCTACCATTGCGCCAGGTGTTGAGGGTTCGATTCCCACAATGGACAAAACTTTGTGTGATTCCACAAATTGGTTGCTCCGATTCTGGAAGTTCTTTTTCTTAATAAGAATTACCCCCATCTGTTTAGTCGATGAATTTACTAATCACTAAGTATTAAAATAAACATCGCGAGTGGGTTGGCTAAAATTTACTAGCCAGGTTATGATTAATTAAAAATTGAAAATAACTTTTTATTAAATATTGCACACATGAGTTTAACGAATAAATTTAATACCAATCACTTCTATCGCACGGGATACTTAGCTCGGGTCCCTGTGTAGCAAGTTATCATACACATTAAGATTTCACTTTTTAAATACGACTACCGTCATTCATCAAAATTTTTTGCAGACAACTTTATATCATCGTGTTCGCAATGAAATAGCGAACACGATGATGTGCTTATTTTGATATAAGATTTATTTAATATAAAGATAAGTGAAAATAGCCAGTATTAACATGTTTATACCTGCCAACCCAGTAGTTACGCTAGGAAAAAAACAGAACAGTTTGCATATTCTATAGGCTTCATACTTTCGATTGGTATTAAATTTATTTGTTAAACACATGTGTGCAATATTAACTAGGTCATTTTTCAATTTTAAATTTATCATAGCCTGGCTAGGATCTTTTTAGCCAACCCAACCTATTTTCTAATATACTTAATTTGATAACAACATTTTTATCGACTAAACAGATAAGTGAAGGTCGTTTTTACTTCAGATTTTAAGACTATCATTAAAATTTTATTGAACAGGTCAATACAAAACCAAATATAGCCATATTAAAATGATCATTAAAAGAGTTCGAAGTTTACTTGACGAAATCATAGTTATAAAAGGCAATCAAGTAATCGGCATATGTGAGCACTGCAAGAGAGCAAACACTACAAAAATATGTAGAAAATGCACCTATATGGTTAGGGAGTTCCTGGCTGATAAAAAGAAAATAATTGAAGAGAAACAAAAGCGCTTTAAAGAATGGCTACTAAAAGTGAAACATTTGTTACAATCTATTTTGGATGCGCACAGTGTTTGTAAACATATGGCGTACAAAGATACCGAACTAGAAAGGATTTTGAGAGAGCTCAAGACGCCTCTTTCTATGCGGATTCCAGACATTGATAGTTTTCCTAATATAGAGGTAGATCAAATTGTGACTCGAAGTATCACAGAAAGCAAAGAAATGCTTGACGAACTACTAAGTAGGATACAATCGGAGGGTATAACTAAACCTTTGTCTTCGAATGATAGTCTCTATCCTTTTCCACCTGACTATACAGAAAATTGTATATGTAAATTGGTCAAAGAGGGTCATTTTTTAGAAAGTGAGATTTCGGCTTTGTCTACGCACAAAACTGAAACAGATCTTATTGATTCTATATCGGAGGCAGATTTCGAAAAAGAAACTGCACTGTATTTTACAGATTTATTACAGAGACTGCAAGATTTAAAAAGAGCGCTTGTGTTAGACTCATTTAAAACCGCAGATAAAGTCTTAATACAAAATTTAATTAAATGTATAAATTATGTTCACAAACAAGGTTTATCACCCGCTTACACAAAAAAACTAATAGATCAAATATCACAGTTAAGTAAAGTACTATCATTCGATAGCAAAGCCGGAGAGCGCTATAAAAGCCTTATTGATAGTTTACTTACAGATTTAAAGAAAAGCGTGATTATGACAGAAGGTCTTTCCAAACATTTGTTAAAGGCATTGACAGAAATTTGTACAACAACAGCTGATCAGTTTAGTAAAAGCGCAGATGTAATACAGACAAAAGAACAATCTCATGAACATCTAACTAAATTGACATCTCAGCAATATGTTGCCAAAAAAAGCCATGGTACTATGGTACCAGATGCATCAAAACAAGTTATACCAAAAACTAGAAAAGAACAAGCGTCCGAGCAACCTTCAATAGAACGCAAAGAAATAAAACTAAAGTTACCTGAAGAATCATCTAAACATATGTCAGATGTATCAAAACAAGTAACACCGAAAACTAAAAAAGAACAAGCGATCGAGCAACCTTCAATAGAACGCAAAGAAATAAAACTAAAGTTACCTGAAGAAATACCTAAACATATGTCAGATGTATCAAAACAAGTAACACCGAAAACTAAAAAAGAACAAGCGACCAAGCAACCTTCTATAGGACGCAAAGAAATAAAACTCAAGTTGCCTGAGGAATCACCTAAAGATTTGTCTAAGCCCAAAGAAGTAGTAAAGGCTTTGTCCAAAGACGTGGCTAGCCGTTCATTTGCAGATAAACGAAAAGAACCTAGTGAAACTTCATCTAAAGAAATGCCATCTGAGCTACAGAAAGATGGCCACAAGGAAGTAAGGCGAGCCTCTCCTAAAGATCAAAGTTATAAACCATCTAAAGATAAACTAAAAGAATCAAGACAAACTTTGCTTAAAGACCATGTTTCTGAGCCAACAAAACAGAAAGAAAAGGAAACAGGAAAAGCTTTGCCTAAAGGACCACCAGCTAGCAAACAAAAAGAGACTTTATCGCAAGACACAGCGACAGGTCTAAATGAAGATGCGAAAAATAAAAAGAGTGAAAAAGACGCACATGATGATCTTCTCCGACAGAAACTACTGGAACTTAGTAGAGCACTATCTCAAGGATTATCTCAGGCTCTTGATAAAGAACTTGTCCGAGATTTGTCAAATAACCTTAAACAAATAATAACTAAAGATACACAAAATGTAACTCAAGGGGTAATCCAAGCATTAACAGACGTCTGCAAAATATTGGCAAAAGGTATACCAAAAAATTTAAACAAAAGGCCAGTAATTGACATACTTGGAGACATGAATGAAATTTTTACGCGGGGCTTATCTTCAGACCAAAACAAAGAAAAACTTCAAATGAAACTTCGTGAGTTAGAAAAAGCTCTAACTCAAACGATTACAAAGGAGATAAATAAAGAGCAAATAACAGAAAATAAGAGCAAAAGTGTCACAACAGGACATGGAACCTCATTATCAAAAGGCACAATTAAAGAAACGACTCAAGAAAACTCAAAAAAAGTAGATCTATCACAATATGTACGTGAGGCACAAAAGAAAATCCAAAAGGTGAAAGAAAATCCACCAATAAAAGGAAATGAACTGAAAGAGATACCAAAGCCAATTATAGATGGAAAGAAAGCAGAAGACAAAATCAAATCAAAAGAAGAAATAGGAAAGAAGCAAGTTAAAGAAGAAAAGACAATAAAAGAAATTAAAAAGTCAAAGGATGACAATCCATCAAAAAAAGAAACGAAAGATGAGAAGAATGCAGTTAAGGAAATAAAAAAAAGCAAATCAGCACTAAAAGAGATACAAGAAGATTTATTATTTGCAAAGCTTTTATCCCAAAGTAAAAAGATGCCTGAAAATCAGCGTAAAGTAAAAGAAGATACAAAAAACATAAATGTAATAAAACTGAAAACTATAAATAAATCCTTACCGAAATTGCCAGAGATAAAAAGTGTAGAACCAATAACATCAACAGGGACTGTGTCTTCGCGAAATTTTGACGACGGTCAGGCAGATACCAAATACATTGTAATAGGCACTTCACTTAAATCTCGTACTCCTTACCGTAAAGAAGAACCAGAAATAACTGCCAATCCTGCTTTATTCTTCAAAAAAGAAATTAGATTGGATGGTTTAGAAGAAATACCCGAGATAACATTTAAAGAACTCTCTGAAGAAAATAAAGTAAGTTAATAGACTTTATAAATAGCGTATTATAACGTAAAGTTTTCCAATATCATAGATCACCATAATTGCAAAAGATTATTTTGTACTTTTTATGATATACGTATTCTGTTTCAAATACGAAGACCCTTTGATAGAATAATCGTTGAACAGCAATCGCGAATTGAAACCGAAATCGATTACAGAATAACACTCCAAACAAATTATAATTTAAACAGAAAGGCTACAAAATAATGACAGAAGTTGTACACGAAAACTTCATTGAAAGCATTAGCTATCACAGGACTACATAATGTTTAATTAAACATTAGTTACAATATTTAAACCCTTGTATATTTTCTTTGTTAAGAAATGTATTAACATTTCTTGACCAAAAAAATACACTGAAAGGTTAAGAATCAGCTTTAAGGCAGACCTTCCTCATTCGCAGCCTTTCAATGTATTTTGACTCTACAACAATTTATTCTGGACATAACTTTTCTTTGCATTGACTTATTATTATTGGCCTATTGCATTGTGGCCGATAAAACAATAATTGCAATACAATATACAACAGTAATAGTTTACAAGACAATAAAATATATTTTTCATTTTATTGTCTTGTAAACTATTACTGTTTAAAATAGAAGCTGATTTTCAGGCGAATTTAGATCGATTTCCTGTCCGAATTTGCCAAGTAAAATAATAGACGAGCTAATATTTTTTCTCAATTTGGACAGATTTTATGCAATTCATATTATTATAGTCGCATCACCATGAATAGGCGTACGTAACCATGTTGTTGCGGTAAAATATTAGATGAAGTTTTATTTATTTAAGACCAAGATCAATAGACAAAAATTGATGATTATGTCTGTGAAACAATTGTAAGTACGATGTTTTGTATAGGTCCAAATATTCATTATTTTTTATATTTATATGAAATGTACAGAGTTACATGCTAAGAAGTGTCAAAAGGGACTTGGTATTTAAAACAAAGTATAGAAAAATTAAATCCATGGTCTTTAGAATTTTTATCTGTCTACTTGCCAGATCACTATCTGATAGGGGCAGACAGTCAAAAATGCCAAAAGGCATGGTTTTAGGTTTTTATAATATAGTATTAAGACTGAGGTCATTTCTGTACACTGCTGATACAGGACAGTACGAGTACAAAAAGGGCCTAGTTCCTATTTACAATTATTTAGATCTGGTATCTGATATTTAAGTTATTGTAAATAAGTTGACAAACTTACTTTGTTTAGCTCGCAGCCATTGTTTTACCTACGAGGGTGCGTTTTTAAGTTCGCGGAATGGAGGGTATGGAAGGTAGTGGGGGTGCTTGTTTAGTCACTAACGTGTTTAGAAACTAATAATTAGTATATATACCGAGTATTATCATAATGAGGTCATTAGTCTTTGAACTATCGTCCCTCAAGCAACTCAATCTGGAAGAAATTGTGAAGTATGGAGAAAATCGAGTTCCGCGCCGTTATAAAGTTCCTTACCAAGCAAGGAAAAAATGTTCAAACCATTTTGGAAGAGATGTCATCTGTATACGGGGACTCTTGTCCAGAAAAAACTATGGTATACAAGTGGCACAACCTCTTTAAGCAAGGCAGGGAATCAATTGAAGACGATTCCCGGCCTGGGCGGTCTGTTGAGGTCACCACTCCAGATCTTATCGAAAAAATCGAAAAATTAATATTGGAGGATGCACGTTTGAAGAAAAAACAAATCGCAGAGATGGTTGGAGTATCTGAAACGACCATTTTCAAGGTTCTCCATGATCATCTCGGCATGACAAAAGTCAGTGCAAGATGGGTGCCTAGAATGCTCACACCGCCTCAAAAACAGAAGCGCGTCGAGTGTTCGCGTGCGTTTTTGAGCCAGTGTAATGAAGACAAGGATGGTTTTTTGGAGCGAATTGTTACTGGGGATGAAACTTGGGTTCATCACTATGAACCTGAGTCTAAACAAGATTCCATGCAGTGGCATAAAAAGGGTACACCACCGCCTAAGAAATTCAAGGTGTCGCAATCGGCGGGAAAGCTCATGGCGACAGTTTTTTGGGACACAGAAGGAATTTTGTTGGTTGATTACAAAGAAAAAGGTGTTTCCATAACCGGAGAACACTACGCTTCAATTTTAGAGCAGTTAAAAGAGGCAATCAGAGAAAAAAGAAGAGGAAAATTGACCAAAGGTGTCCTGCTCTTGCACGACAATGCTCCTGTTCACAAGAGTCGAGTTGCGTTGGCTGCTTTGCACAAGGTGGGCTTCGATATCATTGATAACCAACCTTATAGCCCAGACTTGGCTCCCAGCGACTATTATCTCTTTCCAAATCTGAAAAAAGAGCTTCGAGGAAAGAAATTTTCAACCGATGAAGAAGTGAAGGATGCAGTTTCGGCGTATTTTTCAGAGAAAGACAAAACATTTTTTTATGAAGGTATTCATAAGTTAATTCATAGATCTGAGAAATGTATTAGGGTTTCAGGTGAATATATTGAAAAGGAAAAATAATTTTGTAATATTATTTCATCCCCTTCTATTCCATTCCGCGAACTTAAAAACGCACCCTCGTATATTTGGCGAATTTTGGAATAAATTGTTTGTAATTGATTAATATCTTCAGGTTCTAGACACAGGTGGCACGGGAGTAATTCAATACCGACTATCTGATAGAGAGTTTATCGATAATGGATGGACGAAACTACCGATGAAGAAAATTATGCGTAGGGTAAACAATTATTATATGTATTGGATTATTTAAAGCTGAACTGAAAATAGCTGACTTTTGTAACAATATTGTTACGAAAGTTTGTGTGACTGTTGTGATCGTTTGTGGGATGCATGTCAGAATTTAGATATCTATATAGTTTGTTTCTACGGATATAGGTTATTTAACCTGTAATTATGTTTTGTTATGATGATTGAGCCTATAAAGTAGTTGCTTATGTTGATTGATATTTGATTTAAATATTATTTTACACACAAAAGCAAATAGTAATCTGAAAACATATTATATTGAAAACAGTTTTGAAATTGGTTGCGAATGTCGGAGTAAATAATATTTGAATTTGGATATATAAAAAAGTAGAGTTGTAGTAGAGATATCTCGCTGTATTTAAATAGCGTTTACGTCACAGTTTGTATCGTGTATCCTTTTACTATAATTTCAGTATTACTCCTTATATCAGATTTGAAACGCCTTTTTTATTCCTGAGTAGATAAAAAGCACTGTATTGTGGTTTTGGCAATAATAAATTAATTAATAATAAAAAAAAATGTGTCAAATACCCTATTTTAGCATTTTGTATTCTAGTATAGGCAAAATACATCATAAACTTGTTACGTATAATAGAGTAGTTTATTATGTTTAATTTTGTACTATGTTATACGAAACAAAAATAGCATTGCATACATTTTATGTGTGAAAACTTAAATACAATTTGAAAAGTTTATTGGTATCAGGAAAACTGCGGAAATAGTGGGTATAGTTCGCGATCTCGTCGCTCGCACGCCTGTATTTTAATAGCAATTTCTTCATAATTTGTAACCTTTTCTGTAATTTGAAAACAATCTTTACAGATTTGAGTGGCTTGATTAATTATACAGGGTGTCCAAGAACCTGGCGTCCAACTGGATTCCCACGATGCCCCAAGTTCTAACAGTACTCAGAAAAATATTTAAAAAAATCCACCCCATGTACTTACAGAATTATACTGATTTCAAAAAAAAAGGGGAAATGAGCACCCTGTGACATACTTTTGAATGCTGTGACTGCTAATGCTGATAATTTCGATATTTCTTGGAGGTTTTGTAATCTAGGGTATTGCTGTGTCTAAATAGAATGTAAAAATAAAGTACTTATTGTACCATTTTAAAATAAAATATTATTTTAACTAAAGGTGATATGGAAAACTATTGAATTTCGCAACTTTGACCGACTGTAGTGTAAAAAAAATGTACCAAAATAGTATGGCAAGTGACGTCAAATTTTGACGCGTTTATTCCTCTTTTTAAAAAGGTATAATACTTACACATTAATTTGAAAAAAAAAATTTTGATAATATTTTTACTCAACAACCCAATTTTTACGAAGTGCCTACCTACTAACGGTAACTGTCGGACCCTTTCTTATCTTAGAAACTGTTATGTTACTACTATTATTTACTTCGGTTCCAAGAGTGAGCAAGAAGGAAATACACACAGGTAGATGGGTTCCCAGTAGAATAAAAGCAAAGAATGTTAGTTTAAAGATATTTTATTACAATAAATGTTCAAAATGTTGACCACCCGCGGCAATACAAGCTCTCACTCTCCTTAAAAAGGACCGCTTTATGTTTCGCGAGTAACTTTTTTGACGTATCACCTGCACTGCTTGTGTTATCTTCTCACGAAGGTCAGCGATGTCATTAATGGGCTTCGCATAAACGAGCTCCTTCATAGTACCCCAGAAAAAAAAATCCAGCAGATTTAAGTCAGGTGAGCGGGCTGGCCACGGGATTGTTCCTGATCGCCCAATCCACCTGTTCGGGTATTGCTCGTCCAAAAACTCTCTAACGGATACGCGAAAATGTGCTGGACAGCCGTCGTGTTGGAACCACATATCTGGTGGGGTCTCTTCTAGTAAGTTTGGCAAATCATTTTGAAGAAAATTTAAATATGATTCGCCAGTCAAATTCTCGGGCATCTCAAATGGACCAATAATATTCCCACAGAGAATACCGGTCCACATGTTCACTTTGAACCGGTACTGGGATCTATCTTCTCGCATCAAGTGCGGATTTTCCACATGCCACTCGTGCAAGTTGTGTAGGTTCATGTAGCCATCCTTCTTAAATGTAGATTCATCTGACCACAAAATTTTGTCGATAAAGTTTTCGTCTTCTCGATGTTTTTGCAGGATTGTTTCACAAAACGCGACTCGGCTCGGATAGTCTCGAGGTAAAAGACTTTGCACTCGCTGTACGTGGTACGGATGATATTCTTCTTTTTGGAGAATACTGTGTGCTGTGCTCTTCGGTATCCCCGTATCAGCTTCTATTCCTCGCACAGAGATGCTTGGATTTGCCGACACCGCCTCTAAAACTTCATCGCGTATGAAGTCATTTACGGGTCGTCCTTCACCAGCTACTTGATTGGGGAACCGCCCGTCACATAGTGATCTGTGCACATTAATGAAAACTCGATGGTCGGGATATCGCGTAGCCCTCGGATACCTTTCTCTGTAAAGTCTCGCTGCAGCTCGTCCATTACCTCTACATTCTCCATAAATGTAGTGCATATTTGCGTATTCTTGCGGAGTGTAGGTCGCCATGGTAGCACACACAAAACACAAACTGTCCAAACACAGGCAAAGGTCGTCGTAAAGAGTTCGTTTCAAAGTCCAGAGCACAAAGAGTAATCGAGTCCAATAAACAAAGCTTTAAATCGTAGTACGTGATCAATGGTAACAATAAGAGAGAGGTGCGTAGTAACGGCAGGAGGCAGTGACGCGTACTGACCGTACTGTTATCCTAAATAGCACGAACCCAGATAGCGTCACTATCTATCTCACTCGCACCTCTAACCTTTTTCTCCCTCACTCTTACCTGAATAATGGGGTACCATAAAGAAGAACCAGCAAATCGCAAAGATAGTTTCTGTCTTGCTCCCTCCTGTTGTAATAACGAATCACTATGGTGAGATGCATGCACATACCGTCCCTTACGGTCTAACCTGTTTTTTGAGAGGCCTGTTGTTATTTTTATGAGCATACAACAGTAATTCTTTAGAGGTTAGATTCAATTCGTCGTAAATTTTTATTTCTAAGAATTCTGTAAGACATCGTAAAAATTGGGTTGTTGAGTAAAAATATTATCAAAATTTTTTTTTTTCAAATTAATGTGTAAGTATTATACCTTTTTAAAAAGAGGAATAAACGCGTCAAAATTTGACGTCACTTGCCATACTATTTTGGTACATTTTTTTTACACTACAGTCGGTCAAAGTTGCGAAATTCAATAGTTTTCCATATCACCTTTAGTTAAAATAATATTTTATTTTAAAATGGTACAATAAGTACTTTATTTTTACATTCTATTTAGACACAGCAATACCCTAGATTACAAAACCTCCAAGAAATATCGAAATTATCAGCATTAGCAGTCACAGCATTCAAAAGTATGTCACAGGGTGCTCATTTCCCCTTTTTTTTTGAAATCAGTATAATTCTGTAAGTACATGGGGTGGATTTTTTAAAATATTTTTCTGAGTACTGTTAGAACTTGGGGCATCGTGGGAATCCAGTTGGACGCCAGGTTCTTGGACACCCTGTATATATACTTTTTGAGACTAGTAGTTACTCAACTATATAGTAACATGTTTTCAAATTATGCTGAAATCCGCATAATATATCACAGAATATGTCGTAAAGCAGCAGTATACGTACTTTTGCGTTTCGTATGGTAAGTAAGAAAGTCCAATAACCAATTCTTTTTCTTTGGTACTTCCGTGGGTAACACAAGGAGAAGGGTTCTTGACGGATAGGCACCCACTCATAAATATAGTACCTACCTAAATATCTGTTGATATGTATTTTTTGGCAGATGAACATATATAGCATGCAACCAGCGTATCCGCAATATGACTGGTTTAAAAGAAACCAAGGGAAAAAGGTAATGTTTTATGACACTGGCGAGAGGCTAGCTGAAGTCACTGATGATGGACGTGGCAAATGGTACTACAAAAATGGAGCATTAGCTTTAGATTATTATAATGCCGAAGGTAACTTTCAAATCCGTTTTATGCTTGTATTTTACTTAATATATATTTTAATATTAGAGCACGGAACACTAGCTTCCTAGTAGTGACCTTCACACACCTTAACTGAAACAAGCTATGCGTGTCAGTCACTACAGAATAGGCCCACGCCCACCAGTGGGACAGTTTACTATAGCGCTGATTTTATTAAAACCGTATCTGACAAAATGCGTGTAAAATATCTCCTTTGGGGATATATACATAGTCATGTATAATATATCTCTGAATCCAGCCCCTGTAATGTACCTGTGTATATGTTTACGTGAGTTTTGTATGTGGGTGTAATTACCACGTATATTTGCTGCCACGTTTTGCCACCTTCTGTTTTTTGTTATGTGATACATATACATATACATATGTGATTATTATTTGGTTTCTAGGAGAAGCTCGTCGCGCAAAAACAGGAAACACATACCGTGTTTCCTGTTATTCCTTTCCGTTTTGAGATAATAATGATATTATTTTATTTATTTATTAACTACGTACCTCACTAATGATCTCTAAGGATGCTTTGTGAAAATTCCTATATACAATTGACAATATTGCGTTATAATTTTGTGTAAACAATGATAAATTTATATAGAATATAGAATTTTGTAAATACCGAGTCCATTAGTGTTCAAATTAGCCTTTTAACAAAACGCTACAGGTCAATGTGCATGACTTGTGCGAAAGTTTGCGTGTGTCTATGAGTGAAGGCCCGGGTTTTATTTCTGAGTAAGGCATGTCTATTATTGAGAATTTCTCTTAGGACATTTGGCGTAAAAATGAACTGCCTGCGAGTAACTATCCGGTGTGTTTGATATACCGCAATTATAGGACCTCTTTCTTTGAGATTCTGCGATTGCCTTTGAATATAAAAGAATAAGCAGTGGTGCCCGAAGTTGTAGGACTCTATTTGGCCAACTAAGTTTTTGATCTTTTGTTGCAGGCAACAATTCTATTGCTAACGTTTATATTCTGTTTTTAGAAATGTTTGTTGGCCAGCGTTACATAGTGTACAGTTCTGGTGAAGAGTGTGAAAACGGCAGACGTAAGCCTTCGACCGTCCTTGCTTTGTTTGACTTCCTCGGGAACGGAGTAGTCTACGATTACAATGGAAATGTTCGGTAAAACTGTTTCTCATAATTATTTTACGATAATGTTCAAGAGTTATAGAAAATATTACAGAGTAGAGAAAATGGGTAAAAGAAAAATGGTATTGTTAATATTTTTCAATGTGTTGTTTCTTTGTGTTGTAAATTATGCTCCTTAAATGCTTTCTAACGATTACCTTTTTATTTATTAAAAAATAAACATACATATTCTGCATTAAGTATAACACCTATGTTAGGCGCAAATCAATAGGTCGGCAGTTTCTTAAACCATTTATATAGATCTCTGTTTTCAATAATAAGTAAGAATTGTGCGGCAATCTTACTCATTCAAACAGAAGATAAAGATTGCATGCATTGTTATATTATTTTAAATACTAACCTGTTTAACAACTATCCCATATCTTGCGGGATTGCAATACTTTGCAACAATCAGTATCATAGCCTCGTATAGCAAACGAATTCTTAACACTTATAATAATAATAATAAAAACCCCTCTGGGACAGTCGTTATCTCATCATGAGACTAACGCGATGTCGGAGGGCACAGTACACTTGTGGCGGGCTGAATGTGAGTGGCGACACTGCGGTCCTGAATGCTTCAGAGAGTTGGTTAGGGCCTCGTCCCCGCCTTGCCGTTACTGGTTGGCTGGGGTGGAACTTCAAGAGCGCCCGTAGGACTCTCAACTCTGGCTTGCCTTGGTCGGCCGGTCAGAGGGAGGCCGCTAGAGCTATATGCTTGGGGGTGGAAGTGTCATTTTCAAGGGCATAACTCCGTTAGGTCTCCGTTGTCACGAGACCCGTGATGGTGAAAACGGCACCACACCGCTGGACACCCCTAGCCACTCGCACCGGTGTTGCCCTCTGCTGCTGGCTTGTATGCTTATAGTGGCTATTCAGGGGGCACATCTAGTGAGTTATCGAGTCACCGTCTGCCCATTGCATTGATGCTATTAGAGGATTCAGGACAGACGCCGTTTTTCATCCATAGTTAGCAATATACCGGTCCACCAAACACCCATACCTATAACCCATATATAAGAAATTAAGAATCCATACGTAGCAATAGTCCTACGCCTGCCGCGGCTAGTGCCGCTGTAGGTGTTCCATCCCACCTTTGATTAAAACTCTCAAAGGGCCTCTTCACGTTGGATCCATACGTGTAAGCCTCCCAAAGGGCCAGGTATTTTCTAATATAATATGTTAGAAAGTACCTGTGATAAGAGAAACAAAATAATAATAAATTTAAAATGTGGTGGATACAAAAGATGACAAAAAAACAAAGAGCACAAAACACATTTCGCCATATTACAATAGCATGCAAATGTTGAATGAGTACATTTTATAGAATTCAAGGTTCCATTTATACAATTTTAATATTTATTAACACAATATATTTCTAAAATGATAAGACAATTATTTTCAGAAATTCATTAACCATATAAAATCTTTCTTCGATCAGCCTGTTTTTTAGTGCAGGGCAAAATTTATTGTATGGTAGTTTTACTATATGCTCAGGATTTTCTAAACATCTCTAATCGAGGTATCGCTTATTCTTATTATCTTGAACTTCGAACAATTCTTAATTACTTAAAATAGTTTCGCTACTTCATAAATATATGTATATACAAGGCACAGTTAAAAGACTTTCTGCTTTAAATATTTGCCTGCATGAGACAGATCACTGCACATTAAATATTGCACGGATACATTTCTCCTGAGCTATAAATACCCGGGTTATTTCTGATGAGTAGCCCCATACTAGTATACCATAGCGAATTATGGAGTAAACGTATGCATGGTAAACCAACAATGCAGATTGCCTTGAAGCCACATACTTAACCTTTCAAAAACATTTTTCTTGCCAGCTCTACAGGCTGATTTTGAAATCGTGTAATTCCTTTTAACCACGCATTCTACTGGTGATATAGAATAACCCTGACCATATTATTTTTTATTGGAATTATTTTTTTGTGAAAATTAATGTATCGTTTTTTTTCGTGAAATGGTTACAGTTAGTCATATGTTAACCACCCGAGGCAATTTTATATTTTAACTAATTTAAAAAAGATAAAATGTCAATAATTAATGTCGTAAGTAATAATAGGCGGTAATTTCCGCGACCTACATTCCCCCTCTCAACGCTCATGCCGCGATCTCTCGCCGGCACTGCGCAACCACCGACCCGGCGGGGCATTTTTCGCGACAATCGTATCCATTCTCCAATACCAAGTATGCAAAGCAAACTAAACGGTATTAAGATAACCAAGAGATCTAACAATAACCTGAGTTACTTACTTTCCTCACTTAGTTAACAAAACTACCTATGATTGGATTTAAACCTTATGATTAATAAATCATTGCTTGATACTGACTACCTCTGTTGTACCCAAGATATTTACTACACAAATATCAACCCAATAAAAACAACAGCTGTTCTGTAAAGAAATAAATTCTATGAATCAACATTTTAAAATATTGGAGGTCAAAGAAGTTCCTAACCAGGTCAACCGTACCTACCTACCCAATTTCCACAGATTACCAGTTTCTACGACCAACACATTCATAATACACACCAAGTTATGTTTATCTAAATACCTAAATGTTATACCTACGTATGACAAATGAAAACAAACTTTCCTTAACCCGCAAACATTCACCAGAATGATGAATGGATATGGTTATTTAGATGTGTAACTGCACGGTTACACACGTAAACATGAATGCTTCAAACAACACCGCTACCCACTACCTACACAAAACTCCAAGGATATGACCAATAACTTACTTACACATAACATTTACCTAAGTAGAATATTACAAAGCAACCGTAAGACGCAGCATAATATCATATTGAAAACTTTAATACTTACCAAAACTACACAAAGAATTTAAAATCAATCCAATCATGTGAACAATATCAGTTCAGTAGGTATGAACCAAACACGTAAGTAGATACACAATCACTTCACGCATCAATGAAATAACGTAGCTTTAAGTACAACCTCACTCGTTTAGCAAAATAATGATTATTCCATGTTAATGTCGATAACTAGATAGAAATATCCAATTCCAGCATAATAATAATCCATCAGCATCGATATGATCGCGACGCGTGCACACGACAGTATAAAAATAATGAAACTGATATTTTAATATTTGTGTAATTTTTTGTACGGTTTGGTCAAACACATAACATAAACAAGCCATTTTAATACTTGTGCCAGTGGCGCAAGGTTTTCTTTTCAATACAGGCGGTCGCCTTTGTGTCATCCTTTATAATCGCCGACGCGGCCGTAGTTACATAGTTTTAAACTTTATTACTTATATGTTAAGAGTGATTTCGCCATGCATTATTGTGTCGGCAAGTTACTTTACGTATCAAATAATAGGTAAAACAATTCAAAACAAGGAAAATGATACGTTACGTTTTGGCCGATCGCGATCATAAGGTCCAGGGCTCGATACCTGGCTCATGCCTCATGATGCTCATTCGTACCGAAACTAAATACCTACCTAACGAGCAACGGTAATATTTAAGTTAACGAAACACTTTATTACTCGTATTCTTTGTTATCGAAATACATAAAAATATGTTATAAATGTTATAATAATAAAACAAAGACATAATATCACACAAAAAACTATTATTTAAATATAAAGTAACTTGCAGATAAAAATTAAGTTACAAAAAGATAGGTGAGTAAACGTTGGGTTTTGAACTATGACCACAAAAATACTATCTACAGTTTTAACCACTCGGCTATGACGTTCTGTTCATATCCGTCTAAATAAGCATTCTAATAAGGACTATAATGATGTGGCAAATTGATAAAATTTAAAATATTTCTTGAATGCTATGACACGAATTTACGCTTATTAACCTATTTTTAGACGTAAAATTTAAGGTAGCGAAACACGTCTCGTATACCTTCTATCAATTTTTTAGACTAATTCGCCTCTTTGTTATCTTAGTACATGTTAAAAACACATTAAAACATACTAAAATGGTAATAAAACAAAGAAATATCACACAAAATACTATTATTTAAACATAGTAGATGAAAAGTAAGTAACAAAAAGATAGGTCAGTAAAAGTTGGGTTTTGAACTACGACCACAAAAAAACAAGCCACTGCTTTAATTACTTGGCTATGACACTCACAAAGATGAAGTTTAATGAACCATTCTAATTAGAATTATAATGATGTGGCAACCTGATAACATTAAGAATTATTTTTTTAAGGCTGTGACACGAATTTACTCGTTTAACCTATTTTTTAAACATAAATACTTACATAAAATTTAAGTTAACAAAATACGAATTGTACACTTTCTATCTCATTTTTAGACTAATCCAAATTTTTTTTTTTTTTTTACCTGGGGGAATGCAATGATGCATATCCCTCAGCGGGGGCGGGCGGAGGGATTATGTCGGACTCGCCGGGGTAAAAGAAAGATGGGATAATAGGAAAGTACCTTCCGGAATACCGACTAAACCTACCACGGTGTTCCTCGACAAAACCACTATCGAAGGGGCCGCGCGAATCGCTTTCGCATGCGGTCGCGACCCCGCCGAGGTTACAGCCTGCCGTGTGAAATGGCAGGCCACTACACAAGAGACCTACCCAAAGGACTCACTCGAAAAAATTCCCTACTGTCTCCCCTCTAGAGGGGAGACGGACTCGACACAGAGGCGCGCGTGGGAACACGCACGCCGCCTCTCGGACCTGGTGCTGAACGGATGGCGGGCAGGCCCACAAAGCCCGCCACCCCCAGGTCAAACCTCAGGGTGGCTGGAGGTCATAGCGCGCCCTCCGGCGCCCGGCTCTGCGGTTGGGGAGAGGGTTTAAACGCTCCCTCTCCCGCTCCGCCGCCTCCTTGATGGAAATCACTTCCTCGCAGAAGGAGGCGACGGCGTTCCACGACCTCTCACTCCGGACCATAGACTGAACTACGGCCGGGAGCGAGAGGGCAACCGATCCGACTGCCGCGATCAAATCACGGCGCTGCGATGCCCATGCGGGGCAAACCGCCAAAGTGTGCAGCGCCGTGTCCTCTACAACGTCGTGGCAGTCGCCGCAGTGGTGACAACCGGACGTCTCTTGCCGGCGTATACGACACAGGAACCGGCCAAAACAACCGTGGCCAGTCAAAACCTGTGTCAGCCGGAAGGTGAGGGCGCCATGCCGCCTCTCCAGCAGTGGCTGGAGAGGCGGCATGTTTGAGGAGTGCCTCAAACACGGGACTTACCGCCACGATCGTGGCGTGCCCGAGACTTATCCACCTCTGTTATCTTAAAAATCTGTCATGTTAAAAATACATTAAAACATAATATTTTGGCAATAAAACAAAGACATAGTATGCAAAAAACTATTATTTAAACATAAAGTAACTTGTAGATGAAAATTAAGTTACAAAATGAGTAAAAGTTGGATTTGAACCTACGACCACTTCAAGAATTATTGCAACGTGTTTTAATTCGTAGAATAATTTCAATTGACTTGTATAATATTATTATATGAGATATGTTTATTGCGTCTTTCTGATATAGCCGTAAGTATCCGACTTACGGCTATATCTGTTGAGCGCGATTTTTTGTAATCCTAATACATATCATTATCCCACCGGCGGCGAATCGCCCTTAAAACCTCATGCACAGCCGTCCCATTTATTATCTCTGTGCCACCGAATCTCGTATTAACTATTGAGTAGATAATTTACGTTGTTACGTAGTATTGTTTGATCAATTCTTTGGATTGGATTCTTACGCCGCCGCGCCGCCGCGCTGGATCAACAAGTAGGTACGCAAAGTTGCAGTTGTTATTTACGTATCGTGAAGTTCTGTTCGTGATTTTTTATTTGTTTCATTTACACGGAAACGATTAGATTCAACTCCCAGCTAGTGCTATTTTGTTTAATTTTAACAAATTTTTAACAACCGCAGCGTGTTAGGCAATTCCTGCCATTACAAAGTAATATTACTTACTTATTTACCTATTACTTCGCAACTGCAGTAACCAACACACCATTACTTATTATTGTTATTATTAGCACAAGCTCTGCTTAGTTTGGGCTAGATGGTGTTGTGTATATGTGTAGAATATTATTATTATTCTCTTTATTTAAATATTTTCAATATATTTTTCATTTTTAAATATACATATATCTATAAAAATACATTTAAAAATATAAAATATATGGTACCCCACCGGCATCGGGAACAGGGTCCAAGCTGCCGGTGGTTAGGATTCCAGAGATAGGAACCTCCTCACAATGCGTGCTGTATCTAAAAGCACTGCCTTCTGCATCAAACCCTTGATCCAAGCACCCAACGCGAGCCTCTTTAGATGGTGATCGAGGCTCTTGGCTATTAGACCATTGACAGATATGACTATCGGCACAATGATTGCCGAATCAACATCCCACATGTCGACAACCTCGCGAGCCAAATCAAGATATTTAATTTGCTTATCTTTTTCAGCTTTCGCGAGATTGCCATCATGCGGAATGGTGACATCGATAATCAATGCGCGGCGCTCTGATCGATCTATCACCACAATGTCAGGTTTGTTGGCCACAACAGTCCTGTCTGCTATGATAGTTCGATCCCAGTACAACGTGACATGACTATTTTCGAGAACTGATTCAGCTACATACCTGTAGTACGGCACTTCAACATCTACAAGTTTGTATTTCAGAGCAAGTTGCTGGTGAATAATCCTGGCTACTTGGTTATGTCTGTGCAAGTACTCGCCGTTAGCAAGACGAGAACAACCGGAAACTATATGCCTGAGGGACTCACCAGGTAGGTGGCACGCCCGACAAATGTCAACCGTGCCATCCCTCAAGATATATCTCCGGTAGTTATTCGTCTTGATAACTTCGTCCGCAATAGCACAGACAAAACCTTCGGTTTCCCCAAAGAGGTCACCGAAACGTAGCCAGTTCACGGAGGCTAACAGGTCTACATCAGCTCCATATAGAGCCTTGTAGAACCTACCGTGAAGCTCCTTGCTCTGCCATACATCCCTGCGATCGTTAGTGCTAAGTACTACAGGCTTGCGCCAGTTCTCTTTAGCCAAACTGAGCGGGGTGAGTCCGATGTCTACAGCAACTACATCCCGATGCATACCCACGTCTGTCTGAAGAAAGTATTCTCTGAGGTTGCATACCTCGCGGTTATGAAGGGCCTTGGCATTCAGAAAGCCTCGGCCTCCACATTTCCGCGGGATATACAGTCTCATCACAGACGAACGTGGGTGATGCATACGGTATGCCGTCAAGAGTGTACGGACCCGCCGGTCCAGGGCATCCAGTTCAGTCTGAGTCCACTTAAGTATGCCAAAGGAGTACATGAGCACCGGCATGACCCAACCGTTACAAGCGCGCACCTTGTTGCCACCTGATAAAAGACTATTTAAAACTTTTTTCAGGCGACCAAAGAAACGCTCCTGCAACGATTGCTTCATGTCAGCCTCATTGATACTTAATGCCTGTGACATACCCAAGTACTTGTAAGTATCGGTTACAAGAAGTGATCGTAGGTTAATGGAATCCGAAAGTTGTGTTCCTTCGGATTCCACTATCCTGCCTTGCTTTACATGGATGACAGCACATTTGTCCACACCAAAATCCATACTGATAGACTTACTAAAAGTTTCAGTTACTTTAAGTAAATCCATCAACTGTAATTTAGTGTGGGCAAACAACTTTAAGTCATCCATATACAACAAGTGGGATATCACTCCACCACCTCTATGTAACCTGTAACCTAGCCCTGAACCCTCTAGTAATGTACTAAGAGGATTCAATGCTAGGCAGAACCAAAGAGGACTCAGGCTGTCGCCCTGAAATATACCCCGCTCAATTTTTATCAATTCGCCATTCCCAGGGATCTGTCGACATCCTGGATAGCTAAGAACCGTTTTCCATTGCCCCATGCATGACTTCAAAAAGGTGCGCAGAGTTGCATTTACTTTATACAACTCTAACACCCTCAAAAGCCACGCATGAGGCACCGAATCATACGCTTTCTTATAATCTATCCAACATGCCGCCATATCCCTTTGTTTACGGCGAACCTGTTGGCTAATGGCCATATCAATGAGGAGGAGCTCCTTAGTACCACGAGCCCCCCTCTTACATCCATTCTGAGAAGCTGACATTATTGAATTTGTATCAATATGTTTAGATACCTTGGCTCTCAAAATAGATGTAAGAAGCTTATAGATCGATGGCAAACATGTTATCGGTCTATAATTGCCGGGCTCATTGGTACTACCTGTTTTATGGAGTAAGTGGGTTATTCCCGTGGTCATAAAATCTGGCAACGATCCAGATTCTAGGGCAGATTGAAATTGAGCAGCCAAACAAGCATGTGAGCTACGCAGCCATTTCAGCCAGAAATTGTGCAGTCCGTCCGGTCCTGGCGATTTCCAATTTGATAAGGATCGGACCGCACTAATTACATCCTGGCTATCAATGACCACGTTTTCCATTTCTGGAATTAGCTCACTTGCTCGCTTGACCTCCCGCATCCATTCCCCCTCAGTGTGGCCGACGGGTACCGACCAGATGTTCCTCCAAAACGTATTTGTAGCATCAGCATCTGGTAGCCCCACATCGGCCACACATTGATCTGGTCGTTCCCAGGTTCTATAAACCCATCTTTGGTCACTTTGAAACGTGCGGTTGATGACATACCGGTGCACGCGTTTTTTGTATCTGCGCAGTCGATTTGCCCATGCATAGACTTTCTGCTTCAGGAAGTCAATGCGCTCTGTGGCCCGAGATACGTATTCATGAGGACTGACACCAGTCCCCAGAAAAGCCCGGCCCACATAGCGCATTACCCTGGGCCGTGTGTTCCCTGCCCTGAAGCAGATCAGCTTACCGATGAGTGTCCTTGCCTCAGCAATACGCCGTTCAATCCTGCACTGCCAGGCCGGGGTGACAGATGTTTGTCGTATAGCAGGTACATGTGTGGGTAACTTGATGCCCGCTATACGACTTGCCGCCACAGCAGCACAGTACAGGATCGAATGAGTATCGGCGAGATTCTCGCTATTATCTAAATAACTAGATAATAGCGAGTCCAGGACACTCACCAATGCTATATTTCTTCTATGCATAGGTAACCGAGGCAGACGAGGCCGAATCGTAAATTGCATGTACCGGTATTCCTGAATCGCACTTTCCAAAGCATCCTTTACCTCCTCCTTGTACTGAATACTTACATCATTTGTCATGTCATCCACCTCCATGCTGGCACTATTGCCCGTCCGCGTCGCACCAGGTGATAATTGCGTAACTGCGGGTTGGATGCGAATGGCATGGCTCGTAGGCAAGTATTCTGAGCGTAGCCTATCGAGCACGGTATCATCCAACTGTCGACTGCGTTGGATAACCCGCACTTGATCCGACAATCGCTGTGCTGAAACGTTGACGCTTGGTTCAAAGGCCTGAAACAGAACAAGCATGCGGCTGCGATACGCAGTGAGGTTAGTTCCTCCCTCTGTAGCCCCAAAATATGCCCGCATGACGTTTTCATTAATGGATTGAGTCCATCGCATGCGGCGCACATCACCACCGGCAGCGGGGGCCCGGTTCGAGGTCGGTGGGCCTCGGGGTCCCAAGCGGGTCGGTGGCCGGCCTCTTCCCCGCCGACGTGCAGGTGACGGTGACGAAGGCGGAGAGAAATATTCGTCGCTCGAGCTCGACGCAACTGCAGCGGCCGGTGATTCTGATCGATGTACCGACGGCTGCGAGGCAGAGCTAAGCGACGAACCCGGAGGTGGTAGCGGTGCGGCTCTAGATCTGGCTCTTGTTAACATCTTGTATTTTAATAAACTTAAATTCAGTTTCTGTGAAAATTTTCATTTTTGACGTTGTCATTTTATTTGTAATATTTAATACTGATGAATATTTGATTTTATGCCTGTAATTTTTTATGTTTATTGTGCAAAGCGTCTTATTGTTTGTATATGATTTGAAAATAAATGGTTTATATCAAAAATAAACTTTAAACTGAAAATAAAATATTTTCTCTAAAAATACATAGACGTTTCTTAGTGTTGCCAGATTTTATTATTATTATTATTACTAAGGTAACCTAAAACGATATCCATAATTTACATGTAACATTTGCGACAATTGAGACACCGCTGTCTGTGCCGGCAATTGACGAATAAATTATTAAACACCGAGAACTGCACCGGAACTTCATTCCTAATTTAAAGATAATAAAGTTCGAAATCAGAATGTCATCCGTTTAGCGGCTTTATAAAATACCTAATAATCGTTTCATAAAATGCATGCCGACTGCAAATAGTGTCTAATGTTAATTGAACTCAAAATAGACGAAATAAGAGCTATACTTGTTTGTACTTGTTGAGATAGTGTCGCTTTTTAGCTAACCGACAAACGATGCCGCTATTTTAGTTTTCCTAAGAAATAAAACATTATAATTTAAAATAAAATCAGTACCTACATATTTTCATTGTTATTGAGCGCACGTGTCTTTTTCAAGATGTCGTCACTTTCAAATAGAGAATTAGGTGAAATTGTGATGCATTACGCAAGATCGCAGGATTTAAATGAGACCAGGCTATGGTTCCGACATTGCAACCCGAACTCACCTGTACCATCACCAAGGCGGATACTTGGGCTTGTACAGAATTTATTTGATTATGGACAGTTAAGTGTTCCCAGCCATGCACAAGCACGAGGCCTTTTACCGTCTTATGACGAACATTTAAGGCGCCAAAGCATAGCATATTTTGCCACAATCCAGCACCCGGCAAGCGGCTCGAAGATTTAATGTCAGCCAAAGTTATGTGTGGCAGCTGCTGAACGCGTCTGGGCAGCATCCCTATCATTTCCAATGTGTGCAAGACATGACCGTAGCGGACCTTTCAGCCAGGGTGTCATTTTGTAACTGGTTTTTAGAGATGGAAAGAAACATTTTGTGGACGGATGAGGCCGCATTTACTAGAATAGGTCTATTATAAGAACATCATAGCCGAGTGGTTAAAACTGTAGATAGTATTTTTGTGGTCGTAGTTCAAAACCCAACGTTTACTCACCCATCTTTTTGTAACTTAATTTTTATCTGCAAGTTACTTTATGTTTAAATAATAGTTTTTTGTGTGATATTATGTCTTTGTTTTATTATTTTAACATTTATATCATATTTTTATGTATTTCGATAACAAAGAATACGAGTAATAAAGTGTTTCGTTAACTTAAATATTACCATTGCTCGTTAGATAGGTATTTAGTTTCGGTACGAATGAGCATCATGAGGCATGAGCCAGGTATCGATCCCTGGACCTTATGCTCGCGATCGGCCAAAACATAACGTATCATTTTCCTTGTTTTGAATTGTTATACCTACCTTTGATACGTAAAGTAACTTGCCGACACAATAATGCATGGCGAAATCACTCTTAACATGCAAGTAATAAAGTTTAAAACTATGTAACTACGGCCGCGTCGGCGATTATAAAGGATGACACAAAGGCGACCGCCTGTATTGAAAAGGAAACCTTGCGCCACTGGCACAAGTATTAAAATGGCTTGTTTATGTTATGTGTTTGACCAAGCCGAACAAAAAATTACACAAATATTAAAATATCAGTTTCATTATTTTTATACTGTCGTGTGCACGCGTCGCGATCATATCGATGCTGATGGATTATTATTATGCTGGAATTGGATATTTCTATCTAGTTATCGACATTAACATGGAATAATCATAATTTTGCTAAACGAGTGAGATTGTACTTAAAGCTACGTTATTTTATTGATGCGTCAAGTGATTGTGTATCTACTTACGTGTTTGGTTCATACCTACTGAACTGATATTGTTCACATGATAGGATTGTTTAAGTTCTTTGTGTAGTTTTGGTAAGTATTAAAGTTTTTAAAATTATATTATGCTGCGTCTTACGGTCGCTTTGTAATATTCTACTTCGGTAAATGTTATGTGTAAGTAAGTTATTGGTCATATCCTTGGAGTTTTGTGTAGGTAGTGGGTAGCGGTGTTGTTTGAAGCATTCATGTTTACGTGTGTAACCGCGCAGTTACACATCTAAATAACAATATCCATTCATCATTCTGGTGAATGTTTGCGGGTTAAGGAAAGTTTGTTTTCATTTGTCATACGTAGGTATAACATTTAGGTATGTAGATAAACATAACTTGGTGTGTATTATGAATGTGTTGATCGTAGAAACTGGTAATTTGCGATAATTAGGTAGGTAGGTACGGTAGACCTGGTTAGGAACTTCTTTAACCTCCAATATTTTTAAATGTTGATTCACAGAATTTATTTCTTTACAGAACAGCTGTTGTTTTTATTGTGTTGATATCTGTGTGTAAATATCTTGGGTACAACAGAGGTAGTCAGTATCAAGCAATGATTTATTAATCATAAGGTTTAAATCCAATCATAGGTAGTTTTGTTAACTAAGTGAGGAAAGTTAGTAACTCAGGTTATTGTTAGATCTCTTGGTTATCTTAATACCGTTTAGTTTGCTTTGCATACTTGGTATTTGAGAATGGATAAGATTGTCGCGAAAATCCGTCCGCGCCGATGGTTGCGCAGTGCCGGCGAGCGATCGCGGCGTGAGCGTCGAGAAGGGGAATGTAGGTCGCGGAAATTACCGCCCGTTATTACTTACGACATTAATTTTGACATTTTATTTTTTTTAAATTAGTAGAAATATAAAATTGCCTCGGGTGGTTAACATATGACTAACTGAAACCATTTCACGAAAAACAACGATACATTAATTTTCACAAAAAATAATTCTAATAAAAAAATAATATGGTCACGGTTATTCTATATCACCAGTAGAATGCGTGGTTAAAAGGATTTACACGATTTCAAAATCACCCTGTATATTGAGATATAAGTTTTATAAGTTCTGCAGTAAGATTGTCGTGGCCCTACTACTTTACTATTTTTTAAGATTTTATTATATTATAAATTCTATTGAATTTGTGGGTTCGAGAAATATACTATGATTATTTACATTAAAGTTATAATTATTTAGCCTATAATTTTGTATTAGAATTTTATTCTTCTGAATAATATTAGTAAAAAATGTATTGAATATGTTTGCGATGCTAGTTCCAGATGTAGCTACAGAACAGCCGTCGATTACTTATTCAATATACAACCCTCATGGATTCGTTAAACTTAGTGCCTTTTACAACATCCCAAGTTGCTTTATATTTATTGTTTGACTCAGCAATGTGCTTTAGATTTTTTTAAATTTGAATACTTATTAAATAATGTTTTATTTTCAACAATGTTGATTTTATATTAATTAAACATTAAGTTTCTTTTAGTTTAACAACTTAATTTCCGGCCGTTGGTTATCCATTTCAATTTCGAAGTTTTGAAGTTCTTTTTAATTTTAATAATTGGAAAACAGCTTATAAAATAATATCAATAGAATGTAAAAAAAATCGAATCATTAACTTGCGATACACCGTACACTTCGGAGAAGGACAGATCGCTTATGCGATCAACAAAATTATTCCGGTTTTCGTTACTGGTATCATATTTTGTTACAAAATAATGTCCAATGATATTTTTAATTTTGTGTAAATTAATGTTTAAGTGTTATGGTCTGATAAATAGAGACTATGCGTTTTTCCTACTGCATCGGAAATATAACTAACAATGTTGAACCTTGTGGGCAAGTGTATGTGCCATTGCATACTATAGATGGAAATAAGATCTTTAAATTTTAGACTTGTAGGATCATTTTCTTGCAAATTGAAGTTAAAATCTCCAGTAATTACAATTTTACTTTTTATGTGCTGAAATTTACATAACAAGAATTAAAAATTTTCGGAAATAAAGGAGGATGCACAATATTGTAGGGGCACTGTCCCCACCTACCAACAGACTTGGGATTTGTTTTAATATTCTTATGACGACTCATGAAAAGACGAATAATATTTTTTCAACTAAAAACAATGGCGTTAATGAAAAAAAATCAAAATAAATTTATAAAGATTTAATTTCTCAAACAAAAATGTTCATTTTAATTAAAATAACAGTTCTACTCGAAAAGTACAAGTCTTAAGAAAAAAATCTGTTACTTAACACTACAAAAAATTTGTTACTTAACAACTTTAACTATAGGCTATCAATTCACAAAATAATAAGGCTACGAAATAAAATAATACAAAATGTGCATACCACTAGACCAGAAAAGTAGGAAATAACTGTAATTCTTTTGATATAAGGGTTGCTATACATTTAAACGGGCCGGCATTAATCGGCACTGTCAGACGGTAAAATCGAATATGAACTTACCCGATCGGAATGATGCCTAATATAATATAGCAACTGGTTCGGTTCGGCTTTGTTGTTTAACAAAAATACCGCCGAACCGACACTGCCGATCCGCTTAAATGTATAGCAACCTTTACTGGTCACTAATACTATTCATCTACTATTACACCCATTAATAGGTCTGCTGGTAGATTAAATTCTGTATGACGACCCTTACCCATGTACTATACTATCGAAATAACATGTGCACAACTGCCTATCGTACGATTTCCTGTTAAACAAGTGCAGTACCACTGTGTTATGGCGTGACTGTCTGTTATATCTCTATTTATTAAAATGTAACAATAGTACAAGCGTGACCTGACATGTCTCGATTGTATGCGCCCTCGAATCAACCAAGCATTATTTATATGGATATTATATCTTTGTAAATCATGCAATTGATGGTCTCTGAACAATTCTATATAGTAAATCCCATTGCGAATATGCTCAGCATAATGATTGATGATGATATGATTTTGCAAGTTTTGTGTGGTAGGTGCCCAAAGCAAACAATATAACATCTTCATCTGTTAATTGGGGAAACTCCTCAAAATGTGACATATTAGCTTCCATACCTACAAAATTCACTCTGCCTATTAAGATTTTTAAAGAAGAGGTTGGGAGCATTTATTTGTGTTTGAATTATGTCTAGGAATTCTGACGCGAGCCTATTGTTCGTTGCCACACGATAGTGAGCATTTATTATAGACGCTGCGATGCGAAAGTCAATAAACATGTTGGGTAATGCACGATTAAAATAAGTTTGTTTCAATAGTTTGAATTGGTTTTTGAACTTTCCGTTCACCACCTCCACAACCTATCTACATATTGTTACTAAACGGGACTAATTCGCCTGTTCGGTTGTTAATTGAGTCGCGTTTCTATCTTTAGTAGGTGGCATATGAGCTTCATAGCCAAGCAACTCAATGTCAGGCATGCTGTCCCTAAATCCTCTGTCCAAAATGAAGACGTCCTCCCTATTCGACAACCAATGCAGCAGTTGCTCATCGTCATGCATTATGTTTTGCAAAATAGTTGCATCTGAAGTTGTTGCTGGGAACGGGCCTAATACATCAATTATGTATCCATCGCTGGCAACCAGCAAAAAAGGGTTTTAATAAGTTTCGGAACTTGTGGCGGCTATAGCTTTTTCTTTGAAATAAAAAAAATACTGCTTTTTCAATATATATGCAAGTTCCATCTGCAATTAGAATTAATTTTGTATTTTCCTGATTTCCAAAAATATGTTTTGGTATTAAAAGGTTTCTGTTAGGAAGCGCTTCTCTAGAAATATGGCCTAGGCCAAGATGTCTTGGAACATATTCTTCTGTCAAACACTGTCGTGCTATTTTTAATCTATATTCGAACACTCGACGTGTCACGCCGAAAAGCGTTGCAAGTCTTTCATTCGATTCTCCTGTTCTAAGTTTTGTTAGAAAAGCGGTGAGTACTGATCATGGGTTTCTGGATTTTTCAGCAAGAGATGGCATTTCTTCTAACATGCTATTGAAATGATCCAAAGTTAAACCGGTCCAAAATAGAATTTCACTACTATTGAGTGAAGTCACGAATTCAAAATCGAACCTAGAACCTGTTAATGGTATTAATTAACAAGTGTGTCAAGTCACTAAAAATAAACCGTTAAAATAATTAGTAACGTTCACGTTATCCAATAACTGTTCAAAGTCGTTGTACATCAAATTTTCTTCGCATATTCGCGCACTTGGGGAATTATATAGTTTGTAATGACACACCAAATGTAGCTTCAGAGACAGTTTCAGAGACACTGGAACTCGTCTAAGATTTTGGTTTCTGCATTGCCTATACCTACATACAGCTGCGTGAAGAATTTGCTGCTCTTACGTAATCACGAACATAGAATTCACGTTCTGCATCATCCTGAGGTTCTTCTTCTTGATCTTTTGCAATATTGGGAGCTTCTTGATTTTCAGCGTTGTTTGAAGGCTCTGGTTCTGGACCTTCGATAACGACAGGATCGTTATCACGGCGTCGTTCGAGCACAGCATTATTGGCTCTCTGCCAACATCTATGGCATACTGCTATGACGTCATTGAATGCTACCTGAAATGGAAAGTACGTACAGTTTATTCAGTTATATTTTATTCAATTGTTCTTTTATTATTGAAACAGTTACAAACAGACGCCTACCTATATACATAAGAATTACACATTATTATTAAAGTAGTATAATCAGAAGGGTCGTAAGAATATGTTGAGCTTACGATGAACTTAAACTGCTTATCTGGATCTATTAGACACTTTAACAAAGTAAGATACAGCTGAATCATAAAAGTATCACATGTTTTAATAAAAGACTAATGGTGCATGGTTGCTACAAACATGATCGGGTGCGGTGCGGCAGTATTATTTTGTTGAATTACAAATCCGAACCGACCTGAAGCATGTCTGTGATTGGTTTGGGTCGGCTTTGACGTTCAAAAAGTGCTGCCAAACCGAATGATGTGCTGACCCGAATGAACTACCCAATCGGCATTAGCAGAATCGAGCCAATCATATTAGTAATTGATTCGGTTCGGTTTCTTCATAAATGTGTTAGGGTTGCTCTTAAGCGGATCGGCATTAATCAGCACTCTTCACATTTGGATTAATTACACTTATTATTTTGTTATTGTTGTGTAATAACTACATACTGGAAGGCAAACTGCCCACGGAAGGCATGATGTTAGCTGTTACCTACGAACGTGACAGTTATTCTCTCAAATAATTATATTTATTGCTATTGAAGGTTTAAAAATAAAGACTTACTTGCATCAATCCATTTTGCGAAATGTAAGCAACTAACTCCGGATCACTTTGAACCAAAGTATTTTGCAAAATGTGTCGCCTCTGTCGCAAAACAGATCTTGGACAAATAACACATCGGCGTCCAATCTCCATGTTGGTAAATCACAGTCCAGTAAACGTGCCAGGGTCAAACGAAAAGCAATCAGATGGTCCAGTAAACAAGCAGGGGTAAAAATTAATCGTAACAAACAAAGACAAGTGAACAACGTAAACACAGCGCAATGAACTAGTCACGACTGAGGTGCGCGAGCGCAGGTGGCGACGGGCCGGGGGCGTTGAGGTGGACCAGGGACGGCGATAACGGCTTCTTACCTGAAATTCTGCGTATGCGCCTAAACTTCTGTTGTTTTACTATGTTTTTTTAGTAGGCACTTTTTATTATATTCTTTTAGTTATTGTTTGTCTAACTAAACTATCAAAGAATACACTTATTTTGTATATTAAGTGGCAGAAAATGTAACTGTTACTTATTTAAGATTGTGTTTCTGCAGATAATACTTGCATTAATTGTAAAATAATTTTCCTTTTAGAGTTAATTGTAAAAAATAAATTGAAAAATAAAATAATTTCGAATTCAATTAGAATGAATACCCCATACCTACGGCAAATGTTGTCATAGTAAAAAATAATCTGGTTGCCAAGACGTGTAAACTGAGATACATGTAATATCTGTTGGTGGGTGGGGACGATTTCGTGCATCCTCCTTTTAGTTTTGTATTTGGAGTCCTGTATAATCAATATAAATATTACAAGATTTAGTTTCTCAATTTCGATACCACATACCTCAAAATGCTTTTCAATATAAAGATCATCATAACACCTCTTTTATTTTTGATAATTCGGTACATTGATAAACAGTTTTTGTTACTAAGCATGTGCCACCTCTACGTTGTTCTCTTGAATAAATAGCAACAAGTTGGAAACCGTCCAGTATCATATAATTTTGTTCATTATTACATATGAAATGCTATATGTTTGCTCAAACATTAATATTTACATCAGAATCCTGCGTTGCAAGTAAAGCCAAATCTAAATCTGACATTTTATTTAAAGCTCCTGCAATATTTTGGTGGAAAATCGTAAAGTTACTCATGTATTTCAAGTTATTCACGGAAAAACGGTTCTTTGTTTACCATTGTTGAAGGATAGCATTTCTTTGGTTTATCTATAACTTTAAAATAATATGGAGTTGTGCCCTTATGTGGCTGCAAGTTAGTACCTTCACTATTATTATACTGTTTGTAATAATTAAGATAACCTTTAGACATATTTTCACAATTTAGTCGAGTGGTACATCCGTCCAATCGAACTTATTGACGGTTTTATTATTATAAGAAAGAAATATATTGTAATATTGTTCAGAGTTTATCTTATGAATTAGATGTGTTATAATATCATCGCTCCAAATAGCTTCTATGAATGAACAATTTTTATAATTTTGCGTTAGTAATTTAAGATTATATATTTTTTTGTTTTTATTTCAACATGCATTGTATAGTATATTGACTATGTATACATTAAATTTATTCAGCAATTTAAGTGCTGCAGACATTTCGGTCATAAACATTATAGGATTACAGTCATTACTACCACTGAATATTATAACACTACCCGTATAGTTACTTCTTTTGATATAGTGTAACAAGTCAATAAAACATCCTCAGTCATGGCATCATGTTTTCTTATTGAAGATATATGGTAATCATTCAATATTAAATTATCTTTATATCTAACTAGTTTTAGAATTATTGCTTCTCCTTGATTATCAAATAATAAGAAAATATTTCCGGTTTCTTTTTTAAGGCTAGTTACTGGTGGTTTATTTTTAAGTTTATTTTGAGTTTTCCTCTCATAATTTGTTTGCTGTATTCTTGCTATTCTTCTTTGTATCAGTGCCCATAAATTCATTATCAACACCTTCTATAATTTTAATATTAGGAGAACTGTTCGTAGCCGCAGCCCCAACTATGTAACTATGTAACCAAACTATGTAACACCTTTGTACGATGTTTCTAGCAAATAAATTCTATTCTATTCTATTCTATTCTAACTATGTTTGTTTCTTGCTTGAATTATTGCATGTTATTTGGTTATTGGAAGTATGTTTTGGTGTTTGAAAGTCTAATTTTCTTGCAGATAAAATATATTTATTAATGAGGCGCTTCTTATTTTTGTAGCCACATGTCGTGTTAATTTTTCTGGTACTCATGCTTGCTATATACATATTTTCAAACTGGGTAGTTATTTGTTTCTCTTCTTCTAATTTTTGTTGTAGTGATTGATTTTCTTGGCATAATGTATCTATTTCCGCATTTGCACTTAACAGTTGTTCTTGTAGGTTAGTAATAATATTATTTAATTCAAACAATTCTTCAGTTTCGAAATGTGTTGATAAGTCCACCATGTTTCTAACGCTTGGCGGTGAAGATGACCTGTTTATAGACTCATCAGGAGACTGAGATATTGTTCGTGCTTTATTTTTTTTCCTCAATGTAATATTATTGTTTGACTCCATGTCAATTTAAATATTGAGTATAGAATTAAATGTTTAAATTCTCAAAAAGTGCGATAGGAGTCGGGATCGATCTTATACTTTTCAATTTCCCCTAATTTAAAAGAATTTTATTAATATGCCATCCCTACTGTAGTTCTACTAAGATTAAATTATAACGCTACTATCCCTTTTAATTCCGCTATTCACCGCTTGAGTCGGGATTAGCGTTAGTTGTCACATATACAGGGTGTCCAAGAACCTGGCGTCCAACTGGATTCCCACGATGCCCCAAGTTCTAACAGTACTCAGAAAAATATTTTAAAAAATCCACCCCATGTACTTACAGAATTATACTGATTTCAAAAAAAAAGGGGAAATGAGCACCCTGTGACATACTTTTGAATGCTGTGACTGCTAATGCTGATAATTTCGATATTTCTTGGAGGTTTTGTAATCTAGGGTATTGCTGTGTCTAAATAGAATGTAAAAATAAAGTACTTATTGTACCATTTTAAAATAAAATATTATTTTAACTAAAGGTGATATGGAAAACTATTGAATTTCGCAACTTTGACCGACTGTAGTGTAAAAAAAATGTACCAAAATAGTATGGCAAGTGACGTCAAATTTTGACGCGTTTATTCCTCTTTTTAAAAAGGTATAATACTTACACATTAATTTGAAAAAAAAAATTTTGATAATATTTTTACTCAACAACCCAATTTTTACGAAGTGCCTACCTACTAACGGTAACTGTCGGACCCTTTCTTATCTTAGAAACTGTTATGTTACTACTATTATTTACTTCGGTTCCAAGAGTGAGCAAGAAGGAAATACACACAGGTAGATGGGTTCCCAGTAGAATAAAAGCAAAGAATGTTAGTTTAAAGATATTTTATTACAATAAATGTTCAAAATGTTGACCACCCGCGGCAATACAAGCTCTCACTCTCCTTAAAAAGGACCGCTTTATGTTTCGCGAGTAACTTTTTTGACGTATCACCTGCACTGCTTGTGTTATCTTCTCACGAAGGTCAGCGATGTCATTAATGGGCTTCGCATAAACGAGCTCCTTCATAGTTCCCCAGAAAAAAAAATCCAGCGGATTTAAGTCAGGTGAGCGGGCTGGCCACGGGATTGTTCCTGATCGCCCAATCCACCTGTTCGGGTATTGCTCGTCCAAAAACTCTCTAACGGATACGCGAAAATGTGCTGGACAGCCGTCGTGTTGGAACCACATATCTGGTGGGGTCTCTTCTAGTAAGTTTGGCAAATCATTTTGAAGAAAATTTAAATATGATTCGCCAGTCAAATTCTCGGGCATCTCAAATGGACCAATAATATTCCCACAGAGAATACCGGTCCACATGTTCACTTTGAACCGGTACTGGGATCTATCTTCTCGCATCAAGTGCGGATTTTCCACATGCCACTCGTGCAAGTTGTGTAGGTTCATGTAGCCATCCTTCTTAAATGTAGATTCATCTGACCACAAAATTTTGTCGATAAAGTTTTCGTCTTCTCGATGTTTTTGCAGGATTGTTTCACAAAACGCGACTCGGCTCGGATAGTCTCGAGGTAAAAGACTTTGCACTCGCTGTACGTGGTACGGATGATATTCTTCTTTTTGGAGAATACTGTGTGCTGTGCTCTTCGGTATCCCCGTATCAGCTTCTATTCCTCGCACAGAGATGCTTGGATTTGCCGACACCGCCTCTAAAACTTCATCGCGTATGAAGTCATTTACGGGTCGTCCTTCACCAGCTACTTGATTGGGGAACCGCCCGTCACATAGTGATCTGTGCACATTAATGAAAACTCGATGGTCGGGATATCGCGTAGCCCTCGGATACCTTTCTCTGTAAAGTCTCGCTGCAGCTCGTCCATTACCTCTACATTCTCCATAAATGTAGTGCATATTTGCGTATTCTTGCGGAGTGTAGGTCGCCATGGTAGCACACACAAAACACAAACTGTCCAAACACAGGCAAAGGTCGTCGTAAAGAGTTCGTTTCAAAGTCCAGAGCACAAAGAGTAATCGAGTCCAATAAACAAAGCTTTAAATCGTAGTACGTGATCAATGGTAACAATAAGAGAGAGGTGCGTAGTAACGGCAGGAGGCAGTGACGCGTACTGACCGTACTGTTATCCTAAATAGCACGATCCCAGATAGCGTCACTATCTATCTCACTCGCACCTCTAACCTTTTTCTCCCTCACTCTTACCTGAATAATGGGGTACCATAAAGAAGAACCAGCAAATCGCAAAGATAGTTTCTGTCTTGCTCCCTCCTGTTGTAATAACGAATCACTATGGTGAGATGCATGCACATACCGTCCCTTACGGTCTAACCTGTTTTTTGAGAGGCCTGTTGTTATTTTTATGAGCATACAACAGTAATTCTTTAGAGGTTAGATTCAATTCGTCGTAAATTTTTCTTTCTAAGAATTCTGTAAGACATCGTAAAAATTGGGTTGTTGAGTAAAAATATTATCAAAATTATTTTTTTTCAAATTAATGTGTAAGTATTATACCTTTTTAAAAAGAGGAATAAACGCGTCAAAATTTGACGTCACTTGCCATACTATTTTGGTACATTTTTTTTACACTACAGTCGGTCAAAGTTGCGAAATTCAATAGTTTTCCATATCACCTTTAGTTAAAATAATATTTTATTTTAAAATGGTACAATAAGTACTTTATTTTTACGTTCTATTTAGACACAGCAATACCCTAGATTACAAAACCTCCAAGAAATATCGAAATTATCAGCATTAGCAGTCACAGCATTCAAAAGTATGTCACAGGGTGCTCATTTCCCCTTTTTTTTTGAAATCAGTATAATTCTGTAAGTACATGGGGTGGATTTTTTAAAATATTTTTCTGAGTACTGTTAGAACTTGGGGCATCGTGGGAATCCAGTTGGACGCCAGGTTCTTGGACACCCTGTATAACATTTAGTTAATGACGTAATAGTTTCGTTACTAAAGTCCATCTCACGAAAGAAGTCCCGCAGCAATAAGTGGAACTAATTATGACAGATCGGCCATAGTGTCATTGTTGTAGTTGTCAGTGCTGTTATTGTGTTCGCGTGTTATTGAGATATTTTGATAATTTACTGCAGTTAAAGTGTGGTTTACGATGCCTAAAGTTGTGAAAAGTTCGTGTTGAAAGATGATATTAAAGATAAAGGAGTTTTGTGAAGCAGAACACCAGAATAATGTCCTATTAATTCCGTTAAACAATGTTCGCAAGAGAGTTGCCGCCATGATCGGTACGTTATTTGGCGTTTCTAGCTGTATGATTTTTACCCATTCAATAGGGTATAAGTATTAGACAGGTTTTAGAAAATTACCTCTAATTTTCCATTATAGTCCAATATATTAACAGTTTGATTAATTATTTCTGTTTCCTATTTTCTATGTAAATAACCATCAAAGTTTAAATAAATAAAAATGTCGCCAAATCGCTAAATATAGGTCATGTGATATCATGACAACTTAGTCTCTGTAAAATACTGCTGACTGATACACCAAAACTGACAAGTTAAGTTGGTTTAAAAAATACTGTAAAGTTTGATGAATTTACAACAGTTTGATCTACATGTTCTTTGTAATCATATACCCTATTATTGATTTCATATTCTGATTCATAAGATATATAAACTTAATGTTGAACTTTCTAGAAGAAGAGCAAGTATAGTATTAAACAAAATTCAACTTTATTTTTCCAGGAGTGTCTGAGAAAAGCGTGTCAAGAATAACACAAAAAGGAAAAAGAGAGGCAAGCACTTCAAAAAAAATTGTCGCTCCAGGAAAAAGTCGACCACATCCAAAAAAGATCAATCTGGATAGATTTGATTTATGTGTGATGATTAATATTCATGAATTTTATGAGGTGAAGAAAGAGCTACCTACTCTAAATAAATTACTTGCAGTCTTAAAACAAGCTTTTTTCGCAAGAATCGAAATGTGGAAAAACGACCAGTGGTGTTCTTGGATGAAACTTACATCCATAATACCTACCATGCCAAAAGTTGCTAGCAAAGTGAAAAAGAGCTTGGACTTTTTACACCTGAATCTGTTGGAAATAGGTGGATAATCGCTCATGCTGGTTTTGAGAATGGCTTTATTAAAGATGCGTTATTACTGATTAAATCAGAGTCGAAATCATCTGATTATCATGATGACATAAATTCTACAAATTTTCTTAAATGGATGACCGAAAAATGTATACTAAATTTGTCAGAAAAGTCTCTTGTGGTTATGGATAATGCTCCTCAATTCCTCCTACTCAATTAAATAAAGCACCAAATATGTCTAACCTTTTTAACCAAATATTTATTTTGAAGATAGCTGGACAAAAGCCATACTATTTGATTTAATCAAACAAAATAAATGAGAACTAATTTATGCTGTGGATGAATTATTAAAAAAACATAATCACTATGTTCTAAGACTGCCACCGTATCATTGTGACCTAAAACCGATTGAAAAAATCTGGAGTCTCGTGAAAAGACACGTGACAGAGAAAAATGTTGACCAAGATCCGATAAAAATTGTTAAATTGACGGAAGACGCGTTTAGCAGCGTGACACCAGAAGATTGGGTTTGCACAATGCAAACATGTGGAACATCTAGAAGACGAATATTTTAGGGACGACGAACTAATAAATGAAGAAATGGATCAGTTTATAATTTCTACATCGAGTGACAGCAAAACAGAGTCTGATCATGGTAGTGATATTCATGTAGATAGTTCTGATAGTGATTGTAGTATGTCTGGAATAAACCCAATCGATGACCATGATTATACAGTTAAAATTTAATTTATTTTTATTTTAAAAATAAATTTATTAGTTATATATTATTAGGACGTGATGTCGTAACTACTGATGTGTTTATACCCTGTGTTTATTCCATATTGAACAGATATTAGATAAAAACAATTTACTTCTTTAGTGACAGACAAGCTAATGGTTTTCCTGATGGTAAGCAGTCACCATAAAACAATGGCTTTGTTAACTTAGCATTGTAAAAGCAATGTAAAACACAACCAACTCGCTGTCGACCTTGGAAAAGAAATGAAGGAGGAGAGGGAAAGGAATGAATGGAAATGAAAAGCAACAATACGGACTACTATTACTTTACGTCGATATTCTGTGTTAGGGTAGTACATCCCTGGTCAATCTGGCCCATTCATGCTAAAACCAGCTAGAATCTAGTACTACTGTAGTCACCTCTCCATATAGGGTTTATGCCCTGGACGTAAATGCACATTGGACGGATATCGGGTCGTGTGCTTCTGTGGTCGAAATATTTTTAACAATCTAGTTTAATATATTTTTTATTAACGCAACTGTAATTGAATAAAAATATTTAAGTATTTATATTATTTTAAATAGATCGTTTAGGGAGTATAATACAGCAGAGGCTTGCAACGTTCCATCGCGTGAATGTGGCGCCGCGTCTGCGAGAATTTTTTCATGAGACGGACTTTACTTGTTTCGTTAGTAGCTTGTGATATTCCAGTGCGAAGTTCTACGGTCCGGCAACTTTTAAAATAAAAAAGTTGCACTGTAGCAATATAGTATATTAAAATACGAACCGACAAAATTTTGTCACTTGCGTGGGAAAGATAGGGTAGGGTATGTACAAAACAATTAGTCATAACCAGTTTCGCTCAACGCTTCTTCTACTACCAATACTCACATTTGTATATATAATAAATTAAATAGAGTATTATCAAATAATAATAATAGCCGTTTTTTATCCATAGTTAGCAATATACCGGTCCACCAAACACCCATACCTATAGCCCATATATTAGAATCTATACGTAGCAATAGTCCTACGCCTGCTGCGGCTAGTGCCGCTGTAGGTGTTCCATCACACCTTTGATTAAAACTCTCGAAGGGCTTCTTCACGTTGGACCCATGTCTCTGTGTAAGCCTCCCAAAGGGCCAGGTATTTTCTAATATAATATGTTAGAAAGTACCTGTGATAAGAGAAACATAATAATAATAATATTTATTGCCTTTAAAAATACAGAACAGGTTTTAAAATTCAAGAATTTGTTTACATTGTTAAAATTTTCTGAATCAATTAAATTCTCCGCACTAGGCTAAGCCTGTCCTGTGGGAAATTGTTGGATTCATCCAAAAGCAATTTTTACATAAAGCGGTTTTGAACCGAGTACAAAATTATAGTGTAGATAAAATTAAATGGTAATGGAACAATTATATAAAAATAAAAACCTATTGTAATAGACATAAACAAAACCAAAGTACAATTATAATTCAACGGTAAGAATAACTAATAACATCAAAAAAGACTAATATGGTAAACAAGGTAAATAGGGCAATCATTCTTAACTATATAATACTTTTAAAGAGATGGATACCTCCATCTCTTTAAAAGTATAAAAAAAGTAACTAACCAAGACGTTATTAACGTTAACTTACCAGTCAACGTTAAAAAAGTCTTGGTTAGTTTTATCTTGGCTTCACCATGTGACAGTAAATAAATTTTACAAATTTTATTAATTTTATTATATAAATAAGGCTTAAAATATGCACAAAACTTTTTTGCAAACGTTGTTTTGACTCGTGGAATTTGGAGGCTAAATACGCGTTTCTTGATCATGTTTTTATAGTTTTCTGCATTTAATACCTCTTTATGGAATAAGAGAAAAATTTTGCTTAGAAATAGTCGTCTGACACTAAGGACCTGAGTAAACAGTCTTCAACAAGCTTGTTGGAGCCACGTCGCGTAATTGTTTCATAATGTAAATGAGCTTTCTGATTCTTGCAAACGTGGCCTCGACATGCTCCTTGAAGGAGAGTTTTCCATCTATTATAACCCCTAAGTACTTAACGCTTGTAACTCGCTTTAGTGAATTACAGCAGCATCTTAAAGTATTGCACGTATGAACAACCAGTTTTAGATGTGGTGGAGGAGCAGTAGTAGTGGTCTTCCATATCTGGAAAAGTCCTTGTTGAGCAGTCTGTAACACCTTATCCCAAGACTTGTCGTGGAATAGAATCACAGTGTCGTCGGCATAGTTAATTATTTCTGCATTATGTTGGCATTTCAGAGATATGTCATTAATATAAAAAAGAAAGAGCGTGAAGCCCAAAATACTACCCTGAGGAACGCCATAAACTACTTCATGTTCTGTACTGATGAAAGAAACCACTTAAAGACATTGTCTCCTGCCGGTAAGATAGCTACGAAACCAATGCAGACGGATTCCTCTGATCCCAATACCCTCAAGCTTTCGTAAGAGAATCGGTATTGAGCCGGTATCAAAAGCTTTCGCCAAGTCAAGGAAGACACCCAAACACGCTGATCCCTCGTCTAGATGTTTAGAGATAATATTAGTAAATAATGAAACAGCGTGTTCGGTGGGTTTCCTCGACGAAAACCGAATTGTTGATTTGATAATAATTTGTTGGATTCTAGGAAATCAGTATATATATACTACACAAAACAAAATAATTTTATGCTGGCGTTCGTGTTCCTAATTTGAAAAGTATTGGCCATAATTTTAAGAAAATAAATAATTGGATGTTATTCTTATGTTTTTCTTCGATTGTCTTCTAACTTGTTTCGGTTATTTTAGAGAAAAAGTTTTACTTTTTAATTTTAATTAATTCATTTATCATCTCGCGTTAATCATGCCGTAACTATGATTCAAGAAGGACGTTCTCAGCGTTACGTGGGTTTGCAGTTGGGTTTTTCTCGAAGAGCTGTCCAAAATGTATGGAATCGCTTCCAAGAGACCGGCAGTGTTGCCAGGAGACGCGGTTCAGGTAGAGTTCGTGTAACAACGGCGCACGAGGATCGGTACGTCCAACTAAGTGCTCGTCGTGATCGTACAGTAACGGCCCGGGCCCGTAAGTTACAACACCACCTACGGCTGACAACGGGTACCCGTGTCAGTGATCAAACTATACGTAATCGATTGCACGAAGACCAGCAAATGTCAAGACGACGAGTTGTTCGAATTCCTCTGACCAGGGTTCAACGTGCCCGTCAGTATTTGAACTGGGGGATTAATCAGTGGGGCAAGGTGCTTTTTACAGACGAGTGCAAAGTAAATTTTTTTAATGATGATCGGCGTGTTAGGTTGTGCAGACAACGCGGCGAGCGGTTTTCGGAGTCCTGCATCCACGAAGTTGACCGTTTCGGTGGTCCCAACGTAATGGCTTGGTGTGGGATTAGTTTACACGGTAAAACCGAGCTCACCATTTTAAATGCGGGTACCGTAACTGCAGAACGTTACATCGAGGACGTCATCAGGCCTCAAGTGATCCCATTTGCACAGTGAGTGGGGCCTGGATTCATCCTGATGCAAGACAATACCCGTACACACACAGCTCGATCGACCCAAACTGTCCTAGAAGGGTCTCATATTGAGGTATTACCATGGCCAGCTAACAGTCCGGATTTAAATCCAATCGAGCAATTGTGGGACCAATTGAAACGAAAGGGGTCTACGACCAACAGCAGCTGATTGACGCTTTAAAACGTGTCTGGGAGGAGATTCTAGATGAAAACGTGAGGAATTTGATCCAGAGTATGCATACGAGGCTTCAGGAGTGTATTGCTAAGAGAGGAAGACATATATTCGTTACTAAAAAGAAGAAACAAAAGTGACAAGAACAGTATTTTGTCTTTCTCCGGTGATTCCTTTTGTTCATGTTATTCATTCAAAATGGCCAATTTCATTATGAACTTAAAAAAACAATTCATGATCATTATTTTAAACAATTGTTAGCCTATATTATAACCAATAACATTATTTTGTAGTTACATAAGTTAAACAATTTAATGTCTTTATTGTTTTCATGGTTCAGCGAAAAATCAGAGTGGCCCTTATTTTGTTTTGAGTAGTATATACTCGTATTGTAGTTGATAGTTGTTTATTAATGATCTCCTCTAATAATTTTGAAAAACTGCTTAGCAAAGAAATGGGTCTGTAGTTATTGGGATCATTGGTAGCTCCACTTTTGTGGATAGGCGTCACCGCAGCGATTTTCCACTTATCCGGAAAGGTTCCACTAGTCATACTTTGATTAAAAATGTGGATGAGGGGTATTTTTATATAACTGTTTGCTAATTTTATGAAGCCGTCAAGACCAGGGGCACTATTGTCCTTTAGTTGTAAAATTTTAGATTCTCTATTTCGTCTGTATTAGTTGGCTTCATGAAGAAAGAGTTTAATGGTGAGGTAGTTACTTGGAAAAGGAATATTATAGTTTCCTCCGACAGTTTTGAGCGAGTTAGTATTTTACTAGCAAGTTGCTGTCTCATAGACGCTAGTAGTTTATTGCAGTAATCCCGAGATGATTCTACATTTTCTTAAATGTTACATAGGTCTAATATACTTTTAATAGTATTCCATAATTTACTTGGATTACCTATTTTCTATTTCTTCCTTACTATACTGATTTTTAGCTTTCTTAAAAGATCTTGGTAATAGTTTCTATAGCAAGAATAAATTAGCTTTTGAGGTTATTTTCTGGATTTTTACGTCTATATGTAGTTTATCTCTGTGGATCGAACATCTGACAAGACCTGGTGTCATCCATGGCTTGATTATATTTTTACGTCGGCGTGGCATGAGTAACTATTGTATGGCGATCTTTTATTGAGGATATAATATCAATAAATGTATTAGCTGCTTCGTTAGGACACGATTTGGCAGTTACAATTGACCAATCAACAGTCTGTTATAGTTCAGAGACTATACCATCCCAGTCAAGATTAATAAGAGATTTCTTATTCCGCTTGGGTTTTGGTGTCTCGCTGCCGATACCTACCATCACTAGGTCATGATCAGTAACTGCTGAAGTACAAACTACAGATTTAAAACTATTAGATACCTTTACGAATACATGATCATGGCCCGTTTTTTTGCGGGTAGGCTTATTTATAGCCGCCCGAAAGCCCAAGAGAGCCATGAGGCAGATATAGTCAGAGCATGATTCGGCATGATTTGTATTAATATTTATATTTCCCGCAATGACATAACATGGGCCATTAGTCATATTTGTAGTTACTAATTCGAGGGAGCTTAAAAATTGGTTAGTAGTCTGGAATGACGGCGACCGGAATACGCCTAAAACAGTTATTACATTTGGTATGTGGACTTGTAAACAGTTGGCATCTAGCAGGTTAGGTTCGCTTATTATTGGTGTCCAACATTCCCGGACGTAGATCACTACACCACCTGCGCGGTTTATGGAATTTGAGGTCGCCGAGGATATATACTCATCTATTTGGTTAATAACCGACTCAATTTTTATCCAGCATTCGGTTAGAACGATTATGTCGAACTTGAAATTAAATCTTTTCAATACTATAATAAAGCTGTTGAAGTTATGTTGTAGGATCCTGATGTTAAAAGTCAGAATTTTAAATTATATTTACAAATTAACGGAACACACTGCTCAGCGAGATTGACTTTGTGGTAAATTACATTAAAGGAATTGTCAATTTCATCTAGGTACTGCACAGTGGTCATTTTTAATGTAAAGTTTATTCAACTTTAGAGATTTGTAACAGAAGAAATAACAGAAGAAATTATGGGATTTAATATAATTTAAAAACATAGTACTTAATTCTAAATATATCACGATGTTCATTATCATCAACATAACTTCAGGCTTCACAAGTACAACAACAAAATTGAAAAGAATATAACATAAATAAACAAATAATATAAAATCAAAATAACTATATATAACAATTAATAGCCAAACAACACTACAATTAGTTTGCCTATAACGATTAATTAGTAATAGATCGAAATAAATCATTTTGGCTGTCGGAATGAGACAAAGAAGTACCTTTAACAAGTCAATAAGCTGCTCGGTCATCAGATGAACGTATAAGAGCTGCATGGTGTTGCCGTTCCATGGTACTTTCTGCTTTCCTGACGTAAATAGCTCCATTTCGTACCCAGCAGAATCGAAAATTGTACTCCTTTGACCGTTTCCTTGCTTCCCCGAATAGTTTTCTGTTTGGTTTTGTAAGTCGTTGAAGTATAGCGTAGATGTTGGACCGCTGACGATGTCCTTGGGTGTGATGTTACGTCTTACTCTAGCAGCAGATAGTAGTTCATCTCTTTTAGTTTTGCGTAACAGTTTTACCACAGTCAATCTCGGTTTGTCGGGGTTCTTATCTTTCGGGTGTTAATTCAACACCCAGCTTTTTTGAAGTGATTAACACCAGATGATTTAAGTTCTCGCTATTTTGTTCCGGAAGACCAGCTATCTCTAACTCATTTCTCAGTTGGTATTGTTCGTATATATAGGTCTTTGGTTTCAAGGCGCTTTTCGTATTCTTTCGTTTTCTGTTTGAATGTAGCAGATACCATATCAAGTTGCGTTTTAACTTCCTGCATGTCTTGCCTTAGCAATTGAGTTAGAATCTCAGCTTGGCCTGGTTCATTTATTATGTTATAGGAGTCTGACTTACCACGACCACCTTGAGTTAGGGTAACATTATCACTCGGTTGTGGGTGAACTATTGGGGTGCTTGTGCCCCCTGATTTTGGGTTGATGATAGAGCATTTTTGACACGCCCATTCCTTTTTTGTTTGTCTATTGTTTTATTAAAGCTTTCAACAGATATGTGCAAGCATTTCAAGTGGTAACGTTCTCTGCACTTGGTGCATGCCGTATAAAGCAATGTTGATATTTTCTTACGAGACGCGTAGCAACAGTTGAACATTTTTGATAATAAAATTATTACGTTGTATTTGATATCGTTTCCTGAAATTTGCGCGGAGGAGCGGGTGGGTGGTGGGCGGCAGAGTGCAGCAGTGCAGGTGTGCGCTCGGTGGCACGGGCGATGCTTGATGTCACAGCGAGCTATCCATGGGTTAAGGTAGGTCAGGGACAGAACTTTTTATCTTAAAACTGTGATAACTTTTTAGTTTGTTTGAATTATCAAATTTGGTTTTCACTAATAGTTAGATAACACAATAAACTTTAACTAAATGATAAAACAAATGTTAATATGTTATATTTAACACTTAAAACTGATATATTTTGAGGAGCAAAATAAAACGTGACTACTCGGTTCAAAAGCGATATAATAATTCAGAATTGTTGAGTTGTTATCTACCAAATTTAGATATTTTACAACCTACTTTTCAAAATTTATAAAATACATTTATAAGGTTAATAATTAAGTGTTTTTGATATTGCTTTTTCCAACATTAAATTTAATCTCAATTTATCAACAATCCCTTAATTGTTCTACACTTATTGTAAGTTTTATAGGATATAAGTAGCAATTAGTTTCTCTTCGTTATTATTATTTGTAAATCTGGGGCGGGGACCTGGTGATCTGTATTACAGTTATATCCTAGCTCAGACACCAGCTTCTCACATAAATTAATTTGTACAAGATGTAAAGATATGTTGAACATTATCCATTGATAATGTTACAAATTTTGTTAATTAATTTGTGTGTAATACATTTATTACACACAAATTATCAAAATTTGTAGTGTTTATGTGAGAAGAAATAAAGCAATATTATTATTATTATTGTATATTTTATAATAAACAACTCTATTCATTTCTCAGACTAAAATACAACCAATCAGAGGGCGTAATTGTAGACCCAAAGATCGGACCACCCAGCCGTTGGAAGTGGCACACATTAAACGAACCTCCTGTCTTACAGCAAGTTTTCGTCAACTCTCACTTAGCCGTACAAGATCCATTCATAGAAAAACTGGGTTTCAATGAAGTGAAAAGCCCAATAGATAATGATACAAAGGAAGCTCAAAGTGTTATGTTGCAAATAGAACTGGATAATTTCGTTAAAGAGAAATCACAGAAACTTATGCAGCAGTTTAAACCATTCCAAATAAAGATGAAGGCGATGAAACTTAACGAACAATTCTCTTTAAAAATACTCGATCAGGCAAATATATCTTTAATATATCGCGATGGACGGACCAGTTTAAAATTGCATTTGGGAATGAATTTGAACAATCATGAGATTATAGATACTGATATTTCTGATGCTACTGATGTTTCTACGCCATATGATAAATTCCCTGCGACAACCAACAGCGTGGCAAATGTTCAGTCTATATTACAGTCGATTAGGAAAGCCAATAAACCTAATCTGAGGAGCTTTTCGAGCTACGCAGAAATGAGTTCGAAGATTTCATAACAATGACATATTAATTAAGAGATTTGTATTGTACTGTTTTATTTTATAAGTTTGGTTTTAAGTTGTTTGTTAGTTATTTTTATAATAAAGTTTTAATAGCATGTTTCCGTTTAGGAGATGATAAATAAAGTTTATTCATTAAATATATAAATTGTCTTATCTATGGCGGGATTATACTGTACTTGGAAATTAAAAAAACCTGGGAACCGTGGATGACGTGAATTCCGTAAAATATCAAAAAGCGAAGTGGTCTACAGGTACACCATTATTAATAAAACTAAAAATAATAATTATGCTTATTGCTACAGGTTAGCAATTACTTCGAATGGATATTGCGGTGAATAAACCTGCAGGCGCTTCGACATGCCCCCGGGCGTTGAAAGCACTAACCTTCAACCAGAATTCGAAGTTACAGGCAACGCGAAGATTCTATTAAAGGCCCTCCGTATTACTCCAGTATAAGTGCGAATGTCAGCGACGTGAACAATTCCGTTCGATCCTGGGTGCACAGCTACAACTCTTCCCAATCTCCATTTTAGAAGTGGCTGGTTGTCCTCCTTGATTACTACCAAGGAATCCAGCTTCAACCCGTCCTTGCACGTACGCCACTTCCTCCCTTTTTTGTAATTCAGCAACAAATTCCTTGCTCCAACTCGCCCAGAAATGTTGACGAAATATTAATGAATAATTTGGCTGTGGTAGGGAAGTAAGAGGGCGTCCCACCAAAAAATGTCCAGGCGTTAGCGGAGTGTAGTCGGCTGGGTCTGAAGACAGTGGCGTTAAAGGTCGGGAATTCAAAATTGCTTCATTTCGAATCAGTGTGGTATTTAACTCCTCAAATGTGAGGTTACAATGTCCAATAGTCGCGTAAGATAATACGACTTTACACCCGCTGCCTAGAGTGCCAAAATGAGGACTATACGCGGAAATGAAATGGAACTTACTTAATTCCATGATTGGCCAAACTTTCGCTTAAGGTATCGCTATGAGCCTTTAAAAACTTCGATAGATCCTCGGTAAACCAGTATATAAATATATAATGCCAGTAAATATTTATTGCTAGTCAGGTCATCTGCATGCTCTAAATGAATAGCTTTGGTGGTGAAGCATGTGAAAATCGCGATACAAACCTTCACTAACCTACATCCGCGACCCTGACGGCTGGTACACAAAATAGGATCGACGCCTGTGCTATCAAACGGATAACCCGGATGGAGGCGCTACTGCGGCAGATTTCCCATCAACGGCGTGATAACTTTGACCTTCATGTGATGACAACGCACACATTTGTAATAACAAGCTTTAGCCAAACGACGGCTACATATAGGCCAATATGATTTTCTAAGCGTGGACAAAAATTGCTGGGTCCTGCATGCATCGACTTTATGTGCTCATAATCAAACAACTACTTCGTAAATTGGCGAGTCGACTGTGTAATTATAGGATGCATTTTACTAAAAGAAAAGTCTCAATTGTCGAGACCACGCATTATATTATCGTGATCTAAATAAATATTAAACTTAATGAGGGCGCTCTTTCTCGGTAAATTTTGTTTATTAATAAGCAAGTTATATTCGGGAAATGAATCACATTGACTTTAACAATTAATTAATGCAACGCAGTTTGTATCTCATGCTGTGTTAGAAATTTACTACATATAATATTTTTCTACAGGATATAATGAATCGTAAAACATAAGCCACGGAGCGCAAGAGCCTTAAATGATTTGAAAACTGGTTAAATTCTATAAATGTATTATCTTGGTCATTATTGTTTACGATAGTTGTCAATGAAATGTGAGGTCGTGTCTCTCGTAATATTTCTAACGCTAACCTTTTTAGTTGAGGCGGCCAGTTGGACTTACCATACTTTTAGAATTTGGGACCATACCACCACAAATCTTGGTCTTGCAGGGTACTGATATCCACACCGCGAGATAACAGATCTGCTGGATTCATATCAGTTGGTACGCGTTGCCATGTGAAATTACTCGTCATAGCTAAAATCTTAGCTACACGATTAGGCACAAATGGTTGAAGTTTTGAAGGCAACATCTGTAATCAGCCCAGTAAATGCAATAGATGTATTGAGTATTGAGTACATTACATTACTATTTAGGATAATGTATTAGTTTTAAGTTATATCTTTTATTTGTTATTTAAATCTGTTTGTTTCCCAAAATTATAAAATAAAATAAAATAAAAAAATAAAATTACTATGGTTGAGTCCGTCCAACAGTAAACATTATTGATGTTTACTCGCAGGGCGTGTGAAACCTATTCATAAACACGTGCACCCATTACGGTTCCACACAGTTCTAGCCTAGGAATTGCGGTAGGCTTAATTGTAGCCACTCGGCTTTAAGCCATTAATCCTCACCATACATTCCCAAGGATCACTGATACATGATACTGCGCACATACACACACTCACCGTACGCGTGTTTAGACGCATCTGTAAACACATGCAATTCAAGCGACTTACACATAAATAACATCGCGTGAAATATATTATTATTCACAAGAGGCAAAGACTTTAAAATACTACGACAGCTTTTGCTGAGTTCCGGGCTTAATTGCTCATCCCATGAAAGCTTGTCTAACCACATGCCTTGTAATAATATTTTATGGTGATGACAAAAGGAGAGAGTAGACCTAAAGGGTCAAAAATACGTGCAATTGTTGAATGCAAATCTTGTTTTTTATTGCTATGAGAGGGCACCAAAATCACTAAAAACCTATTTCATCAGTATTAGTAAATCAATTTAGACCAAACACCTTATTTGACACACTAGATCCTATACTTACGTCTAACCTTGATTGCTCTCAGATAACAGCAGAGATTCGTTAGATCGCCATTTTCTCAAAGGCATACCTGCTGATGCAAGGGCATTTGTAAGTTCTCTGCGAATAAATTTAACCTTATTTATATCATTGCCACCGGTTAATAGATCATCAACATAAAAGTCATGCTTAATGATATCAGCATGCTCATGATTTTTACACTCAAGAATTATCTGCTTAAGACAACGAGTCGCGCTAGCCATGCCATAATGTTTAACGTATATGTCTTAATCGGGTCATCGGCACTGTTGCGCAAAAGTATTTGTTGCCTATTAGAAGGATAATTAACTACACTGGGGAACAGTCATTTTGCGGCATGGTAAGTTGAAGTAAATTTTGTGTAAGTTCAGTATGCTGAATACGAGAAAATATCAGATTTGTTAAATTGACTCTATTTTATGAGATAAGACTTTATAACTATATGACTGAAAGAAGGTCGAAATAAAAATACTATTACATAGCGGCTATACAAGGTTGATTAAACAGTGAGGCTTTATTACTATTTATATATAGTATGTGTCCCACACAAGCTCTACACTAAATTTATGTTTAATAGGAGCAGTAGTTTACTTACAGGATAGACATTTAATTTTTTATCAAATATAATATAAAAAATTAATAAAAATACAATTACATAGTATGTGCCCCACACAAGCTCTACACTAAATTTCTGTTTAATAGGAGCAGTAGTTTAGCCACAAGATAGACTTTTAGATTTTATCTGTCCTAACAGCTGACCGAAATCTAAGCATTCATGTACCTTAAAGCGACAAAAATGTAGGAGACGTTGCCTCTCTGATACTTAGTATACATTGTTACAGTAGCCAACAATCACGCCAAAGTGAGTCTTAATCTTAGCACAATAAGAACGAAAACACAAGCATAACATTAGTTTGTAAGACAAACAAGGAAAAATTAATAAACCCGTGACAACAATGAAACAATGAAAGAAAAACAACAATGAAAGAAAAACAACAATGAAAGAACAGATGTTTATAAAATATGGTGTTTGCGTATTAAATTGATTTAATTCGTTTGAAAAATTGATTTTCTATTTTATCTTTTTCGAGTTATTAACCGTTTCGAACTAACACTGAGCCCATATGGAATACTCTGTCCATTTTAATGTCCATGGATCATAGCAACCTTGCATAATAACGACAGGAAAACTTAATACATATGCTATTAACAAAAAATCTTAATAAAGAATATTAGAAAATTTTAAGCTTTTCTATTGTGTTTATGTTCAGGACAATCCCTTATTAAACTCAAGCAATAGTCTACCATCACAATATGGTTGTCCTATTGGCCTTGGTATCTTTATTTCATTGTTCTTATATCCTAATGAAACCGTTCTTTATGTTGAATATCTCACGGACCAGAGTCAATCCATACAAAGTAAATACATTTCGGGTATGACTGATGAAGGCGTTTATAAAAACCAGTAACAAAATGAATGCCGCAGAAAATATATATTTTTCCCAGTGTTATTTGTCCATACATCTTCTCAACGTCACTTGATATGACATATTTGTGCTGTCTAAATCGAATAAGTATCGACAACAGGTCATCCTGAACGGTGGGACCCACCATCTGTACATCATTCAAGGAAACACCTGATGATGTAGGACAACAACTCGCGTTAAAAACGACTCGATGTTTAGTGGTGGTACTACACTCGCGTAATACATTTTTTTTATACCGTTATAGGCTTGCGTTTGACCGCGATCTCACCTGATCTTAAGTGAAGATTCACTCGCGGCTTGAAGACACCCAGATTGTACTCATCGGGAAACACAGACTCAGGTAGCGAATTTCACTCCTTAGCGGTACGCATTATAAAAGTGGAAGCAAAGCGCTTCGTGCGTAAATGTGGTATATCCACCATGTACCTGTGTCACTGGTCTGATTGTCTGATCGTCCGATGGTAAAATGGGGAAGGAGGAATCAAATTATGCAGTTCTTCTGCACACTCTCTGAAATGTATGCGATAGAAAACCGAGAGACTGGCAACCTTACGATGATGCTCTATAAGGTTTGGAGTCGTGTGTTGATCAGTTGGTCATCGCTGATAAGTCTCCTGGCCTTCCGGTTAATTGACTCGCAAAGCCTCCAGCTGATATTTTGCAGAGCCATCCCAGAGGTGACAACAGTTCTCCATGCAGGATCGAACCTGTGCTTGGTACAAATTAATCAAATGTTCTGGCATGAAATACTGCCTCACCTTACTGAGGATGCCCAGCTTTTTGGCGGCTAGTTGGGCTTTTGTCTCAATATAGGAGCCAAAATTAAGTGTTGGAGTCAATGACATACCCAGAAGCTCAAGACGATTAGTTATCGGCACGGATACATCTCGGAAAGTTGGAGCCAGTTGGAATGGGCTCTTTTTTGCGGCAAACAGGCACGCCTGGGTCTTAAAGGCTTTGAACTTAACCGTATTGGCATCACCCCAATAGGAGACTGCCTTCAAGGATAAGTTCATATGTTCGATGATAGCTTCCCTAAGCAACTGTATCTGTGCTCCACTGGCCCAAGCACTGGAGACGTAACTCTCTACAAACGTGCTATCGTCTGCATACTCAAACGTACCGGGTTTCAGCAGATCGTTAATATTAGCAAAAAGAGAGGCCATGATGAGGGATAAAATATGCATTAGGGTAGGCTAGGGTTATCATTCAATAATTCATTCTCACTCATATGATTCAGCTGTTCATATTTAGACATAAAATCGTGATATAATTAACTAAAGTCACCTTTATGTTTTGGCCTACGTTCCAATGAATGTAAGCAATGCTTAGCTCTATTCAATGAATCCCCTAGAACATAAGGATTTTGTTTAAGTGGTATACGAACACAGAACCGACTATCGTCTAAACGAGTCGTATTTTAATTAAATCTTCCTCACACATCCTTTCCTCTGGCATGCCATATGATGACTCGGTATTTATTATCTCTAATTCCCAAAAATGCTTTAAATCGGCACGCTATGTTTCAACATCACCACTAACTTGAGTAAAATTACATTTAATATCTTTTGACATTCATTTGGCACTATAGGAGGGGTTAGGCCCAGACACTATCCACCCTAACTAAGTCTTACATAAAACTGGCATTCCAGCGCCTAACTTTATATGTTGTAACCCTAACAGATCCTAAAAGAGATCAGCACCAATAGAAATGTCAACATCTGCGGGCTCATAAAATGTGGGATCAGCTAAACAAAATTAAATGTTAAACGGAATATGAATACTAGACGTGTCTAATTTTCGACATGGTACAACACTAGTAATGAATGAATTACGTTAGCTGCGATTGGAGGAGCGAAAGAAAACCAAATTGATTCTTAACTTGATTTAATTTAATATAAAATACTTTTACAATTTAATTATATTCTAATTAACCTAAATGCCTAAACCTAAATAAATATGGAATGTTCTTTTAATAAATTTAATTAATTAAGAAAACATCGTGCGTGTCATAAACTGCATAGTAAGCTCGGTGCGTTTCCGTCTTATGATATTCCGATGATGCAATCTATAATGTCCTCAATAACTATTGGATGCTGTGTCGGCGGTTTCCCTTCGGAAGCAAACCGTAACACTTCCACCCGCAGATAAGCAACTATTTTAGAACTTTGAGAGAAAATGTTGCTGGTGCTTGTCCTCTACGCATCTGTTCCTCTTCTTTTTTCTCAGGTTCCGCATAGATATGACTGTCGGCGTTGGTTGGTGTAGCTGCCTTGCAAAGCCATTTATATCGATAGCTGAGTATTGATGTAGCAATTGCTCCTGTGCTTATCAATAAGACGTAGAATAGTATTGTTGTGTGGTATACGACATTGGATTGCATCTCACTGAGTTGTACTGGTTGGCTCATAACTCAGTAACTTGTTTCTGGATAGAGTCTGGCTTCGTGCGTATTTGGTGAGAGATTTCCTTTTCACAGAGATATCAGTCATTGAACTTTGAGCATTCTGTTTCTACATATGTATGTACACTAATAAATCCTCATTGGTTGCTATGAAACGATAGGTTGGGATAAAGGCTTGACCATTTTTATTGCGTAGTATAGATAATCTATATAAATTATATATATTTTTGGAAATAATAGGGAACATGAAAATTATAACTATTTGCTTTTCATTAAAATATGATCATATCCTGGCATTGTAACATTATAATTCTCTCTCCTCTCTTAATTCTCTTAATTTTAATTTTAATAACACGTCTTTACTATATATTATTTCTAACCTACTTAACATGGACTTAAGAGTATCTATATCTATCATGGAATGGTGCGTACTCGATGCACGGATAAATGCTAAAGTGTTTTGTATTCTAGTCAATTCTAATCTAAAAATCTTCTACATTTTCACTTATAATACTTAATAATTGTCCAATCTTTCAAGTTTTATTTCCTTTTGCCGCGTCCCGTGAACGATCAGTAAGATAAGAATCCTGTAACAAGTTGGGATTCTTAAGGCCTCTTTTTAATTTTGCCTTAGCAATGGGTCTACGTTTCTTAGACGTAGAGATATGAAGAGGTAAATCAGCTAGAACGATGTCTTAGGTATACCGCGGAGCATTTTTCTGACGACTAATAGACAGATTCTTTATAAATACTTGCTGCTGAGGGACATATTCTATTTCAGGCTCACGGGTTTTGTTTCTACTCTCTATCAACGAGGATCTGTTTGCTAAGGATGAATCATTAGTAATTTGATAAACTTTTCCCATCTGGTCTCTATGGTTTTATACGTACTGTTGTAATAATTGCTGTGTAAGATCTAAATTTAAAATGTCTCTCGGATCAAAGTGTCCTGTTAGTAAATCGAATGGTCTGCATTTAGTAAAACTATGTATCGAACTGTTATATCTGATAATAGCATAGGGCATAAGATTAACTATGGGTTCGCCTTTATGTTGTAATTTTAAGATTCTAATATGCTCAAGAATGGTTGAGTGGAAATGTTCAATGTTACAATTATCGTTTAGTGAATGCGGTAAGACTCTATGGTGATTTATCTTATGGAGACGTGTAAATTCAGAGAAGAGTTGATTGGTAAGCTCGGTGCTATTGTCGGTTACTAAAGTTATGGGTACTCCGTGAAGGGTACAGAATTTTAGGAGAGACTGAAGTATGCTTATTACAATGCTATCTCTGAGGTGATATGCCTGTCCATATTAAGTAAAAACATCTATGAAAGTAATATACTTTTTATTGTGAACCGTAAATAAATCCATATGAACTATCTGGAATGGCTTTGTGGCAGGAAGTACAATATTAAACTGGGGTTTGATAGGTCTTCTGTCGTATTTAGCCTGTCCACAGATGGTATATTCATTAATAAATTTAGTAATACCATGGGGTACCAATTAGAACAAAAAGTAAACAGTTCCAAAAATAGATCATAGATGGCACTATGAGTTCCAATGTTAATATTAAGATCAATCAAAATGCTTTATTGGAAGAAAATTGACCATAAAATGTTATTATAAATAAACATTGTACATATTTAATTAACGAGCATCAAGGTAAACGCATTTATTTTATGATTTAAAGATATCGATATATTAGTATTTTTTACATAACACATAGGTAATCTACCTATCATTTTATTTTACCTAAAGGGCTAGATGAGACGCTAGATGGTTCTTTTATATGTTTATACAAGTCTACAAAAACATTGTGTTTTTATTTCATACCCTTCTTTTGGTTTACTTCAATATTTGTTTATTACCTACTGATACTAATTAATAAGAAATTTCTTATAATATGAAAAATATGTATGCTTAACAAATGTCAATGTATTAAACAAAACGTTTTGTTGTACTACATGGCATTATATTCAAACACCTGGTCGGTTCTCGTAACTTCTATTGTCAAATTTCATTTGCTTGTGCGGCAGTAGATATAGCGCTGTCGTTGGACTCGTCGGCGTTATAATAATCATTATCTCTGTGCTTACCTACTTATTCTGAATTGAATTACAAACTTACGATAGACATGCCGATAGAAATGGAGTTTTAGTAAATCATAGCAACATTTTACTAAAAATAGTTAGGTAAATATTAAGTAACCTATCATAATAATTATTCTATAAACTGACTGTTATATGTTTGTAGTTTGTTGTTCGCTTTGTTAGTTTGGTTTTTATGCAATTTCTAGTATTATTTGATCTCTAGACGCAACTTGACTGAATCTGTTTCAAAGGGCCTGAAAGCTAGTTAGGCAATAGGCGCAGTTGTGATTAGGGTTGCCACCTTTATTTTGAACAAATAAAGTATGTTTACTATCTTAGGTAAAAACAGTACATGATCTGAAAATAAAGTATTACTTATTTAACCTGCCTTTTGGTTACCATATTTTTGTTGATGCTAGTTAAATCTAACAAATATTTAGGTATTATTAAGGAAAGTCGTAATCGGAAGTTTACAAAATATGTCTATATTAAGATAGATAAACAATTGATTTTATTCAATTTAGGGAATCTTTATAGCGTTGCTTTAAGTTAACAATTAAATAAAACCTGAAAAAGCGGACATAGGTAAAATAAAGTATCTTCACATCCCTTATTTCCTACTAAAGTATAAATTACGTTTCCCCGAAATCACGTACAATACTTTACTATAAAGTATCTACGGTTGGCAACCGCAGTTGTGCTTGTTGTGAATTTCATATCCCTTGATGAAATACGCGACGATCAAGTAAATCGTGCTTACTATCGTTTAAAGGAAGGTAGTTCGTAATAAGCGTTTTTTTAATCAACCCGTGACCACGATCCATGCATGTCGGTCGAAACGTCGCGTCGGGCAATCAATATAGGTACTGTATAATAAAAACAACAGCCTTTAAGGATTATAAAACTATATTGAGTTTTACACAATTGACATGGTGCATGCACATTGCAGTCGTAACAAAAAGAAACAGAATTCAGTGTTGTCACACTGAAAACTCATACATTGTTGCCAGTAGAAAGGCGAAAATATTATGTTTAATATATTATCAAACATAGCTGGCCACGGCCTTAAATATTCATTGACTATTGAACAGCCAATACAAAACAATAAAGATACAATGCAAAAAAAAATGTAAGCCTTCATTTAAATTATTACTTACAGTATAAGGAATGCAATATGCTTACAGTTTTGCTAGTATTTAAGATAGTTACCTATGTTTAGCCCTACGACAGAGTAAGTCTTGGGATCGGATATTAAACCACTAAACACAGGTAAGACACAGATAATAAGAGTTAGCTTAAATGGGTAATGGACAAATTTTTTGAAGTGATCTAGTATATATTTTATTATTAATTTTCACCTCCACAACTCTGACTCTACTATCAGGTCTGGGGATTGTCTTAACAATTCTTACCATAGGCCATGTTAAAGGTGAAGTATTTTACCCCGCACAATTACAAGGTCTCCTTCTTGTAAATTAGGACTTGATTGTTTCCATTTAAGTCTACTTTGTAATTGTGTAAAGTAAATCCCTTGACCAAAGTAAGACCCGCCCACCCCCGCGCTACAAGGCCAAGTATGAAACGATGTTTACTATTTGTTTTGCTTCGAAAAATATAAATTACGGACAATATTTTTAAAAATTGGTTGTGGTTTGCTTCTTCCTGTTGTCGAAGTCACGTGACAATATTATGACATCACATTTCGTTTCGAATATTATCATTTACTATTTTACTCACATCACTCACTCATCACATCACACTCATCATTTTTTAACTAGTTACTATTAATGTGTTCATATCTGGTTTGGTTGACATTGTAATAAATATTCGGATGTAATAGTAATATTACATGAGATAAATATTTCTTGGACGTCGTCGTCACCATATATCCTTATAATAATTATTATTTAGACACGAATATTTAAATAAATCATACCAAAGCATGAATAGTGTTTTAGGATTAGTAACATCGCATTTATCATGGTATATTAATGTGATCTTTACTTACATAAGTACCACAATATTCATTAAGTAGGTAGGTACTTATCTTTTGTTTTGTTACTTGACTTTAAACTATTATTACATATTAATTATTGATTTCCCTACAAAATCAATAATTAATATGGATATAAAAGTAAAAGAATACAATGTCAATAATTATTATGACATAGTTAAAAGATTACGAGCCATGACTAATAAGCGTAAAGCATACCTACTAATTCAGTTGTTTTTTTAATCTATTAATAGGTAGGTACATTGTATTTTATAGGAGGTATATCAATAATTATATTATTAGCTTTGTAATGTTATAGATACTATTTGTCTATACCTCATTCATGTGTTCATTGAGTTACGTGTGCAGGGTTGTATTACGAGTATAGGGTGAATAAATTAAACTGAGAGTTCGGTCAACACAAAGTCTATTCGATTTCGACAATGGTACTTACACTAACACGATATAACCGTAGGAAGGCTTAGGGACGACTGGGGCTATAATTGGTGATCGGTGCGAGCGCTATACCATAATATGCTGTCAGCAGAATACAATACAATGATTACAATGTCGCACCAACATACCTCCCCTTCTTTTAAAAAAACTTTAAAGAAATTTTTTTAATAAAATCATACAACAAAAATTTAATACACAAGTCCAAGAAATACATCGCAACTGCTAACTCATTACATCCTGTCGTCCACTCGCCCTGCTGTTATTGTAAAACAAAGTTGCAATCTAATATCAGGTTACCATATTACAATACTAAGAACTGTATTCACAGTTGAAATATTAAACATTCAAATGCCAATGCCACAATTTATTTAATCGACAATACATCTGGCGCATTAGGTTTTTATAACACTTTAGGTAAAATCTTACTTAATATTCGTTACACATGGAAATCACTGTGCCATTTTGACAAAGACGAAAATAAAATATATTAACACAACACATAATAATATTAACGGTCTTCATGTTGTATTATACTGTCCTATCTTGGCGTCATTGTGGTTATAGTAACCAACAACACAAACTTTACTGAATGTCCTACGATTGAACAGTAGAATATTGCCTCGATACGTACCTATATAAACTAATTCTAAACACGTTATAAGCAAAAGAATATCTTCGCGCCACGTACGTTACACATTTTAAGCGTATGACGCTTGCATCTGTGGTTGTGTGCACTGGGGGGTCGCTTGTACTGCTGGTCCTGCAGGCCATATAGACATAATCTCTTTTCTAACCTTAAGTCTTCATGTGGGTGCAAGAATGTTTACCGCATTTACATATACACAAAAATACAATGATGCTCGTAATAACAAAGATAATTATCCCGAACATTTCTATCTTTCTCTCTATGTCACCAATTTGCTTTGCCTGATTAGCTCCTTGTTGAGCTATTATAATCTCTTCATTCTTTGTCTGATAACTACCCATTTCGGCACAAAATTAACAATAATCGAATTTATAATATATAAAAAAAAATATCGCGCACTATCGATGTTCGCTTAAAGTATGCGATAACAGTGACACAGTAATTTCTTACATTAAACTTATAAAATAAATATACATGCTATCCAAAATTTTACCTTACGGCAACAGAAATCGTACGGGTGGCTTAATACGTCGGCCACTACGCGTAGTATAATTTATAAGTGGAGGCGATTTTACCTCATCAATATTCCTAAAGTGACTCTCTAAAGTCTTACCTAAACACAACTCAGTATGCTGATTTTCTTGCAACATAAAAGCGGGTTTGAGTCTATCTATGGACACATCAACTTCTCTGCTTGTTAATTTTATTCTAAAAATTTTATCATTTCTATTTATTACTCTATATGGGCCATCATACGTGGGACTAAACGCTTTTTTTAATAACTCATTCCTAATGAAAACGTGAGTACAGGTTTTTAAATCTTTACTTACGAAAAACTTACGTGAATCGCTCATCGCTCTTGACTCGAACTGAGGTCTTAGCTTGTTTATTGTCTGATGCAATTGTTCTAGAAAAATGTTTGAGTCACTGACCTTATTACTTTGCACGTGTAAAAAATCACCAGGCAGTCTTATGGTTTCGCCATACAGCATTTCCGAGGTGCTGATACCTGAGTCTCCTCTGCATGCAGCACGAAGTCCTAATAACACCGTTGGTAACTCGTTCACCCAGTCCTTATTACTTATTAAACGTGCTGTTAAAGAATTTTTCAATGAGCGATGCCATCTTTCTATCATCCCGTTGCTTTGAGGGTGATAGGGTGTTGTCCTAATCCTTTGTATACCTAAATATTTCATAAGACTATTAAATAAATCGCTTTCGAACTGCCTTCCCTGGTCCGTAGTTATTCTATTCGGACAACCGAACCTACATACCCAATGTTCATAGATAACCTTAGAGACTGTTTCCCCTGTGATATCCGACACTGGTATCGCTTCTGGCCAACGTGTAAAACGGTCTATAATGGTTAAACAGTAACGATGACCATGCTGAGACGTGGGCAAAGGCCTAATTATATCCGTATGTAAATGTTCTAATCTGTTACATTGAGGGAAATTAGATAATTTTGAAATAGTGTGGCGACTAATCTTTGCCCTTTGGCAAGCAATGCAAGCTTTAGACCATGTGTTTACGTCCTTATTAATTCCGTACCAAAAATATCTTCGTGTTATCATTTTTCGCGTGACTCTAATACCAGGGTGGCTATCGTTATGTATACTATCAAATATTACTTTTCTAAATTTCTCAGGTAAGTAAGGTCTTATATTATTCCTCCCACTTATGAAACGTCTTGTGATCTAATTTACGTTTGACAATATATACCTATTAAATTTTCTATTAAGATTCCAAAGCTCGCAAGTTTTTATTTAATGAATCTATTAAACCCTTTAAACATACGGAGGATTCTTTTGTCCGAAATTTAAGGTTAAATAAAGTTGACACATGATTATGAATGAGTCGGGCACGCCACGATCGTGGCGGTAAGTCTCATGTTTGAGGAGTAGCTGGAGAGGCGGCATGGCGCCCTCACCTTCCGGCTGACACAGGTTCTGACTGGCCACGGTTGTTTTGGCCAGTTCCTGTGTCGTATACGCCGGCAAGAGACGCTCGGTTGTCACCACTGCGGCGACTACTGCGACGTTGTAGAGGACACGGCGCTGCACACTTTGGCGGTTTGCCCCGCCTGGGCATCGCAGCGCCGTGATTTGATCGCGGCAGTCGGATCGGTTGCCCTCTCGCTCCCGGCCGTAGTTCAGTCTATGGTCCGGAGTGAGAGGTCGTGGCACGCCGTCGCTTCCTTCTGCGAGGAAGTAATTTCCATCAAGGAGGCGGCGGAGCGGCAGAAAGAGCGTTTCAACCCTCTCCCCAACCGCAGAGCCGGGCGCCGGAGGGCGCGCGATGACCTCCAGCCACCCTGAGGTTTGACCTGGGGGTGGCGGGCTTTGTGGGCCTGCCCGCCATCCGTTCAGCACCAGGTCCGAGAGGCGGCGTGCGTGTTCCCACGCGCGCCTCTGTTTCGGGTCCGTCTCCCCCTAGGGGGAGACAGTAGGGTTTTATAATGAGAGAAGCGCCTATTTTGGGTAGGTATTTTGCGTAGTGGCCTGCCGTTTTATACGGCGGGCCGTAACCTTGGCGGGGTCGCGACCGCATGCGAAAGCGATTGGCGCGGCCCCGTCGATAGTGGTTTAGTCGAGGAATACCTACCGTGGTAGGTTTAGTCGGTATTCCGGGAGGTACATTATTTAATTTCCATCTTTTGTTTACCCCGGCGAGTCCGACATAATCCCTCCGCCCGCCCCCGCAGAGGGATATACGCCATAGCAGTACCTACCCCACGTAAAAAAAAAAAATTATTATGAATGAGCAATACTTTGTTATCAAATCATTCGCATAACGAGTTTCACGCAACTGTGTAATTATCAGCGGAGAACTTAGTCGACTGAAGCACCACAGCAGCGGATCCCGCCAGTGACAATCTCAAATAATGAAATTTATTTACATCGTCAAGCTTCTCATTGGAATGAGGCGAAGGAATTGCAGAACTTTAACCAATTGCTATAGGAACCATCAAACTTAGGCAACTTGACTGGCTTATATTTACTGACACGAGTACTTTTATCACTACTAATCGATCGACTAATCTGGTTATATTTAGTTAATATATTCTGTGCCCGAGATAAGGATTTATATTACAACAATTCAAAATCTGAACGCTCCCTATACTGATATTTAATATCATCAACAATACATTCCAAACGAAGCTGAACCTCATCATATTGGTTGTACAACGACTCAATCTTGCCCATGCGCAACTGTTATTCGGTAGCATCGCAACTAAGTAATAAATAAATGTCAAGCATAATTAATTTTCATCAAGCGAGTCTAAAAGGTTTATGAAAGCTGTTAATCTGCCTTTGAAACCGCCTCGTTTTTCACTCTTTTTACTCAGATATTCTTGGTAACGAGTGCTGTCGACCTGGAATTTGTAGAATAATTACTTAAAGTATAGATTACGACTTAATTACGTAGTTATTATGTAGGTACCTGCATATCTACAACAAGAACAATTATTATTATTTTATGTATGTGGAGCTAATTTACGGAGCTTGCAAATGATACTATACTTAACACCTTATTAATAATATAAATGATGTCAACACAATTGACACCTACTTTAATAAATTAACAGTTTACATAAGAAAAGTGTTACATTAGCTATAGACAGGGGTCGGTACCCATTGGTCCCCTGAAATTCGCACCCTGTGCCCATTCGTCACCTGATATATCATTTATTTAAAAATCATTTATTTCTCATTCACTCTGCTATGGCTTGTTTTCTATCAGGGAACCAAAGGGTACCTGAGCGGGTGCCGAGTCTATAACTTTTATTCCAGAGGACGAGTAGGTACCTTAAAAGTAAATTAATATTGATTGGTCTCCTACCAGGGGACCAATGGGAACCTATATAGGTGCCGAATCTACAACTTTTATTCTGGGGGACGAATATTAGGTATTTAGATACTGACTATGGGTCAGGACCCATAGTAAGTATCTAAATCCCTACCTACGTACTTAATTAACGGTTTGCAAAAGACTAAAGTAACGATACTAATTATCAGAATACACAACAAGTACACTAACATGGTTATAATTAACAATAACAACGTTAGATAATAATACTTGCAATATATCTATCACTCAAATTGTGATACATAAAATAATTAGGTATCTACCGCAACATGAGAACTTAACGTGAATAGTTTTAAATTACATTAGGTAATTAGTTAAAATGTAGTAAGCAGCAGCGATAGCTCAGTGGGGAGACCAACAGACTGCAATGCAGAGTGTCTCGGGTTCGAACCTATGTCACGCACCTCCGACTTTCGGAAGTTATATGACTTTTCGAAATTATGTGCGTGTTGATTGACAATTATCGCCTGCTCCGTGCCTCGGACAGCACATTAAGCCGTCTGTCCCGGCTACCATGTACATCTATGGCAGTCGTTATTGGGAAGTTAGTGCCCTATAATATCCTGATACTGGTCTAGCCTTAAGGTATCGTTAGCCTTCGGGTTGCGGAGGTCAGGTGGCAGCCGCTCCCTGTGAAAAATGATAACCAGTCAAATCCGGTTAGACCAGAAAAGACGAACCCAAATGACTTGGGAATAATAAAGGCTAGGAAGAAGAAGAAGTTAAAATGTAGTACCAATCGTTTACTATACTATATTGAAGTATGTATATACTAATTTGCTGCTAAATTTAATGTAATAAACACGATAATACTAATAACTAAACACTATGCATCGGCTACCTAAACGAGCACAATATATTGAAATAAATAATGAGTAATTATTATTTATTTCAATATATTGTGCTCGTTTAACCTTATAATATATTGTTTGATTAGATTTATATACATATACCTAATAACTGAATGAGTGTTGGGTAACGATATAAAACAAGATTCAACCACTTCAAGCTGTACTTGATCCAAAATAAAATGCCACGTTTCACGCCGCCAAGTAAGTCCAAAGTTCATTCGCCAATAATCCTCTCAATAGTTAGGTAATAATTTGATCTTCTGAAACAATAACTGGTTCGATTTTCTTAATATGCGCTCGATATGGAGCATATGGTGTGATTATACTGGACTTGGAAATAAAATTCTGGAATCTGTGGATGACGTGTATTCCGTACAATATCAAAAAGCGAAGTGGTCTACAGGTACACCATGGTTATTAAAACTAAAATCAATAATTATGCTTATTGCTACAGGTTAGCAATTACTTCGAATGGAGATTGCGGTGAATAAACCTGCAGGCGCTTCGACAATCTATGTTTGGTTCATACTCATGTTTATTAACAATGAATATTAGTCTGGACCCTACATTCTAGTCTACTAATCTAAAAATCAAAATTATCTGTGAACTCTTCCAGAATAATAATCACTTACGAGACTGGCTAATATGCGTATTATGGACCCATGGAGCTGGCCCTTGTCGTTTCCGAAGTCATCGACATGCGGTCGGGGAAATGTCTAGAAGGTTATCCTATGAATAGGTACCTTGCTACTTTGGCGGATCATTTAGGAAAGACTCCAACAAGTTTCCTTGAACAAGCTTATTATTATTGACTACCTTATTATTGACCTTGACACATTCTCGTAACAATTACAGTGATATTTATGACATCGAATATGACGGCTGAATTAAGATTTCTGCGACTCCATACACCTGGAATCTAGAACGAGACAACACCAAATGATATTTGTTTCGTTTAATTAAACGTGCTAATTTAAGGCAAATTTTTAACGTGAAATGCCACACTACAAACCTTATTGAAAAAAACGTGCATTAGTTATAATATAAGCTAAACGATTAAAACGTATATTTATCTATATTCAATACAAGTTCCAAGGATTTAAATTAGATGCACATTCGTTTATGACTACATAGTTAACGGTTACGGTCTGCATATGCGCTTAAAAGATTAAATATGTTTATGAACATCCCTTATAGTTAATTAAAACAAAAAAATCTATTGTGAAAATTGTCTTTAATATTTTATAGGAATTAATCTTAATTTCTTCATCGCCTGGGCTTTATAATCATTTAAACAACGAACCAAAATAAAATCCAGATTCAGAATGACAACTAACGGGTAAAAAATAATACCGGTGTGGGATTCGAACTCAAAACACTCGGTGACGTGCCAGTGGTGAGACGAGGATTTTAATCACTACACCTTTCATACAAGTCATAATTTCTAATACAAGGAACCAATATTATTTTATGTATAACACACATGCCCTAAAATAAACATATTTTTACTAATATTGTCTTCTGTTTACGCGAATGTTATTCATTGAAATTAAACTACTATATACGGATTTTATCTCAGGTAGTGGTTGGTCCCCTGTTGTACATGTTTACACACAGCAGACTTCAACGAGTGTTGGTGTTTTACATCAGCTATGTGCTCTTTTATTCGGGTGCCTATGCTTCTCTTGGTTTGACCAATGTATGAGAGTCCACACTCACAATCTATTTTATAGACCCCTGCATCTTGTAAAGGTAATTGGCACTTGACGGATGGTAAAAAGCTACCGAAACGTCGGGGAAAGTGTAAAATTAAATCAAAACAGATATAATAGTTTTAATAATTTAATTAGCTTCAAAATTAGTAAAGTTTAATAGTAATAGTATGTAGTGTAACAGTTTCTTCATTTTGTAAAAGAGTGTCAAATAAACAACGCTTTAAAATCCGTATATAGTAGTTTAATTTCAATATTTTTACTAAGTTAGATCGTCGAGTTTCATCGTATAAGCACAAAAATATCCGAAACATAATGAAAATCATTTTATTATCTTAGTTCGCAAGTTCGTTAGTATTGTAAAATTTCGCGAGACCACGTAATGGTTAGGATCAGATCGGCTCGTTTCTCAATGCACACCTGGTCCCATAAATATAAGCATCATTTATACATTGACTAAAATACTAACCGACTGTCTCCATTACAGCAGTAGTAGAAGCGATTGCTGTGCGTGAAGGTTCAATTCTTGAAACCGGTAAAGTGATAGAAGCATTACTGCCAAAAAATCTTTAGTAGCAATAAATGTAAAGTTTTACTGGTAGGTATGCAGAATAATTATCCACAAAGATTCGTGGATAAAGGACTAAAACTATGTATGTATGACAAGAATACTAACAATAATTCCTAACCAAAATATCTAAGGTCTTTTAAAATGTTGATTATTGCTGCGTAAACAAGATCTTTTGGACTCTTCTTAGTAATTAATATCAATTTAGTACCATGCAAGTGATCAAACGTTTCAAATAAACTAAATGTATTTTCAACAATAACTTCAACACACTGCACAGAGCCGCGTAATGAAAACACAAATTGGTGCGGGGTGGACGAATCTCTTCATCGACTGGTAATAAATTTCTACCTTAATATTCTGCCTGGCTTTTTCTATTAGCACAGACTTCAGAATTCGTACTAAAGTAGCATTATGTAATTTCGACAGTGTACTTTGTTATTATTAGCTTATGTAGTATGAAAGGACTATAGGCATTTTTAAAACTATAATAATTAGATTTATGCAAACTTTTTGACAACAACAAAGTGTATTCACGTCTATGTAAGGTATATACTGCCATTATAAGGAAAAAAGATTTATCTGCTAGTATTTTTATACTTAATATAATAAAAATACTGGCAAGCGCGGCTTTATTTACTGATAATACGTACCTAACTGTAGTTCAGCAGTTAGTGTATACGAGTGTTGTTTTTTTTCTTTTTTTTGCTCGTCAAAATGACCACACTCCGCCTGATGGTAAGCAGTCGTGTGGTCTAAGAGCAGTGGCCTCCACATCGTCCTCATAGCAGTCGAGGCGATGTTGAGGTCTCTACTTTGACGGCCTGAGAAGGTGCTTTTTCACGCCCCGCTTAAAGGACCCAGGATTGAAGGAAGAAGGAAACACGTGCCTTGGCAGAGAATTCCATGCCTTGTTCGTTTGGCAGAGGTATGAGGACCCAAACTTGATGGTACGCACTCTAGTCGACTCCACCGTGTAAGGATGGCATCTGAGCCCAGCACGCGTTGTTCTGGATAGGAAAGGGGAGGGCGGGATAAGGTGGAATAACTCTTCAGAGCACTCTCCGTTGTATATTCTGTAGAAACATGCCAAAGAGGCAATATCCCTACGGAGTTCGTTCGAGTTTCGAAGTTGTGCATGAGTGTCAGTCTTAGTGTTCGAAGTTTGGGTCGGGCAATATATTATTGGGTTATTCTGTCAATATGTTCTCAGTAGTAGCACTGAGTTTGCAACTTGTAAACGTAATACAATTCTTTCTATACGCGCGGAGATATAGGTATGGTATGGTTGTGTATGCATAGAATATAGACTTAAAAACATATTTGCCAATATAGCGAATTTCAAATCGGATAGATAACTGATTTGAATGCGTAAAGTTACGCATTAATTCTCGAGAGTGCGGATGGTATTTTAAACCCGGCAATTACAAGTAAAGAAATATAACGCTAAAATTAATGATATGAACATGCAAATTGTACTTTGAATTGAGTACTTTATAAGAAAAATAAAATATCCGGCGACAATACTAATCCTGACTAATATAAAAATGCATAAGGGAGTTTGTTTCGTTTTCACTCCTTAATTAGGTACTCGACCGATCATCATGAAAATTCGCATTTAAATTGTCAAACTACAGACAAAGACACAAAGTATCTTTTATATAGTAAAAGTACTGTGCCCGTTCGAGCGAAGACGCGGGAAAAAGCTTGTAGTTTAATCATTTGGAGATGTTCCGTCGTATGACATTCTTAGCCGGACATTTTGTACTATCACTCTTTGCAAAAGCCTACCTTTCCACTAGGTATTATACTTGTGTAGCGGGGGATGTTACGAACATTCAAACCACGAAACAGAACACTCACATACCTACTTGGAACAAATATTTGTGGACAATGCAAATGTTTGTCCCATGAGTGGATCCAGCCTTCAAAGCTTGCCATCAGTAACGAGACGGCCCTTTAAACCACTACGTGACTACCATACTACTACCACTCGTCCAGTGTCTTTACTCCGGAAAATATGATCAAACATTATTACACACTGTATATCATTATCCTTCGAATAATAATAATTAAATTTTATATAATATAGCGTCGATATGCTTGTGTCCGAAAACTATGAATGAATGAATGGCTACCGATTTTCGCAAACCAAAATGGCTTGCATTTAATGAACATTTCTGATTGTTTGTTGCAAGCAATATTAGTTTTCCTACAATAGCAATCAGTGCGTCTATGTACTGTAGTGGTTTTAATTACTGCGTTTCGTGAAACCGGCAGTTGAAATTATAATTTGAATAATCCTTGCAGAGCCGACTATTATTTTATGATGGTATTGACTGAAGGCCGCCTAGACCTGGTAAGCGTCGCGGGATGTGATTGGATGCGGGCGGCCCAAGAAAGCTCTGTGTGAAGAGCCTTAGTGGCATATATCCATCAGTGGATGTCTTTTAGCTGAGATGATGACGATAGGTTATTTAGATCCGTTGGCTTATCGAACTATAAAAAATTCTAAAGTAACATGTCACACATATGTACGTAGGTATGTGTATGAGACTGTGTAGCAGTGAGACTGCTACACGCAAAGGGTTTGAATTCTATCCCAAAATTCAAAACTATGTACACATTAAATAGCTAATTATCGCTCGCTTTATGGGTGTAGAAAATAATTTATTTATTTATTTATTTATTCATAAGGCACTTCAACGACTTATTCACTACATACATTCAATACTCGATTAGAACATGTTTTAAGATTTAGCGAATTAGTCACTTACAGAAGTACACAACACTTGCAGTTATATGCTAGGTAAGGCTAAGAGTAAACATTTAATTGTTTATATTAAGTATGTAATACAATTGGAATGACAAAGAGTGTAAGTAATAATCGTGGAAAAACCTAAGAGTTCTCCATAATATTCCCAAAGATGTGTGAAGTCTGCCAACCAGCATTAGGCCAGCGCGAAGATTATAAGATAGCTACAACAGCTAAAAGTTAAACATTTTCATAATATTAACAGATGCTAAGCTCATGCAATGCAATCGTATAAACCCGTTTAATGACATACGTACTATGTGACCTACATGAATAATAATAATAAATCTATCAAATACACACAAAACCAACACAATTACTACTGTATATCAAACCTTCTTCTTTAAAACAATTTTATACGTAAGTACGTTTATCCTACAAGTGAAGAAAAGACTGGGAGTCAAGATGTATCAAGCGATTAAAAGGAAAGCTGAGGGTAAAGATATGCTCTTAAATTTAAGAAGAACATCACAACTACTACGTTTGTAAAACATAATTTACAACTACAACAATGTAGGTAGGAGTATTGTAACGTCATTTAAAAGCTATCCATAGTTGGTTTATGTGATATAAAATCAATCACCACTAAATTATCACGTGTCCTAGTCATTAGTAAGCCGGCGCCAAGTTGCGTGGTTTTCACACGTGGCTTGTGTTTACAGGAAAAAAAAGATAGCCAACATGTTGGAAGTCATTATAATGTTACCTAACATGTTGGCAAATTGACGGCATTCAGGCACTTTTAAATAGGTATAACTTAATAGCGGGCAAGCCCGACTACTGGGCACAGTTCCAGACTTCGTGTTGCCTCTGAATTCTTCGACAAAATAACCCAATAACAGTTTGCCTGCTCCGGGAATAATTTGTAGCGGTACTTACCCGTGGTGCCTCAGGCCAGGCCCCAATAGGGTACCACGAGCAAATTTACTTGCCCGAGGAATCCCCTGAATAATAATCTTCTTATTTAATATCTTTTTATTGCCCGTGGTACCACATCTCAAACATTAATATATGATATAAAAAAAAATATATTCTTTATCATAGGTTATCGTCACCTAACGCATTAAGCATAAAGATAGTTATGTGCATTTTATTTATCTGGCGATTAGCGGAGGTGCCACGGGCCAAATAATTTGCTCATAGTGCCCCTTTGTCCTCTTTGGGGGTTACTTGGGCAAGAAAATTTCCCCCACGGGGGACTGGCCTGGGGGAACACGTGCAAGTACAGATTTAAAGTCTCATACATAGCAGCCTCATGCACTTTCAGAATACTCCTAAAATGAGTACTACAACGTATGCAGTATATGTAAATAAATTTGTCTATATGTTTACATTAATATGTACCTATCTAAGTAATGAATATAATAAAAATATTATAACAGTATTTGTCTTATTTCTTTGTACCTAAGTAGCGGAACCAACAGACTTTGTCTTGCACGAAAGTTGGCTTGCAACCCGATTGCAGCATCACCTTGATCCAATTGTAAATCTAGACTACCCATAGCCTGGACTCGACCAACACATACGAAAAAAGTTATCAAAATCGGATAAGCCGTTTGGGAAGAGTTCACTACAGAAAAATTATAAACATGCATACATATGTATGTAAAAATAGCCTAGATGAAAACCAGCGTCAGACGTTCAGCCGACATGTGCTGAACTAAGTCCTACTTTGAGTAAGCGCTTATCCTCCATTAGACATTGACATAAGGCAGCGAGCTGGCACTAGTAGGAAGGTTTAGTCGTTAGTACCCGGAATTACCATATTTCCTGGGTCCGACTTGCCCTCTCTGCTCGCTTCTTCCTGCGAAGAGGTACTCATAACTGACGTTGCCCAGTGTAAAAAAGGGAATGGTGGTCCAGTTTTGACCATCAAATCGGACTCACCTACTGCTATTATTTTGTTTCTGGTTGTAAATTATTTACCGTGTTCACTTTTTATTGTGTTTATATTTATTGACCTGTCGTGTTGTCACATGTGTAATCAAATTAAACATTTTACTTTTCTTTCTTTGCACTGGCGTATATAATATAAAGGGGTACTAGTCTGGTACCCATCCCCAGAAAGATAGGTAGTTGCTTAATTTGATATTTTTTAATGTGACTGACTATCGCTTATTAAAGGGCCAAGCCCCGTCTGGTAAGACGCACCAATGTTTCTATGCTACAAATATCGTACAAACACACAAACTAAGTAATGTGGATTGTCCAACATTTTGCTTAAGCTTTAGTTGGGATAAATGCATGCATTCTGCAAAGGAATCGTGTGTCACATATGAAACGAACCCCTCGAGGGGTGTTATTTGTCAACAACGATCGATAACTTGTAACTGCTGTCTACTATTTGTTTATAAAATACATATATTAGGTTCAACATCATGTTATAACATTACTGCACGATGTTAAAAACTTATACTGAGGTGATAACTATCTCTCGTCCAAACTTCCTATAATTATAACTTCGCTAATGATGGCTTTGACTTTGAACATGTGCATGTAATTAAAATGCCACAATTAATATGCATATATTTCTCCTGGGTTGATAAGAGTAGTGAATATCGCATTCGTTTAACGAAAAGATTGGCGTTGTAGTACTTGGGCGAGTGCTGTAGGTTTTCCACATGAAGCAAATTTATGTGTGAATCACAAATAATTATTTTGAATCCGAATGATCAATGAGTTCACTATTTTGATGTTTGTAAAATCTCCCGCAATGTAGGCTTTTTAGGACTCACTACAAAAAGCAAATTGCCTTGAAAAGTCGATTTTAGTTTGTAAGTAGGCACCTCTTATGAGTATATTATATTATAAGAAACATTACAGACGGTTTAAACCTAGAACAGCCTATACAAGTAGACAGTTCTACATCAGACCCAAATTTAGACTTGTACTCAGTTCTAGCGATGAGAGAGTTTCCAGACCTTCGAATAATTAATGAGGCATTCTTTGTGCAGTCATCTAGAGATATAATGCCATGATAGGACTTGTTCGTCACCTGGTGAGCGTGAAACTCGCAAGTGCGCGCGAGATGGCACCTTCCGATTTTAGCTATCTTTTGAACCTGCTATAAATGTTTGAGTTTAAAATAAAAGACAATCTATTTTTTGTTATAGATACATTTAATATAAAATAACATGACAAATAGGTAAAACTGCTTATTCCCCTTATAATAATTATCAACAATATCACAATGACTCAGGAATTTGGTTAACTAACTATTACGTAAATTGACAAAGTAAACGACTCAAAACTTAGACTTATAAATATACGACTGAAGCAAAATCGCTCATTATCATCTAAATATAACAAAAATAGTAATCAACAAGTAAAGTAATTGACTAATTATTGCTTACTTATAAAATCAATCGTAGTCTTTAACGCCGCGAACATAGAACTAGAATCTTGCTCCTTTCAATAAACTATCACTCGGACGACATTTCTCTTCCCGAATTAAAAACTAAGTGACACATAATTTGCTCATTTCTAACACGTTATCCTGCTAAACTCCTTTCTCATGATTTTTTTGCTCTATGACCCATTTTACATCTCTTTACAACTTGTGCAAAGATGTCCACTCAGTTACCTACTTTATGATAACCGGATGTGGGAATGCTTTGTTCTTAAGAACCTCGTAATCAAGTGAAAAAAATTCACAGAATGCATTGAGCACTTGTCCAGCTGCCTCATAATTTAAACATTTAATGTTTGTAGAAGAGGTTATAGCTGTCAGACCCATAGAATTTATGGTTTCGCTACTTCCATAACGATGACGCCACTTACGGTAAATAAATGTGTGCCTTTAATAGAATATTGACGTGTGAAATAATAATATACATATATTTATTGTGTGACCGTTACAAACCTTAGTTAGCCTCGAGGAGTAAACAAACTGCGTGATTGTTACTGATATAAGCTATTACTTTGTACTCGTATAATATATGTTTTTAGCACGGCACCATTTACTATAAATGGTGCTGGGCTTAAAATCTCTCTCTCTCTCTCTTTTCTCTCGAACTATGCTCGGTAAATAGCAATAGATTCGCCTCCTATTAAGAAAACCTAAAACCACAGCCAGTTTTATGGTTTCTTAACAGAAGGCGCGTCCATAGCCGGTGGCGTAATAGTGAAATTCCCAAATCAAGCACAGTGTTATTGAGTTTCCCTGCCAGAAAGTTCTCACTAGCTGTAAAGTTTGAAAATCGTATATTAACATACCTTTTTGATAGGCTTAACGTTACGGCCAGGTTCATTGTAGTGATGTTACGTACTTGAATTTTGTCAAAACGGGTTGAATCGATTAGACGATGCATGCAACCGGATTCCGAACCGAACCGTCAAAATAGCAGTAACCCGCGGTTTAATCCGTTTAACGAAAAAACGAACTAATGAAACTCACCAAATCGATATGCAATGTGAATCGACGGGATCGATTCAACCAGCGGTTTACAGTTTGTCAACGGTTCGCATCGAGTTTACAAATGGAGAATACAGATTAATATCACTATGAAATGATTAGTAGTTTAGGTACCTACCAATCATTTCTCGGCTTAAAAATACAATTAGGTATATAGATTAGATGTATTATTATCATGCTTTCTTCTGTTCTCATTTAATGGATAAAAACGAAAACAATCTCAAGTCAACAAATCATTTATTTTTAAATTAAAAGAAAATTACTTTGACCCCCGACCGAGGTCATAATATCTCACACTTGTTTCAAAATTGCAATTTTCAACAATAAAATGTATTTATTCAATCTTAATTGCACAAAATACATGAAGTAATGCACTTACTCCATGTATTTTGTGGAATTAAGTTACAGTTAAGAGGCGGACTTAATGCCTAAGATGAAGTAAAACAAATTAAAATTTCTCTTAATCACGTATGACACAATTTTTCTTTTTATACCTTTTATAAAATATAATAACTCTAAGATAATTTAATCAGTCAGACTACTTTTAGAGACTTTTTAAACTAAAATCACAATCACATATCACATTTTATAATATTTAAAACCAATCAAATTATCAGATATTGACACATGAATTACTTAATGTTTATTTATTATATAAATAAGACACCTATGCATACAGTGAGCAAAAAAAAAATTAAATAAACTCCTCTATTAATCACATAAAGCTTCACTTCTTAGCTTATATAAAAAAATATAATTTTAGTAATCATCAACAATAGAATAAAGGTTGCGGGTATACATAGGTATTTATAACTGATCTTATATAATATAAAGAAAATGTTCTTTTCCTACCAAAACTCTATAGGATTATATTTTCTATCCAGATAGGGTAGATCGACATATTGTTTTACTGCACTTGCTGCAAACGAATATGATGTCATTTGAGTGGCAGTTTCGGATATTTTCGCATTCAAAGGGCCTCAAATATCATTTTATCATTTTCGACAGTGTCTAATGTTGTCTAGGACATGGTTGACTGGTGTCCTGTCATCTCGCATTGGTAATAGCTCTTTAATTTGTTAATGACCCAAAGTTCGGCATTATTTGCGTTTGAGTCATTAATAAATGCTTTTTTTTTAACATGGATCCAGAAATGTAGCTCTGGCTGCGGTTCTATTCTGCTCAAATACCATGAGCACATGCGTATATAAATTTGGCAGTTACGCTATGGAGACTACCAGGATCTATGTGAGCAATTATGAATGGTACTACATGCCATCTTCAGTTCACAAAATTTTGATTAATCGAGAAAGTGTCATAAAGCATTATGCAATATTTCCTATTGGCCAACTTTCGGAAGATGCACAAGAATCTCGTAATAAGGATTATAAAAATTTCGTCTACATCATGCTAGAAATTGCTCAAGATCCGCTACAAACGAGGATGTATTTCATACTCTTCTTTATACTTCAGATCCTTACATAACCAGCATTAGAAAACCGTATATTAAAAACGTGAAGGAACTTGTTGAAGACACCTTAGATCTTTTGAAAGTGAACGAATTAATTTTAGATCCCGAAGTTCATCAAGTATAAATAACATAACATAATATTTAATTATCCATTTTTCTACAGTTTCAGCCTTGACGTTTGCCATATCTGAACTTTGTTTTAGAGATGGAACCTCGTATATATCACCTAAAACAAAGACATGAAAAAATTACATTTTATTTAGTTTATTTAGCTTACTCCGTTTGTTTTATTTTTCGTGGATCAAATTTAGTCATTGAAATTTCACCCTCTTCCTGTCAATCCAAAATGGCTGCCGCTACAAGATGGCGGACAATTTTTTTTTTTACAATTCCCTCAATATATATATATATCAAATGAAAGGGCTTGTTACGTAGAATATTTTGTAGAGAAGTAGATAAGGCCTATAGTAATTTATTTTACCAATACATTGCAAGAGGACACAGGGCATTCAAATTATATACGGATTCCAGTAAAATGTCGGTTAATAGTGGAGTTAGCTGAATTGCGACTACATTACTAGAATATCATAATTTTGTTTCGCACTAAGCTCACTGGTTCATACTCTATTAAAGATTTAACAATATTAAGACTCATGGTATGTTCAGCAGGTAAAGCGAACAAACACAATACTAAAATATTCTTATAGTACATCCAAACATGCTTTATACTCCTTGTAACTAGTAAAATATTACTTACCAAAGCTTGGTTTAAATATGTAGATCCAATTCAATAGTGAAAAATCTGAGTCCGTATATTCGAGCCAAATCGTGGTTTAGAGCAGATTCCAGAAGTCAGTATGTACACAAGCCAGGGTCAAGTAACGTTTTCACAACACAGTAACAAACAAAGATGCGCACTCTACGAACCGAAGTAAACGAGTGAGCTACCTGGCATGTCGTCGGCGGGCGTACGCATTGTTCTGATAACCGGTTATTGTACCACCCATGATCCTTTGTTCTGATTGGTCGTTGGGTTTTGTCAAATCGTGACTGTGTGCCGTTAAAAAAAATATGAAGAATAATAAAGAATAATATTGCTCATTTTATTACAACTCCTACCTTTTTTTGAGGATGGCAAATCATCAAATGACTCCTTCCACTCTGGCAGAATAAAATTCCTACATAAGTTCCGGTTTTTTTTTAATAATCCACCAATTCCGGAGGAATGTCCATATTAATATATACGTTTCGGATCAATGACCCCATTTCAATCTACCTACTCCGATCACTGATGATGACGCACATAAAAAATAAACATCCACAAGAGTGTGTCAATGTGACAGAAGATGCTTCTCGTATGTCAATTCAGAGCACGCAGTTACCCAGTCAAGCTCCGAATAACACTGAGGGTTAGACAAACTCGATTGACGAAACCATAGAAAATTACAAAAAAAAAACTGGGAATGAAGCATTGCTTAATATGATTGTCATGGATTTTCAGCCAATACAAATTGTAGAAAATATAAGGTTTCGTCAATATTCTGCAGCATTAAATTGTGAACTACCGTACCGAAAAACATTGACGGATATGTTAAACGAAAAATATAACACAGAATCCGCATTTCGGGCACGCCACGATCGTAACGGTAAGTCCCGTGTTTAAGGAGTGGCTGGAGAGGCGGCATGGCGCCCTCACCTTCCGGCTGACACAGGTTCTGACTAGCCACGGTTGTTTTGGCCAGTTCCTGTGTCGTGTACGCCGGCAAGAGACGCCCGGTTGTCACCACTGCGGCGACTGCCGCGACGTTATAGAGGACACGGCGCTGCTTTGGCGGTTTGCCCCGCCTGGGCATCGCAGCGCCGTGAGTTGATCGCGGCAGTCGGATCGGTTGGCCACTCGCTCCCGGCCGTAGTTCAGTTTATGGTCCGGAGTGAGAGGTCGTGGAACGCCGTCGCCTCCTTCTGCGAGGAAGTAGTTTCCATCAAGGAGGTGGCGGAGCGGGAGAGGGAGCGTTTAAAACCTCTCCCCAACCGCAGAGCCGGGCGCCGGAGGGCGCGAGATGACCTCCAGCCACCCTATAATCCTATAGAGTTTTGGTAGGAAAAGAACATTTTCTTTATATTATATAAGATCAGTTATAAATACCTATGTATACCCGCCACCTTTATTCTATTGTTGATGATTACTAAAATTATATTTTTTTATATAAGCTAAAAAGTGAAGCTTTATGTGATTAATAGAGGAGTTTATTAAATTTTTTTTTGCTCACTGTTAGCATAGGTGTCTTATTTATATAATAAATAAACATTAAGTAATTCATGTGTCAATGCCTGATAATATGATTAGTTTTAAATATTATAAAATGTGATATGTGATTGTGATTTTAGTTTAAAAAGTCTCTAAAAGTAGTCTGACTGATTAAATTATCTTAGAGTTATTATATTTTATAAAAGGTATAAAAAGAAAAATTGTGTCATACGTGATTAAGAGCAATTTTAATTTGTTTTACTTCATCTTAGGCATTAAGTCCGCCTCTTAACGGTAACTTAATTCCACAAAATACATGGAGTAAGTGCATTACTTCATGTATTTTGTGCAATTAAGATTGAATAAATACATTTTATTGTTGAAAATTGCAATTTTGAAACAAGTGTGAGATATTATGACCTCGGCCGGCAGTCAAAGTAATTTTCTTTTAATTTAAATATTAATAATTTGTTGACTTGAGATTGTTTTCGTTTTTATCCATTAAATGAGAACAGAAGAAAGCATGATAATAATACATCTAATCTATATACCTAATTGTATTTTTAAGCCGAGAAATGATTGGTAAGTACCTAAACTACCAATCATTTCATAGTGATATTAATCTGTATTCTCCATTTGTAAACTCGATGCGAACCGTTGACAAACTGTAAAACGCTGGTTTAATCGATCCCGTCGATTCACATTGCATATCGATTTGGTAAGTTTCATTAGTTCGTTTTTTCGTTAAATGGTTCAAACCGCGGGTTACTGCTATTTTGACGGTTCGGTTCGGAATCCGGTTTGCATGCATCGTCTAATCGATTCAACCCGTTTTGACAAAATTCAAGTACGTAACATCACTACAATGAACCTGGCCGTAACGTAAAGCCTATCAAAAAGGTATGTTAATATACGATTTTCAAACTTTACAGCTAGTGAGAACTTTCTGGCAGGGAAACTCAATAACACTGTGCTTGATTTGGGAATTTCACTATTACGCCACCGGCTATGGACGCGCCTTCTGTTAAGAAACCATAAAACTGGCTGTGGTTTTAGGTTTTCTTAATAGGAGGCGAATCTATTGCTATTTACCGAGCATAGTTCAAGAGAAAAGAGAGAGGGAGAGAGAGATTTTAAGCCCAGCACCATTTATAGTAAATGGTGCCGTGCTAAAAACATATATTATACGAGTACAAAGTAATAGCTTATATCAGTAACAATCACGCAGTTTGTTTACTCCTCGAGGCTAACTAAGGTTTGTAACGGTCACACAATAAATATATGTATATTATTATTTCACACGTCAATATTCTATTAAAGGCACACATTTATTTACCGTAAGTGGCGTCATCGTTATGGAAGTAGCGAAACCATAAATTCTATGGGTCTGACAGCTATAACCTCTTCTACAAACATTAAATGTTTAAATTATGAGGCAGCTGGACAAGTGCTCAATGCATTCTGTGAATTTTTTTCACTTGATTACGAGGTTCTTAAGAACAAAGCATTCCCACATCCGGTTATCATAAAGTAGGTAACTGAGTGGATATCTTTGCACAATTTGTAAAGAGATGTAAAAAGGGTCATAGAGCAAAAAAAACATGAGAAAGGAGTTTAGCAGGATAACGTGTTAGAAATGAGCAAATTATGTGTCACTTAGTTTTTAATTCGGGAAGAGAAATGTCATCCGAGTGATAGTTTAGTGAAAGGAGCAAGACTCTAGTTCTATGTTCGCGGCGTTTAAGATGTTTAATATGCCTAATAAATATGTTTTAATATCCCAGACTGAGTAAAATATTATATTTATAATAATATATCCAGCAATGAATTCGTGCAACGTTTGTCGCGTACGAATTAGTATTGGTACAGTACCTTAGTCAGGGATGAATGAAAGGATGTCCTGAGGATCGGGCATCAGGTGACAGACCAGGTGCGAGCTTGAGGCTATATGCTGAAGCCATCCCAATAGCATAGTGGTCTAAGCACCCATCATACTCTCGACGGTTAATCGAGTTTCGATTCTCCGTTGGGTGAGGCGTAAGCCCTGCGAGCCTGCAATCTATGCGCGGTGGCCCTATACGAAGGACGAAGCTCGCGTGAACATCAATTATCGGGATGTAGACCAAGGTGGTTAACTGAGGCTCTGATTCCACTTCGTATAATGCTCAATACAATCTCGTCATGCGTGGTGGACGCAGCCTGGCCGTGAGCCTCATTCATGAGTGTGAGTATATATGATATATAGTGATAGCGGACATGACATCCGGAAAATGTGGGTTTAATTCCCTGCCGTGGCAATCATAGGCTATTGAAGTACGAGTACATATTAATTATAGATAATAAATTTCAAAATTTTTTTTTACTCATTTTATTTATCAGTCTATACCCAGGCATAGACTGATACTAAAGTTATGATTGAGAGAACCGATATACCAGTGTAATCACATATACAGAGAGTACCTTCATTCCAGGCATAAAATTCAATAAAGCTTCGGTCCATTAGAGATATAACCGAAGTAGGAGTTCCTCTATTTATTGATTTAAAAGAAAATAACTTTTCATTAAACTGATCAAGTACCTAATATTATTACTTTATGATATAATTAAGTAGCGGGCCGTTTCGCCTTTGACGACTTCGTAAGTCTCTTCACGGCGCAACTCCATGCTAACAATTTTTGTAGCGTAATATTAAATTTGTAATATTTTCTAAAGTATTAATTTCCATGATATTTTATAAAGGAAATTTCAATCAGCCAAACTTAGTACTATATTTGTAAAGTTGACTAATATAGGTGGTGAGTTAAATAACGAGCTACAAAAACCCCTGGGAAAATGGTGATAGATATTTTATTGTTCAAGGCGTTTACAAATATTTGGACAACCCAGAAAAATATTTGATGATGATGGATTTTCGAAAAGCCTTTAGCCGATATCATTAGGTTTGTTATTTTGTCTCTGTATGATGATCAGCAGAAAAAAGCTGGTACCATTGACAGGGGAAATATGTTGGAACCTGAAACATCAGCAGCAGCAAATTCGGAGCAAGCATTCCTTACTTTCAAAGATGAACTGTTACATATTATGGTAAACACCATCACTATTCAAAATTTTGCTTCTACCTTCATGTCATCAGCTGCATCATCATCACGAGAAAAAGAAGACTGCATCTACCTGCCAGCGATGATTATTTGATGAAAACGGTGGAGATCGTGGTAAATTTTTAACTCAAACTTACAATCATTAATTGACAATTAAACCTACGAGTGTCGAATCAGAGCGGGCAATTTCTACAGCTGGCTACTTTTGCAATAAGTTGCGAACAGGCTTAATGATTCGACTCTGGACGCTTTGATGACGTTAAGGTCGTACTTTTTGTCTGAAAAGCATTGTTAATTTATTGTGTTTATGTTTAAAGCTATGTTACTTGTTTATTATAAAAAATAATTAGTTAGTGTTTTTATCATGTAACTTTATATTTTAAAATAAATTACTTTTAAGTATGTCTATTTGCTTGTTGTCTGTGTTTCATAGTTTATTATAGACTGAGATTGTGCAACTGCCTTAAATTTACTAAGCTACTTATTTAGATATGTTTTACTTTAGCTACATACTATTAGTGCGTATTGTTAACATCTATAATTAATTTTATTCTTCACGTGATCAATATGATATGCTATGAAAAAACTACTAGGCTGTTTACAATTATTTCATTTTATAATTTTTTATAATTTTGCTACCACCGCCATATTCGTCACAATTATAAAATACTTTATAAGCGAAACTTCTGCTACGAGTTAAAATTGTTAAAAATAAGTTTTATACACGAAATATACCATTGTTACTACAAACTGAGTTTTCCTACGAGCACAAATGAAGTCCCAAACATTTTGGTGACCGTGACAGGACTACTACTTCAGAAAAGACGAAGTGCCATCGCACTTCGTCTTTTCTGAAGTAGTAGTGACATCTCATAGCGACGACCGTGGAGCCCGACCGGTCAAGCTATTGCGGCGCAGCCTGCTTCCGTGCTAATGCATTATCTATGGATTTCCTGGAGATGTCTAGCCATTGCAGCCATTGCCGGTCAGCGATCAGCGATCAGCATTCAGCATCGTACCGCAGCCTAGGCCAATGCAGTTAAGTATCCTTCCTTGTGAATGCCCGTCTAATCCCAATCACCTACTCAAATACTATATTAATAGTGTTTACTTGTGCTATAGTGTTCAAATAAGTTCTAAAACTATATAACAAACATTCAATATATATAATCATAAAGCTACCTACGTAGTTTATATTATAATAGTTTGTCGATTTCACCCAAAGTGTTTACTTAGAAATACACAAAATATAGTTATAAACAAATAGATTTGTATTTCTAGGCTTTTACAGGGTTTATAAGTTATCATTTAGACAAATATTTCACTCTACTTTGCCGAAACATTTCAATCAATCAACGTCACTTCATTGCTACGATCCCAACCACTGGGTGCGGGCCTTCTCCACCTACCACCGCCATATCGTCACAATTACAAAATACATTGTACGCGAAACTTCTGCTCCGTGTTAAAATACGTTTTATTCACGAAGTATACCATTATTACCACAAACTGAGCTTTCCTAAAAACACAAATGAAGTCCCAAACACGTATAATATTTTATTATGTTAAGTTAATTATTTCACAATAGATTCGATTTGTAACTGAAAGACTCTACAGAATTATTTAATTATTAAACGTTAGAAGTTTTACTTTTGTATTGCTTTGTTAAATTATATTATACAACAGTTTAATTGTAAATATTGGTTGATTTGGTTGGTGATAATATAAGACTTAAGTTCAGTTTTTCAATTTTGTTTTTCTTTCTTTACATTATTCCTTTCCTAAATAATGATGAGGTTATTTAATATAGTACCACATCAGTATTAAACTAAGAATAAATGGTAAATAATATTAAAATAAGTTATTTTACCTCATAATTACGTTCAGAACTTCAAGACACTGTGTGTAACTAAAAATCGGGTTTTAACCGAAAATCCGTTTCTTTTATCTCAACACCGAAAATAAATTCCAGTTTTAATATCGTTCCAGTTATACATTTCCTACTGAGAATCAATCTTCAGAGATAGATACAGGATTAATTGCAGGCCTTTTTGGAATCTACAATTTGTAGGCACATTATTTTCACTACAAATTTGTACTTACAAAACATTGACCTTTATGTAGTATTTAGAAATCTAATTGGTTTATATTCATTCTTTCGAAAGAAAGTGTCGAAATGATTGGTATGCCGTATTAAAATCAGTTGCGTAGTTTGAAAATACTAAGCGGTCCAATATTAGATGTGTACAGAGCTTAGAGTGTACATAACCAATAGGGCACTCATAACCGAGTACGAACTGTAAGCACGGGATGAACAGTTCGAAAAATTACACTTGACGTTCATTAGTCACAAATAAGCGCGCGCGTTGAATCTTTCTCCCGCCGGGTTTTATTTGAAATTAATGTTAATATGGTGAAATGAGTAATTTTCAGTTGTAAAAATGATTCAAGGAAAGAAACGAAAAGAAATATTGCAATTTCTTTTCATAGATAAGTATTATTTTAACAGAAAACACTGATTTTAAAGAAATTACTTAAGGTGTGAAAGGGGGTTGCGAGAGGCGCGCGGGTGGGTCAACTTCGCAAGTGCTCCCGCGCCTCCCGCTTCACACTTTCCCCGCAATAGGAATAGTGTTGTGCCACGCGGAACTTGATTTCTTTGTAATTTAATAATAAGTAGTGATAATGAGATATTACCGCAATTAAAAAAATATGTTTCGATGGCTAACCAGGACAAACCTTTGTGTGATAATTATGATTATTTCTATGGGAGTGTAATTTATATATTATAATATTTTACTACACTCTATATATAGAATTCTATAGGATAAAATTTTACACGACTGCCAAAAAAGGAGTGTAATGTTTTTAGCGTTCGTGTATGTATGTTAGTATATATGTATGTAAGTTCCACCATAACTTCTAAATGCCTGAACCAACGTGGATATTATGGATGTGGATAACCAATGTGGATTATTTTTGATATTTAGTTTGATGATTAAATATTGTTTAATAAGACATCACTGTGTTTTTTTTTATATATATTCACGTAGTTAAAATTGAATAGTATATTTACTAATGACTAAAATTTTCCCGAAAACCGTGGCGCATCATTATTTGACCACTACATCTATTGTAAGTATCTATAAAACATCTGCTTACGTTTGGCACAACGGACGAAATGCGATGCGCGCGCTTTATTGGTATGTATACTCTAAGGTACAGAGACTTATATATGTAGTATCCTATTTAAAAAATATCTCGCTAAGCTATGCTCAAACTATAGTACGGTATTAGGTTGGTTTCATTTAAAGTAAAATAAATTACTGACAAAAATAACCTACTAATTACTATGCAGTGGCCAGTGTCTTTTTCAAACCTATTTTCGTACTAAGGTCAGTACATGCGCTGGGACGAGTTATGACATCGCGATGTTCTTGTCAGTTGTTTCATAAAGCTACATGGAAAGTTACACAGAAATCGGTTAAAGTATTAAGAGTAAAGAAGCTACAAAAAAAATTTGTTCGACTCTTTCAAAGTCAACAAAGAAACAAGACTTGGAACCGTAAACCACTTTGGAAAGAACTTGGATCAATCAATTAAGCCATGGCAGTCCATTGCTAGATATGAGCCCTCCAATTTTATGTCACAATGTTCAGTCTTCTGCGCTTAGTTCCACGTGAGGACAGAGAGAACTTGACAATATGGACTACTTCAAACCGTATTACTTGGATTCTTAATCATATTATTATGGTTAAAACATGATATTATTATGATATCACAGAACAATAATATTATAGATACAGTGGCATTCGGCGTTAAAATTATCTACAGCTCTCCACAGACACAGAGTCATTACAGTAATAGAAACGTAGTCGTAAAGACAAAGAGAGTAGTAACTTTGAACCATATGTCTATGATAAAAAAGGCTCTTTGATCCTGATTTTGATGTCTTGACACTACAAGTAACTTGTAATAGCCCTTAACCGGATACTGTGTAGAGTAGATAATAGGATCTATTAGCAAGACCCATATGGAGCTGACAAAATGTGAGTGTTATACAACACTGCTTATTCTTTTATTAAGGGTAGGCGTGAGCTTATGCTACGCATAAAATAACCACGACAACGTAATATACCACAGAAGATTCCTTTGTTCTGTGTAATATAGAATCAGTAAAGTATTGATACCTTTTAAAAACGTTTATAGAGAGTTCAAAGTGCGACAATAATAGGTCAATAGCAAGGTTATTGTTTCAATAATTCATAGCGGGCGAGGTCAATCGATGTGACTTATGTGGTGTAAGTAAGGCAAAGTCGGCAGTTGGATGGCCCCGACATTAGAGTACCACGTGTATATGATTCAGTAATAATTATTTAGACTACCTACGTCACTTCTTTAATGAACCACTTGCCCGCCTGTTTATAAGCTACAATCGAAGGAATCCCGAACAATTTCAGAGATGTTAGTCAGGCAGTATCGTCCCAAGAAACAAGATCTAAAAATAAGCAGAATCAGATGTCGACAGCGCATAAAATATTTTCTATGTTACCAATGTTACACTATTGTTACGACGTAATATCCGCAGACGCTAACTTTGTGGAAAATTAAAGTTTATCTAACGCTTTTTAGGTAACTACTTACATAATTTGACTGATGGCTTAACAGGCTAGCGACCGCTGCCACGCTGAGCGTAAAGGGTTCGGCAGTACGACACGATTTTCTCAGGCCTGGTCTACCTTTAGGTAATTAAAAAAAACAATATCAGTACATAGGGACAAACCAAGAAGCGATAGCAGTCTTTAAAAAGCATCTGCCACATAGCAACAGCCCTGCAAAGAAATGATGAATTGATACACGTACGTTTTACGGTATGTATGTATCGATGGGTGTCGGTCACGGCACAGGTCACGGCCCGTGTCTGTCCTGTATGAAATTTCCCATTCAATGGTGCGCGTGTGTTGCCGGCTGTCGTAACTCGACCGTATGACTTCAAATGTTCAAATGTGTGTAGCTTTGTCAAGAGGCGTGACATTCGCTATTTGACGCTGCGTTTTTCCAAACGACTACAGCGTAGCAATGCTTTGACACTCGGCTGCCAAAGGGCATCGCATCTTTCACTTAAACCACATGAATAATCATGGATAACATTTAAGTGTCCAATGATCACCACTGAAAATAATCATCTAGGTGTTTAGAGATGATTACTGCATCTGTTGAAGGAATTCTTTGACGATTATCCTCTTCAGTTAGATAGGACATAGTACAGATACACCGAATTGTGTATCATACGCTCGCTATATGTCAGTACCCAAGACAATTTTAACTGGACAGCTTCGAATATGCTCATTGGTCACGCATGTCACGGCTCGTGGCCACATCCCACGTAGACGCAGAGATATGGACTCAAGTTTATAAAAGTGTAAACTTTGGCAAGGTCGATAATTTCTGATATTGAAATCTTTCATTACCTATAGTAACTTATTATTTATCACCAATCACTCTCACATGCGATTGCATGTGAGAGTGATTGGCACGGCCCCGCGACCCCGCCGAGGTTTCGGTCCACCGTATGAAACGGCAGGCCACTACACTATAAAAAGAGTCCTTCTACTGTTCCCTTATAGGGGAACGAATACAAAACGACGCAGCGGCGCGTGAAGGAATGCACACGCTGCCTCTCGGACCTGGTGCTGCGGTGTCAGTATCATAGTAAATGGAAATCTGTAGTTTCTGCTTACCTCTCTTGGAAACAGGCATGAATCTATGAATGTATCTCTATTGTGAGTTCGAACCATAGGACAATTATTTGTTAACAAAAATGTGGCTCACTCCACTCATAATTATTGTCTTTGAGTGTACTTTGTAAGTACCTCGCAATTGTATATTTGTATAGACCTACGTGCGCTACAAAGGACTTGAAGAATAGAGGGTGAGTTCACTATCTAAATAAAGAAAATAATGATGAAAGTATTGGATTTATTTGTAAGCAATAAAGGAAAAATTCGCGAGAAATCACGTCAGGATTTTACTTATTGTTATTGTTTTATTTCTCAATCTGCCAAGCAAGTTTTGTTGTTAATTGGAAAAATAAATATATACTACGACTAAATTTAGAAAACAATATATTTATTTAAAAAAGATATCTCTAGAGAAAGAACAAATATTAAATTTAAAAAATTATCTTAGCATAATGTGATTTTCTTTTAAAATCTTGGTCATATTCTCTCATAAGAAACCAACAGTAGTCACCCAACATGCCTGGGTCCTATCGACCTTGGTAACGTTGTACCGCATTAAGTATGTTCTAATGGAACCTTTCACTTTGTTTGTCACTAATATTTCCTAAGTTTTGTTGGTAAAAAATGCTAGTGAGAGGGTAAAATAAATATTAACAACATTCTACTATTATCCCAATTCTTGTTAGTTTTCTAATAAATAGAACTAAAAATATATTATTATGGCTGGAAGCCTCACGCGAGATTATTAACACAGCAAAGAGTATCGAAAATGTTTTTCCTTAATCCATCCATTCCATATGGTCACCTACTATAAAACCAAAATAAGTGTTGTATAATATTTTCACATTTTCAATTATTACTATTCTTTGTTTAGAAGGACTAGTTTCAAGCAACATATAAAACAAAATGAATCAGGAAAATTATCTCAACTACGTTTAGGGATTTTACGCATTTTGTATTTAGAAAGTTTATAAAATAACCAAAAATAAAGAAAAGCAACAAAATATCGTGGACTTAGATTAAGCAATAAAACGTAATAGATGACTACAAACATTTAATTGCCTATGTTTGTATTATATACATACATGTATACTTGACCTTATAGTACATATAGTGTATTTTTGTCTTTATTTTTTTATAATTTAATTTGACGTGATCGCGATATTTAATGATATGAAAAGTGGAGTAATTCGCATACTGATCCGAGCGAATATCTTTGTGTGTGTGATGTTTTAACGCAAACAATGAAACAATATCTATGTAATGATAGTAGGTGAAGTTCGTCATGCGCATGTGTGCAAGGCGAGACAAAAACGAGTTCTTTTATATACTCTAGTATATACAAGAACTCGTTTTTGAAAACCCGGCTTCGCTCGGGTGAAATATGATTCATAATACAGATGTAGGTACAAAATGTAGGTAGATAGTATCGGTAGTGTAGTCTGTAGTTATCGGTTCTCAATGAATATTAAAGACAAAGCAAGGCATAGATTCGTATTGCATTGTTCAGTGTGTTTAATAAATATCGTAAATTAAAACTGCAAAAGGTTTACTGTCAAAATAAACTAACATTGGCTAAATCAAAAATAATATTGAGCAGCCAAGTAAAATAAATTGCAATTTTCAAAAATCTATTTGTTCAATTTGATAGAATGAGTACTCATCCGAAAAGTTGGCAAAGGTATTTATTAAGAAATAATCATAAATATTCTCTATTATACATCACAGGTTGATTATCATAAAATTTCTCTATATACAACATTTTTCGTTAAATATTTATCACCTTTCAAGCCTTGTTCAGTGGTATTGATAGTTTGGATTTTTACATCATCGAATCTTCGAACTCGAGAGAAGGCAACATAGAGCTGGCCATGGGTGAACACAGGATTAGGTGAAAATAGACCGATTTTGTCGAAAGTTTGTGCCTGACTTTTATTTATTGTCATAGCGAATGCTTCGCGAATGGGAAACTGAAGCCGACTAAATTTAAAAGGCAGTTGATTGTTTGATGGCTGGAGACGAATTCGAGGAATAAAAACTCTGGTTCCCACATGGCTACCATTTACCAATGCCTTGACCCGATTCGCTATTATTATTGTACAGGCTATCCATTAAATTGTTATAATTTTTGGCTCTGAGTTGTGTTTGATTTATTCGAACAAACAATAATCTTTGAGATTCAATCCTAACATAGGCTAAGACACAATATTCATAAAAAGTTTTTTGGCGTAAAACAATGGGGTGAAATATTTACGAACAGCATGTCTATACTGATAAAATTTTAGCATTGTACGGCGGCTTCGAGCAGTTCGCCTCTCCTGTCTGCGTTGAAGATGCCAACCGAGTTCTCCATTAGGAAAAAGTAAAAGAAAGGTTAAAGGGTCAATATTAGGACTGGTTGATTTTAGTGTAGTTAAATGTTGAGAATATTCTTTTACAGAAAAGTCTATATTTAATGGAGATTCGCCGTTTTCTCCTACAAAGATGACCGCTACCTCATTATTTGATGGAGTGTTATACCGACGCAAATCAAGAGATTTATGTTTATAAAACTGCATTGATACCGAATGTTTGGGTCGATTTTCTGAGGGTGCTTTTAATTCCTTTTCAGCTAAAATTGCAGTCGCCCTTTTGTATATTTTGACAAAAGGATTGGGTACATTGAGCATTGTTGCTTCTACATATATTATTCCTAGAATCAGATAATCGTTCATTTAATGCTGCTTCATCTTCAATTATGTACAATTGGTTGTATTGTGGTTTATGACCTTGCAACGGAAACAAAATTCTAGTTTTTGTATAAATTTGTCCTTGTACCCTATAAGTGAAAACTCCTAGAGGGTCAAGTTAGAATTTATGGATGCCATTGGAAATGCTGAATTATATTGTCATATTGTATTAGATGTATTGCCTTTGTATAAATCTAATAATATATCTGGAACCTGCCCATTATGACAACAATTTTTAAAATGAATTTTACTATTTTCGTCTTAAAAATGAAGTGCTTGACATTGAACACATTTATAAATCATAGAACCAACTGAATGTACTGTTTCTTGTATGGTGTTATTTGAAAGCGGTAAATATATATAGTTAGTCCTAGGGGGTTAATGTTCGGTGCTAAATCTGCTTGAATATTTACGCTTCTCCAGTGGTCTACCAGCCATTTAATATGTTTTCTTTCTCCTCTTCCTCTAAAGAAACATCAGTCAGCAGTGATTCTTGGAGCTGCGTCAACTTGTTCTCTTTGTCCGCAGAAACATCATCAGTCACCAGTGACTCTTCGATTAGCTTCAACTCTTCGTTATCCACCTTAAAGGATAAAAATATTAAATAAATATTCAAATAATAATAAGTATTGTGTATGTATGTATATGCTCATGCCTCTATCTGGTAATATTTATTATTTTTAATTTTACTGTACTCGGTGACCTGCACCATTAACTTACCTGAAAGTCGTCAAATAAATCTTGGGATTTATCAACTTGCATTGTTGAGGCAGCTAATGATTTAACTGATGAATCAGGAGCAGCTTGATTCTTTGGGAAAAGGTTTGAAAGTGCCCGAGCCTTGGTTATTCTTAACTGCCTGTTTGTTTGCCACAGCATTTACAATAATTTAAATTATCTGCACGAATATATTATGTAATTATTAATCATGGACTGATTCACAGATACATACACAGTTTAGTACGTAATTATATAATATTAATACAAAAATAAACTACACTATTAAGTCATTGGTACTTTGACGCAAGGGTCCCAGGTTCAATTTCCGGCAAGGCAGGTATTTTAATGATCAAGTCATATATCTGTTCTGGGTCTGGGTATTATTTGTTTCTGTTACTGTGTATCCATGATACCTCAACACAGGTTATGCGTGTGTCCATTTATTATTATTTGTCGGGTCTTAGAAAAAAAATATTGAACCACTTACCGAGTATAATGTTGTCGCATTCCAAACATCGACTGCACAATTTTATTTGCTTTCAGTTTCTTGCAAATATTTTACCATTACAAAAATTGCATGCCACTGGAAGTAGATAAATACTTATTTTATTTGAATGCAGAAAGTTTTACAATCCACACCATAAGAAGAAAACATAGAACAAAATTCACTTAAAAACACAACCTACCTACCTACCTACTAAAATAATTTTGCTGTTACTCACCATCTTTACGAAGAGCCCTTCGCTGCATCCATTTTCCACAATTGTGACAATGTTTACCAAATGCAAGGAGATTCGGCTGATAACAAAATTATGTAGGTATCATCAAACAAAACACTGATGATAGACCAATGAAAGACATTTATTTTATGAAATACTTACGATTTTCGGCACGATGTGTGTAATCCAAACAAAGTAAATCACTATACAAAACTAAATGAATAGGTACTGCCAAATGTACGGAATAATTTTATTACGTAAAGAATTTCAACATCACCTTTTAAGGTTATGGCCAGTAGTCTTTTTTCCATGGTTATGTTAATGTACATAATAATTTTATTACTGAAAGAACTTCAACTTCAACGTTTAAGATAATGGCCAGTATTCTTTTTTCTATGGTTATTTAACTACTCAAGATGTCATCCGGTGTCAGTGACGTTTCGCTAGAGTGGTCAATATGGCGACTGCGATTTGTCGGTCAGCACCATTAGAATTTAACAAAATACTCGACAATTCGAATTTTGCCGATATTGTATGTTGTCGACTCGAAATCTTTATTTTTTTATGTTTTATTTTTCAGGTAAGGTTTCGATCGAGTCTACCGTACCCCTCGACGAAATTATTAATATAGATAATTATAATAACTACTATCCCTTACATTCAACAACAGTGTCTCTGTTAGTCCGCATTTACAATTACTTAATGCTTAAATTTACCTATTATATCGCAGGTTGCGATAGCAGAGCGGTCAACGAATAGTCTACTCACTTTATCACTAAAATACGAGTATAATGACGGTGGTTCATATCCTGAGGTCCTCTACTTCCACTTTTTGTTTTTTATTACTGAAATCTTTCAAATAATAAAGATGAATGGTATTTTTGTCTACTTATTACATTCGAGTGATAAAAAAACGCAAAATGTGTTTTATTTGGAATTAAACTAAAATTAAATTATTTGTCAGAAGTAGTTTAATTACTAATAATCACGTCTTGTTTTTATTTTTAGGAAATAAATAAATAATGCAAATTATAATTAAGAAAACAAAATTTTATTCAATTTATAACAATAATATTTCATTATAAAAAACAATGTCAAAATATGATTACCTAAAAGAACTTTTATAAAATTTTCCGTAAATTTTTCAATACTATATAATAAAAAAACATCTTTAGTCTTTACTATTTAAATTAATTTTACTTACAAATAATATTTTACAATTATAATAACAATGGAGGTTATAGCTTAATTATTCTTTTTCACAAGGAAAAGAGGATTGAAAGTTAACCTCAATTTTAACTTTGTCAACGGGCACGTCCCCTATTTGAAACAACTTTGTTTAACATTTAGTGTGACCTCCATTGTTCTTAATACAGCTCAAGAGACTTATATGCATGGAGGTCACAATATTAGTACACATAGTTCGCAACGGTCTCTTCGGTATGATACCCTTTGATTCATAAGCATTCACCATTCATCTTCGCTGAGTTTTGTTAATAAGAAGCGGCCTTCCACAGCCCGCCCGACTTTTTAAGCTCCCTTCTTCTTCAAATCGTTTCACCCAACGACTTACAGTATTTCTCTAAAATAAAATCAAAAATCTTATGACATAATCGTAGATAGCGATTCCTTAACAGCGAAATCGTAAATCACAATACCATAACATAATTTAAAAAATAACTTACTCTTAGTGTTAGTTTAGTTTAGTTTCGTCGGCAATTTAAGATATATTAAGCCCATAAATTATGCCATATATTTTCCCTGGATTCAATATTTATATTAGTTTGCATTTTAAATGTAGACTTTCAATAAAAATATCTAAAAATTTATAGCAATAATAATGACACAAACGCTCGTAACAAAGATCACCAACCATTAACATCACATAATTCTATTCAAGTGAGAAATTATAATATTTTTTAAATCCATCCCCATCTTTTAAATGACTGCGGTTTAAATAAGTCTTAAAGTAAAGTAACAGGTCATCGATGATTCTAATTTAAGAAAAAATACATAAATATTATCACTTCCTGGGGATCGAACCAACAAGCGATACATTTTAGATCGCACTTTAACCAAAATAGCTACAACATTACTTACTTGTTTATTTGAAATTAATACTCACAATCATAATTAAAACAGGGGACAGTAAAAGTGAGGTGGGTTTATGTGTATGTGTGCAATGATTTTATTGAAAAAGGTCGTAAGTACAAGTTGATGTGGTCCTATAGTGAAATTGCTGCTGGACTTTTGCCCCTGACCGTACAAGCAATCAGTAATGCCTAATAAATAAAAAAAAAATATATGTTATGTTACTCTGCTGCGAAATTTTGTAAACTAGTGTTATTAACATAATTTCGCTACATCCGATTACACATGTCGCGTAATGGTTGAAGTAGTCGCCTTGCTGCTGCCACTGTAACGACTGATGTGAATTCGATTTCCACATGGAATTAAAATGTGAACAACACAGGCATCGAACCCACAGCGCTCGGCGTACTCGAGGCGACTTAAAGCACTACAGCATCCTTGCAGTAAAATTTACTCATTAATTTTACACAGGTAGCCTGTAAGACGGTGGTACACCCCACACGAGCCCGCTCTTTCGTACCGACAACTAATAAACTATCTTAAACTAACTAACTAATAAACTAACTATCACTAATTTTTTTTTATCTTCTGCCGTCTATGTTTCCATATATTTCATTAATGCGGTACAGCTGTTCAGAAGGATTTCAGAAGAATCTTTATACATGTAATACTATATACAGGGTGATTTTGAAATCGTGTAATTCCTTTTAACCACGCATTCTACTGGTGATATAGAATAACCCTGACCATATTTTTTCTTAATTAGAATAATGGTTTCGGCAGATTTAGAGTACATATTTTTTTCATGAAATGATTTCAAATAGTCATATTTTAACCACCTTTTTTTTTTTTTTTTTTTTTTTTTTTTACGTGGGGGAATGCAATGACGCATATCCCTCCGCGGGGGCGGGCGGAGGGATTATGTCGGACTCGCCGGGGTAAAATAAAGATGTTAAAAAAAAAAGATAATGTACCTCCCGGAATACCGACTAAACCTACCACGGTGTTCCTCGACACAACCACTACCGACGGGGCCGCGCGAATCACTTTCGCATGCGGTCGCGACCCCGCCGAGGTTACGGCCCGCCGTATGAAACGGCAGGCCACTACACGAAAGACCTACCCAAAATAGGCACTACTTCAAATAAAACCCTACTGTCTCCCCTAGAGGGGAGACGGACTCGACACAGAGGCGCGCGTGGGAACACGCACGCCGCCTCTCGGACCTGGTGCTGAATGGATGGCAGGCAGGCCCACAAAGCCCGCCACCCCCAGGTCAAATCTCAGGGTGGCTGGAGGTCATCTCGCGCCCTCCGGCGCCCGGTTCTGCGGTTGGGGAGAGGGTTTAAACGCTCCCTCTCCCGCTCCGCCGCCTCCTTGATGGAAATCACTTCCTCGCAAAAGGAGGCGACGGCGTTCCACGACCTCTCACTCCGGACCATAGACTGAACTACGGCCGGGAGCGAGAGGGCAACCGATCCGACTGCCGCGATCAAATCACGACGCTGCGATGCCCAGGCGGGGCAAACCGCCAAAGTGTGCAGCGCCGTGTCCTCAATAACGTCGCGGCAGTCGCCGCAGTGGTGACAACCGGGCGTCTCTTGCCGGCGTATACGACACAGGAACCGGCCAAAACATCCATGGCCAGTCAGAACCTGTGTCAGCCGGAAGGTGAGGGCGCCATGCCGCCTCTCCAGCCACTCCTCAAACACGGGACTTACCGCCACGATCGTGGCGTGCCCGATATTTTAACCACCTGACACAATCTTAATATTTTACTAATTTAAAAATAATAACATAACAATAACTGATGTCGTAAATAATAAGGGGCAATAAAAAGGACCGCCCGTTATTATTTACGACATTAATTATTAATATGCTTTTTTATTTTAATTAGTAAAACATTAAAATTGCCTCGGTTGGTTAACATATGACTATCTGACACCATTTCACGAAAAAAACCGAACAATAATTTTTCAAAAAAATAATTCTAATTAAATAAAAATATGGTCAGGGTTATTCTATATCACCAGTAGAATGCGTGGTTAAAAGGAATTACACGATTTCAAAATCACCCTGTATATATTTATTTATTTGTTTATTTATTTATGGAGGTCCAACAGCTTATCCACGTAAATACGTGTGTTCAGATTTATAATTGGATCCAATAGATGTCGTATCGATCGGTTTACAGGCCTACGTTTGATCAGGACAACAGCTGTCGAGTTAGTAACATATAAAAAGATAAAATGAAAGCAAACATTGGTTCCGAACTATCACTATAGTTTGTATATGAAGGCAGGAAGTAATTACGACAATAATTGTTCATGGGGTGTCTCTACACCGCAAGGGCGGTGAAACTTCCCCCTGCCAAGGCTTCGAAGGTGAGTATATCACATTTCAACTAATAATATCAATCTATTGTGTTATGACGCAGAGTATATTTTAGACAACAGTAGTATGTTTACTACATGAACAAATAATCTAAAAACTCTAAAATACAAAGAACATTGAAAGCTACTCAAAAATAAATAAGATTTAAGCCTTTCAAATCTGGCAGTACGGGTAAATATCAAATGATAGGAAAGGATGCACAATAAAAACTGTGACGTGACCACTATTTAACCCTCAACCACTTACCACCGGTCTCTCAGACTCCGTCGAAGTGTATTTTGTTTATATTTTGGCGTCAGCGCACCATTGAGTTTCGTGCGTCCGTGTACCTTCCCCCCGCTCGTCTTAGTGTCGCGCGAGCCGCCAACGACGTCGCACGTGCCCGCGTTTGCTCACGGTAAGGGCCTAAACAGCGTCAGCGGTCTGTGATACCGATGGTAAGTGGCTACGTGATTTTTTTTTATCCTTATTTTTTTTCTGACTGTCTAACAGAAATGTAACCACCGATAACTGGTTTACGTCTCTAGAGCTCGTGAATTTACTAAAAGAGAAACATCTTACATTGGTGGGTACCTTGAGAAAAAATCAGCGTGACATACCCCCGGAGTTCTTGCCCAATCGTCACCGAAAACCTGACACATGTGAGTTTGGATTTACAAAAGATGTAACAATAGCATCGTTTGTTCCAAAGCCAAATAAAGCAGTAATTATGCTCTCAAGTATGCACCACTCTCCAGCGATTGATGAATGTACTAAGAAGCCAGAGATTATTTTATTTTATAATAGCACTAAATTTGGTGTAGATTTACTAGATCAGAGGTGCTCGAACTATTCTACAGCCCGCCGTACACGCCGATGGCCGTTAGCCATTTTCTATAGATTACTTGACGTGTCAATTTCCAATGCTTATATCGTTAGCGTATCAACCAACGCACAAAAGAAAGAAACTCGATTCCACTTCATCAAGAAACTCGCAGAACAACTTACTATACCTAATATGGAGCGAAGAGAAAAAAATATCCATCTTCAACGGGATATCAGAATTGCTCTTCGTCGGATCCTGAATATCAATGGAACAGATACTCCAGCAGTTGCAGTTGGTAGCTCTGATAAGCTAGAAGTACGTAAGACTTGCTCCACTTGTGACCCAAAGAAAAAACGCAAGACACAGTACCTGTGTTTTGAATGTAAAGCCCCAATATGCCTCGAATGTTCAAATAAGCTGTGCAGTAACTGCCGAGAAAAACTATAAATAAGTAGGTTGCAATTTTACAGAAAAAGGACAAATATGAGCCAAAAATAGGTTTTCTGTGTTATTTGATTACTAAACTTTAGAAAATAAGTAAAAAAGTAATTATTTAGTAGTTCTACTATTTACGATCTCAGTTACCAAGTAAGTCGTAACTTTTTGTTAAAATTTTAAGTCTGACTAGAAGTTATGTTTTTTTTTTCCAAAGAGTTGATTTTATTTCGTGTTTTTTCCTTTTAATAAATAGTTTATACTTTAGAAATGTCTATTTTATTGAAATAAACCCTTTGTTTTTAACGATTTATTATAACTGAGCCACTTAAAGCGAACGGTCTCCCTGACCGGTGGTAAGTTGTTACGGAAGCAAAACTAATGGTAAGTGGCTAAGGGTTAAATATAGCTGTCTGAGGGAGATAGCGAGATATTCTCTTTGCAGCCCCACTTTTTCTTATACATATTTTATATAATTATAAATACTTTATTTTGCAACAAATTTTGATTCTGTTTGCACAAAATGATTAATTTTATTTGCTAGTTGTTTTTGTATGTATAACTATAAAATCAAACATAGGCAATTACTCTATTGTTTTATTAATCGATTTTACGTGTAATGTTCGCTTTGACATGGCAACAAACGCCGAATATCATATTTATTTGAAAACAGATCCAAAGTAAAATAATTAAGAAGTTTGAATATCAAAGTTATAGTTACGAGGCTCAAATATAGCAAAATCTATTATATCAGAACAGACCTATATCAACATTAAATAAACCATTATATCAATATTATGCGTAGTGAAGTAAAGTGCAGCAACTGAAATTGAACTTATCTGTTCTTGGAATGCCAGACATACTTGTAAACAATTGTGTTTGGCCGCCGGTGTGCCGCTGCAACTCAATAGGTTAAAATACATTAAAGATATTAGTAATCAGTTTTTGACTGTGCAGAAGGCGTAGTACTTTACGTGGTCGCCTAACTGCTGCCACTGTAGCTAGTGTTGTGGTTTCGATCTAAACACGATATAAAAATTTGTTATATCCGCAAATAGTTGGTTCAAGTCTGTGTGTTTTCTATCCGTTGTTTGAATGTTTGTAAGGTATCCTGCGACACGGGAAATTTAGTGCATTTCTAGTTCGGCCGTTGTTTCTTTTTACAGAAACTAAAGTTTGCAGTAGTAGCACATAGTGTAGAATTGATTCAAGGTTATCCAGACCGAATCTCATTCACGACGGCTGCTCTTAATGGAGACTGGTTCTTTGCTCAAGAGACATTGCAATGCACAAGTGTGTGCGAAAACACAAGTGCACTATCTGTTATCTAAACATAATCCGATGGAACGGCAATCAGACACAACTGGTAAGAGATCAGGTGCAGGATTGGTCCTGCACCTGATTCCAGTTGTGTTGCTGCTGTTGCTGTCGGCAGCTTAACGTGCAAAAAGAGGCACAGGGGAGCGTAACACCGCCAGTGACTAAGAGTTATTGTCATAAAAACCCGATAACTCTTTATTGGACTGATCATTTTGTCCGACTGAACCTGAAACCTGAAACTTGATGCATATCAGTCGCATGCACAACTTACCGTACCACTCTTAATAGTCATAGCAAGCGTGAGTGCATGTGTGTAATAAGTAGGATAGTAACGCAAGCCTACTCGCTAGTTGAAAAACAAAGCAGCACTCTCTCAAACGCTATAAAAATCAGACTTACAACTATACTAATCGTGAGATAAGTTATATTAGTTGTATATTTAAAGTGTAATTATTATAATCCATGTATATAAAAATCTCATGTCACAGTGTATGTGGTCGAACTTCTTCGAAATGGTTCGACCGATTTTTATGTATTTTTTTATGTATATTTGGTAAATATGAGAATAGGTCGTAAAGTATATTACATACTGCTAGGTAATTAGGGTGTCCTTATCGAATTAATTTATATGGTAGAACAACGTTTCCCGGGTCAGCTAGTTTACTATAGAATTCGTAACGTGAAGATTAAGGCTTTGATATCAGTCTAATTCATATTCGCATATATGTACAAACAGTTTAGAGTGTTTGTGCACGCTGTGCAGTGCTGCGTTACTGGGAACATCGGATTATACTTGGGTACAATACTTTGATTCACTCCGTTGCTCCCCAGAAAGCGAAGCCGTGCTCCGTGACCTATTCGCCTATTGTAAAGGCTTGAACGCTTGTTCACGATGAGATTAATATGTGCAACTTAAAGCACTTGTGCGGGTTGTAAAATCAAAATATATTTATTAATTTAGGTCAAAAATAGAGGATCGAATATGGTGCGACCAGACCATAAACGCGGTCCACTTCCGGATCATGTTCGATCATGCGTAAATAATAAATTATTTGATCATGTGTAATTATAATTAGCTCATTTTAGCATAGCGCCTTTCAAAATGTCAAACAGTAACTTAGTTCATGTGGTGTTGCCAAATAAAAGATTGTTACACTTGTGTAATGTACTTAATTAATAATTCTGTAATGTGTTGTGTAAGTAATTGTTGGTTAACCTTATTAAATAAATAAATATATGTAGCACAGTGCGCCGAACATTATTATTATTATTACCGGTACGCTGGTTTGATATCTTGTACGTCGAACTCGGTCCGGTACCGAAAATAATATGAAGGTTTAACGTGCGGTGCGGTGGTGTGATGAGCGCACTGTACCGTGTATTGGTTCAGCCCACTATATTAGATTGTCTATTTGTACTTTAACTGAACTATATTATGAATTTACTTTTACACCACGACCACCTTCTGATCAATACATTTCGGGTCCAATTGTAAATCTAAAACATACATTCAAACGCACATAAAAGGTTTACCAACATCCGTCTAGCCAATTTTGGTAACATACACACTTATCTTGTGTGGGGATCAGTCAGTACAGTCCGGCGACACTTCGACCTAGTGGGATCTTTTGTGTGAACATATACACTTACAGAAAAATTATAATATACTAGTGTTTATTGAAATTAAACTACAGTATACGGATTTTATCGCGTTGTTTATTTATCACCGTATTACAAAATTTTGAAAATATTACACTACTACTACTATTGATTTTATTTTACTAATTTATAAGCTAATAAAATTATTTAAACTATTAACCCTTAATCACTCGCGCTAAAAAACTTGCATTGATACTCGCATGGGCTCACAGAGACCCCAAACACAAATGGGCAGAAAATTCAAGAAAACAACTATTTTATGAAAATCAACTTTTATTAAACTTTAGGTAGGAACAATATTAATGAGATCAAGATAATTAAACTTTGCTAAATAGCTTTTCTGAAACAAAAAAAAGTCTTCAAAAAATATACTTAAAAATCCTAACAATTATCACAAATCTTTTTTGTGTGTTTTTGTGTGTGCAAATGTGTTTATTGCATTTCATGCACACATCCGATGTTTTTCGGTCCTTAGACCTTGGGCAAATTTCACAACGCAAGCGTTTTTTGGAAACGTTGGAAACTCCACTTGGACCAGGCGTTACAAGATCTGAATTTTTTTGTAGGCGCCTTTTTAGAACTCTTGGTAGTGACGGTATTTGCGCTCTTGTTTGGCGAAAGGGTTTGGTCAAAAACACCGCCAATAGCTTCAAATAGTCTCGGCGAATAATTTTCGATTGTGTGTTGTGCTTATAAACTATCAAAGAATTTATAGCCGTCACATTGAACAAGTGATAAAATATAACCAGAGGCCAGCGCTTTGTCCTGCGACCAACATTGTAAGTGGAACACATCTGATCATTGGTGTCGACGCCACCTTTGGTTTTATTGTAGAATAAAATAATTTCTGGCTTATTCTTAGCCGATTCTACTACGGCATTATCGTGGTGCATAGTTGATAGCATAAGAACAGCCTTTGATTTTTTGGTCACATATGAACAAAGAGTCATATTCTTTGAAGCCAAATAGTGCACTTTGTTCTTGGCGTTGTCTGTTTGGTAGAAAATTTGAAGGGATTTCTTTCTTGTTCTTACGAAGTGTACCCACTAGAGTCAATTTTTTTGACAATAAAGTATGTGCCAGTGGAATGCTAGTGTAAAAATTATCTGTGGTGACGTTTCTTCCCGTTCCTTGAATCGGTTCTGTTAGACGAAGTACGATACTTTGAGTGTCATTTGGAAGTTTGTATTCTCCTTCTGGTTGACTACCTACATATACCTCAAAACTTTGTAAATAATAGGTTTTAGCGTCTACCATAGAATAAAATTTTATACCATATTTACTGGGCTTATCAGGCATGTAGACGACTCCAGAAAATCTTCCTCGAAAAGCCGGGAGTTGTTCGTCAATTGTGACAAATTCGGAAACTGTATAGTGTTTCTTGAACCGATTACTCATGAGAGTACAAAATTCTCTTATAGGAGCTAATTTATCTTTTGACAGTCTTTCTCCTCTAGTCAACCTATTATCGAACCTCAGACAGCGTAATATAAAGAAGAATCTATTGAAGCTCATAGTATCTGAGAAAAAGTCTACTCCAGTTCCATCTTGTGCCCACAAATCTTTATAATTCAAGTGAGAAGATCGCAATACACCAGCCATCATCAGCAGACCAAAGAAAGCTAGAAGTTCGTCATAGTCTATGTCTTTGGCATCTCTTTCCCGGCTGAATTTAGTTTTGACACTCTGTACATAGTCATTGGTGTTATTCAAAATCAAATTAGTAACTTCAGCATAAAAAAATATCAAAAATGATTCTAAAATATCAGTCACATCTTTGGCTTTCCTTTGGTACCCGGCAAATGAGTAATAATATTATGAGTGCGCGTACGAACTGCTTTGCGCGCTGGCTCTTTTGACCATTTCATTATTTTATCTTTACCTATAAAATAATTAGTTGATACCTCTGGTTCTGGTTTAATATCGCTTGTATCGGATGATGACTCACTGCTGCTCGAAGCTTGGACATTTTGTTCAATTTGCTGCAAGTCTACATCTTCATCGGAGCAGCTACAATTGCCAGAGTTGTTAGTTTCCTCGTCTTCTAATAATTGAAGAATATTATTATCTTGGAGCCGACTCATTGTCTGTAAGTAAAAGTGAACATAAATGTAATAATATTGAACTGGTAATAATGTAAAACAAATATTTTATTGCATACGAATTGAAGAATAACAGTATACAAGACTAATAGGTGATAGTAATACATAGACATTTAAATAAAACAAAAAAAATGTATTTTGAAATAAGGAATCGTTTCAAAAAACTTACGTTTACGCTCGCGTGGGGTCAGGTCGATCCCAGCACTATCACAGAGACGCGTCCACTCTCCGGCGCTGCTTGCCGGCAACTGACGTTAAAGGTACCGACAAGTTAGGAAGCTACCTGGACTGTTTTGTTTATAACTTAAAAACTCTAATAGTTATACGCTTTTAAATGCGCTCTGGGGTCAGACTGACCCCGCGCGAGTGATTAAGGGTTAAATCTATTTATTTTTGGTTTACACTTTCCCCGACGTTTCGGTTGCTTTTCAGCAGTCATGGTCACGGGGAGACTAGTATGGTAGTTGTCTCAATGTTCCAGTGTAGTTATTTCAAAGTACCCGAACATAATTTAGTCATTGGTGTTTCTATTTACGCAGAATGAGCTCAAAGTATCATGAAGTCTAGCTGTGGTTTGTTTCTTCTTGGGTTTGACTATTTGAAGTTTTTTGATTTCAATAGCCTCGCGAAGCTTCCTTGGTAGGAATCGGTGTTCTTTAGCGAGAATCTGTGGTTTGTCAAATCTCAGTTAGTGGTTGATCCCCTGTTGTACATGTTTACACACAGCAGACTTCAACGAGCGTTTGTATTTTACGTCAGCTATGTGTTCTTTTATGCGGGTGCCTATGCTTCTCTTGGTTTGACCAATGTATGAGAGTCCGCAGTCACAATATATTTTATAGATGCCCCTGCATCTTGTAAAGGTAATTGGCACTTGACGGATGGTAAAAATTGACTTATTTTCGTTGGCGGCTTGAAGTATGTGTTGATTGAAGCTCGCTTCAAGATGTAGCCAATCTTGTCAGTGACACCCCTTGCATAAGGCAGTATAACAGGCTGGCGCTCAACTGTGGCTGGCTTTTCTCGGGATCTGTGACAGTGGTGCGGCTGTTAGAGCTTGGTGTCTTGCAGTACTTGCTTGACATGTTGAAGCTCGGCGTCCAGGTGTTTCTTGTCACAGATCCCGTGGGCTCTCTGAAACCAAGACATTCCCACGGTAGCTAACTGTTTAGGATGGTGGTGAGATTCACCTTTTTGTATGAGTCTTTTTCCTATACACAGTGTGGCTCAAAGTATGATCAGGATTCCTGATGACAAGTACATCTAAGAATGCTAATGAATAATTTGCCTCTAATTCCATAGTAAATTGGATGTGGTTATTAATGGAATTAAGATGTTCTAGGAATACACTAACACTATCTGTTATTAATATTGTAAAATTATCATCTACAAACCTCTTATAAATCCTGGGTGTGATGGGGGCAGTCTGTAAAGCTCGAACCTCGAAGTCCTCCATATATATGTCGAAAACAACAGGCGATACTGGGGAGCCCATTGTCACACCATCGACTTGTATGTAGAATTTATTGTCCCACAATAGATAGCCAGTTGTTATTAAGCAATGCATAAGTAGTTCTGCATATTCATCAGGCATATTGTAGCTTCCTTTTAGTTATTTTAATACAGTAATGTACAGGTATGCATGTAAATAATGACTGTACATCAAAACTAACCATTGTTTCATTGTTAGTGAGACCATGACCATGACCATAGCTGCTAAAAACCACCCGAAACGTCAGAGAAACGTGTAAACCTAAATATAAATAGTTTTAATAATTTTATTAGCTTATAAATTAGTAAAATTCAATAGTAGTAGTGTAACAGTTTTCAAAATTATGTAATAGGTACAGTGTTAAATAAATAACGCGATAAAAACCGTATATAGTAGTTTAATTTCAATATCATATTGAGTTTACTTAGATGTATAAACATAATTATATATAAGAAACTAAATGTTTTTTATTGATAACACTAAATCTAGTCCATGGTAACCTACTAAACAAAAAGAAAATTGTTTGACAAACAGGTGCGAAAATGGTACTGGACTATGTTGTGTTTATTTTTATAAAGATATTCATTGTGAAATCGACCGACGCGGAGTTACATCTACATCTAACTCGTGCTCGTTGCCTACACGTCTAGCTTTTGTTGGTTTAAGCTTTGGGTAAAACACCTTAATGGATCAAATGTGTCATTGAATTCGAACATTTAAGTGACTAATATACAGTTATTGAAGTCGAACGCTTAAGTGACTAAGTGACTAATATACGTACATAAATGTGTTTCAATACTAATGAGCCTTCTAGAAGACCGTTATATCATTACGTCATGAATACGATCGATATTTACTGACTAATGCGATATGGTATTAACGTTTTGTTTAATAATTATTACCTGATAACGTCAGAAGGCCTATTATGTTAAATGTGTATGTGTTTTCCATTTTAAAGGTAGTCGAAACGGCTTGATTGATTTCAAGAATAGTGATGTCGTTAGATTTGTCTTAACGGTGACAGTGACAGAGGGTATATAAATTACAATACAAAAATACGAAAATAAAATAATAATAAAAATTATAATAAATAACATAATATCTTGTATTAATTATAATTATTGTATCGCTTGGTATTTTACAAACGTGTATACATTGGATTCAAGGAACGCTCAGACTAGGAACAGCCGCTTGTGGACCACATTTTTTTTGTCCCATTTGGGAGTCAAACCTACAATACTCTTCGTGTGGCAGTGGCGAGGAGACCACTTACTACTACTACATCATCTGTGCAGTCAATGTGGACACTGTCAAGTGTCTTAGGAGTTAGAATTTTTGTCGGTGTTATTATTTATTACTTTAATTTTAAAGTGCAATGTCTGTCAGTTAATAACACAGCATGACACGATTTTGGTACCCGCTTAACTGACAGGTGCAATGAATTGCAGATGAGTAGGTAATGAAAAAGTCCCAAACATTTATGGTATTCATCACGTCTAGTTTTCAAGGTATAGTCGGTCCACCACCCTACGATTGAGGTTCATTTACACGTCATAAAAAAACAAGGTCGATTTACTCTTGCAATAGGTAATATTTATGACAGTGACCACTTTATCATATACTAGCTGACCCGCGGCAACTTCGTCTGCTTCATATCTTATAAGAGAATTTCCCCTGTTTTACAACTATTTCATTGCTGCTCCGCTCTTTCTGGTCGTAGCGTAATGGCTTTCTATAGGCTATAGCCTTCCTCAATAAATGGGCTATCCAACACTGAAATAATTTTTCAATGCGAAGCAGTAGTTCCTGAGATTAGCGCGTTTATCCAAACAAACAAACTCTTCAGCTTTATAGTATTAGTATTAGATTATATTTACGTCATGCCATGTGTTATGTTTGAATTATCACAGCTAACAACAACTCATCTCCTTGCGTAAGATATCTTAAATTCCGTTAGAAAAGTCAACCTTAGCGATACTTTGATCTCATAGAAACTTTAGTTAAATCTGGTAGACCACTTTCTTGACCGACTGCACCTGCCAATAAAATTTTCAAATGCCGTAATTTTATAAATGTGAGAAATTGTTGACGTTTTCGAAGTATATATTTTTGTATTTGTTTTGTTTTGTTTATAATTCATTATAAATTGGTAACCTTGATATCTGTATACGTATTTCTTTAATTTACGAATATTAGTTCTAAACTAAGAGACCTTCGCTACGGCAAAAATGAACTTTATAAGTGTTGCTACGTTTGCGGCAAGGGTATTGTAAAAATGCATATATACTTTATTTTGGACGTACTATTAATTAAGATAAACCATAGGTACCACTAACGTTGTTATTTTTGCTTTGCTAATCTCCTATTTGGGTGTAATGGAAATAAGACTTCAATTCCATTTACTGCTAAACTAGTAACCATTATAACGATTGCTACTTTTTATGACTGAAGTACATAGGTTTTCAAAGTCAATATCAAAGATACGATGATTCAAAACTTATAAAAGAGATATTCTAGGGTCACAAATATACGAATTGGTGAAAGACACGAATTTTAACAAAAAGCTATCGCTGAAACCAGTAGAAAATGCTGAACAGTTAGTCATTGACATGGTACAAGCATGCGAAAAGACGAGTTGTCTACCGCATAGCAACCATGTCGTTGAAAATCCAGTTTTTGCATTTTGTCATCTCTATTTATGTAATACTAACTTTTGATCACGGATTCACTCAAGAAAATTATTAAAAAAAATATAGCCTACGTTACTCGGTGATAATATAGGTACATAGCTTTCTAAAATCGGTTTTGTAGTTTTTGGGCTAAATTGTTACAAACAAGCAAACAAATAATTAAAACTTTCCTCTCTATAATATAAGTATAGATGGATATTTATGTACCCACCTACAGGTATTTAGTGACAATTTACTAACTACCAGTCCGCCATATTTGTTTACTAATTAAGACAAATAAGAAAAATCGTATATAAAAATAGACGCAAATATTTGTGAACCTTTTGAGTTGCAGCGGCACTCTGGCGGCTAGACACAATAGATTTTAGTTATGTCTGGTTTTCTAAGACTTGACTGGTTAGTTACAATATGTATCTGCGTATTTGCCGCCATGTCGTAAGCATCATACGCATGAACGCGTCAGGTGGTTCGGGAGAGTGCAGTCACGGCGTCCATTTGTAAAGCCATGGCACCCTTTGAGTAGGGATGTGATGTGATGACTTATAATTAACTCTAGAAAGATAAACGTATTTTATAGTAGGTATGTTAAATATAGCAATGCGCCGATTCTACGCGTACATGTTTGTAGTTGTTTATTTTGGGTTGTTTTAGTGTACTGTTGGCGTAGTTGTTTAAGGGTCACCTCACCGATGCCACTGCGTCGAGTGTTGTGGGTTCGAATCTCACACGGGACAAAAATTGTGTGATCCACAAGTTGTTCCGAGTCTGGGTGTTCTTTGTGTCCGTTGTTTGAATGTTTGTACAGTACCCCGCGACAGCAATAATTCCAAGTGCGAGAATTGTCTTTTAAAATATTTTTTTATAATGTCTGTATTAATGGTAATATTCTGTAGTACTTAGATACGTAAAATAAAATATTTTTTTTAAAGGATTTTAAAATATGAAATTTATATAACCTACTTTACAATATTTTTTGAAATTAAACTACTATATACGGATTTTATCGCATTGTTTATTTAACACTCTATTACATAATTTAGAAACTGTTACACTACTATACTATACTATTAAACTTTGCTAATTTTAAGCTAATTAAATTATTAAAACTATCAAATCTATTTGTTTTTAAGTTTATACTTTCCCCGACGTTTCGGTTGCTTTTCAGCAGCCATGGTCACGGAGAGACTCTCCCCGTGACATTGTGGATTACACAAATTTTTGTCCCGTGTGGGATTCGAACCCACAACACTCGGCGTAATGAGAGTGGCGAGGCGATCACTTAAACCGCTACACCATCCGTGCAGTCGAAAATCCTTGTGCTAGAGGTATGTATGTTTACGTCGGTATTGCAAAGCGTGGGAGTCGAACCCAATGGATAACGCATTCAATATACGATCAAATTAGTCCACACATAACTTTGAAAAGACAGATTTGCGTCCGTTGTAGTCTTCTACTAGGCTATCACATCGTAGCCGATATACAGACTCTCCCCGTGACCATGGCTGCTGAAAAGCAACCGAAACGTCGGGGAAAGTATAAACTTAAAAACAAATAGATTTGATAGTTTTAATAATTTAATTAGCTTAAAATTAGTAAAGTTTAATAGTATAGTAAAGTAGTGTAACAGTTTCTAAATTATGTAATAGAGTGTTAAATAAACAACGCGATAAAATCCGTATATAGTAGTTTAATTTCAATGAATAACATTCGCGTAAACAGAATACAATATTATACTTTACAATATTTATATCACTAAAGTATCAATCTTGAGATCGGTTCTTTACATTATTAATTACTCCTACGAGATTAAGATTATTAAATATCAGCAATTTTGGTGATATAAGTAAAAATAATAAAACGTTAATGCAGCGGTAGCCTAAAAAATAAAGTATCGGACATGCGATCGAAAGATCATTTGATCGAATCCCTTTTATTACACGACCGATGTCAACCCATTCCTAACACAAGCTTATAAACTTAGCTAGAGGGTTTAACAAGAATACTATTAAAGGTAAAACAGGCATTTATAAAAAGGAATTGTTAGTTGCTCAGACACTTATGACAAGCGTTTAACTTATGTTCTCCCAAAATAGAATTGTTGCACTTGTAACATACCAATAAATTTGTCCTTTTTATATTGGAAGGACAAAAGAAAATATACATATGGCACTTAAAAAGAATTGGTGCTTTTAAGGGATTCGTACCAAAATAAAATAATATTTATAAGTGTAGTATACATGTATAAGTGTTTCGTTTATACGAAGCGGTACACTTATAGACGAAAGGATTTCGTCTGTCCCGCGTCGGCCCCGTTGTCACTACTGCCTATTTCAGCAATTACTACTACTATCGAATTTAAATTTACAATCGTTACAAATAAAGTTTGCCCAATTTGAATTTCAATCTCCATTGTCCATAGTAAGTTGCTGGCAACTGCAGAAGAAAGAATGGTAGAAAAAGGATATGATAAAATAATTAAAATAGGAGTCCTAGGTCAAGTTAGGTTTATAGGTTTAAAATGGATGTTTGTCTTGGTCTGGGTGTTTCTATGTACCTATAATATGTATGTATTTACAAAAAAAAGTATATATGTATGTATTCTTATATGTAAAATATTAAATAAGGAAATCTATTCGAATTTAAAATTTGTAAAAAAACATAAAACACGAATGATAAATGGAAGACGTGCTTACTTACTAACTAACTATTGAAAACGAAATTTGGAGTTTGAGGGCATTAAAATATACAATAAATTACGATCAGAAATAAAAGAAGAAAAGAGTTATCTCCGATTCAAAGAGTTCCTAAAAATTCATGCATTTATTACATGCAAATAAGCAGGCAAATAATATTAGAGAGAAAATAAGGAACGACACATGTATATATACAGGATTGTCCGGTAATTAATGGATAACCTTGAAATGTCTTATAGTAGAACAGAAGGCCGTTCAGCAAAAATGAAAAGAAAAATAATACAAAAATATTAAAAAGTGCAAGCTATATTAGCATAGCATGCTTTTGACTGTCTATCTATTAGCATAATTAGTGTTTAATAATAAAACAACAAAAAACCGATGGATTTCATTCATTTATGGTCAAAGTATACAAGAAAGTTATAAATGGTAATTAAGAAAAAACACATATCTCAGGTAGTAGTTCGGATAGTTTTTTTTTCGTATTTTTCCTGAAGGGCCATCAGTTACACTATAAGACATTTCCAGGTTATCCATTAATTACCGGACAACCTGTATATCTATATATTTTATCTATCCAATAACACACATATAAAATACATATAGAATATATAGATTAAGTATGTACCTCCAAATTAAAAATGAAATATTAGTAGTTTCCTAAACCAAACGCAAACAAATAAAACCAATATTTAAAATGGATCATAAATCACATATATACTCTAGAAATAAAATAAGATAGTTTTATAATAATAAAACCCAAATATTACAAAAATTGTTAATGATAACAGACTATGCCATCAATGCCATCTGTTATTTGTTTACCCACATCGTTGTTATTATTTTTTCTCTTTTTGTTTTTATTGTATTTGCATGCCTATGTGTGCTCTAAATATTAATTTTAGTTTTAAACATTGTTTCTCAGTAAGTGCATTATGTATACAATTCTATATGAGAAATAAAGTTGTTCCTAAACCTAAAAAAATAAGGTTTATCATTTGTCTAGTACCCATAGTACAAGCTCTGCTTAGTTCGGGCTACTTGGTGTTGGTTGTATGTAATAAAATATTATTATTATTATTATTATATAAGGACATAATTTGCACATTCTCTTACTTGCTTTTTCGTAGAAAAGAAAACTTCAGCACTAGCAATAATACCTGTATCGTAGGGAACTTAACAAACTTTTAAATATCGGACATAAAGAACGAGATGGGTGTAAAAACCCAGGATTCAACCTCTTCGTTTTATGTAAATGTAAAAGCATTTAAAATACTCGTGTCCTTGTGACCCCTATATCTCGGAGGTCTTTTGACCCACAAGGCCCATATTCAGACTCGACCGAGGTATGTCTCCAAGGTTTCTGCACACCAAATTACAAGTCAATCGGTTTAGCGGTTCTGGAATTATGCCTGTTACTAACAAACTGTCACTAACAGACCAGACACAGACCCACATAGTGTTTTCATGAACCTCTTCGAAGAAGACTCAAAAGTTAACAACCGAACTCGAAACAATTATTTGTGGAGATCACACAAAATCACATCCACAACAGTCGGTGCAGTGGAAGTTGCGAAGCGATAACTTAAACCACTTCGCTATCCGGCCAGTGGTAACATTGTAAGATATGTACATATGTATATATTTTTTATATATTGCATCGTTTTTGGTTCATGACGAAATATATCGAAACAGTATAAATGCGTCTTTAACTTGTCTCTTCTATGTCTGCAAAGCAAAACATCTAAAAGAACTTGAAGTCGTAGACACTTTGTAAAGACTACAGGCAATACGATATCTCTGACTAGTGATGAAAGTGAAAGAAGCCAGAGACGTGTGTCAGGATCAAATCAAGGTCAAATGGAAATCCGTAGTCTCTGCCGACCCCTCTGGGAAACAGGCATGAATCTATGTACGTACCTTGGTATGTATGACTAGTGCAGTTATAAAAAAATCAGCAAATATCGATTACAAACAAACTTAATTATCCGATGGGTATTCAATCGCTGTACTGGCTTCCACTGCATCAGTTCTACTTATACATACTGGATTGGTTTTATTTTTGTTTGGCAGAGGTGTAATTATTTTATCTTCATAGACTTTAACTATTCCAAATACTTCTTCGTGCGACCTATTATTGGTCGCATGCTTAAAAGGTCAAAATCTTCTTCTTTACGTATTAATATTTACATAGCTACTAAATCGACTTTGTTTCCTGTCTCGGCATCTTACTAGCCGTTTTAGTGTAGCTCTATTTTGAAGCTCGCGGATAATATAATAACAATACCGGCCCCGTGCTAAACTATCCCACTACTGGGCACAGACGTCTTATCACTGTGAGATAGGTTAGGTCATAGTCGACCACACTGACCCAGTGCGGGTTGGCAGACTTGTGGATAATATACTATGATTATATATGTATATACATACATAGCTTTCTGCTCAGCTTTTGTTCGCGTACACCTAGAATTTGCAAGTACGTACATATTTAAATATTTTCTTTATTTGCATGTAAGAAGAATCTGATCCACACACATGTTATTCGATTTCTAGGCAGCGTATTAAAATGAAACACATAAAATTTACAACTGAAAAGCGCATTCATTTTTGTGCTGCAGTGTCTACGTGATACGCTTACTAACATACAAACAGACGTAGAGATAAACATTCTAAAAGTAATTGTTTTGGCTTCTATAGCTCTTAGAAATATCCCTCACATACATTTGTCTTAAATATCTCATTTGTTCAGACATCAACCAGTTAGAAATGCGTTATGTGTATATGACATCATTATATTTTATTAATACTAATTATTTATTTAGTAAGATAGTAGATTTTAGTAGAAATTCTCAGTTTTACAATTGCATCTTAACAATAACATAAAGTGCACTTATAGATATTTGCCTGAACTAGGTTAAACCTGTGTTTCGAGCGACAAATTGCCTACATACTATTATCATATTAAATAAAACAAAGCCAAACAATATAGCAGCGATAGCCTAACAATGGGATAGTTTATATACAAGGATGATATTACAAGAATATATTTAGAAAAAAAATTGATTCAAAATACGAACATGATTAATAAGCACTAACATTCAATTTAAAAGCCATACGTCACTTTGACGTATATAGAGCTATATATACGGCAGTAGTATACCTATCTAAACTATATGGTAGAAACAAGCAAGCTCTGTGTTTGTGTGACAAGGCAAACACAGAATAGTTAACCCATTCGCTGTACCGTGATATAGAACACAATAAAAAATCTATTAATATGCTTATTTATCATCGGACAGGGTACATGTAAAGTATGAGATAACAGTGGTAATTGCTTAAATCGATTGCATCATTCCGTTGTATGATATTTTTCTAAGGCTGATTCTGTTTAGACATTAAATTCGGATTCTTACCTTGATTTGAAATCGCATTCTTACAATCGTGCGTCATGTTTTATTGTTTATGTCACCCACCAATGAGGGACTCTTCTTTCTAGATCTCTATACTTATATATAGTAACTGAGTTTCTCTATATGATTGTGCTCTCAAAACAAAAATAGTCGTCGATGGATTGACATACAATTTTCGCACACCATTGTATTTCTATATAAAAGTCTTTTTATTTACTAATAAATGTTTTATACTGTAGTTCTCACGGCAGCGGGCAAATAATAATTTTATTTACTTACCTAATAATAACGAAACATGCTTTAGCTAGTAGATACACTTCACACTAGGAAATGTCTAATGAGTGTAAACCGAATGGAATAGTCAATGCTACTTGGCTTGCTATAATTATGAAAATAGTCTTAAGTATAGGACGACACTATTGTATTACACAGTTTAAAATCATGACAATCGCTATGTCCAAATTAGATTCATACATTCAATAACATAACGATTGTTGAACTATTAAATATGGGCTATCTATTCATAGATCAGTGGTGTGTCAGGGACGTGGCCGGGGCGGCCTTGTATTCTTGTCCTGTTAGAGGCTCGGCTTACACAGACTTTCAATGTTTTGTATTAAAAATATCAATACACGAACACGTCATGTCATTGGGTCCACACGTTACAGAGTACGGCACTATTAACGAATTGTTACTGCATAAATGATAGCGCTGCCATCGTTTAAGGCCTGGTTCTGATATGAAGAAACGAGTTGTTTTAGCTATGGACAATTAAATATTGATATATTTTTCATAAATATATGTTCAAAAAACTAAAACAACTTGTTTCTTGATATAGCAACCGGATCTAAGTCGTTGCCAGCACGAAACGACGAATTCGATTTGTACACTCGTCAAAAGTTATGTGTGGTCTTCAAATCGTTATTTCGAAGCCTGGTGTTCTTTGAGGCCGTCGCGTTATTTTAATATCCTATAATCCTCTTCAATAGAGAAGTTATTCGTAGCGTGACAGATACATATGTACATAGTACCACGCTTACGTGTGTGGCAATGTATGTTTGTGTGTGTAATAGGTACCCACACGTCTCGATATTAGGCATAAATGTATTACACCATATTGCGCTATTATTTTCGCCCTACGTACTGGCGGCCAAGCCTATGGCCGACTACTGAGCCCAATTCTAGCCTCCAAAGTGCTACTGAAAAATTTATTGCCAGAAAAATTCAATAACAGTTTGCCCGAATCAAGAACCAGGAACCAGGATTACAATACCACCTTCGCCTTGTGAGAGAAATAAAAAATGTATCACCAGGTTACATAAAAGCGCACAAACCGCAAGGCAGCTTATGGCGATCTGCATGTGAGTGGTGGCACTGCGGTTCTGAATACCTCAGAGAGTCGGTTAGGGCTCGTCCCCGGCTTGCCGTTACTGGTTGGCTGGGGTGGAACTTCAAGAGTCTCAACTCTAGCTTGCCTTGCTCGGCTGGTCAGAGGCAGGCCGCTATATGCTTGGAAGTGTTTTTTTCAGAAGCATAACTATGAAAGCCGCTCCTGGTCTCCATTGTTACGAGACCTGTGATGGTGAAACTTAAAGACACCATTCTTCATCCATAGTTACCCATATAATATTGTTTTCCAGACCGAATTTCGGCTACGGCGGCCAATCTTAATGGAGACTGGCCATCTGCGCAGGAGATATTTTAGTGCACAAGTGTGTGCGCAAACACAAGTGTACTCTCTGTTCCCTTACTCTCATGATCTGATGATGGGAAGGTAATCCAACACGACCGGAGAGAGATCGGGCGCAATACCAACGGCTTTACATGCTTTCCGAGACACGAGGTTGTCTAACATCGCCAACTTCCTAACTCCGGGCTGCTGTTGAGATTTCTTACCAGAAAAACCCAATAACATTTTGTTAGCCTGACCCGGGATTCGAACCCGAGACCTCATGCACAGCAGTCGCATTCACTACCGCTGCACCACGGAGGCATTTAACCTCTGGTGTGTCGTGTGAAAACCAAGTGTACATAACCGCTAAGGCATGTATAAATTAAATTCCATAAATAAATCATAAATTCCTTTCACTTTTTTAATCAGTCGCTCGACGGGTTAATATACCAGTTCATCAAACTTGGCAACTATCCTGTAAGCTTCCATCATTTAATTTCAGCATTTTCCACCCGATTTGGGAGGTGCGGGAGAATCCTTAATTTCACCATCGCTTGAAGAATTATCTTCAATCGCTGTTTACGTTGGTAATTAATTCTATAATAGAACTATGAACGAGTAGAAGTAGAAATTAAAGCGATGGTATGCAGAAAACAAATATCAGCATTTATTGTTTACACGAGGATACGAGCGGGTATTCGGTTAGCAGACGACACGGGCTTCGTGTGGGATGTCGGCGGACGACTTCATAGCCGCGGTACGTAAAAGCCTCAATTTCGAAAAATATTTTGGATAGGTCTTTTTCCCTTATGACGACAGTATTGTTTGCACGAGAATACGAGCGGGTGTTCGATTAGCGGGCGACACAGGCTTCGCGTGAGATGTTTGTGGGCTGACTGGCGCGGGTCGTTCATGGCTGCGCACGTGCATTGTTCATAACTAAACTAGTTATAGCAAGTAGCTGATTACGTTTCCACCGAGAGCACCTGCCACGTGATCGTCGCTGCTCATGCTCTCGGACTTATCGGCAGACACCACATTCTTATCCTTTTTCGACACTACTGATTTTTGGAAACTGTCCTGTGGAGTTCCATCATTTAATTTTAGCCTCTTTCATCCGATTTCGAACGTGTAAGAGAATTCTTAATTTCGTCATCGCTTGAACAATTATCTTTTATAGCTGTTTACGTTGGTAATGTATTCTACAATAGAATTATGAAGTTATTGTTAATTAAATTTGCAACGCAATAGAATTTCAACTAAATTAAAAACCTTAATTTACAATAATAAACTAAAACGGATTCTGGGGACTCAATGGAGGATTTTTCCGAATTGTAGATGTGATTATGGATAGATTATTTTATTAGTCGACTCCACTGTTTCTTGTCCATGATTCTGTAATATTCCATAATTTAATTTCAGCGTTTTTGACCTCATGGGACGTGTGGGAGAATCCTTAATTTTATTATCGTTTGTATAATTATCTTCAATCGCTATTTACATTGGTATTGAATTCTATAATAAAGGGTTTTCCAATAAGAGCGGGTAGATGTTGAAATGAAATAAAACAAGCGGTGTGATGACAAAATATTTTTTTTATTTGAAAGGAAATATATATAGGCCTTTAAGTGTGGAATGTGATATCGTTCAAATGCTCGGCTTTTTACAGTGGCACGGATCCGAGTGGTCCAATTATCAAAGACTCTACCTTATAGATCCGGCTAAATTTGAGCGATGGCCTGTGTTATGTTCACCTTTAGGACATCGGTCGGTTGTAGTTTATTCGCATATACCTGCGACTTCGAGAATTATTATATATAATTTAGTCCGATTCTTTCCTTCTAAGATACAAGTTTGTGTCTTCACCGCTAAGAAAACCCCATTTGATGTCGTCTTTTATTTCAGAACATTCCTATTACCATCTCAAGAGAGAATAAAAGTATTGCTGTCATCTTAACACGGGACCACCTGCATAATACCTTAGTCCTCTTAACTTGGTTCAAAAATCTGCTGCGAGAATTATTTACTTTTAGCCTAAATTTACAAGCGATATCGAACCAATCTAAAGATTTAAAATCTTAAGATAGACTTCACTTTCTTGTGTGTGTTCTAGCGCTGATATAATAGGATGTTGTCTATGAAATTGTTTGACATCATGCCCACGGTTACTATCTACTCCCGCGTTAATCGCCACTGGTAGAAAGTGTCATCACATATTGGAGCTTAAATGTCGTACACGATGTAGATTTAGAGGCATTTCGTTCAACGAACCCCGTATGGTGTTGCAAGAGGCTGGTAAAAAGCTTTTTAGAGAGTGCATGTTTGCTTCTGGTATTGCAAGCATCCGTAGGTTACGGTAACCAATTACCATAGACCAAACCGTAGGCTTGTTTGATTGAATGTGCAATCCGCGCAAGTGCCTCAGCTTGTGCATGTTATTCACGTCGTGTATAAGACTAAATATTAATGTGTAATTATAAAATAACACTCTGAACAAAAATGTAAATGTTTCTGTGTTGCTTTACCTGAAAGTGATCTATACTAACTAGGTACCAATCAATGAAACCTGTCGAACAAATTCGTGTCGATTTCGCATACCGAATGTACTGTAGAAATACTCATTGGCACGAACTCAACTCACTTGTTGTTTTACTTCAGAGCTTACGCTCCAATCTATTCACATTTAAAGCTTGTGTGAATTGCTTGAATGATGTACTGTATAGCGGTGTGCTTCGAGCAGTAGATTGCTATAAGCTGATTGAGTCATTGATCAAAATTTAAGCTTTGAAAAAAAATTCTTTTGAATCAGAAATATATCTCTTTTTGAATAAAATTTTAAGTTATTGTTAACTTTAAAAACGCGTAAAGGAAACACAGAATACTAAGATTAGGATTATCAATTATTGGTTCAAGTTTTGAACACTCAGCATCAGTTGAACAGCCAAGTATAGGTGTTACCGTTATGAACATAACCTATCAAGTTTGTGTTAATTGTATGTTCGTTTAATACGTTATTCGCAAATATAACACATGTCTATGTAAATTTTAGTCAAATATTTTACTTACTTACCTATCTACCTGAGAAGTCTCAACTACATATAAATCCTTGAAGGATGGTATTATTAGGGTGTAGGAGGGCAGGTATTACACTCATACTTTATAAATTTATTTTTTTAAAGTCCCCCTTACTAAAGGACCATCCCTAAATTGTATATATTGTTTAGCAGATATTAATGTTAGGAAATAATTCAGTGAGTAATCTGTGAGTGTAAGTATTCTGTACCTCGAAGGATCTTTGGTTACGCAAGTTATTTAAATAAAAACTGGCTATTAGTTCATCAGTCAACTTAATTATAAAGGCATTGAAATAAAACTATATCTTGATTGATGGATTTGCTTTACTTATATAGTATTTGGTTAGCTGGCCAATTGTCTATCCACGGTTATCATTCTAGATTATAATATAGTTGTCTTAAAATATATGATTTGTTTAAAAATACATGTGGCTTGGATACGAATATACTTGGCTACATACTTACTGGAGATACGATATGCTACGAATTTACTTCACGGACTACTACAACGTCAACCTAGTCTATAACATTTATTATATTTAAATATATTATAGTTTCGTTTCTCCAGTACGTAGAGGGTTTTAGTGTTAAATTACACTTTACTTGCTTCCACTAGATGTGCTGTGGAATAGTCTGTTATAGACTGACAAAAAGCTAAAGCAGTCAGAACTTTTTGCCTTTTGCCACGGACTGTGACATAGGATTTGTCACATTTGACGTCACAATTCCGATGTCGAATGTCCGATAAATTATGTGTTTTGTCGGGCAATAGCAATGAACCATAAATTTATCCAATATCACAAATAGAATCACGACTCAAATAATTATATCATGACCATGAAGATATGACACGATATGACAAGCGATTTTTGATACGTGAGTCTATATTGTCGTATTTATGTCATATTTCGTGGCAATAGGCAAGTGTGATTTAACACTATCATTTTTTGATCTTTACACTACGAACGTATGACACTGGTTCGAATTTATTAGTCATTCTTATGGCTTTTGTATACAACGCGGGATACATGCGCAAGGTAAGGCTATTATATATTGTGCATTTTGTGTAAACGACCGACGCGAGATACCTACGCAAGTAACCCATATGATTAGCTCGCGCAAGTAGCCTGCGTGTATTCTGGACCTTTAGCTGGCGCTAGCTTCTTGCATCGTATACAAGAACCATTAAAGTAGCTTCCAGCAAGCTGTTAAGTTGCTGAATCCGCCAAGCCCGTTTGCATATCTGCGGTGGATTGCCATTTTCACCGAGCTGATATTAAACCACGCAGGAGGCCACTTTTCCAAGATACCTTATGTCTAACTTGATACGAACCACCAGCCTTGATATTCCAAGCCAGATGGTTGTACTACAATACTAGATCTTAACTAGCACAATCAACGATGTTGGCTTGGAATGATAACCTCGTTTCAAGTAGTCATAAAAGTACAGTCTCATTCACTTTGGCTTGAAAGCCATAAATATAATCGCTCAAGTATCATACGACTTTAGTATATTCTTTTCGCCCAAAGCCATCACAAAATTATAATAAAACGAAAATAGTTTTGTGTTAATATTTACCAACTGCTTTATTGCAAACCGTGCCTCATTCATTTAAACTTAATTAAGTATCCCACAGGAGATAGTAAAATTTTATCGGGACCCATATCAAAACTATTGACATTTTATATAAGAACAAAGAACTTGAAATGCATAACAAGTTAAACTATTAAGATTTGTACTATCAGTTATGGTGCTCTTTAAATAGAACTCAGATTTGATATAACTTTACACAATTTATAGCTGTTTTCACATGGTTTCGAACGAAAAGTAGAAACAAATACCAAACAAGATACCCATACGATATTAAAAACACCTGTTTATATTTAAACACATCATGATGCAGCTTACTTACTCTGCTTAGAGAAATAAATTTGACAAGTATCTTACAAAAGCTGCCAACACGTAATTTTTCTTCTCAGTAATCTTTATCTGATGATAATGATAAATCTGACCTAAGATTTTCAAGCACGAAATCATTTTGTAACAAGATTACATTGGTACTTACTGCATTATATAAGACGAATATAATCTCTATTCAGGTATGTGGCGTTGTGGTAGTGTCTTTTATATTCAATACCCATAAAGCGTAGTATTCCTATACACGACTTTAAATGTTAATGCAGAGCACTAAGATTTAAAGTAATGCTGGTTAAAATAAATATATATTATCCGTGGTTGTTATACTTTTATATCCGTGCCCGCTTCTTTACTAATTTCCGTTCACCAATGATCAAGAAGACCATTAGGTCTTCTTAATCATTGCTGAATCCATTAAGAAGAGACATCTAACATCGCACTTTATAAGGGTATAAGGTCTAACCGTGCATTTCAAGCTTAACACCATTTAAAAAACTATATATGTATATCTCTCTGACGTAATGCACTCACAGCACCTTCAACACATGTATTTTCTCACATAAACGTTTTATTACATAACAATATTACTTTAAAATCAAATAAATATTTTAATTACAATATAACATAATTATCTATATGCTTAACAAGCCTTATCTCTAAACTAAATCTATAACTATGTATACATATCTTAACCTGTACTGTGTATTACTATCTTATATAGTAATGAATGTGTTAGTTTGACTTAAGCTACCAATAATTGGAATATAACCTAATTGCCTTAACTAGGTGTACTCTGACTTACTTATTATATTACCCATTTTATAAGGCCTTGTTTCTTTACTTCCAAATAATTAACACTCACGATTGCTCGTTCATGAGTAATTATGAGTGATGACAACTTAAGAATTTATGAAATTGGTCTCAAATGTAATAATCAACTCAAAGCACACGCGTCTATTCTTAATCTATTGTTTTGGTATCAATCTATTACCGCACAGCCATTTTGATGAGACCCCAATCTTATCTAAAATATCGTTATTATCTATTTACTATTACATAATATTAACAAGAAAATAAACTAATAATATGTTCGTATGCAAATTCTTATATTAGCTTTATTGTAGAAGGGTAAAAGCCGACATAAGATTTTTATATAAATACCTCAAAGTAGAGTCTAATTTAAGACATCTGACTTCGTAACGTGGTATTCAATATAAAAATTAATGCAACTAAACACCGACTGTTACCTTTATGAAGTAGGCTATCTAAACGCGGCAGTCTTAGAAGGGGACACAAAAAATGCACTAAGAGATATGCTGAAATCGAAATTTATATAGACCAATAAAATCCGTGGCCATAAAAAGTGTTGCAGGGTATACCCACAACACTTTTTATGGCCACAATTAGGGTTAACATATATGTTAACCCTAATTGTTCGGGGCGCAGTAAAAGTGTACGGCATCAGATGTGATATCAAAGCAAAGAAAATCGAATAGTTATTCTAATTACGTACTATATTCTATAATATATTTTCTTAAATATAAACTTTATAGTAATTAGTACTGATATACATGTACACGCCTTACCCAATTGTTATTGATTTTATGTTAACAAATAGACTAGTTGTGTCTCTTTATGATTTTATAAAAGATACGAAAAAAAGAAAAATATTGAAAAATATTAAATTAAGGTTTTGCTTTATAGCAAATTTTAGGTACTGTTTATTGGGTTTAACACGGAGTATGATTCTAGAATACATTTATAACGGAATTAGAAAATATATTATAAAAAATATACTGTGGCAATTATAAATATATGTTGACAAAATTATAAATATATGTAACATAATTTAGTATAGGTCATAAAATATGCCTCACCTTTTATCACTTATACTGAATTATTTTTAGTTTCATTATTATTGTTATCTCATAAATAAAGAGAATATGACTAATCTAATCAACAATTTATGGTATTTGTGAGAACGAATGTTAAACTAAAAAGGAAGTACTTTATAGCTGTAAAACAAATAGCCGATGCGAGACTTAGTTTAGATGGTAACACAACATTACAACACGATTGGATCCGACGAGCGGCCCGTACTCTCACGTGTACATGTAAATATTACATTAATAATATTGATCAAATGCGATTATATGCGATTAAATATGTTGGTTAAATCGATTTAACCAACAAGCTATTATTTAAATTAAAGGCCGTTATCCTCCTTAGCCTTCATGAAATAAGTAATCATATCGATAGGTAGAGGGAATACAATCGTCGAGTTCTTCTCAGCCGATATGGTGTTCAGAGTCTAAAGAGTAGAGAAGGATTTTTGTTAATCTTTGTATACAACAATTCAGATATGTATTTATATAATAATATTAAACTGGGTCACAGCGAAGCTTGGCTTGGTTTAAAAATGATTACTTTATTAGTGGAGTGACATAAGTATGCCTACGTTGTACCGTACGAGTATATGGCTCGAATATGTAAAATTCTTTAACGAATTTAGAAAAGGCGGTATGAAATTTGGGACTAAAGAAATATAAAGAAGTAAAATGTCATAGCAAGATGAAGTAATAACTATTAGGTATCGTATTTGATAGGATCGTGAAATGATGATACAATGAGTATGTACATATATGATTAGCATAGAAATGTCATAGAAAAGTCTTATCAATTACAGACCGATTTATCTATTATTGGTACCTTCGATAAATTGTTAATAGACTAGCCTTTTTAGCGGGTAGATAATGATGACGTGATGATTTATTAACTGGCTCTTCTTTCAATATGCCAGGACATATTTGCTGTACATAAACTATCAGTATTGTTTAACTTGATTTGTGTGCTACTGATACAAAACTGTGTAGATTTTGTCTGTAATCAATTGAAAGTAGCTCTGTCTGTCTGTTACTTCTTCACGGCTAAACCATTCAAATGATTTGGATGAAATTTGGTACAAAGATAATTTAAAATCTGAGAAAGGGAAGATTTTATTGATCTACCATACGGATAATGGAATAATAACAATTTATTGAGTAACACAAAAAATGGCTTAACATTGACAGAGCTAGGCAAATATATAGAGTACCTAATGTTATGCCATAATGTTTGGCCATCACGGCGAAATATGCGTGTAGCGCTTAGGCGGCAAATGTCTTGCATTTACAATACTTAGTTCCAGATTCCAAGTTGCTACTAAGAATTCATAACATAAAAGTCTAATAATACGATTGAGTTTTCATATCTGGTACTCATGATCAGCACTAAACGTAAGCATACTTATTTGACTAAAGAAATAGACGTAGCCCTAGCGTTTTAAAAATAGAATATGTTTAATTTTTCTCACTACTAAAACCTTGTAATATATAATTTGTTTACCTGCAGGTATCGTAGTTGCAGGGCGGCTGGACTGTCGCCGATCACCTCAGAAGCCTCTCGCAAGGCTCGTGAAGCCTTCTGCTCTCCCTCAGCAGCGATCACCTTGGCCCGAGCCTCTCTTGCTGCTTCGGCCTCAGCCGCCATGGCGCGCTGCAACTGTACTGGCAGGCGCACATCCTTGCTGTTAGGAAATATCATTTTGTTATCATATTTGATACCGAAATGATAAAGAAAATTTATTGAGATGCCGGTCTAAGAATTTGTTATATACGTGCAATGAATATGATTTTTTTAGTATAGTTTTATTTAGTGCGGTTAAGTTGAATATTTAAACCTAGTAAGCGAAATATGGGTAGTTTGAATCAGTTATAAGTGACCACTTGCAGCTACCGAACTACTCTCAGTAGCGAAGTGACTGAACGAATGCCGTAGTGATTTAAGTGGTCGCCTCGTCACTGCTATTGCGCTAAGTGTTGTGGTTTCGAAGCCCACACAAGACAATTGTGTTATCCACAAATGTTTGTTCTGAGACTGGGTGTTCTTTATGTCCGTTATTTGAATGTCTGTAATATCCCTGCGGCACAAGAGTTATTAAAAGAGCCACCGCTCTTTAATGATAGACGAAGACACACACACGAAGACTTTTTCTTAGAAAGACGGTGGTCTTTCTAAGAAAATGTCTTCGTGCGGCTGTTTAGTTGCAAGATGTAAATCGGTATCGACTACTTTTACTTTTTAAATAGTTGAATATTAAAGTAGTCAAAGCCTACCAACCAACTCAAATGGTTTGTTGAAGTTGTTTAAGGGATATCTACTCAAGCTACCCATTACATATGCCGTTTTTAAACTGAATTGTAGTGATAAGTAAACTAGCGTTTTCTATATGCAGTGACCTGAGATTGTGTTAGTTTGTATTAAAAAAATGCATGATGTATCTTATCTGCAGGGCATGGTATACTACTAAGGATGATAGTAATAATTTCGTGCTGAGTAGCCGATGATGTAGAACGCAGTCGGCACCGTCACTTCGACATTATAAGTGTCATATTTTGTCGCCGGTGTAGTTGGTACTAACGCACTTTGATTGTATAGAATATGAAAAATAGGGTGTCTAACATGTTTTAAGCTCTGTGCTCTAAAAGCAGGTATTTGTGAGCGTTAATATGATTGACAAATCGTTTCTATTCCAGGACTTGAATACTACAAGAACATAATTGAAACCCAGTCATATGATAGCTTTAGTTTTATCCAGATTTGCAGTTTGATTTAAGATTTTAAAAGCTACTGTAAGAAACTTTTTATTTGTATCAGTCATATTTTTCAGAAAGACTGGCAGCCTTTCTTTGCAAAATAAAACACGTTTGTAGAAATGATTGCTTCCACTGAATTCAACTATTATATCAAGAACATTAAATCGATAGAATTTCCTTTGGTATTCTTACTTTGCGCTCATCAAATTGTTATGTACTTCAAGGCATTTTTACTATAAAGCCTTTTTGTTGAAATGCATATGGCCTATTTACCGTCGGTGAATTTAAATCATACAACTATTTTGTATTTTAGAATTTTAACTATTGAATTTATATGTCCTAGTTATAATATTTTCAATTTGAATGTAATGATGTGTATAGATAAACAAGAACGTTGTAATACTACTGGAATTAGGACATATTCTCATTATTTTAAGCGTAATTTACTGTCATACCTGAATCTTCTCGAAAAACTAATTGTGCTTTTACCAAATTTTTATGGATACAGATTATTTTATCGTTTCTTTTTGTATCCAAATGTTGTTCTAATTGTTGAAATCCATCCGAATACTAGGTAGGCTAAATACAATAAAGGTTTTATTAAAATTTGTAAATAAATAATAAAATTATTAGTCGCATTATGTATTTTTCAAACGCAAATATCGATTTTACTGATAACGCGAATTTAATATAATAAAATTACAATGACGTTCTACAAGAGCTTGGTGTGAATTCATAGACCGCGTAGCATTCGTAGACCTTCTGTAGGTCGCTACAAGCTACGGTTAAATTTGTCGAATATCCACTAATCAATAGGTCGAGAATATTCATTGGAGTTGAGTTATAATTAGAGCCAACCGCGGTCGACCGCATATCGAGAAACCTTGTTTATAATAAACCATGCACTCTGAGTTCAATGTATGATTCCGCAAGCTGGATGCATTTTTTGTTGCAAATGATCCGTATTGTATCCCTATGTCGGCAGCGAACATGTTTTGAAGTCTTATGTAAACTGATTGTCGCTTTTGTGACAATTAACTTCTACAGTTGGTTTACATTTTTATTCAAACTGACATTTGTTGACGCACCCCAATTATACAGTGGGAATAACCATGTAGAGAGTATGCAAGTTTGTTTTTGTGAAACAAAAGGTAACAAACTAATAATTGCTATGCGTAAAAACATACGTTATACTGAATATGAAATTTGGTACCGATATTGTTTCTCCCAAATATTTGATGGTAAAATCTAAAGTTGAAAATATCACATCATTATATATGAAATATACGGTCTGCAGAAATCTGTTATAAATAAATGAACCAGCAATCATATAATACGTACATCTCAACACGTTCTACTTTAATGCCCCAAGCTTCGGTGGCTTCATCTAGGGAGAGCTGCATGTTCCCAGAAATGGTTTCTCGCTCGCTTAAGATCTCATGCAGCGGGCGAGTGCCCATGGTGTTCCTTAGTGTCGTTTGGGCAAGAAGTCTGGTGGAGTGATGGGCGTTTTCGACGTTGGCGATAGAAATAGTAGCATTGTGAACACGATAATAGACGACAGCGTCTACGGAGACAGTAACTGAGTCTTTGGTGAGAACCTGAAAGAGGATTATCTTGGAGATTCGGTTCTTCGTTCCTTGTAATGGTAGTATGCCTAGAACTAGTAATCTAGTTATAGGAAACAAATATGTTTTGAGGGTTTTCCTAATTTAATTATCATAGTCATCTCAAAATAGAAATCTAGCAAAGCCACGCTAGCTAAAACACGTATTATTATTATTGTACCTAACTAAAAGAAAAATAAAAACAAATTGTATCTACTAAACAGCTTGTAACTATTTTGATTCAAATTGTCTTTGGGAAGGAACTGACTCCCAACATACAGCTCACGCTAGTTTGGGAATCATAATGTTTGTATTCACCTTACTGTTACAAATAAAGAATTATTATTATTATTTATTTGATCTTTTAGATATATATGGCTTAGTGGCTAAGATAATCTCTTGGGTGTAATTGATGTTTAACAATTTGAAAAACGCTGGTTTGAATAGAATGATTTGTGAAAGTAGTCACGAAGATCGCGAATAATTGATAGAAAGGGGATTGGTATATTGAAACAATGATAACTAAGCAGGCAGAGTGTTGTATTAACACGGAATCGTCGAAATTGTTGTCGCGGCACACAACCCTGTCTCTTTAAAATGATGTGCGTATTTAATAATAAATAATCAACATTATTTAACCATACAATATTGTGTGTGAAGTCTGATAAGTCTTATGACTAAAACGCATCTTATAGAGAGAGAAGAGGAATTATCTACTAGAAAGAGGCCTATGGGGTGAGATAGTTTATAATTAGGATTGTTATGATAGGTTATTTTAAGAATAGATCTGATAAATAAAGGAAAACTTCAACTATATCCTCCCACAAGCTGTCGTTAATCTATATCAGGTGACTATTATTAATATTGTAAGAAATTATTATAAGAAAAATAATATATTATTAATAATTATTCTAAGATTAGATTTGGACAATAATCTTTTAATTAGTTAAGTCTAATTGCTTTACCTCCTGTGGTGGAACGTCATATGTACGTGTACGTAGATCGACGCGCGCGTAACTATCGATGCACGGAAGAATGAAGAAAATGCCTACGAAAAAAAATACAGTTTCACGGGAAGCCGCACCAAGAGGAAAAGTAAAATAAATAGAATATTATTCTATTTACTTACCAGGGCCTTTAGCTCCTCCTGAAAGAAGACGCCCAAGGCGAAAGATTACTGCTCGTTCATATTCCTGGACAACCTGCATACAAAAGGAAACATTAACATTGCATAGTAAAAAGAAATATACGCACAGCAGTAAATAATACGGGTGGAATTAAATTTTTATTAAGAATTAATTAAAATGCACTTTACATATATAACAGTCGTCTTGTCATGTGAACGATCCTTACAATAAATATGAAAGTTGCATGGTTTGAATACATGCATACCTTCTATTTTATTGCCTAGACCGGCCACATTGTTCAGTTGCTTCAATGGATGGCATTGCCTATAAACCTAAAAGGAGTACAAAAAAAATAAAGCGTAAATTGTCTCCACTTTGATGAATACTGTTCACTTGCTAAACCGTTCTTTTGTTTTCTATTCCCCTTCTATCATTCTTCTTCGTTAGTAGGTATTTGGAGGATATCGGTTTCTTAATCGATTTCGCAAGCGACAAACAGTACTTCGCATTTGCTTAAGCACATAACGATGTTAAAATTCATGTCACATAAAAAAGCAGAGCAATATAAAGTTCGTTTTTTGTTAAACATTTTATGAAGAGTTGTGTTTAAACATTACGTAATGTATTGTAAAACTAGTGGTAATATTGGCAATTAAGTATATCATACTGATAGATTCTAAATTATAAACGATTTGGTACAGTCCGCGTCAACATGTGTATGGACCGTAGAGCTTAAAGCAGTTACAGCTTACCGGTTACCGCTTAACTCTAGTCGCTCTAAACATATGCGATAATCCTTTGACAATAAGGATTATCCCAAATGAAGCAGTTTTCGTTGCGTCACGCTTACAAAAATTGAATCAACGAAGACAGCGTGTCTGTCCTAAAAGCCCAGCCAATAAACGCGTTGTACCTTGTGGGCAGTCAGACACAACAATCTGGGCAAATCATTGGAACATACAAAAATAGCGGCGGAAAGTATTGTTATATTTGTAGCACTTATCTTAATAACCAACCCACATGACTTAGTAATTGTTATTTTTCATTACACGTGGGTGTATATATTCCTACGCTTTATTAGGGTTTTTGCTATGAGGCTAGCGGACCTTCCAAAACTGTAGTTTCTTATAGTTGTTATTTTATTGCTAACATTAATCTGATCGAAAGAAAGCATTGCATATAGCAATGCTTTCTTCAGTTCTTTTATTATAAATAATAAGGCTTGCAATTATAAAAGATTTGGGCTGCAGCGATCTGCCGGCGGACAGATACGATTGTTTTTTAATAATGACTGATATATTATCCGCAATAATAATAATATTCTACTACATACACACAACACCATCTAGCCCAAACTAAGCAGAGCTTGTACTATGGGTACTATACAATGGATAAACATACATACATACCTTTTCTTTAAAATTATAAAAGAAAAAAGTATTGACGGACTAAAGCGGTACAAAATATATTGAAGAATCCTTTTTCTGAATACCTTAGTATACTTCTGATTAAACTCTTAGCTGGTTTTCATGACTATTTAAATTTACCCAGGACTTCACGAGTATCAAAACTAGGTGCTTTCCATAGTATTGTGGAACTAGCCTCTCCAGACGATAATGCAGTAGTAGAATGAGGATGAATAAGTACTAAAATAACGATCACCTAAACTTGGAACAATTACGTATATTCCACAGAAAAGTGCATTGAGCGCAGAAAAGTGTTAGTCCCGTACGGGTTCAAATGTTTTAAAACTTCTTTGTAACTTGAATGTAGAGTTACGTATATCTCATTATTTTGTTATACCATAAACTTGGATGTAGTTTGTTGAGAATTTATTGTAATTGGTAATTTTAAATCACAATATAAGTTATAAATTAAATTATTTTGGGTGTATAATTAATTTGCAATTGATTTTATGATTGATGAATATATAACATTTTGTATATACCAAATTATACATAGCGCTGCCAATGTTGTATTTAAAATGATAATTGTGTTATTTTATCCATGGCAAAGAAAATATGATTATATCGTAGCTATTTCATGCCGATTATATTCGCCAGCCATATGATAGAGCAAAGCTATGAACTATCTTCCGCTGGGGATAATACTGAATCCAGGTAGTTATAATAACTATAAACAGCACACAGACTCGGTATAAATTAATGAAGCCAATGAGGATTGAACCCACAAAAAACGGCGATCCAGCAATGCCAGTAAAACCACAATTCTTCAACCTTTCCTGCCTACGGCACATGATTAAACTAAACGTTTTGTGACACTTAGTTTGAGATTTGAGTACCGGATAATTTAAGTTGCATGTGTGACTTTAAGATTTAAGACAAAATATTCACCATTTATATGCATTATTAACTTTATCTGCAACAGCCTAATTTAATAAGAAAACTAACAACTTACGGCACATGATTAAACTAAACGTTTTGTGACACTTAGTTTGAGATATGAGTACCGGATAATTTAAGTTGCATGTGTGACTTTAAGATTTAAGACAAAATATTCACCATTTATATGCATTATTAACTTTATCTGCAACAGCCTAATTTAATAAGAAAACTAACAACTTAATTTTCATCTATATTGCACCGTAGGGTTTAAACTTTAGAAAAGATTACCATGATCGTTATAAATATTATATATTATTTAATATGATACGCTTTTTCTAATTTCTACTTATATGTTATATTATTACCGTGCCGATATATATAGGAAAAATAATATTCGTAGAAATATTCGTATATAAATATTCGTATAGTAGTTAAAACACATTTTGCTTAAGATATCTGACATTTAATTTTCAAACTAAACTGTCAGATTGGTCATAAATATGTACTTGTTTCGAGCGGAATTTTGGCCCGCCCGTTATAAAAGGAAAAGTAATTTTTATGATGGGTATTTAACATTATCTAACAAAGCAAAATTACTCTCTAATATTAACGGCTATAATTAGAGACGACAAAACGAACAAGAATACTACGCTGAAATGTATCACTTTAGAAGCCTTTCTACAAAACTATTTTCGTACTGGATTGCGGCTGGTCGTCGTCTAGCAGTCAATTTCGCGCAGCGCATCGTTAGATATTATAAATAATGATCACTTATAATGTTAGACTAAAATAATATTAAAATTAAAACTAAAATAGCAATTCATTGAAATTAATCTACTATATACGGATTTTATCGCGTTGTTTATTTAGCACTGTATTACAAAATTTTGAAAATATTACCCTACTACTTATTTTATTTTACTAATTTATAAGCTAATAAAATTATTTAAACTATTATTAGCTTATAAATTAGTAAAATAAAATCAGTAGTAGTGTAATATTTTCAAAATTTTGTAATACAGTGCTAAATAAACAACGCGATAAAATCCGTATATAGTAGTTTAATTTCAATGAATAACATTCGCGTAAACAGAAGACAATATTATTAAAATAGCAAATCTGTTAGGAAATAAAACATGTAACAGATAGAACTTTTAAAACAGAACGAATTCTTTAATCAAATTTAAAATAATTATTTTAGTACAAAAACCAATAAGTATAATAAAATAAATTATACACATAGTAAAAATATATCACAAAGAAACTAACAAGGAAAATAGATAATTAAATAGTATTAATTTATACGTATGACTTTTCCGAACCCAGCGGTGGAGATCCTCGCGAACCGTCGTCGTCTAAATGGGTGGCGGCGCAGGCGGCTGCGATGATCTCGATCAGCGCGAATTTACGAAGGACGCATACTTGCTCCCAAGTCTCGAGAACACTCGAGACCCGAATTTATTATTAAAAGTAAATAAAACTAATTGGTAAAGCCCTTTGGTTATAAATAACCAAATGGCCAAAGCCAATCAGTTTTATTTACTTTTAATAATGTTAATTCATTGTGGGTGCGAGTGGACGAAAAAAAAAGGAAACGCACTAAACTAAAATAAAACTTTTTCTAAAGATCGGCGAGAAATGAACGTATTCTTGAAATTAAATGCGATGTATAAGTAAACCGGGAAACTGATGTGCAGGGGCACTGAGCTCGGGGTATTATGGACAGACGTATGCAGCCAGCGGAGGCGCAGATGATTATGATCTTCCCGGAGCTGCAGCGCGGCCTTATCGAGTCCCCCTCCACCCCTGGGATCCGCCCCTATGCACTGCTGCGCAGGTATATAACAGGCATATACATGATGTGCAATACACGCCCACTGTAGTTATATATATTGTAACTGGAATATATATCCCCCTTTCTACCCCCTCTATGACGCAATCAATTTAATTCTTCGATTTTGACTTTGATGCAGATATTGAAAGCATGTCTGTACATTGTGCAATTTTGGTTTGATTTTTGGGTTTGGAACCAAACTTCATGACCTATGCGAATACCATGTATTTTTTAATGGATTGGAATTGGAACGATCTCGCTTCCTTGCTATATGCTCTAAAATAACGGTTTATATTTTAGACCATTTATACCAATAATTATTCACATCAATTTCGTTTTGAAAGTCTTGATAATTCCGCAACGTTATTGCGTCGTGTGCCGTTCGCTTTAATACAAGAATTACTGTATCGCTTCATACATCTCTGGTTTTAATAAGAATTGGAACGAAGCGTAACGTAAACATTAGAATTGAAGCCAAGCTGTTAAATAATAAAAAAGCATAAACACTCCTTCAATGGATTTTGCGTGACGCCCGTAACTTACAGACAAACAGCCAGACAATAATTCTAAAATCATCGTTTTGAGGTTCAGACCGCTATATTATGTAGAAGCAACAGAGCGACATATATTGTTTTTTAATACCTGTCACTTATTGACGCAGTCTCTATTCAGATTCGCAAATAGTATATAATTCACAAACTGTAGATAAATAATAATCGCTCAATTCAAAGGACATTTATAGCACCATTATTGCACTAAACGTTTAGCGATGTTTGTTTAGGCAGATGGAGTTAATTAAATAAAAGCTAGTTTAGTTCTTAATAAAAAAAATATGATGGTCGTAGGTGGATATTGCAGCAATATAAATTGTTATCTAGGTAACTTATATTTAAGGTAGCTGACGTTATAAAATCATATAAAAATTCACCGTAACTCTCGCTGCTAGTCTTATAATTATATATTGTTATTATCTTCTACTTATTTCACGGCCATGAACTACAAACATGATTAAATTATGTGTGAGCGATATTGTATCTCATAACATCCAATAACGCTAGTCGCTACGATGGGTTGAAAACTACGAATACATCCAAGGATCAGAGGACTTAATAAAGTTTGCCTAGTTTTACATTAGAATAACGAGACAATCTAAGCTAAGGTTTTCCAACAAAGCGAGTCTAAGGTATACTATAAAATAATGCATCTTTTCAGGTATTATGTACATATAAACTCATAGACTGTGAGCTCTATGGATCTATTTATTTTACCTGTGCGGAGATTGGGTTCACAAATTGGGTTTAGAGCGGCATTTTACTTTTAGACGCGATTAGACATACACCAATTTTTTTCGAGGTAGGCTCAGACTATAACTGCTCTGGCTTCAATAGCATTAATTTTCAATAGCCTATGTTGCTTTGCTTTTGGCATATCTGGCAGCTTAACGTACTCTTAACCTGCATAGTACATTGTATTATCTATTGTCAGCTTCCCGTGATATACGTACACAGCGCCATGTCTTATTGAGATAAGCAGATAAGAAATAATGTCCTTTTGAATACAGTTTAGTTGATTTGGTCATATAATTTTCTCCTAGATATTTCCATATTGCCTGTCTCATTTACATTCGCCTTATATAAATTTGAGTCAATCTTTTATCATCCTTTCTTTCAAAGTACCATGGTAATATAACTATATATATTTTCATAACACGACATGCCACGACATAGGAATTATGCGTAATAAGGAAGAAGGAGAAAGAAAATCTATGTATGTCTATAATACAGACTGAAAATGAACTCTCCAGGAACCGAACCAAGATTAGTGGTCGTGTAGCCCTTATCACTCTGCTGAGGGTTATATGTTTGAATTTCACACGGGAAATTATATGTGCTCAAAAGATCACGTATGATATCACCCACTCCGAACACAGACACTTTTGTCTGTTAAAGAATTAAAAGAATGATGGTCGTTCTAAATTTGGCAGTACCTTGTGTCCTGTTATTGTGTTTGGAAGTGCATAGGACATAAACACGGATGTGGGTAGTGACTCTAAGCATTAATATTTGCTACAGAGCTCAAGTATCAAAGTATTTTTTATGAATTCCTTTAAAGACTCACAAGACTTACTTCTTAAAGCTTTCATCTCCACTGCATTTACTCTATTTTCATGTTTCATCTGTCGTTATTAACTTTTGCCAAGAAAGAAGATTTCTATTACCTATAAAAATTTAGGTAAACTGTTTTGCTAGTCTTCTTAGTACTCAATTTTTTCTGAAATAACAAAGCTAAAATTGCAACAAAACCTTGTTTAATTTTTGAGAAGGTTGGTGTATCAAATTCTACTCATTTGCATATTGTAAAATATTGTAGTATTGATACTTCTATTATAATATTTTAAGACAAATACTTAAATAAATGTTAACATTTCTGTTTTACATATCGACGTTATAAGGCTACTTTCCTAAAGCAGGAACAGTGTACTACATCATTATACTAGTTAGATATCACCACGCCAGCATTGGACAAGTTACAAAGAGTAGAAAACACTTTATAGATCTCTCATACGTTTCCAACGTGACAAATACATATATTTGGCTTTGAATCAAATCATTGGGTCATTACCGATGAAATTACCGTTTTGTATATAGATAATAGGTGTCGTTGTGTTATCGAAACTATTACATAAGAATCCACGTTGAATGGCGATGCTGCCAGTCTTCTGGGCACGTTACCAGTTGACAGCGATGCTGAAGAATTCTACGATGCCTAAACCATTTTTGTAAATATTTAGTATTATAATTATTTGTGTTTTTGTAATTATTTTATCTTTTTTTAATACGTTTGTAAATATAAATAGTACTAGAATAAGTTTCACACAATGTACTACATTTTTCTGTCAATAAATAATTACATAAATATTTTTTAATAGCATAATATGACTGTGTTTCCGATATATGTATAGTTGCTAGACTTTAGGCCAAGTAAGGTTTTTCTAAATTGTCAAAAACAGCAACTATCATGTAATTATGGCAAACGAGAACAACGATTGTGAGAAGACACGCAACGCAAGTAAGGGACTTGTAACACAAATTATATCAAAATAAATTGATGTAGATTATTAATTCTTCTTCTTCTTCTTTCTAGCCTTTATTATTCTCAAGTCACTTGGGATCGGCTTTTCTGGTCTAACCGGATTTGACTGGATATCAGCTTTTACACGGATCGGCTGCTGCCTGACCTCCGCAACCCAAAAGCTAACGATACCCTAAGGCAAGACCAGTGTCAGGATATTATAGGACACTGACTTCCCAAAAACGGCTGCCATAGATGTTCATGGCAGCCAGGACCGACGGCTTAACGTGCTCTCCGAGGCACGGATGTAGATTATTAATAATACATGATATTAATAACATATGTACTCTTTTATCGAAATAATAATATTTTTATGATATAGCAGTTTTATTTTGTACAGGAATCATGTAACAAGATGTTGAAATAAATAACAATTTCATACATAAGGAAGTTCGAATACTTATTTATTTATTACCGTATTCTCATAAAACATTTCGCATTAAGCATTAACTCATTCAAAAGCTTATCATTACGCAGTTCACACAATTTTTTTATTTGGTGTTATAATAATCGCCGGATAGTAAACATTAACCGTAGCTTATAGATTCGACGTCAAGGTGCCACAAGCCACGGCAACCCTCACTGAAAGAATATCAATTAAGATCATTGGCGGTGATTAATTGATACCACACTTGCACATAGAAAAAAAAGCTATACACAAATCTGCATGACTTCTTATTACTTTAGAATTAGTCTGCCGAATACATACGCTATGTCGTTTCGATGTGACATTTCCTTTTAAGTTTCATCGTGAGCGCACACGCGGCGGTTTGCGCCCTCGGTGATTTCAAATCTGCGTAACTTTACCATACTCACATGGTGCGCAGAGTAACAAATATTGTGTACAAATTTCTTGTACAATCCATATCAGGTGGTTTGTACGTCCAACTGAGGCATTCAGCTGTGTCAGTCGTGTAAATGCACAGTCCATACTTGTATAATAAATTTACGTTGTAGATCTCACGTAATTCACGTGTGTATTGTGGTTCAAAAGTGTTTTGAATAGATTGTTTAGTATATACATACGTGATATTTGTTTGTCACGACCGGAGGGCACATTCTGAGATACGTGACTTTGTTGACAAGAACATAAAATTACATTCAAATAATACGTATAAATATAAATGGAAGACTAAAGGAATTAAGACATCAAGTAAAATGAAACACATTCTTTGTCTTATTAGCAAGACACAGTGTAATGACTCAATTCTAAATTACAAACAAACGTATTGCTAAAATTAGCAATACAATCGAAGTTCCTACTTCCATGAATTATATACTACTTAAGTGACTGGAACTACTAGCCGATAATATTATGTAGTGTTCTAAACTACTGTGGGAATAAAAGCACTTGTACATGACTATAAATATATAATGATAAGACAATGATTGTAGTTTTTTACGGTAATATAACGTGAGAAATATTGTATTGATTGCCGATGACGAATATCATTACAGTCTGTATAACAGGTGTACGGAGAAAGAATTGTCATTTTTGAATTACCTAACTTTACAAAGTAATTTCTTGCACTACCAGGTCCCATGATATTATTTTTCTGGTATATTTACCAAGTCGTGCTGTTACTGGATTTTTCTGTTAAAACATTCTTAGTGCCATCCTGACTGGATATGAGTCCAGAAGATGGAAGGCTCGTCCCATAATTAATGGGACCTAAGAACACTGCTGTCTAATGTTGGCTTGATGCTTACATTGCATATTCTCTCGCAGATATCCAGGCGAGCTTTTGTTTGATTTTAAAGACCTCTCTCGCTTTATTTATTATTCCTGTGTCGTAGGGTACTTTACAAACATTCAAACATCTGACTCAAAGAAGACCTAGACTGCCCGGCAACTAGGTCTTCTCTAGTAGACAACTATTTGTGGCTCACACATATTTATACTTGTGCGGATCGAACCAATAACAGTTGGCGTAGTGGCACTGGTGAGGCTATTACTTAAACCATTAAGCAAACAGCAAATTTTATGGATGTACATAATTAAAGATGGTAATTTTTTTTTGTATATTTCCACCTGCGATTACAACAACAATACAAAAAAAATAATGTGTTATGTGAGGCTTATGTCAGTTGCATAACCTTTTAAGCCGGCCACAGCATGCAAAATTAATTGAGCTTAGAGATTAAAAATCAAGAAAGAAAGAAAAGGCAATAAGTATATCCAAGAGGTTACTTCAATTTACGCGAATGTTATTAATTGAAATTAAACTACTATATACGGATTTTATCGCGTTGTTTATTTAACACTGTATGTATTACATAATTTTGAATTTCCGTATATAGTAGTTTAATTTCAATGAATAACATTCGCGTAAACAGAAGACAATATTATGTAAATCAGTACGGACTGGAAACAGCAACAAAAATACGCCGGTTAGAAGATCTACAAACTAAGCGCGCAAGATATGTAACATCTTTAAATTTCTTGAAGAGATGTCGTGATCATAGTCTCATTCTTACGTGTGAAGACATACGAGGAAGCGCTAAGATCTTAAAACAGACAAGTCAAAAGTTATTAAGAGTCTCCCCATGACCATGCCTGCTGAAAAGCAACCGAAACGTCGGGGAAAGTGTAAACCTAAATATAAATAGTTTTAATAGTTTAAATAATTTTATTAGCTTATAAATTAGTATAATTCAATAGTAGTAGTAGTGTAATAGTTTCAAAATTATATAATACAGTGTTAAATAAACAACGCGATAAGACGCGTATATAATAGTTTAATTCCAAGGTTACTTCAACTTACAAAATATATATATACATATGACGAAAAGTAAATATCAAAAAACAGTTTAAAAGAAATATTACATAACAAAATAAAATAACAATAAAATCAATATCATGTTTAAACAAATAATTCATAATTTAGCAAGATTATTTATAAAATTAGAATTACGGTGTCAAAATTAAAAATAATACGATATGATGTTATGTGATATTACATTAGAATACACAAAATATAAAAATTACCAGGTTTGAAAAACACTACATTTTAATGAATAATATATCAAAAGCTGCAATTTATTAATCAAATTAGTCAACAATAATAAAATTATTACTTAAAATGATACATTATAAGGTACTACATAAATGCTTTAGCAAACTTCCTTTCGGAAAGTGGTTAGCGAGTCAAAGAGAATATCAGTTGACGCGCTGCATCCATTCAATAGTCTGCACATACCCGGTACCAAAGAGCATTTGCCAAACTCAGTTCTCCTAAATGGGGCTGCGATTTCTGATACACTTCCAACCTAGCTATTACAGTATTATTATGGTCGAGAGTTTCCTGAAAGCCTTGCCATTGCGTATAACGAAACCTAACATCTTGGAAGCTTTCTTAGCTTACTGTCTAGAATCACACCTAGGTCTCTCACCGATTCTACTTCAGACAACCCGTTGTTACATGCGCTGTATGATGAAGCGATAGGGTAACGTTCTCTGGAGAAACGCACAAAGTGGTAATTTTGGTGATTTAAATTGCATGCCATTATGAGTACACCATTTCAATAGCTGGTTCAGGTCTCTTTGCAAGTCGTTTACATCGTCCGCATTATTTATTTTTTTGGCAAGTTTTAAGTTATTAGCATACAAATTACTGAGTAGGTGAAGCACGAAGGTAAGTCGTTAATGAATATATTAAACAAAATTGGACCCAGGTATGTTCCCTGCGATACACCTGATGTTATTACGCATATCCTGGATCTATATCCATTTACAACTGCGCTCACTTAAATAGGATTCCACGAAAGTATCATACCAACGTAGCTGTACCGAGACAATTTATCAAAAATTATTGGGTGGGACACTTTATCGAAGGCTTTGCTGAAATCTGTATAGATCACATCCACTTGCCGTTGGCAATCGAGGGAGAAAATAAGGTCATCAACAAAGTTAGCCAGATTGGTACAAGTCGATCGAAAATTGACGAACCAATGTTGGCTGTCAGCGAGGAATTTTTGAAATGGTTCTTAACGACTGGGCATATAAGCGATTCGAAAATATTTGGCCATTGTTGACAGTAAATAAATTGGCCGATAATTTCCAACTGCAATGTCTTCGTCGCTCTTATGAATGAAAACCACTTTTGAAAGTTTTGGAAGCTGAGAAATGTGCCCGTTTGCAGCAACCTGTTATATATTATATGAAGTCGTGCGGTGCGCTTTCGCGCAACTCTTAATAAATATTGGAGATATGCCGCTCTCTTATTAGAATTAAGCCGCAAGAGCTGGCTATATATAGTATTGCGATCAAGAATTATTAAGGAAACTATCTGACAAGAATCTGGGACCGTCTCTAAATACTTTCTATGATGTTGAGTACCCGTACCCCTTACATAGACTGAGGCAGAGAAGTCAGCAAACATATTGCAGATTTCTGTGCCGTCAGTTGAACTCTGGGGACCATTTGTTATTTTCACAGGGTAATTACTTGTAGTGCCTCGTTAACTTTTTATGTAAGACCAAAATAATTTTGAATACTGCCTAATTTTATCTTCCGCTGAGGCGATAAAGACATTATAACAAGCATATGCTACTTTTTGAAAAAGTATCTAAATAGATTTTTTACAGCTAACCCGTCAAGAGGGTTATTGTAATTTTTAAACCTGCGAAGTAGTTTCTTCTTCTTGCGCAGTAGGTTAATCATTGTTCTGATATACCAAGGTGGGTATTTACTTAGTCTGATTTTTTATTTCGGCACAAATTGCTCTATAATTGGTTCTAATATCGAGTAAAAAGTCGCTACCATACCATCCGAATGACTACTCAGAGTATTAGTCCAATTTATTAACTTTATGTATTCGTTAATATCATCATAATTCGCTTTTATATAATTATGTCTTACGTTATTTTTATTATGTTTCAACTTGACATATGAATTTAGCGAAATGTCAAACTCTATTGGAGGATGCAGCGGGACCACGGTACTCAGTACGTCCTCGGTTCCTGATGATGTTTCTTTTGCCTTCATTTTATGGCAGTTTTATATTTTAGACGTATTATCTCAATTACGAGAGGCAAGTGTTACTTTGTGATGTATGTATAAATAAATATTAGGCATGACTAAACTCAATATTATCTATACTAATATCATAAAGCTGAGTAGTGCACCACAAGTTGCGTGCTTAGGTTAAATGCGCGAGCTACCCGCGCGGGTACATGCGCGATATAAAAGTCTTATATGTTTCTAGCGCGGCTGTCTCTCGTCGGCGACTTACATGATTCATATACTCCATGCCATACCTAACTTGCGCGTTTTGTACGCAACGTAAGAACGGTAATTTATATTATCGTTCTTACGTTGCGTACTAGTAACATTAATGTATTGTATAGTTTCATGGTTGCAATTATGTATTTTACAGCCAATATTATATAAACAGACTAAAACTACAGTATGGGGTTCTGCATAAAGGGTGTTAAAAGGTTTTTACAGGGACGGCAACGCGCAAGTGATTCCTCTGGTGTTGCAGGCTACGGTGACCACTTACCATCAAGTGGGCCGTATGATTGTTTGCCACTTTAGTTGTATAAAAACAGCCTAATTATTAACTGTTATTGTGTATCATTGTGTCACGATTGAATAGTCACCGAGAGATAATCCACGCCACGGGTATTTGTACACCCAACTCTCTCTGCCTCTGTGTGGTACTGTACTAAACACCTATTGATTGATACGATGATATAGAATGAAATGAGGAGAAAGATTTAAGAATGTGTTAATTACTGCTAATGTTCTAATGCTAAGTAGAAAATGATTAATGATAGAGTGACAGTGAGTACACACGACGCGGTTGTTGACCGGCAGTGATCTAATTTCTATATAAATCTTGAATTACGAATGCTTAGTGGTGAAAATGCTGACATGACTATTGTAATTTTGCAATGCTCGGTTACACCGTACAACCTCTTCCTAGCAACATGTCAAATTATAGACTGTCCTACGTAATTTACAGATATATCTGCACTAAGTACTTTGTTGTATTCTGTTCCTTGTGGCCTAATACACTCATAGTGTGTGAATTTAATAGTAAATTAACACAAAATCTAATCTCAGTGGCGGATACAATTAATAATGAGATTAGTTGTTCTTGGTAAGATTGTGTGAGTTTTTGTATTTTTGTACCTATCTCAGACAAGATAAAAGTTAAATGAATAGTTTGAAAGCTTCTTATTAACCATTATTTTTGTTATTTTGAATTTAATGATTCTTTGCCACAGTTAAAGTGTATTGGGTCAATTATATATTCATATTATCTTTATAAACATGATTATCTTTGACTGCATGGATGGCTTAGTGGCACCGTTGCCATGCCGCCGTGTGTTGTAGGTTTAAATCCCACACAGGACAAAAGTTTGTGTAATCCACAAATGGTCTTCTTTGTATCCGTTGTTTGTTAAGTCCCTCGCGACACAGGAATCTGTGTGTGTATGTTACAAAATTGTTTTCAAACGGCTGATGAAATATTTATCTGTGTTTGAATGGCGTGGTCCTTGACTGGTTAAAATTCAGAATTTGAAAGAAGACTTTAATTAGAATTTGTAGATCAAGATTTTAATCATTCGGGTGGGACGGTGTATGGTACTTCGGATATATAAAGTGACACATGAGCAAGATTGGTATTATAATAGAAAGTCTATCCAATAAATCGGTGAGCACGCATTTGTTGAGATATGCCGGACATTTCTTGTAAGACTGTAAGTTAACATTATTTTATCAAAACTATTTAAGTTTAAGTTGTGTAGTCATATATGCCCGATAGTTCTTTGCTTGTATGGTTTAATATACTTATTTTACGCTTATGAATACAATATAATAATATAATAATAATGTTTATTTTCTCTCAAAAATATATATTATCTGAGAAATACAAGCGAAGTATATATAGGTATACTAAGTAATACAAGTGGGGGAGCGGATCATCAGTACAATTAAAAAAAAAAAAAATATATATATATTTCTACATACACCACCACACACACACTCACACACTTACACACATAGAAACCCTCACAGTCGCACACACACAATGACTCACTGCTGTCACCTACCCATGTTGCCAACATAAGATACATTATATTGATAAATAAAATGTATTAAGTATGAGAGCCCTGGTACCCATAACACAAGTCTAATCTCAGCTTGGGTACCAGTGTTTAACAAGTGGACTGTAATTATTTGTATAATTTTTATGAGTTCAAATGACTGTATCTTTCAAATGCCAATAAACGTTATTATTATTATATTATATATATAACACTACTTTTAGTTATTTTAAACTATTTTATATCTATTTATAGATAGGCAATCGCGTAACGACGTTAGACCTTTTTGTTTAGTAGCTATTGACGAGCTTCGATCAATAAAAAATATTTCTATTATATATTTCTATTAACTCAAATTTTCATTGATAATAATAGCCGAATTTCGACGCGTGGCCAAACACTAATATACGAAAACCTAGAAATCTATACTAATATTATAAAGAGGGAAGATTTGATTTTTGTTCGTTTGTTTGTAACGATTTAACTCAATAACTAATTTTAAAAATTCCTTATCCTGTAATGCCCGGGGCAAGAGCAGAAATACCATGGCAACCCTATAGCCTCTAGAGGTCCCATAGCGGCGACACCAAAACTGACCGAATCATTGAGTACATCCAGATGGCTTCAGACTTTGTGCAGCAACGGATCCCGGCCGCGGAGATCGTTTTACTTGGCGATTTTAACGCCACCACGCCGACTGGCTCAGTTCCAGTAAGGCCGATTATGCGGGGAGATTTGTTCACGACTTTGCCCTGGGCTTGACACACTGGTTACTATGCCCACGCCAATACCAGTTGTGGAGAACCAAAATCCTTCACTGTTGGATCTTCTGCTGACTTCACATCCGGATGGCTACCACTGTATCTGTTAGCGCCCCACTTGGTTCCTCAGATCACTGCCTAGTCCGGAGTACAGTGCCTCTTACGTGCTCGCCGCAATCGCGTGCTGCACGCAGCCGCCGTGTGTGGCACTACAAGTCAGCAGATTGGGATGGGATGCGGTCCTTCTTTGCGTCCTACCCTTGGAGACAAGTACGCTTCTCGCCCGATGATCCCAATGCCGTTGCTGATTGTGTTGCTGATGTGGTGCTACAGGGTATGGAGCTTTTCATTCCGTTCTCTGTGGTCCCCATTGGTAGCAAATTTTGGCCTTGGTTTGGTCCATCTTCCAAAAACGCAGCTCGTAGGAAGCAGGAAGGTTACCAAGCCTAGGCTGATGTGGTGACGACATGTGATTTAAATACCAGCGCATTAAAAAAGGAGTATAACTTTCCTTCAGGTCCTTCAAAAGAGACATTGCAAGAGCGAAGTCGAAGCACATCGGTAGAATTGGCGAAAAGCTTGAGCGTCTTTCATCGAAAACTCGTGCATTCTGGTCTCTTGCCAAAGCTATCGAAGGAAATTTTTACAAGCCATCCTTTCCACCTCTTCACATGCGAAATAATTCTTTGGCCCACGACGCAAAAGTCTTTGCGTCCAACTCGACTTTGAATGATAGGGGACAAGAACCGCCTACCATGCCGCGGTGTGAGGGTTGTATTCCGGATATCGGGTTCTACCAGCGCTCAGTGCACTTAGCACGTCTATCCCTTGATATCCATAAGTCGAGTGGGCCTGATGGAATCCTCATCTCTCCTGAATCATGGAATATTGTGTTAAAGATGTGCGCTCCAGAGTTGGTCACCGGTCTTAACGCGACTATTCGGCTCTCTTACTCCTCTGGCGTAGTCCCGAGATCATGAAAGACAGCATAGATCCACCCGATCCAAAAAAACCTTAGCCCCACTTTCCTCGAAGATAATGGAATCCATCATCAACCGTCAGCTCTTACGGTACCTGGAGGATCACCAGCTGCTTAGTGACCAGCAGTACATCTTCCGTCAGGGTCGGTCTGCTGTTGATCTTCTAGTATACCTGACACACCGTTGAGTCAGGCGATCGAGACAAAGGGGGAATGTTTGGCAGTTAGTTTGGACATAGCGAAGGCCTTCGATCGTGTTTGGCACGAAACGCTTCTTTCGAAGATCCCTTCCTATGGGCTTTCCGAGAAATTATGCGAATGAGTTACTAGCTTTTTAGCAGACAGAAGCATTAAGTTCGTGGTCGACGATGAATGCTCTGACTCCATGTCTGTAAATGCTGGTGTCCCGCAAGGCTGTGTGTTACTACGCCTACTCTGTTCCTCCTCCATATTAATGACATGCTAAAAATTAGCAGCATTCATTGTTATGCGGACGCTATTTGCTATTTAGAGAGTAAGGTTAACTTAGCTTCAAAAAAGCTTGGTGTGCTCAACAGATCAAGACAGTATTTCACGCCGGCCCACCGCCTACTGCTTTATAAGGCGCAGGTTCGGCCTCACATGGAATACTGTTCTCATCTTTCGGCAGGGGTACCCCAGTACCAACTTTTCCCTCGGGACCGCATTCAACGGGGAGCGACTCGAATCGTCGACAACCAGGATGTTTCAAATCGGCTAGACCCCTTGGCGCTGCGTAGAGATGTAGCCTCGCTATGCATCTTCTATCGCTTTTACTATGGGGAATGCCCCGAGGAATTGTTTGGACTGATCCCTGCCGCCTCTTTTCGCCATCGTCCTACGCAACAGAATTTTAATTCCCATCATTTAGATGGTTGGCAGTCCACAACTGTGCGTTTCTCCAGCAATTTTCTGCCTCGCACAACAAAACTGTGAAATGAGCTGTCGCCTGCGCTATTTTCGGACCAATGCGACCTTCAACACTTCAAGAATAGAGCGTACTCCTTTTTAAAAGGCCAGCAACGCACTTGTAATTCCACTGGTGTTGCGGGTGTCCATGTCTGGCGGTAATCGCTTACCATCAGGCGATCCATCTGCTCGTTTGCCCCCTAACGTAACCACAAAAAGAAATATATATTTTTAAAGTTCTCTTACTAACATAACAAAACCTTATGCAAGCGAAGCCGCGGGCAAAAGCTATTATATTCAGGTACTTTGAAATAACTACACAAGATAATGATGACAATCATGTTAGACTCTTGGTGACCATGGCTGCTGACAAGCAACTGAAATTTCGCAAGAAAAGTGTAAACTTAACATTTTCATTGATTCATAACTAACTAAAAGTAGTATTAATTAACACTAGCTTTTGCGCGCAGCTTAGCTTGCGTAAAAGTAGATAATGTTAGGTTATAAGACTACCTTTTTAAAATAAAATATAGCCTATGTTACACGGTGATAATAAAGCTTTCTAATGGTGTAAGAATTTCTGAATTTTCTTCTTTCTAGAAATGGGTTAATTAGTTTGTGAGTTAAATCGATACAATCAAATAATCAAACAAAAATCAAATCTTTCCTCTTTATAATATTAGTAGAGATAAACCGCGATTAAATCCGTATGTATTATACTTTCAGCGTTTCCTTTGCGTAAACTTAAAACAATGATATATTATTGTTTCTTGCGGGTCTTGTGGTATCTTATCACATCTTATCTTGTGTGGGGGCCAGTCAGTACAGACCGGCGACACTTCGACCCAGTGGAATCTTTTGTGTCGACTTCCCCAATAACGACTGCCATAGATGTTCATGGCAGCCGGGACCGACGGCTTAACGTGCTCTCCGAGGCACGGATCAGGCGATAATTGTCCATCAATACGCACATAATTTCATAAAGTCACATAATTTCCGAAAGTCAGCGGTGCGCGACGAGGGTTCGAACCCGAGACCCTCTGCATTGCAGTCTGTTGGTCTCCCCACTGAGCTATCGCTGCTTTTGTGGTATAAAATGACGCCTACTTTTACGGTCATGAGTCTTGGTTCTAAATAGATTTTTTCGATAACAATTAGTAACAAGTAGGCACCAGGAAATGTGCGCGATAGACAGCAGTGGGCTCACTCCTTATTACACAACACCATAAAAATTACAACTTGTCTAATATATACAGACCTAAAGGTCGATTTTTCAATCGTTAGATAACTTTTATCTGGGGAATATGTTTCACGTTTTGACAGCTTTTGTATAGAAAATATGTTATACCACCATATTTATACTTCAGATAAAAGTTATCTGACGATTAGAAAACCGGCCCTAAATCGTATAAAGTTGTTTGTCGTTCAAGCTGGTCGTAATAAATTAATCAGCTTTACAAGAAAATATGCTGAGCCGACGTACGTAGTTCTGCCATATCATTTATTTCTTAGCGGTATGAAATATACTTTACGAATACATGAAACATTTCATAAAAATTGGTCGCGCCATTTCGGTGGAGTGCGGCCACAAACACTGTGACCCGAGATTTTGATATATATAGATATAATTGATAATTTTCACGCTGGTTAGTCAATATAATTCACCGTATTGAACCATTGACATACATTCGTGGTAATACCATTAATATAAATATTTTAAATCCAATAAATATGTTTTTTTTCATTCATTATAGTTGACTCGTCCCCAAGGTTTATATTTTGTGCGCGATAATTACCCTAGAACACAGCGTTAGGTCGTCAATCGATAGACACTGTCTACATCGCGTTTAAAACAATAAAAATTACTTTACTTTATAACTGATTGTACCCGTAAATTGGTAGTAAAGGTTTCAACTTGGTTGCGTGCGATTATGAGGTACAGGAATACAATAAATGGCAGAGCGATATGGATTTCTTTTTTTAAGAAATTTTTAGTTTTTAGTTATATGTACTTAGTTGAATAAACGACAATATGCTTAAAGTTTATACAGGGTGTCCGGTAATTAATGGATAACCTGGAAATGTCTTACAGAGGAACTGATGGCCGTTCAGAAAAAAATATCAATAAATATCTATCCTAACTATTACCTGAGATATGTGTTTTTGGAACGAAGTTCCTTATCGCGCGTTGTGAAAGGGGGCTAGACGGAAAAAATTCTTACGAAAAGTTGTCACGACACTTTTTGCTATAGTAAGCTATTGTAAGCTGTGCGGCGTGCGTAAGTAGTTACGCTATATCGCTCGCACTGTTCATTCATGCGCCAGCAGATTACTTCATTATGGAAAAAACGCGTGACCTTGTGGCCAGCTGCGAGCTAACAGACTTCTTATTATTATGCACGCGCCATGTAGGGTGTGTATCTTTTATGGATTTTTTTAGATTTTCGGAAATTTATAAATTAATTTATTAAATTTTTTTTATTACAATTCCTTCACTAATTAATCGAAAGGAACTTCGTTCCATCCGGGTGTCCCTTGACACCTCTCGAGTTATTTTTTTAAATACCATTTATAACTTTCTTGTATGCTACGACCATAAATGAATGAAGTCCATCGGTATTTTGCTGTTTTATTATTAAACACTAATTACGCTAATAAATAGACAGTCAAAAGTATGTTATGCTATATAGCTTGCACTTTTTAATATATATATTTTTTTTTTCTTTTTTCTGAACGGTCTTCAGTTCTACTATAAGACATTTCAAGGTTATCCATTAATTACCGGACATCCTGTATAGTGAAATTTAAAATATAACAGGTGAACTGTTGGTCTATTATGTCTCTGCTTACTTCATCAGAGACTTACCTACTTGCGTAAGTTTGTTGTATGAATGTTATCATATCATATACACTTAAACTGAATTAATCTAATTATGTTTTTTTAAACAATAATGATTATAGCGGAATCCCGACCATATGGCGAACCATATGGTCGGGATTACACCATAATCGTTATAGATTTTTTATTCATCATAAGAAAGTTAACGATTTTAATTACTATCTGTTTTTGAGGAGCTATTAAACAAAAAAAGAAAACGGTAGTCAATTGGCAAATAGAGGAGAAAAAGGTAAACTGTTTCGGGGAAAAAGGTACTAAACTGTTGGACCATTTGTATATATATGTAAAGATATGGTATTTATGACGTATTTAATAAAATATTAGATACTTAATGTCAATAAAAATATTGTAAACATATACAATGATTATGGTGATCGATTTATTATAATCATTGTAATATTTTTACAAACAGAAGCAATCAAGTCTTGTATTGATAGTAAATTTCAACTGGAATTTCGCACACGTAAAAGCCTACCGGGTCTGGCTAAATATCTAAATGTTTGTTACTATATCACTCGTAAACCATTGAACGGATTTTTATAAAACTTAGCACAGAGATAGAAATTAATAATTTTTGCTTGTATGTTTCCGAGGAGTTCACGCGGGCTAAGCCGCCATTAGAAACAAGTATTTATGATTGTTTTAAATATGTTCACATCCTAATCATTGTCATTTATTTGAATGAACATGGGTTGTACACGATCTTAAAATATTATCTACTTTACTATGAAAGTCGTATTTAAATTCATTCAGTGGTTTTAGCTTAAGCTTAACCAAATGCTCAGACATATATAAAGAAAGCTCACCATGTTTACAGTTTTGTAATGACATAAGATGTATTAAGTACGGCCTTGTAATTAAAAACATTTACGGAAAGCTAGCTTGTTATTTACTGTTGTTAGTAAAAAAATTAACCTATATTAAATTCTCATACGGAACAGAGGCCTGTGCCGAGCAGTGGGACTGTTGATATTATTATTTTTATATATTAAGATCGAAGATTCAAAATCAGTGTTTTGGGAACTACAATATGATTGTTGCCTGCTCAATACATATATCTTTATACAGGATTAATGGATAACCTTGAAATGTCTTATAGTAGAACTGAAGGCCGTACAGAAAAATGAAAAAAAAAATTAAACAAATAAAAATATATTTAAAAGTGCAAGCTATATTAGCATAGCATACTTTTGACTGTCTATCTATTAGCATAATTAGTGTTTAATAATAAAACAATAAAAAACCGATGGATTTCATTCATTTATGGTCGTAGTATACAAGAAAGTTATACATGGTAATAAAAAAAAACACATATCTCAGGTAGTAGTTAGGATAGATTTTGTCATATTTTTTTCTGAACGGCCGTCAGTTCCACTATAAGACGTTTCCAGGTTATCCATTAATTACCGGACACCCTGTATATATGTATAATTCTTCTGTACGTGTGTTGACAGTGAACTCCTCCTAAACTGCTGGACAGATTTGAATGAATTTTTTTGTGTGTGATCAAGTGGGTTCGAGGATGGGGTATATTTTTTTCTTTTGTCTTTGCAGTACAGCCGTCTGTCGGGACAGCTAGTGTATATAGTATATTGACCATGCTATGGTCTTTGGAACTAAAAGTTCTAACCCTCGTGATCAACTAAGACGTGGCACTAGTAGTAATCCTCCGCAGACAAGGACAAATACATATATGACACGCGTCGCGAACGAGCGTCGAATGTTTACTACCTATAACAACAGCTAGCAAAATGTGCCCGTAACACAGCTCTGTATATTTCTATACGATTGTTAATCACTTTTATTTTCTAACTTTAACTACGTATATTGATTGAAGCCTTCATTATGTAGTGAAACTTATGATATAACCTACAAGGAATACCTAACCTCAACTATATTTAAACTGTACGGATGGCACAATGGTTTAAGTAGTTACTTCGTTACTATGTCGTACTGACTATGTGATATTAATAATAAGAGTAATATTTCGATCTCCACATGGATAAAACATGTGTGATGCATAAATAGATGTTCTGTTTCTGGGATATTCTTTGTCCCAATGTTTGTAATAATCAGTACTACTAAATGTCTCGCGGAATTATTTCTCAAACGATCTGATTATTAGATATTATAAAAATATATGTAATAATAATAATGACCTTCAGACTGAATTTCGGTCATGGTGACCAATTTTAACGGAGACTGGCCATCTGCGCAGGAGATATTATAGAGCTCAAGTATGTGCGCAAACACAAGTGCTCTCTCTGTTCCCTAACTCTAATGATTCGATGGGACGGATAATCCGACACGACCGGAGAGAGATCAGGCGCAGGACCAACGGTTTTACGTGCTTGCCGAGACCCGAGAGTGTCTAAAGCCGCCAACTTCCTAACACCGGGCTCGTCTTGAGATTTCTTAACAGAAAAACCCAATAACTTTTTGTTGGCCCGATTCGGGATTCGAACCCGAGAATTCATGTACAGCAGTCGCATTCACTATGCATCTTCGCACTCTATGTATCAAAGTCAGGTTTAAAACTAAGTCATGAAATCACGCGTTAGCCAACCGTACTGGTCTTCAACGGTTATCTTGAATTATTCACGTTATAGGAAGCGCGCCTGTTGCTTATTATCGCATAAAACAGTCTACGAGCGTTCATTATGAAATTCTCGACCGCAAAGCCGCATAGCACAATGCCTCGCTTGGAAAACGAACTCAAAAGTTGCACAAGGAATCACTATGTCCTTACTTTAAATATATATTATCTTCTATATATTAATACTAGCAAAAACTTTGTACCCCATTTTACGAAAATTACGAGGATGGAGGAATATGAAATTTAGCACAGTTAAAGTTTATATGGAGAAGGAGTGACGAATCCTAATATTTTTATAAAATATGCATTGAAAATACATTAAATTAATGAAAAAGCACTACACGCACACAACCATGCATTTGACACACGCAGTCTAATCGCGTTCGTAGTATTTCGGCATTGTTCGTCTGACGTCATACAATTCTTTGTAACTATGGTTACCCAAACCTTATTTATATGTAATAAAGAAAAAGAAAAAGTACCAAGCTTGTAATATCGTCAATGAAAGAGTATATTTAAGTAAATATTAATTTGTTTGAAAAATATAGGTAAATTAACCTGTATAGCCTTGGCGAAATCTAAATGAAATGTGATTATAAGGATAAAATTGTAGACAATAAAAACTTAAATAACGATCAAATTTAAGTCAATTATGGTCGATTCTTGACCACTCGGCGACCGCTAGTATGATTAAATAAGGAATAAATACTAAAAGGTACATAACATCTATAAATATAATATAATAGCTATAAATAAAATGTAGTATGATAGGTTAATTAAAAATACGTTTTTTTAATTATTCTATTGTTGAGGGGTAAGTTATGTTATAATATTTCCATGAATAACATACATCGGACTTTCAACGTCCTTATCTGAATTCTATTTATATAATATTACAACCTAGTTGCATATGTCCAATCTACTTATCTAAGAAAACCAAAATGTATACACAAATTATTTACAAGAAATATAAAATAAAGAGAAAAATAAATAATTGTTGATAATTTTCAAGAAAACTAACTGTCTTTATAATATTATAGAAAATAGAAAATAAAAGAGTATTAGAAACAAAGTTATACACTATATGTATGTACGTGGTAAATAAAACTATGAGTAAATTATATGCCTACAAATTCAAAGGCGCAGCCAACGCTAGCACATTTACTATTAACAATCACATGGACACATTCACATCACGAACAACACGACACATATACTTTATTCAAAACTTACCTTGAAACAAATGAAAAGCGAGAACGGCATGGTCAGTACCACGAGGATCCATGACAGCACCACCAGTATCTTCCCGCAGGTTTTCGACTCCGAGTCAACGTCATCATTTGCTAGAAAGCAAAACAGATTTATAAATATCTATCACAGTACCCACTTCTTAAATAACTTTTTCGCAAATAAGTTATGTAAACAAGAAAGAACGCTCGATGGAATACTATTTTTAATTTTCGAACTTTAATATCTTACAGGTGGTTATAGTTGGATAAAGATGTTGTCTGCTTGACATCTCTAAAGTCATATTGGAGCATTGATTAGGACGAAATAGTTATGACAAGCGACACGAACGGACGTCAGTTATTTACTAACGCTACCCGATAGTATGTGACATGAAGTATGCATGTGGGAACCAAAATGTGGAACTAGTACGTTTCATAATAAATAAGTAAATAATAAAGTTGTTCAATTACTTGACGACTCGGTGACCACCATCGTCGTTGAATCGGGATAACACGCCATTTCGACCGGGCTTAAGTTACGTCTGTTCAATTCGAAAGCCGTGTCTATACTGATGGGTGAAGAAAGTGCTTTCATTAATATAACATTGTTACTCAGTTCCCCTCACGCCGTATTAGGAGTTTTGCGCAGCTGTTTTGTAGTTAAAACATGGTTTGTTTACACGTGTTTGCAGGCGAGTATATTGTGTTTACTTAACTTGTATTCGTTAAACAAAAATAAATTACAGTTGCTTTTTTATTATTATATTTGTACGTATAGCGTGGTTATTCTATTAGCGTCTACTTCTAGTAGGGGTTTCAATAAAAAGTTAGCCAGAAATAGCTGAGTCTACGTTTTGACAAATGGTTTAAAGCATATCTAAGTATTATTGGCTCAAACGACATATGTGTTTAAAATGTTCAGTAGGTATTCTTAGAATCGATATAATCGGTAACTAAAAATATGGTTCCGGTTAAGCGCTACGTGTTATATGCAAATGTATATATGTGAGTATAAGCATAATTAGTAGATAAATACATAGTTTAGTAATAATGCTAGTGAATAGAAAATAATTTGAAGAAAGACTGTTACACAGATATGCAGATATTGTTTGTTTTTATTAGAAAATAATTTTCGACTATGGGATATATATAATAATTCTTGTTGCAGAGTACTTTGGAGCATTCAAACAACGGACTCCTAAACTTGGCGTAACTATTCTTGGACGAACGTGGAATTCAATCCAATGTGACGAGGCGATCACTTAAACTAATCCAACTTCCGTGCAGTCTTTATATTATAAGCAGTATACTGAGCACTTTCGTATTATCATTCAGACACGAGGCAAGGACATATTTTGCCTATTAAATGCATATCTGAACGATAGTGAACAAATTTATTACAAAATAAAATTATTTTGGGTGCATCAATATTTTAAACACGCCCGAAACTGGCTTTATGTGACGATAGTTATCATAAAATAAGCATATTATGAAAAAGTTCATATTTTGCGACTATATTACATCCGTATTTTACAATTATGTAATATAAAGCTATTGTTCTGATAAATCCCAATTTTGGTCAATAAACCTGGTCAATAACTAATATTTTTTTTTAATATGATTACCTGAGAACGAACAGAAGTTCGGACTTATAGCAGGATGGTTTGGTAGTAAAAATGACTGCTGTACATGGCTGTTATTGGGTTGTCTATTCAGAATTGCTCAGTAGCTGACGGTGGCTGGCATAATGGCTGATCGACGGCGATAGTCTTACGCTATTACAACGGCTCTAAAACCATAGCCGGCTAAATGTGTAATACAATTCTGCTTACTCGTTTAGGGATATAAGAAAGGTATTATATATGTATGTGATCAACAAGGATCACTAAACTCCAAGTAAATTATATGATAGATACTGGAACTAGGAACCGATTAAATAGCTTTAAATAGCCATTAAAATTACATCCCTACTAGCTTTTGTCCGCGATTCCGCTCACTGGACATTAGTACTTTTTCTGGATCAAAGGTACCTCACGTCCTTTTCTGATGTTGTTAGGGGAACAACGTTTATAAATTTCATGATGATCGGTCGCGTAGTTAAGGCATGTAAACGTATCAAACAACCTCACGTTTGCATTTATAATAATAGTTAGAATTTAAACTTCATAATTGACCACGGGACAACGGTTTTAATGGTCACCTCACCGCTGCCACCATGTTGAATGTTCAAATCCCACACGGCATGAAACTTTGTGTGTTCCGTAAATGGTTATGCTGTTCTTTGCATCCGTTACTTGATTGTATGTAAAGCACCCTGCGATACAAAATTTATAAAAAGGGTATTTCAAAATTCTCACTTTGATTGTAGATAGACAAAAGTATCCATGTCAGTAACTTGAAAACATTGAAACATTGAGTGGGTCGCCTATTTTGTGTTATAATTCCAGATCGGATCGGATTTGGATCGAGCAAATCAAGCAACACTACTGGCGATATTGGAGTCACGAGTACATCGCAGAGCTGTAGACAAAGACAAAGTGGCGCACGAAGCTCAAAAATCTGACCAAAAATGACTTAGTTCTCTTAAAGGAGGAAAATGCTGAACCTCTTTACTGGCGTCTCGGCCGTATGAAGAGGCTATTCACAGGAGCTGATAGATAGACGTGTGTCGCGGATATAGATACTGCAAGTGGGAGTGTGCGACGCGCACTCATCATGATTGTGCTTCTCCCTAATCCCGAAGAGCTAGAAATACAGGAAAGCCGCTGAGCTTTCCAGCGCGTGGAGTATGTCAGTGCCATTACGCTTCCAACGATGTCCACGGGGACTGCGGGGAGGACGCTCACTGGTTCTACCACCTAGCGCCCCTACCGCACCCACTCACTCGCTGATAGACCGCTCACCAAGAGTAACCAATACTGTATTTTATAGAAATTTATCCTCTTATATTTTAATACACAATTTCACCTATTTTTTTTTAATTTTGCTCTTCAAAATGACCACACTTCGCCTGATGGTAAGCAGTCGTCTGGTCTAAGAGCAGAGGCCTCCATATTTGACGGCCTGAGAAGGTGCTTTTTCACGCCCCGCTTAAAGGACCTAGGATTGAAGGAAGAAGGAAACACGTGCCTTGGTAGGAAATTCCATGCCTTGATCGTTCGGCAGAGATATGAGGACCCAAACTTGTTGGTATGCACTCTAGTCGACTCCACCGTGTAAGGCTGGCATCTGAGCCCAGCACGCGTCGTTCTGGATAGGAATGGGGAGGGAGGGATAAGGTGGAATAACTCTTCAGAGCACTCCCCGTGGTATATTCTGTAGAAACATGCCAATGAAGCAATGTCCCTACGGTGAGTCCCACTACTATTGTCCCAGTCCCACTACTATTGAGTGAGTCACCTAGTTTATTTTACATGTTTTGCGATACAATTATTATATCATATTACTTTCTTTTTCAATCGGGGTATTTCGCGGGTGTGCGTGATATAATACACCATAGCTTAATCGTAATCCGATGAAGGAATTCTAATAGAGGGTTTTACTTCTGCGTGTTAACTATTTTTTAAATTCTTGATTTCTTTCTGATATATTATATTATTTGTATATAATGCTTATAGTCTTCATCAAATCATCAAAGAAAAAATAGTAACTTATCAACGCTCTTCTTAACTTGTTTTCGAGTAGCAATCAATAAAAGGATGCCTTATAGGTTAGAGAAATTTTTTAAACATTGCGTTTTATGCATTTCTCTCTGAATTTTCTTTTCTAAAGACTTCTTCCTTTCTTGTGATAATCCATAGTGTCGCGGTTAGTACAGATTGTAACGTAAAACTTATCGTATACACGGTCTAATATTTATTGCTTTGTGTGAAGGTTAGAGTAAAAATCATAGCGTATTAAGAGACATAAACTACTGTAAATAAGCGGCGATAACCTAATGGGAGATCATTGGACTGACGCAGAGGTTTCCAGTTAGATCCTAAGGCCTTACCTTTGACTTTACGAAGTTATGCTTTAGTGGTAAATCTGCATATCGTAGAATTATCCAAAAAATCTCGAATTGCAAAGTCTGCCAATCTGCTTTAGGTTATTAACTAGCTTAAGCCCTAACCCTTCACAGACTTAAAAGAGGCTCGTGCCCAGCAATGAGACAGTTTATATACTTACAAGACTCTTTTTGATTAATATATATTTATTATTAAACTACTGCATACAATTATATTATCTAACATTATAATGTAAGCTTCCTGACGTTTTATAGTAAATATATGTTTTAATTTTAGCCTTTGAGTGACTCTCGAGTTTTCAATTTTATAAGTCCCTGTACGTCAGCCGTTCGGCCCATTTATGCCATGATATGCTTTCTAGATTATAGTAGATTTTATAAAAAGTGTTTCAATATTGCAACGAGATATTACCACTAAAGGCGAATATTGTTAGGAGTCGCCAAAAGTAGAGTTCTTCATAAATTTTTCGAATATGTTTTAAGTGCTCGTAATAAATTATGTCCTAGGGCGGCCCGTGCCCAGCAGTGGTACAGTTTATAAAAAGGGGTAATATTATTATGTGTCTCTCTTCTAGCATTTTGGGTTACCAGAACCTGGCCCTTTAAAAGACTTACACAAGGACAAGTCTTCAACGTGAAGTGGCCCATGGAAAGTTAAATGTAAAGAAGGAGGACACTAATCGAAGCGCATACCGCGGCAGGTCGGTCCTTTTTCCGTCTATCAACCACATATCCATAATCCGTGCGGCTATTGAAAAAGGAACATGCCCATTTCTGGGCCCACGTGTTACAACCAAATTTTTTACTGCATAAACAGCGTCATTTGATCACTAAACAAAATCATAAAAAACAAATTGAATTTACAATAGGAAGAAAATTGTTAATTAATTCCAATATGATTTGTAGTTATAGTCATGTCAATCACAAAGAACAATACTTATTCAATTTACGAAGGTAAAATAATATTTTGTGATAATTAATTACACTGCATTAATTATATCTAGCTAAAAAGACACGGTGTCAGATTTTCAAAGTTCAAACTTCAAGTTTGACAATGATGTTTGTCGGCCTCGATGGCGTAGTGGTTAGTGTAACCGACTGCCACGCCTGAGGTCGCGGGTTCGATTCCCGCACAAGACAAATATTTGTGTGCATGAACATGGATGTTTGTCTTGGTCTGGGTGTTTCTATGTATAATATGTGGGTATTTACCAAAAAAAAAGTATATATGTATGTTTATCCATTGTCTAGTACCCATAGTACAAGCTCTGCTTAGTTTTGGCTAGATGGTGTTGTGTGTATGTGATAGAATATTATTATATTATTATTATTATGTTTCTCTTATCACAGGTACTTTCTAACATATTATATTAGAAAATACCTGGCCCTTTGGGAGGCTTACACGGAGACATGGGTCCAACGTGAAGAGGCCCTTCGAGAGTTTTAATCAAAGGTAGGATGGAACACCTACAGCGGCACTAGCCGCAGCAGGCGTAGGACTATTGCTACGTATGGATTCTAATATATGGGCTATAGGTATGGGTGTTTGGTGGACCGGTATATTGCTAACTATGGATGAAAAACGGCGTCTGCCCTGAATACTCTAATAGCATCAATGCAATGGGCAGACGGTAACTCGCCAACTCACTAAATGGGCCCCCTGATAAGCCACTATAGGCATACAAGCCAGCAGCAGAGGGCAACACGGGTGCGAGTGGCTAGAGGTGTCGAGCGGTGCGGCGCCGGTTTCACCATCACGGGTCTCGTGACAACGGAGACCCGGAGCGGGTTTCCTCGTAGTTATGCCCTTGAAAATGACACTTCCACCCCCAAGCATAGCTATATAGCTCTAGCGGCCCCCCTCTGACCGGCCGACCAAGGCAAGCCAGAGTTGAGAGTCCTGCGGGCGCTCTTGAAGTTCCACCCCAGCCAACAAGTAACGGCAAGCCGGGGACGAGGCCCTAACCAACTCTCTGAGGCATTCAGGACCGCAGTGTCGCCACTCACATTCAGCCCGCCACAAGCTGCCCTGCGGTTTGTGCGCTTTAATTTAACCTGGTGATACATTTTTTGTTTATATCACAAGGCGAAGTTGATAGTTTTAAAGCTAATGTACTGTGCCCTCCGTTATCGCGTTAGTCTCATGATGAGATAACGACTGTCCCAGAGGGGTTTATTATTATTATTATTATTATTATTATTGATGTTTAACGTAAATAAATCAAAAGTGCATTCTTTCGGTTGTGCTTGCACCGGTGATTTATTCTGTTATCATTCGTATTAAGTATCGGTGCTATTTGGTTCCTGTTTAATTTCTGATTATAAATCAGCTGAAATAATAATTATTTTTATTTTTAATGTACCGTGTACTTGTAAACTTATCTATTAACTAACCTAACCTAGTTACACAGTCGAATAAAAAAATCTCATCATATCAATTGCCAATTTTAATGAAATAAAGCAACAGTATAATTAGTGTATTTGTCTAACACATACAACAATTTTATGATTGTAACAAGTAGGCCCAAAGATGTAGGAAAAATGGAGGATCTCCTTTCGCATACACGTTGTTAAGGAAACAGAAAAGGACTTACGGTACTTTTCATCCACAAAAAGCACTGTTCCTAACCTAATCTAATCTAACCTACATTTACGAGAGCCGCAAAGCAGCAAAGCCGCAAGAAAATCTAGTTTAAAATATAAATAAGTGTTTTACATTTCTTACTACTTGCCTATGCATAAACTAGCGTTTAGATGCCGAATTTCACAAGCTAACGCGTATGTTTTAGATTAAACTTACCTTATTCGGATTTAAACGTAGTATATTTTAAAACCATTACTTTTCAACTATTTAATATTATTAATACCATTGAAATTTATACTTGCCCTGATGGTCGTGGGATATTAAGCTGAAAACCATCACATATTTGACTCATTTATATTTAATTGATGCATTTGCTTGAAGAGTGAATGAGGGACTGAATTAGTGTATAATAATCAGCCCAGCATTAAACTGTATATCTACTGGGCACGAGCCTCTTCTCAGTGTGGGAAGGGTTAGGCCATAGTCCACCACGTTGGCCCAGTGCAGGTTGGCAGACTTAACATGCCTTCAAGAAAATTATAGTGAACTCTCAGATATGCAGGTTTCCTCACGGTGATTGCCTTCTCTGTAAATAAGTGTGAACTGCTCAAAACACACAACATATTGCAACTAAAAACGGGACATTGCTACGTATCGAGCATTGACGTTATTTTTTTTTGTGTAACTTCATTTCTTGAAAACTTTAATGGTCCGATGCACCCCTGTAGCGGGTAAATTAGAATTTCGGTGAGGCAGGTACCTTGTTATTAGTTTTAGTTATCATACGGAATTTTGGTTAAATTACAGGGATTGTTTCCTCACTACAAACTTCACTAAACTAATGCACCTTCTTAGTGTATCATTTCACATTTCTTAAGTGTATTAAGAAGTATGTGTACCAAGTTTTACCTGCGAATTGCTAATAGTACAACAACAACATAAAGGAAAAACAATTACGTGTGGTTGTAAGCAGGCCACTACGACAATGGTATATAATTTTCCGTACGATTTCGCTCTTTAATATTCCAGCCCTGAGGCTGGTATATTAACATAAACTCTCGGTGAAGAGATACGTTTTCTAAATTATCGATTTAAGGTCGATTTAATCTGGTTAGTATATATTTAATCCGACTGGTACTCTATTGAGTATAGATTAGTTCATTATATTAAAACTAGCACTAATATTATTTCAATGTGCCGACATGAAAGTGAAATTAAAAATTAAATAGTGAATAAGATGGATTTCACTTCATTACCTACAACCCATATTGAGCTTGCTGCTGATAAATATTCAATCCACTAGTCACCAATATTTCAAAAGTATTATTTCGTTCGCTTTGTGCTAAGCTTATGCATTAACATATTCAGGAAACGATATTTGTTTTGAATACGTGTCTGAGTTACAGTGGAAATTAAACGTATTAATTGAATGCACATCAGAGTAGGCTTTGCTCTTAATTCCACACGAGAATACATTGAAAATACAGTTTCATAACAGGTTTTATTTGAAACACTGATATATTGACTACGAACTAATGTTTAATGTTTTTAACTGTTTCAGTGGTGCAGCTTTAGTTCATGTGCCTGCTATGTATGAGATCTCGAATTCGATTTCTGAGTCGAACAAAACATTATTATGCAATTTGTCAAGAATTGAGATCACCCATTTTTTCTACATCTTTGGGCCTACTTGTTACAGTCATAAAATTGTTGGCATGTGTTAGACAAATACAATAATTATACTGTTGCTTTATTTAATTAAAATTGTCAATTGCAATAATGAGATTTTTTTATTCGAATGTGTAGCTAGGTTAGATTAGTTACTGGATAATTTTACAAGCCACGTTACATTAAAAATAAATATTATTATTGTTTCAGCTGATTTATAATAATAAATAAAAAACGAACTAAATAGCATCGATACTTATTACGAAAATGTGAATAACATAACAGAATACATCACCGGAACAAGTACAACCGAAATAATGTACGTTTGATTTTTTGACGTTGGACGTCATTATTAAACCAACCGCAAAACCGTGCACCGGAGGGCGCGAGATGACCTCCAGCCACCCTGAGATTTGACCTGGGGGTGGCGGGCTTCGTGGGCCTGCCCGCCATCCAATCAGCACCAGGTCAGAGAGGCGGCGTGCGTGTTCCCTCGCACGCCTCTGTGTCATGTCCCTCTCCCCTCTAGGGGGGGGACATAACCTTTCTCTACGACTATCCCAGTTTATGATATAGCGTTCCCCTACACCAACCGTTAGGTTATAATAGAGGAGCCGCTGTAAGTTCCAGCGCCCGAGAGCACCTTCCGGGACCAGTTATAGACAAATCTTGTCCCCAAATCCCGACTTTCCACCCTAACCTCAGAGATCCGGTTCTCGTAAGCGAGCTACCTCGTGCCAAAATGACACTACTTATTCTGCAGATAGGTACCGGCGCAATAAAGCCGCTCACCACCCGCAACTCAGGAAGTTGCTAACGAAAACCTCGCTGAAGCCGACGAAGAAGCCACCTCCCATATCTCCAGTATGGTACCGGAGCTGTGTAAGGCACGCTCACTTCCCGACATACATCCGTACGCCTACCCAAATAGGCCTACAAGCCGGGTGTGGCCCGAGTGACTCCAGCTATGACTCTTACTTGCTGAGCAGGCAAGCGCCCGAGATGCGTTGCGGCAGTGAAACCACACTGCCACTTCGCTAAAGGCAACTCCGTGTCTCATGTGACCGACTGATTCGCACTGGCCGCGCCTGAGTCCGACGCTCGAACGCAACGTGCTTGCCGAGCAAACGAACATGTCGTCCTCAGCGGCCAACCACATACCCCTGCGAGTCCAACACCAATGTCAGGCACCGCGCACTCTAGTCAGCGGTCGATAGAACACGCCTTTTGAGGAGCAGTGGGCTTCCTGACCCCGCAGTACCCTGGTCCAAAGGGGGAGACCCGTAGTTCTCCCTCCCCAACCCTATCTACTCGGGTTCTGAAGATAGGTTTTAATCTACAATATACGGATTTTATCGCGTTGTTTATTTATCACTGTATTACAAAATTTTGAAAATATTACACTACTACTACTATTGATTTTATTTGACTAATTTATAAGCTAATAAAATTATTTAAACTATTAAATCTATTTATTTTTGGTTTACACTTTCCCCGACGTTTCGGTTGCTTTTCAGCAGCCATGGTCACGGGAAGACTAAGATGGTAGTTGTCTCAATGTTCCAGTGTAGTTATTTCAAAGTACCTGAACATAATTTAATTATTGTTGTTTCTATTTACGCAGAATGAGCTCAAAGTATCATGAAGTCTAGGAATGTACCACCAGCTTGGGATCCAGTACTTCAAATAGTCAAACCCAAGAAGAAACAAACCACAGCTAATACAGTGATAAATAAACAACGCGATAAAATCCGTATATAGTAGTTTAATTTCAATGAATAACATTCGCGTAAACAGAAGACAATAATAGGTTTTAATTATTGCACGGGCCTGTAAACTGACCTCGCGTAGCGCATCGCTACGCCGCCGGTACGAATTTAATGAGTTTATTTGGGCAAATACTAACAAACTCATTAAATGCCAAAGCGTGGAGTGTATTACCTTTTAGATTAAAATGATGCCTGATAATATCGACTGATGTATTAAGCATCTGTTTTGTGAAAATATGTTTTGTTAACCAGCTGGAGATAATGAGGAGTATTATAATTTGAAGCCTTTTCCTATGGACGGATGTAATAATTTCAAAGCGGGGGAAAATGTATTTGGTTCTATATTAACTTAATGTGGTATAATACATATATTTAAATAATTCTAGCTGCTCGATTTCCTTTACAAATAAATACCTTAATAACGTTTAGCTATGTGTGATCTTGATCTGATGTAAACTGTAGAATGTGGCATTATGATAATCTCCTCACTGCAAATGCTCTGAGTGTAGTGTTTGTTGTCAATAATCTTCGAGCTCTCGAGCTTAAAAATTATTGGCTTCACAGACGTTGTCTATATTGCCATCAAAATAACGAATAATAGAGTCACACATATGTTTATCGTTATAAATTTGCCTTACATCGCAATATAACTGCCAGGCAGCTGGCTTGATACCCGGGTTGGCAAGGTGTTGTTGAAAATTTCTAATAACTATAATAGTACTTAGTACCTACATATTATCGGATATAGAATGTAGCGAAATAAAATGTGTGTAATTATATTTATTTATTTTATTTATTTAGTTTTAAAGAGGGCTTACGGACTAATACATGTATGATAAGTTACAAATTAAATGAACAGTTAGCCAATTACAAGCCCCCACTAATGGGTATAAAATTGTCGATAACAAGTGAGAAAAAAGTAATAACATTATACAATTATAAAGAGCAAAACTAAGATTAAAATAACAAAATGCAGTAAGTATAACAAATGAGAAAAAACAACAAAGAAGAAACAAATTAACACAATTAAAAGAAGGAGACAATTTAATTTACTAAGATTTGTACTCATTGCTCCACGTTATTAAAAATAGGCATTAGCCAAAAGCCGTCTCATTGTCGCTACACTGGTACAGAATAAATCGATGTGTGACTGTATATTGTATGTGTAATCCTTTCCTCTAAATAAAACAATTATATTTAGTATTGAGTTAAATCTACCGCGTCATAAGTAAGTACAATCCATTTGTCGCGGAGACTTTAAAACATTGAAATCAATGACTATACACAGTGCACTAGCAGTTGCAAGATTATTATAAGACTACGTCCTACAGGTGGTTTGCTTAGTGCCTCGTGTCGCTTGGCGTGAAGCGAAGTGAGACCAACATTTTAGAATTATCGCAACCGTCTGAACATCGCGTTTAGCGCCTCTTCTAGTTGACTCTAGTTTGGTAAAGTAAACGAACGTATTTGCTAATCAATTGCCTAATAGCGAGGCAATGTTTCGAATAATAAATATATGAAGCATTTATTACAGCTCCTTAAAATAGAACCTGAATAAAATTTATGCAATGATCGCTATAACTATATCGTTCATAGTATATAGACATGAAATAACATAGTCTCCTATGCGGAGGAATATTATGACGCTTTTTGATTTTGCAGTTTTATTTTTCTCTTTAGTTTATATTTTTCTTGTAAATAATTTGTGTATATATTATGTTAATTATGTTATTGATTAAAAAAGTATTCGTCTCCTAGATATCTATATATTACCAGCTATTATTTCAAGTTCTACGTAAAAATGTTGCTTCTGCTGCTTCCCAGGCACAGTTTCAAACTCCGTGCAGCTACTGAAAATTCATTAGCAGAAAAGCCCAATAACAATTTGCTACCCCGGAATCGAACTTAAGAATTCGAACTTAACTGCGCCTCCGAGGCAATCCAGCCACATAGTTAAGAAATAAAGGTTCGTTTTTACTTGCAACATTACGAGCTACTACAGAATCAATCTGGCTTAATTTAAACCAACGCTAAAACGGTTAGTCGATACAATATTAAGATGACGTAAACTAAAATAACGTAAATTAATACTTATTACGCAAGCAGGGCGAGGCGCATCAGAGCTAAGGTAACGAGTGATGTAAGAGTGTAGCGACATGGAAGTCTATTAAAAGTTACAACAGAATATGGATGATAAGTAAGTGTTAAAGGCCTTGAAATTAAATAGCCTTTCTAAATAACCAAATGTTTTTGTCATGGTAAATACTAATTCTGTTATAATAACTAACAAAGTATAGTGAGTATGATAGTGTTAGAATTACAACACTGTATTTCAACTTTTGCCTGTGTTATATATCAATTCAATTTGTTGTTGATAAACATTGAATAAAATAAAAAATCATGCGTAGCGTACAATGCGAGCTTTAAAACAAAAATATTTACTCCAATATGTTTAAATGTTATCCATATCAAACAAAGGACATTTTAAATAAAATGTTGTACTCACTATTAAAAATACAATGCTTTAAAATTCGTTTAAGATTTGTTACTGAAAGCGCCGAAGTCAGAAAGCGTACTGACTATGAAATACCTATGGCACTGACACAGGGACATTTCACTATAATCATTTGTTGCCAAACCGATGTCACGGTTTATTCCGCGACAAAACTAACCGATGGTGCTGATGATTAGGAGAATAAACTCAAGTAAGTCTAGCTTGAAGGCTCGAACACCTAAATATTTTATGTAATATATTTATAACTAGTTTTCACCCACGGCTTAGCTCGCGTAAATATAGGTTATGTTAGTTTAGGTTTGCAACAGTTCTTTTTTTCTGGATAAAAGGTACCCTATGGTATGTCCTATTCTGTACCCCTGACAAAGTGTATGCAAAATTGCATGTTGATCGGTTGAATAGTTAAGGCGTGAAAGCGTAACAAACAAACAAACAAACTCACTTTCGCATTTATAATATTACTAGTTAGGATTGTTATGTAGCTGTTTATCTTATTTGAATATGTTTTAAATATTTGGGTTCTAAATGGACTATTTGGTTTATATTTCTACATATGGATATCTTTCTGGCTTCTAGAGATAATACAATAAACAAAGCGATAAACTAGTTATTATTGCCTTTTTCGTCGGTAAATAACTATTGATTAAAATAAATAAAAATATCTCTGTTCTGTTAATAGACATTTATTTTAATAAAAATACAAAGCCTTACAATTAACACACTGTTACACTAATTATTTATATAAATATAATTTACTAATTAGAAAGTATTAGCTTTACTTGAATGATGACAATACAAATCAACTAATACCATTTTGGTATATATTTTTATTTTTATTCTAGCTCCCGTGATAGGTGTACCTATACATGTACATATTCTCATAGTCTCGTGGATGTTTACTATGAGATAACACCTCGCTAGCCACATTTCTGCTAGAGAAGTAATTCTGTTAAATAATATACGTGCCGAGTGACATTCGGCGCTCAGCGCGATCAACATTACAACAATTCAGGTATCATGTTTGTAACACCTTAGTAACTGTCTCTAACAGTCTTGGGTTTATAGGATATGAAAACCTAGGCGTCTGTAGTAGGAAGATAGCGTGATCCGTGCTCTATGGTATACAAGAATGGACACATAGAATGTCCAAACTTGATCTACATTTTAAGCTATATAACCTCGCATCTATATATTGACCAATCGATCAATCACTGATTCTTATTACAATCATAAAGGAATATTCGAAAAATGATTTTCTGATAAAATGCGGTCGATTGTACGTCCACACAATGAATCAACATCGATTAATGTTTTCGAATAATTATCAATATTAGAAATCAATTAAAATCGAATTTTCACTAGATAATTACATCTCACTATTCCATTACAATGGCCGCCTTTGATATAAATGAACTGACCACTAAAACCGCCGTCATTAGTGCAGTTAAGGTTTGTATCGTTATAATCTGTTTAAATTAATTAATTAGAGTGCACCCAGCAATATTTTAGTAGAACATATTGTGTGTCAAGCTACGGAATAACACAATTGCTATTATATATATTACTGTTTAATTCAGTTGGTTAATCAACGGAACGGATGCATCATATTTTTATAGCTGAAGTTGGACTATCGTTTATTTTAATGTAATTATAATACGTGGACAAATGTATAAGTAGCTGATATATTATTATGTAAGTTTTACTAAATATTAGATCTATTTTGTTTTAAGATGGCAGCTTCTATTATGGAAATTGATTAGGCAAATAGCTCATAGCAATAACGAAGAAAAAAGAAGACGCAAATGTTGTTGGCTATTATTTACAGAGATTTTATTTACATCCGAAATAAGTTTCGAATGCATACATCGCATAAAAATAGACAGTGATGCATGTAATACTTGTAGTTTCTTAGATTCGTACTGCGTAGTACCGTTAGTCTATTGTCATTTACTAGACATCGCTGTGGATTCTATGCGCGTACCGAAAATTGACTGATAGAATGAATAACACAACGGGCACTTGAAGGACATCACCAACGAAGGTACTTATTTTATTAAAAAATTTAACTCGCTTCTCGGTTGCAATAATAATTACCATATATTTCGCATGTATCCATTTCCATGCAGCATGCATCATGCTATTTCCAGGTCTTTAGCAATAGCTGCCAGTGCGTGAAATATGCGCCACTTTATCACTAAAAAGTTTGGCGGAATAAGAAACTTATTTTCGCATTCTTAACTTAGTTGCGATAAGCACAGTGTCTTCAATACTTATTAATTTAAACTGCCACTTTTTTAAAGCTATTTCAGTTAGTTTATATTAGTTCTTGTACATAACGCGAGTAACAATCATAGATGAGGCACTTGCATCGCGTAAACAAAAATCACGTGCCGTCGACGCAAGCAACTCATACCTTTCACAAGTAGCCTGCGTGGGTAGCTATCCCATATACCATGTAACTACTTGCATCATGTACAAGCTCTATAATATAGACGTAATTTAGTAGTAACATAACGAAATTACGTAGCCCCATATAAACTATAGCTCGCTTGAGCGATTATTTAAGTCACTAAACAGTTATATAAATCGCTTGGTGGTATTCAGTTTGCCTACTGTGAGATGTATGGTAGCTTTATGATATTTAAAATGTGTAGTGAAGTGTAGATAGTGTTCTAAGCTAGGTTATTAGTGCATGGCTGCTGCACATAGTTGAGACAAAAGCCTCTATTGTCTATATCCACTGGCGCCTCGACATTGTCAGCATGAAACCACAGGCGGAAGGGTTTAACGGTACCTGTAAAAGAAAATATTAGATTATACACACATAGAATTACGCCTAAACTAAGAACGGATGCAATGAATATCCAGTTTCGGAACGAGTCTCCCCGTGACCATGGCTGCTGAAAAGCAACCGAAACGTCGGGGAAAGTGTAAACTTAAATACAAATAGTTTTAATAATTTAATCAGCTTAAAATTAGTAAAGTTTAATAGTAGTATAGTAGTGTAACAGTTTCTAAATTATGTATTATAGTAGTTTAATTTCAATAAATAACATTCGCGTAAACAGAAGACAATATTATGTAAACCATTTGTGGATCACACAAATTATTGTCTTGTGTGGGGATCGAAGCCATAACACTTGGTACAGTGGCCGTGGCGAGGCGACCACGTTAACCTCTCCATGCTGTCTATGCAGTCAATATTTATTTAGTATGCAATAACTCTTCAAATAGGGGTCGACCCTTAAGCCGTCGCCTGCGCACATTACCAGACTCCATGCTGCTACTAACAATTTCCTAAAACACAATAGCGCTTTGCTCCCCTTTGCCTAATTTAAAATAAGAATTAAGAATATTTGTGAGCAAACATGAGTTATACTTATATATATAGATATTACTAAGATTCAGTTTTATAGAATGTCTCTGTGACGTGTGGATAAAATATAAGATCAACGCAAGTATAATGATGAAGACATATGTCTTGAATGTCCAAGTTTGCTCTCAAAACAGCTACGTTCTAGGACATATTACTTCTAGGAGTATTTTAAATAGAAAAGCTTGTATGATTATTAAAACAATCTGAATCGATTGAATCTGAATCTACAGGCTCGGGGTGCATGCGCGAGGTAATTATAATATGGTTCTTTAAAGAAAGTAATAAAGTAATTTTTTTGCAGAAATACATTTTGAAAAAGTTTCTTGTTTAAAGCTTTGAAATCCTTAGTGGTGACTTTTTTAAAGCATCTTAAATCGTATATACGCTATGAGAATTTTGACTTTGCAAATTAATATAAATACTGGTGTGTGTTTTAAATGTATTGCACTTCTCTCTTTTTTGAGTAGATACAAGGCTTTGTTTTTTTTTTATCTCGCGATTATCATTATAAATATAAGTAGTAACAACACAAAAATAATATATACCTACTTGGAACAAATAGCTCTACAACTTTTGTTTCATACAGAAATCAAACTCACATCTTACAAAGTATTGTATACAACGTACCACATTAGAATATCCTTGAACACTTAAAATTTTCTTCACTCTAGTATGAAAGCAACAACAAATTACAATACAGACTACGAGACGTAACAAAACATACATTCCAAGAAGCTAGCCTTATACGAGTCACTAACACGTTGATCTATACCGCAGTATAGATCACATATAAGTATATATTTTTCCTAGCAAGAATTCAACAGGTGGCTGTAAAACCTTGAAGACGTCATCCGAAATAGCCACTATGTTCTTAGCACTTATAACAAGAAAGCTTACTTTAGCTTCAAGAACTTGAGTATAAAAAATATGCCGCATATATTTAATACGGGACCGACTGGGAAACTAGTTCTATTTTTAAAACAAAACAATCTTTGTGTTATGTGCCTGTAGTAAATAGGGCTTGAAGCTTTTTAGAACTAGAATGCATAGTACTGTTAGCAGATGGCAAGTGTTGTGTAAAACACACACCATGTTTTGTGTTAACATCCTTAATAGCACAATGGTAGTGAATGCGACTGCTGTACATGAAGTCGTCGTTATGACTCCTAAAAGATACGAAGGCGAACGACTACGTATGTATATAGGTGTAATATGTTGACCACATAACTACATTTTCCTTTAAGTTGGAAACACGCGACAAATAACTTATATATTACTATTGAATGTTAGTACTGTTTGGTCCACCCGATGATAAGGTTTCCACTAGGCTGGCAATGCGCTTGTTTTTTGTGGGAATACACCTGCACTAACATTTATCGGGATTAGATTTCAGGCCTAGGAGCTAAATAAATTTAAAATAAGCAACTCCCACGCTCAGCCTAGATACAGTGGTGAGACGAACACTTAAATCTCAAATGAAAGTACTACAATTTGACCCTTCAATGTTTATAAAACTGTAATAATTATTATATATTTCTGTTAAGTGCTGACTTAAAAGTTTATTATACATACTTACATTACTAACACATCATACCAAAAAATGATCGCTGTGCTAATATGATATAGGTCTAACGGCTCGGGCTCTTTTATTTATTATATGCAATTTTTGTACCTGTAGCTAAAGTGCTACGGCGTAGACAAATTTACTTTGCGTAGCTGTCTACATATTAGTGATGTTTAAAAAAGACCCTTGTGCCTTGTGGTGACCTATAAGAGTAACTGTGTGCGGTAGATAGCAACATGCCTATCCCTATTACATAGGACTTAAAACACTAGCTGAAGAACTGTGGGTGTAATGCTCGTCTATCTATATGGTATATTCTGTGTCAGGCTACGTTTGTGTAATAGACACAATTATTATCTATAAATAATTTAGTGCTTCTAACTAGTTCTCTTCTCTACAAGGAGGAAGTAACCTTAAGTTTGCAATGTATTAATTATTCCTATAATAATGTACTCATTGGTAAGGAACTAAAATAAATAAAAGAAAATCAATTCAAAGAAAATAAAATTTAATTTATAATTCACTTTCGAAACTTCTACTCATTGTTAAAAAGCCATAATAGTTAACACTATATATATATATATATATATATATAATTATATGAATTGACGTTTCCATTGCTACTTTTACATTATGAAACACGTAGAGAACAGAAGGGGTAAAATGATAGGACACCTAATTCGACATGATAATTTTATCACAAATATAATGGAAGGAAAGATAGAAGCAAGAAGGAAGAGGGGAAGACCAAGAAGAAGATACACCGATCAACTGAAAGAAGTTGTGAAAGTTTGGAAAGAGAAATATGGAGATCGCTACACCGACAAGTGCCAAGCACTTAAGTTTTGGATGGATGGATAATAATATCTAAGTAATCAGTATTGAGCAAAGTCAAACAACTGAAAGTTAAGGGGCTTCTATTTAGAAGCCCTTAAGAGATAATATTTTTAATGCAATATGTGACTACAATATTCCTAGCTATAAACCCGGCCAGCTCTAAGCCTTTAAAGTCGGCCGTTCCAAACATAATTATTTGCTTTGAATATATTAACGTCTACTAACGTCTGTGTTATAACATGGCTATTATAGGCAGTATATTACTGCCACATACAACCAATAGAAACGCATTACCGGCATAAAGAGTACCATATATGTTGATTTATGATATAGTCTTCCTATATGATAAGATATTTATTTGTTTCGTTTCGCCTTATAGATTTTGGGCTTACTGCTAAGATATTTACAATAAAAGCACGCTATCTAGGAATGCCCAGTGGACGGAAATGGCCTCGTTCTCCATTACAAGGAACTTAAGGTGAAATGCAGTGTTTATTTATCTTATTTTATTTTACTACTCAATGTTTACACATACTAAGAACAATTGTGAACCACAACATAATTATTATTGTCCATGTGAGATTCGAAATCACAATACTCAGTGCGGCGTCATTGGCGCGGTGAGAGCATGCCACTTGCGATGTCTATGTAGTTAAATAATTTGTGACGCTTCTGCCACTTTCGAGCATGTATATGATTATAATATATTGTATGTATCTCCCTCTTTGTGCGAGAAAGCCTCGATTTTTCCTAATGTATAATATGATACTGTTGTATAACTGAATGATTTTGCCAGTTACATACTTATCAATCTAGTGCGTGGTAGCAACTCTACAAGTTTTAATAAATTAAGGAAGTCAGGCAATTTACTCAAACATAAACCCTTAATTGACGGAGAAGACTACTTACTTAAAACTGTTGAAGACTGCATTGATAAGTCCGCCGAGAAAGTGCCCCCGCATATTCTGTCGGTACACAATGCTTGGGCCGGTTGTATGCGACCAACGTTTGTGGCACATGGTACCAATAGCCAATCGTTGGCGCAATTGTTGGGCCCAGCGCCAGAGCCAATCATTGAGTTGACTGGACTATTGCTATTGCCACTTAGCGTGAATGATCTTGAGCGGTTGTTCACTGAAATACAAAAACAGATTTTGATATAGTTGCGTTAACAGCAGGTCAGAGCACTAAAAGATGTTTACGAAGATATTATCTTGTCTTGGCTTTTATTAATTACTTTTTTTTAAAAGCAATTTAAAATTAATAGTATTCTTATTAAACCTGACCTAACTAAAGTGGTTATGTGAGGAGCGGGTTTGATTTGATTACGACGACAATCCAATTGGATTATTAAATTAACCCGCTACAAGAGTGCGACAGACCAATAAAGTTTGCAAGAAATATAGTTAAAAATAACATAAATACTCGTATTGATCAACATACGTGGTGTTGTACAGGTTAAATTGTATTTATTGTTGTTTGTTTAATTAAAAAATAAGTATATTTATATACTCTACTAGGTCTTTCCACCAAAGCTAGAATACTTCTTTTAGGAGCGGTTTCACATTCGAGTCGCAACGGATGGAATTCGAACCAACGATCTCTCGATTACTAGTCCAATGCGTTATCCATTGAGTTACTGCCGCTTTAAGAGTAACAATCATACGTTTAACCTATCAATCCTTGGAAAGCCAGACATTTAAAAACCCATTGTGGTTGACCACCGCAGTGCCGCTGCGATTTAAAAAGTTAATGTTAAGCGGTAACAATGGAACAAAAATACGGCTCGTCTGCAATTAAACGACTGTTATAATCATATGAAGGCTTCCAAAACTAAAACACGAGCCTGCTACAAGAGAAATTCATTATAAGTAAATCAAGGTACCTTTTATACCGATATAAATTGATTTAATTAAACAATATTTCATACGCAGTAAGTATATAAAAAAGCTTTAAAATCCTATTGTTCTCATGGTAGTTACATTTTTTAAATATCTTGATTTCTTTGTTCAACTACGAATTACTCATGATCTAACATAACACACCTAGACCATGTGCCATTTTGTTATCTAAGCTGACAGCGAGGTCTATTATTACTAGTCTTATTATCGTTTTAAATCCGCTTAGAAATGATAATATTAAATGGAATTTGCATTTCTGCAATCGAATAATCTGTGATAAGAGAGGATTATGCTGAAACGACGTTCTAATAGAACTGCAGTAATATTGGATTGTGTGGGACTCGAATGGACCCCGTGATTAAATTATTCGAATTGAATCGTTATCGTATAAGATTATTGACGTTTAGTAATTAGTGTTTTGAGTTCATCGGTTACTAAATTTTGCCCGCGGCTTTGCTCGCATAAATGTAGGTTATGTCAATTTTCTATCCCTCGGAAACAATACTTTTTCTGGATGAATGGTTTCCTATGTCCTTTTCTATACCTTGACAACGTGTATGCGAAATTTTGTGATGATCAGTCGAGTAATTAAGGCTTGAAAGCGTAACAAACAAAGTCACATTAAGTTTTTTCATTTCTAATTAAATTGTTAATATTAGTTAGAATTTTTACGCTGAATGCTCGGTGACGTAGTGGTAGAGAATGTGATTGGTGTTCATGTAAATTCGGGCTAGGCAAACTTCTTCTGGAAACATCTGTTAAAAATTGACAGTAATGACACGGTGTATCTGTACTACACATAGCAAATAAGAATTAAAAAATTCTGCCGCTTTATTTTTGAACGAAAATACTAATTTTATTTAACAGTGACATCTATCGGATATTTAGGTACATGAAAAAAAATTGAAGTGACACTTCACATTTGTAATTTTATTTCTAAATGGCGTCGGAGGGTGGAGACGCATACGTGCACTCACACATAAGTAAGTCAATCCATTGAAATAATAATAATGTTTTATCACATACACACAACACCATCTAGCCCAAACTAAGCAGAGCTTGTACTATGGGTACTAGACAATGGACAATCTTATCAATTTCTAGATTTTGAATAACTTGTAAGTAATTAATGCTTCTAGACGTAGATACATTGTTATTTATGCGTAAAATAAATAATGTTCGAGTAACCTTGAATTTTTTTCTATGTCCTATGCAAAGAATAAAATGTAGGTACCTAGTTAAAGTTTTGATAGTTTTACTTTTACTGTACTTTTTTAGTACATTGGAAGATATTTTAAATTATTTATATTTTTCAGGTATAACAGATACTGGCATAGTTGAAGCGTTAAATGATTCTGAATTCGATTTTTCGGGGATAACTGCGGCGATGATCCAGTATTTCTGCCTCCAGAATTGACTCAAAGAGCGAGTTACCACGAGACTAGTGAGTCCAGCAGCTCAGACGAAGATAATAATGCTCTGAATCCTTCACCAGCTTTTATAGCGCTGTCCGACAGTTCTTTATCGCGATCTCGCTCAAGAACGTGGAACAACAAAATGTGGACATGGACGTGGACTTGGTCGCGGACATGGCTCAAATCATCAACTAAACCGGCCAAAGGAAATGAGCATAGATGAAATGATTATTCCTTTCATTGGGAAATGTGCAATACGCTAAAATTGTCCAAATAAACAAAATTCCGTTAGTTTGCAGGTGTTTGTTCTTGCTACGCCACAAGGTGTAGTTTGTGATATGGTGGTTTATGAAGGAGATACCACATTCCCAGAATTAGTAAGCCAGGGATTTGATTTAGGCAAATCTGCAGTCCTACATTTGACTTGCACTCTGGTTCCTGGGCATTTTTTTGTTTTTCGACCGTTATTTTACTTCCACAAAACTGTGTGATGAACTTTTGAAGCGTGAGTTCCATAGTACAGGCACTGTGATGAGAAATAGAGTTCTTAGAAGCTGTCTATTGATAGATGAAAAACTGTTTCGTAAAAAAGCTAGAGAAAGTAGTTAGGTTAAAGTAAGAGAAGAAAACTCGCTGTAACAATGTGGCTTTAGAACAAGCCTGTTTTGATGATGTCGACATGTTATTGCGACGGAAACCACGACGAGTGCGAGCGACGGACCAAAAATACAAGCGGTATGAAAAAGTAAGAAGACCTAAAGTTATTAAGATGTATAACCAGAATGTAGGTGGAGTAGATCTTACTTACCGAATGCTTTCAGTCTGCTCATCACTTAATCGAACAAGAAAATGTACCATTCGAGTTATCACACACCTTGCTGTGGTCAATGTTGGGCTACAATACAGAGTTGTTAAAAAAGAAAAAGGTACAGCAAAGAAATATATTGTGCAGATGAGAGAATTTAAATTGGATTGGAGTACAAAACTTGTAACAGATAACGAAGAAGAAAGTGATGATGGTGCCGGAGGAGAAGAGTATGGAGAATTTGAGCAAAGCATAAAAAGCGTAAGGTTCTTATAAAACCGATACACTCCAAGAAACGCCGAACACTTACCCGAATATGGTCAGAAACAATCACGTTGCAGGGCAAGCGGATGTAAAAAAAACCAGTTTCTCATAAAAAATTACCTTTATTTTACGCCAAATCGGAATTGTTATTCCATTATTTTGATGAGGGTAATGAGTATATAAGTTTAATTCCTACTTTTTTATCTCTACTTATGTTCCTAATTTACGACTGATTAGTAAATAATGTTGATTAGTTCATTTATGTTTGTTTTTGGAGAATAATGTTTAATTTTGATAGTTTTCTTTGAGAAAACGTTTAGTTGATTCTCTTTTTATATTTTCTAATAAAAAACCATAATATAAAATTCGAGAAACCAGATTATAATCCTATTCTAATTACAATTTATATTACATAACTTTTTTATGTCCTACATAAATGACATAGTAATATCATCACTTTGTCATAGTGAAAAACCATTTTCAGAGAGAAGAGATTTTCCACTATTTTTCGGATACATTTTAACCGGTTAGGAATACAATACTAAATTTTCAGCAACATACTACACAAAAAGTACCTCTGGTAGGCAGGCGTTCAAAACTGTGTACCGCTAATGACAAAAGCTCGCAATCTATTCTTTACAACTTGTTCTAAGGCTGCCTGTCCTTTGCTTCAATGGACAGTCAGTCTTAAACTAAAGCTTGCGATGCTGGTGAAACCTGCTCTACCAGCCACTTTCTAGATGTGGGTGTGATACTATGTATTTATACATTTATGTACATTAAGGTTATTTGGTAAACTCATACAAGTAGTTAAGCTTATGAGCGATTAGTACTCACGACAACTATAATTATTTTAAATACCATTCGTTTTAAAAAATTGAGTTCGCGTAGTACTCATATCAGCAAGGATGTGAAGCCACTATAATAATAGGGGTTTAAATATGAAGTAGTCGCTTTGTATGACAAAAATCAACATATTTTAGAAGGCCTACTCGAATTCTATTCATGGATATTATATTTAGGGCACTGTCTTAAATTAACAAAAACATCAACCATCTTGTAATTATGGCAAACTCAAACAACGAATAGGAACAAACACTAAGCAATATAACATTAAATTGAAATTGTATAAAAGGTTATTGATATTTATTATTAATAGTACATTTTAATAATAATACACATACATATATTGTCAATACTCTAACTTTTGTATAGAAACCACGAAATTAGATGCCACCATTATTTTTCTCTTTCTATTATTAACTGCCTCCGTGGCACAGCAGTGGTGAATGCGACTGCTGTGCATAAGGTCTCGGGTTCGAATCCCGGGTCGGGTCAGCAAAAAGTTATTGGGTTTTTTAACACGCTTTTATAAGCTTGGTATGTATCTATGCATCTATGTAACGGAAAATTTGAACGTGATTTTCACCCCTTTAAAAAAAAGCGTGGGGTGCTTTCTAACGTATTTTGATAACACACCCCACGCTTCTTTACATTAAAATTATAAAATTATTTTCTACTCTTTTAGTAAAGCGTGTTTTTTAGTATTTTTAAACTATTATTTATTCTGTTAAGAAATCTCAATAGCAACCCGGAGTTAGGAAGTTGGCGGTGTTGGACACCCCGTGCCTCGGAAAGCACGTAAAAGCCGTTGGTCCTGCGTTTGATCTCTCTCCAGTCGTGTCGGTTTACCGTCCTATCGGATCATAAGAGTTAGAGAACAGAGAGTGTACTTGTTTTTGAGCACACACTTGTGCACTATAATATCTCCTGTACTATGTATTGTTTTGGAAAATAAATTTTATTATTATTATGTTTCTCTTATCACAGGTACTTTCTAACATATTATATTAGAAAATACCTGGCCCTTTGGGAGGCTTACACGGAGACATGGGTCCAACGTGAAGAGGCCCTTCGAGAGTTTTAATCAAAGGTAGGATGGAACACCTACAGCGGCACTAGCCGCAGCAGGCGTAGGACTATTGCTACGTATGGATTCTAATATATGGGCTATAGGTATGGGTGTTTGATGGACCGGTATATTGCTAACTATGGATGAAAAACGGCGTCTGCCCTGAATACTCTAATAGCATCAATGCAATGGGCAGACCTGATAAGCCACTATAGGCATACAAGCCAGCAGCAGAGGGCAACACCGGTGCAAGTGGCTAGGGGTGTCGAGCGGTGCGGCGCCGGTTTCACCCTCACGGGTCTCGTGACAACGGAGACCCGGAGCGAGTTTCCCCGTAGTTATGCCCTTGAAAATGACACTTCCACCCCCAAGCATATAGCTCTAGCGGCCCCTCTCTGGCCGGCCGACCAAGGCAAGCCAGAGTTGAGAGTCCTACGGGCACTCTTGAAGTTCCACCCCAGCCAACCAGTAACGGCAAGCCTTATTATTATTATTATTATCCTGCGCAGATGGTTAGTCTCCGTTAAGGCTGGCCGCCATGATCAAAATTTGGTCTGGAGGACATTATTAGAGTAGCATGGTATATGGGTGCAGACACAATATGGAAGTATTACGTGTAACTAATTAACAAAAGCTATGACAATCAAATTCCATCTAATATTAATAAATACAATGTGAGTTAGTTTGTAACGCTTTTACACCTTAACTACTTGATTGATCATCATAATATTCCGCATACACGTTGACGCTGTACTGAAAAGGATAGATATTTCGTCCAGAAAAAAGGTCTTGTTCTCGAGCTAGCAGAGCCGCGGCTTAAAACTATGTAGTATATAATATTTGTTTCATAATCATTACGTAACTATTTATGAAACCTACAAACTTAAACTAAGTATGAAATCAAATTATTGCGATGTATGTTATGTAAGAGTTTTATGACTTACAGGTAACGGTCGATATTGGTGTTCTAGAGTTCAAAACATATTAATAAAAATATCAGATCCATGAAATTTTAACGTTAATAGTTTTGTAGTTAACAGTTATATTAAAGTTGTGTTATTCAAATAAATATACTTTTTCAATGTATAACATTCGCGCAAACTTAAGACAATTAAACATATATAAAATTGGTCTGAACTGTCAGTGTTTCAATATATAAACAATGAAGATGACCTACGGACGATCGGAATAACATTGGTTTATAGCAGAAACCGTTTATAATAATCACACTTTAGATGATTAACGGATATGAATACAACTGATTTATAATGTAAGCAGTTCTCTTCAACGATACTTCACAAATTTTGTGCAACATATGTACTTACCCAATACATAAAAAGATAAAGATATCGAGGTATATATGTAGTATAGTGTGGTATATAGTGTTTTAATATTTTCTATATGAAACATACTAGACGAATTAATGTGAAATCTGCCGATGATACGTAGGTGAACCCTTATTGTAAGTCTTTGATTTTGTATACGATGCACGATAGTGCGCCGTTGTCCGTTCGAAACCGTGGTAGCGCATATGGCCGCATATCTATATGATCCCTATTTGCCTCTATTCGTTTCTATGACTAATCTGACTAATAGATTATTATTTCAATTCTAATAAATGGGATCCAAGTGTAGCTGATGTAATGTGGACTAATATATTTCGGCCTAACTTCAAGGGTATAGAGGTGTGACGCAATATAGGTTTTTTATTTTTATGGGCTAGCCGCACTCAGGAGACTTATAAATACCTCTGTATTTATTATAACTAGCGGTCGCCAAGTGGTCGAAATTCGCCCATAATTGATTAAAATTTTAAGTTAGTTTTAGTTCGTTATTAAGGTTTTATCGTCTTTAACTATACCCTTATAATCACATTTCATTTAGTCATCTACGCCACATACATATGTAACCATAGTTACAAAGAATTCTACCACATTAGCCGTTTCACATGTTTTCACCTAAACTAGCGGTCGCCTAGTGCTCGAAATTCGACCATAGTTTGCCTGTAAGATATTGCTGATATACATATGTCATTTTTACTAATTTTAAATTAAGTATTACTTTTACTAATTTGTGAGTCATTGTAACTTTCTGAATAAATTATTAATTATTAATTAGGTTAAATATGTATATGTGCAAGAATGCGTTGCCAAAGCTAGGTTACGTATCAACAGTTTGTTTAATTTTAAGTACTCAACTTATATAGAACTGGTGGTAAAGATTAAATACTGTGAAGATTTTTCATACTTGCTGCAGCGCTCGATCCCACGCCATAGTACAAGTTCTGCTTAGTTTGGGCTAGATGGTGTTGTGTGTATGTTGGTAGAATCATATATATTATTACTATTATAGGCAGGTATATCCTCTACATAGCCAGCATAATTGAACAGATCCATAAATGCCACAAAAATAGCTTATTTCACGGTAATTTTATCCTGTTTACTGTATCGTTAACCTTGGGTGGAAATCGACGCATATTTTCTTTTACTCGCTCTTCACCCCTTAGCTATCTTGCACTTTACTGTGATATCAGAATGTAGCAACAGCGTTTGATACTTTATTGTCTGCGATAATCTTGATTCTAAGAAAGCTCTGGCTCACGCGTATCTCAGTTTTAAATCTCCTTTCCGCAAGATCTGTTTCATTGTAGAGTAGTTCCTTTAAACCCCTCAAAGATAAGTTTGAGCCTGCCGATGCAAATGCAAAATGCAATGTTTCTTAAGAAAATATTTTCAGTGTATTGTTAGTTCATAGATCCAGTTTAATACCATTGTGTCGGTTGCTATTGTTTGACCACATCAAAGGCTGTATTGTTGGAGTAAAATACACAATATAAAAGATTTTCGTTCTTAAAATACGCGATTTGTTTACATCGGCAACTGTCGTAAAAAATATATTTCCTTATTTATAAAATCTATCAACTGTCTCGTTGATTGCTAGCTATAAGTTTGAGGTTATACCAAAGTTAGGTTAAAATATCGATACGTGGCATTTAAAAACAACTGGTAAAATGTGGGCACACACTACTGCAGTGGGAACACAAAATTAATGTAAATACTTTTTCTGAACGGCTACTCAATGACAAATAACTACAACACTTCAAGTGCTTTTATTGCTTTTAGTTAGCTAATCTCAGCAGTAAACATACGTTACACGATCTATTAACTAATTTTTGTGCTGGTCAATTCAGAGACGGTTAAATATGCAGTGAATCAGCCATTTTAGTAAGGCATGATTATCATGGCGGTTTGGGCTATATCAAGCTACCTGCTATTGTTGCATAACATATTTACACAGCTGCACCAAAAAGTAACGTACATTTTTCCAGGAAATCTTGCCCGCCCAAATAAGAATTCTTATGCCTCAGAAGACTTTACAAACATTGCAAGCAACGGACACAAATAACCATTTGTGGATCTTACAATGCTTGTCCCGTGTAGCATTCTAACCCACAACACTTGGCGTAGTGCCAAGGAGGCAAGGCGACCACTTAAACCATCAGTCCCGATGGAATGGATAGAGATGTGGGTCACACTTCGCCAACTAAGGTCTCACGTTATAATAATAATAATTTTTCCATCCATAGTTACCAATATACCAGTCCATCAAACAGCGATAGCTCAGTGGGGAGACCAACAGACTGCAATGCAGAGGGTCTCGGGTTCGAACACACATCGCACACCCCTGACTTTTGGAAGTTATATGACTTTTCGAAATTATGTGTGTATTGATTGACAATTATCGCCTGCTCCGTGCCTTGGAGAGCACGTTAAGCCGTCGGTCCCGGTTGCCATGAACATCTATGGCAGACGTTATTGGGAAGTCAGTGCCCTATGCTGACACTGGTCTAGCCTTAGGGTATCGTTAGCCTTCGGGTTGCGGAGGTCAGGTGGCAGCCGCTCCGTGTTAAAACTGATATCCAGTCACATCCGGCTAGACTAGAAATGCCGACCCCAAGTGACTTGGGAATAATAAAGGCTAGGGAGAAGATACCAGTCCATCAAACACCCATCCCCATAGTCCAGACGTATTAGAATACATTTATAGTAATAGTCCTGCGCCTGATGTGGCTAGTGCCACCGTAGGTTTACCATCACACTTTAGATTAAAACACACGAAGGGCCTCTTCACCTTGGACCCATGTCTCCGTGTAAGCTTCCTAAATGACCAGATATTTTTCTAATATGTAAGAAAAATATCTATGATAAGAGAAACATAATAATAATATATCTTTATTTCAGAAATCTGGTTTCCATTAATTTTGTATAGGAGTTATAGGAAGCAAACCTATTTATTATTGCCGTTGACATAGCTTCTACTGAGAATTTCTTGGAAAGAAACCTCAATAACAGGGCCCGCCTCGAAAATCAAACCCGATACCATATGCACAGCAGTTGTATCCACTACCAATCACCGAGTACCTATAAATTAAAACAATCTAATCTAGATTGTTTTGTTACACCCTAAGGTACGACGTATTACGATATTCCGTCATTATATATATATTTATTATAGCACCATTTTGATTAAAGATTACATAACATATTATTACGCCACATTAATCTGAAGGATTGATTTAAATACACACTTCTATAACTCTATTTAGCTGCGCAATAGGGAGCGAAACTTGGAGTCTGCCCACTTCTAGACTTTGTGTTTGCTCTTTGTAGATATGTGTATGTATATACACACATATGTGTTTTAGTATATTAGAGTACTTACATAATTATATTGATATATGTGTGTATTCTTACTAATATTATAAATGCGAATGTGATTTAGTTTGTTTGTTACTATACTATCCAGAGAAGTTCGATATTGTCAACCTATTTCTATTGCAATGGTTGGGGTGGGCAATTCGAGAGGGCATGGCGGTTTCCTCTCTTCCCAATAATTTTATTACTCATTTAAGCCTTAACTACTCGACCAATCACAATGAAATTTCGCATAAACGTTGTCAAGAATAGAGAAAATGACATAGGCTTTTATCCAGAAAAAAAGCACTGTTCCTTAGGGATAGAAATGCATTGGCAAATTTACATTAACGGCACAACAACTCAGTGTGGGTTAGCAGACTTCACAGTACACATATAATCGAAAACCTTTTGGAAAACTTTTAGACATGCAGGAATCCTTACGATGTCTTCCTTTACCGTTAAAGTGAACGATATTTATATAACTATTCATTAATTTTATTTTATTACGCACATAACTTCGAAAGTGCATAGGTTTGTGTCTTGATTCTGATCTGCGTGGAGATCTAAAGCTCTCCTACTAAAAAAAAACTTCGATAAATAGAAATTATTGTTCTAAGTCACTAATTGTAAATACCTCCCGCTAACAAAAAATATTTCTAATGCGACATGTAAGTAAAACAACAACAATACATACATGTGCGAGTAGAGCTGTACAATTCTGTAAAATTTAACTACCAAACTCACATCTGAGCCAGCTGTTATAATTTGAGGTATTTGACAGTTGATTGCTATGGTAACTGGTGAAATGACAATCGAACTGGAAATAAAATTTGTAGCATAATTTCATTTTAAATATATAAATACAAAGAACCTTCAAATTCTAAGATTGTATAATTAATTTCTCGAACGTTTAAAGAAGGAAACGTCAAAACAGGCTGTTCTGTGTAAAAGAGCCTTACCCTTTATGTCGTACCTAATACTTATTATTAATTTCCTTTACCGTCTTGACCAGTTTAATATCTCGCTGCAAACCCCTTTCAGTGTAGCAGACAGCTTCATTATCTGCTGTAGAATTATTTTATCGAACTCTTCTTTTGTATTTATACAAAATTGTTTTAGACATTATAATCTAACTAGACTCAGTTAAAGTAAGTATAAGTTAAACAAATATATATAATAACCGGTCGGCGTCGTACTGTTGTGCTTCGTATTTAATCCAAAATGCTATACAATAGGGGTCCAGGTATACGCGTGAGTTTTCACATTAATTCATCTAGCATGTTCCATACTGGCAAGTATATAACCTCTCTCTATATGTATACCGCAGTGCACTTTGTATTGCTAGCGAAATTTCATGACGATCGGTCGAGTAGTTAAAGCATGACAGTGTAACATACAAACAAATTTAGATTCGCATTCATAATATTAGTTTAAAAGTTAGGATTGCAAATAAAACGTATACTTTAATAACATAGGTACAAGCGCAGTTTTTAATCGGTTTATAATTCAAGCTCAAGGGATTGAGGGAGCATCATCGCCGTAATTTGTTTACTGAATCTTAGGTCTATGTACGTACCGATGTACGGTAACGCCTGGCTAGACTGCACACATATGTTCAAATATTCTACGATAGCGAATAACGTATTTGCAAATCTATTAAAACATATATTATACAAACTGGAATTCTTCTTTACAAATAACATCTCATGGTTTCTTTTAGAATTAATTGGATTAAATTGAATTACTTATCAAGTTTAATTTAATTATAATAATTATAGTATTATAATTTTCTTTTTAATAATTTTCTCTCTCGACATTTACAATTTTATCATATATTCATAATCAATATTTTAAATTTAATTTCCTTATTAATATCTATTATTTATTTGTAAGCATAGTGCATCAGTTTCTTTCAATTTGACATTAGTTTTGTTATTTTAACGCCATTATTTGTTTGCACGTTTATTGAATGTAATTAGTGTAATTAGTCATGTCACTTTTTCATCATTTATTTGTTTTTTACACCCGAGCATAGATTATAAGTATTTTATTTTTTGTTAATGCCTGTCGTGGCAGCCTATAATTGAGGCATCACTATATTAATGAATTTCTGTGTATGTATAATTACAATGTTTTAGTGTATGCTTTGTTGGTTGTCCTTATATAAATAAATAAATAGAAATAGTCTGCATTAGGGTTCAAACAGCACCAATAGTGGTTGCTAAATAATGTAGCAATTAATATTTTGAATTTGGATATAAGGGAAAAGGGGCATATTATGTCGCTTTCTTCCTCGGATAGATGCATGTAAATAGCGTGCATCTTTTTTCTATCATAACAAATGACAGAAAATTGCATTTTCAAATTACTAATTTGATAATTACCCCTTCTACTAGATTTAAAACGCCTGTATCTTATTTATTTTTGAACAGATTTACAATATAAATATCCTTGTATTTAAGAGTTTGAGTAACTTAACTCGTAGGACTTGGAGTCGGCTTTTCTGGTCTAACCGGATTTGACTGGATATCAGTTTTTACACGGGGCGGCTGCCACTTGACCCCCGCAACCCGAAGGCTAACGATACCCTAAGGTTAGACCAGTGTCAGGATATTATAGGGTACTGACTTCCCAATAACGATTGCCGTAGATGTTCATGGCAGCCGTGACCGACGACTTAACGTGCTCTCCGAGGCACGGAGCAGTTGATAATTGTCTATCAATACGTACATAATTTCGAAAAGTCATATAGCTTCCGAAAGTCAGACGTGCGCGACTTGGGTTCGAACCCGAGACCCTCTGCATTGCAGTCTGTTGGTCTTCCCACAAAGCTATCGCTGCTTTTAATATATTAAAAGCAGTGATATGATAATTATATGGAGATCATACAAATAATTGTCTTGTCATTAATAATATAATAAAAATATTCTACCACATACACACAACGCCATCTAGCCCAAACTAAGCAGAGCTTGTACTATGGGTACTAGGCAATGGATAAACATTCATATATACTTTTTTTATTTTGTAATTACATACATATTATACATATAAACACCCAGGCCAAGACAAACATCCATGTTCATGCACACAAATGTTTGACTTGTGCGGGAATCAAACCCGCAACCTCAGGCGTGGCAGTCGGTTACACTAACCACTACGCCATCGAGGCCGACTTGATCGCAAGTCCAATCCTTATCTATCTGGGCTACCGCAAACGCAAACCGATGCTTAACATACTAAATTGTACTGTTCGCATATTATAATTAATACATATAAATTAATAAAAAGGTATACCTTGATTTTCATAGACTGGACATTATAAGGTGTAAGTAAACTTCAAAAAGGAACATTTACATTTAAGTGTATTACAAAATGTTACTAATGTTATTAGTAACAATAACACATTGAGTGCCATATAGCAGATACAATAAACAATGTATTGTTCGCGGTCATTTATGCCCGGCATGGTGACCAATGTAATAAGAAACAAATAAAAAAATAAGAACGTGTGTTTACTTAAAAAATCTAAATATGATTCCCTGGGACTTATGGTAGTGATTAGAGTAATTTTAATAGGGGTGGTGGATTAAGGGTTAAAAATGCAGTCACAGGCAATGTTCTCACCATTTATAGGAAAAAAATGAGACCGTGAACTTGGCCTAATTTATTACCGTAACCCCGACCGAGATTTCGGATAGCTCTTAGTATTCAAATCCTTATTAGATTTTCTTTTAAATAAAACAACAGAGTAAAATATTTATAGATCACACATGTGTTTGTGGGAACCTAGAGTACTCGGCGCACTGGGAATGACGAGGCGAACATTTTATTCACTATGCTATTATTCGTCAGTAAAAAATGCAGTAACGTATTTTATATATGCACTGATCAAACATAAATAAATAAATTACATTCTATGATACGCTTGCGTAAACAAGGTAAGATGGATGGACCATGGCCAAGGCCATGCTCCTTCGAAGGCCAATTATTAAAAAGTCGTAGTTATTGCCATGTGATGACAAATGCCTTTTACTCACACTAACATATTATTTAGATGGGAGTTACTGTAAGTAGAAGGGTTTAAATTGTATTTGAGATATAAAATACATCTTGCTTTTGTTACCATTTATGCCTAGAAACAATTAGTCTTCGATATACGAATATGTAATTAAAACATTATTTTATTATATCATGATCCTCGCCATTTATAGTTGAGGATGTTCTCGACAGGTTCATTAAAATTGCGGACGTAAAGCGACCCTTACATTTGATTAAAAACTCAGTTGCACAAACCCTGTATATTGTAAACTTAATATCGGACAATGCTAATTTACTGCTTTGTTGCAGAAACCTTTTCTAATCTACCGTTTTTAATTGTAAAACTTAAATATAAGTATAGATAGGTACTTCCGTAGTCTAAAGATTTTAAACTCTTTTATGTCGGACTTTCAACGACTTGTATTTCGGATCAGCGTTAAAGTGGTGCGGGTAGAGTCAATCTGAGCCGATCTGACTTCACGAATAATCACGAACATGTACGACAAAATGATTATCATAATGAAGCGTTACTTGATGTTATTCTTCGGCTGATTAATTAGAAAGATATGTAACGATCGTCTGTGTGCATGCGTCTAAAAGCAATTGTATGAAGTAAATTAACTGCTTGCCTATGTATGCTGTGCTAAGACGGAGGCACTAGCGCGGCTTACTAACGTCGTGGTAATGACCTAAATAACTGCGTGTTTTATAAATAAGCAGCGATAGCCTAGTGGGAGACCGTTGCTCTGCCATGGTCTCGAGTTAGACTCCAAGGCAAGTATCTTTTCAAAGTTATGTGCATAGTAATAATATATATGTTATTACTACAACAGTTAAAAGTCACCCACTTTAACGGTGATGAAAAACATCGTGAGGAATTGCTTATCTGACAGTTCTCCACAATATTTTCGAAAATATGTAATGTCTACCAATCTACACTGCGCTAGTATAGCTAACTATGACCTAACCTTTTTCACCCTAAGAGGAGGTCCCTTGCCATTACAGTTTAATATTATAAACGCACGTGTAATCCATATGATTAATTCGCGCATGTAGCGTAAAAATATTGCGCATGAAGTACGTGGGAGTCACCTGCGTCGTATACAAGCACCATTACAGAAAAAAAATAAGCAGTTCTTACCTGTATCAGGACAAGCAGTATACTGTATACCACAGAAGTTTCTCTCCATCCGAACACAGATGCCATAGTCTTGGTTGCTCAGCTGGAGGCCTGATGTTGGGTCGTAGTTGAAAGAACGAAGCTGTCCTGAGACTCCTGTGTAATACTGGAGACAGCCCTCATCAGCTTTGAAAGGAACGTCATATTTATAATAAAACCATATTAATTGTAATTATAGTTAAACAACAATTTTTATATAATTATACAGGATGTCCGATAGTTAATAGATAACCTGGAAATGTCTTATAGTGGAACTGACGGCCGTTCAGAAAAAAATATGAAAAATAATATATCCTAACTGCTATCTGAGATATGTGTTTTTTTTAATTACCATGTATAACTTTCTTGTATACTACGACCATAAATGAATGAAATCCATCGGTTTTTTGTTGTTTTATTATTTAAAACTAATTATGCTAATAGATAGACAGTTAAAAGTATGCTATGCTAATATAGCTTGCACTTTTAATTTTTTTTTCTTTCCTTTTTTCTGAACGGCCTCCAGTTCTACTATAAGACATTTCAAGGTTATCCATTAATGACCGGAAAACCTGTATATGTATAATTTTTCTAATTGATGATGTTTGGACTGAGTTACACCAGCCACGGTCACAAGCTAACTGGTTTTAGCGCATTCAACCAAACAAACAAACTCTTCAGCTTTATAATATTAGTATAGATTTTTCAATTATTTATAACCTCCTTATTTATAGCCTCTCAGATGGCCTTTAAGCTCGGTTAGCTGGATTTTTGTTTGATACATGGTTTCAAAACTGATCTTATTTTATTTTAACGAAAAGCAGTCTAGTGATTTATAAAATTATGAAACTTTGCACCATGGATGCATTATTGAATTAAAAAGGTTACTTTATATATTTATTTCACCGCCTTAAGCTTATATTAATAAATAATTATATTAATATAAGCTTAAGGTTAAACCAAACCGCTTATGTTATGCTACCTATATTAGTTTTTCTGAAGTTAGCGTTATACAAAACAACGTAATTGTTATATATTGTAGTGTGCGTGCGACGCGGACACCTGTGTGTGTGACGCGCGTGCGAGACATCGTTAGAAAAATAAATTTAATAAAGGAGTATGCAACTGACCCGCGGTTTGACTGCATGTGCGTTTCCCCCGCTCCACATAAATACGTAACAGTAATATACATATATTATAAAATTACAATTAATTATATATCAATAGCTTGTGCTTTATTTTGTGCTTAGCTATTTCGCTCATATTATCAAAGAATACGTCTACATCCAGATTTGAGTATGAATCTCAAAATATAACACTTACGAATGACACTTCGATCAGGCCACATGGCGTTAACGCTCATATTATGTAAGTTTACATAATGTATAGAACTTTGAGCAATAGTAGGCATAAGTATAATCAATACGTCACTATTGAAAAAGGATATGAAAATTATCTCTTGTATAAAAATACGAATAAGACAGGGTATATTGAACATTTTATCATCGTAAATTATACTATTAGTGGAAGTAGAGAATCAACTAGTATCGCAAGTGTGATGTCACCGTATCTTAGGAAATGTGACCGCGTTGTTGTCTCAATGTGGGTCACTTGGTAACCTAGCTAGAGTGCCCTCCAATAAAGAGGCCGCTAAGGGATATATGTGAGTCCTCATAATAATGATCACTTCGCGGATTTTTAGTTAGTGTACGGCGGTAGGCATAGATCTGCACATTATTCAATTTCGATGTAATATAATTGAAGATTTCTTTATTCAGCTTTGTTATGCAATAAGAAATGGTAAAGACAATCATATGCATGTTAAGACCTATAAGTAGAGAAGATAAATGAACTAAATTTATTTTTTGTCTTATGAGTATGACGATATGATTTGTATGTATAAATTACAAAGTGTAAAATTCTAAAACTTAAAGTTCTGAAATGTGACATATTTAATACTACTATTGTGACTACATGGCGTTTAGTTTACGTTACCTTTATATATAGTGCTGCAAGGAATCTGGGTCACTTTGACCTTCCACAGTCTCTCGAACGAGTTGCCACTGGTGACGAATGTCAGTTTCACAGGGTTCGTCATACCCACACCCGCGTCGATGTACACTATTTAACAAACAAAATAGTCCTTAATTGTTTTTAGACTTTGCGATTTGTACACATACTTAATACAAGAATACAAGGTAATAAGTCTTATTCGTGATAAAGTCTTATCTGTAAAGTTTATCGAAACGTCGAGCAATCAATTATTAAAACAAATTTATTACCTTTTAAATATTTCATCGCGAGTAAGATCCGTTACCTTGTATTGTACTAAAATTATCCTTATATATACATGGTCTTATGCCTATACACCCGAAGAGATAGGCAGAGGCGTATATCACCTCCATTTGCTCAGATATGGTTTCAGGGCCCATTTAATAAGGTCGAACCTATTGAATTTACCAGGAATAGTTTCAGATACCGTGCTACAACTGAAAATTTATTTGCAGAAAAATCAATAATACTTTGCCTAAACCTGGATAGGAATCCGAACCCTCGTGCGTCATCGAGGCAGTCATTATAATATATTAACAACATATGTCTAATAATAAACTAGTTTGAATCACGTATCTACGTAAACCTGCTTGGTAGCAATACTGAAAGCCATCAAGAAAATACTATTGATTTGCCTCGCAGCTATTCCACAATTTGTATGATACAATTAAAACGATTTCTTTTGGAAGTATTGATTCTTCGATACTAGTGAACAATACTTTAGCTTTGTGATCGTGTGGTTATATAGTGAGGCTATATTTATAAAGGATGACCCAATTCAGGTATCCTATAATACACAACAATCGTATATACATATAGGATACTGTCTATTAAATGTTTCTAATATCAAATGTTTGAGGCAACCATAAAATTCTTATGTAAGCGCGTATTAATGTCCATGAGGAAACGACACATATATGAAAAGGGTCGTTCGACCATCGCTCGAACTTTTAAAATATTTAAACACATATGTTGAACATACAGTAAATTCTCGTTTACCGGCTGATTCTGCTGAGTCAGTTGGTATAAGCCGGCTTTCAGACGTTGTATCTTTATGTCGGGATAGGTTAAGCTGACAGGTTAGGCAAGCAAACTATTTGCAATATAGTGACAATTCAAGAAGAGACTATAAGCGTTTTAATGACAGCGAGAGCCGTCTGCCCAAGGCAAGACAAGCAAGATAGCAATACTTGCCAAACATCACCTGCAACGTTAGACCTCACGCATAAAAAGCCGCATAATTAATTATAAATACCTAACACATAGTAGATTATTAAAAGTTAAATATTATATTAATATTTTCGTATATTTAATTAATTTATAGTAACAAAAGATCTTACACAAAAGGACTAGTTGAGCTGTCTGCCTAGGGGCAAAAATGCGCTTTTATAAGAAGCCTGAGAAACAACTCTGCAATACAAAGAACAAGGTTAAAGATTTCACCCATGCAGGGTGAAATCTTTACTTAGGGCTGTTTATTTTTATTTTGAGCAGTAGGCTAAAGCGGGTTATTTTTCAAGATAAGTGTCGAGAACGATTCCAAGAGCGTAAGTTCATAACACAGTTAATGATAATGATTAATTTAATAAATTAATCTTTTTATTACAGATTATGAAGATAACTGCTTATCATACATACTACTCATAGAAACTACTCGAACTTGATATTGAAATTCTAGGTGAACATTTCATGCTTAGGTAAAAAATTTAATTGTACTGGCTTAAAACAAGTAGTACCTATGTGACCCTACGCATTTTACTGATACTAGTGAGACACTGATTGACGTAGTATGCACAAACGCTCCAGTGCGCAGCGTATCTGTGGACTCTGTAGGAATAATTAATGGTCATGCATCCATTTCAGTCGAGTTTCTTATGCGCAATCCTAAAATTTTACCCAAAATAATGTGCTATAAAGCCAAAGCCCAAAATAAAGTGCATATATATATATAGTGCCGATAAAGGATATTAATAGAGATCAATTGGAGTAGGATATAGCCAATATCAATTGGAAAATAATGGGGTTGTTGAGCGATATTGACGATATTGTCGAGGATTTTACAAAAGTGGTAAATTTAATATTTGATTTACATGCGCCTGTGAAAACGAGGGTTATTCGTGAGCTGCCTGCTCCTTGGCTCACTGACACTGTGAAGTTAATGATGCGACTGCGAGATAGGGCGTTATATAGGGCGTACTACCCAAAAACCTGTATATAGGCAATTTTGCAAAGACCTTAAAAGGCAAGTAGATGTGGCGATTTATAATAAAAATAAAAGCTTTTTCGATATTAATATTAATTCGAATATACAAAAACCGAGAGTATTATGGTGAAATTTAAAAACCCAGGTGAAATCGCATAGAATGACGGAAATTCCTGTGCATCTAAGTGACTTCAACCACATAAATAATCATTTTTTAAATATTCCTGGCAATTTGTATAATTCCATATCTCAATTATGTTATTTTGATTTTTATCGTTTCAGTAGGTAATAAAACTTTTTCAATCAAGACAATTTACTCAGGTGAAAATTACAATTTACTCAGGTTAAAGAAATTGACTCAGGTGACGTACTCAAAATAGTCCAGAATATAAGTTCTTCTGCAATAGGCATAGATGGCCTGTCTATAGATATGATTAATTTAATCTTGCCACAGGCACTTGAATTTATCACTGTTTTATAGAATAAGTCCATACATACTGCCAAGTTTCCTACCGAAGACGGGTATTGTTAGACCTTTACCGAAGACTAATAATATAACTTCAGTTAAAAACTTGAGGCCGATCAGTATTTTGCCTTGCCTGTCCAAAGTATTAGAGAATGTAGTAAGCTTACAACTTACAAATTAGCTCGAAACTCACAGCATTTTGCTAGTCAAACAATCTGGATTTAGGAAAAATAGTAATATATATAACATCATTGCTGCTCAGGACTTAGAACAAGCGATGATACTGGTACTTCTCGTTTTTTCCAGAGCCTTCGATGCCTTAAATATTTCACTCTTAATGTCCAAATTGACATATTACTGTTTTGATTACCTAACGGTACGATGGTTCAACTCCTATCTGAGTTATCGATCTCAGCTCGTGGAGATTCGCAATAATGACGGATTGACCTCTCGGTCAGATGTAAAAGCCTTAAATAGGGGAGTTCCTCAAAGTTCTGTGCTAGGACCAATTTTATTCAATATTTACAGTGCTGACATAATACATGTTAAAAAATATTGTAAGTTTCATATATATGCGAATGATGTGCAAATTTATATATCTTTAAAACCTCACAAAACGCAATTAGCAGTGGATAAAATTAATACAGATTTGAATAACATTTTAATTGGGCCCATAATAATTCCTTAGTTCTCAATACTTCCAAAACGAAGTACATGATTCTGGGATCTAAAGGCCAGATAAATAAAGAAGATCGTGTAGACCTTCACATTGTTATGAATAGATCTGTCTCCTTTATACTTAGGCACAGAACTACTGCATTCAGAGGTGGATTCCGGTATAACGCTACCAAGTGCTGGAATAATTTGCCTCCTCCACTGCGCCAACTAGTTAAAGTAAGTAGTTTCAGGTTTCAGCTAAAGTAATTATATTTATCTGAACAAAAATCCAGCACTTATTTGTTTATATTGCGTTTCTAGATATATTTATGTTTATTATATATATATGTATTTATCCAGGTTTTTAATATGATCTCCAGTTCTACAAATATATGTAATTGCCTGTCTATTGTACGTTATATTATATTTACTCTAACTATTAAGTATGTTTATAAATTGTATGCCGAATAATCGTCCGTGACTAGCCCTTGGGTTTCGGCTGGAAAACAGCGCTGCGGTCATCCATAGCAAAGGCTGAGCTGGAACCTTTTGGACACACTGCAAAACATTTTCTAAATATTTTTTATATGTTTTTTTCTTTTAGTTCCGTTTTATTTTTTTATTTTAATTATAGTAATTATTAAATATAGTAAACAATTGTATTGTTACCATGTTAATATGATATGTTTTTATTGGTGTGTCTAATAAATTACCTTTCTTTCTTTCATTCTTTCACACTAAGCCTTTTTGTTACGGGGGGCGGGTGGAGGTGATATATTAGGCTCACCCGGGTAAAGATAGAAAGTCCCGGGACCTAGCGACTAAACCTACCACGGTATTTCTTCACACGGTCTATGGCCGGCGTGCAGGGATCGCTGGCGCATTTATCCTGCAGGCACACTATGCCTAAAAATAGCTATATCTACTATATAATTATTTTCCCATATCACGTACTTTACTTATCTTTAAGAAATGTGATGAACAAAATACAAAAAGGAATTGGTATTTATACTTACTATGGCTACCCTGGTTGACTCCACAAATGGCTGGTACGGGATTTCCTCCAGACACAATGAACTGATCTTGGTTGCAGACGTGATTCATCTGTTCAGGGCCCGCGATTGTAAAGCGGTTGAAATCCAATCTGTACAAAAAAATGTATGCCTATACCTAAACATTCTATAAATCAGATTAGTAGAGCAATGGAAAACAGCTGAAATTTACATTACTAGTTCTAACGATGAAATAATATTAAGTCTTTAACGATAAAGTTGCCGTTTATGTCCTACATCTAATTTCGTAAATTCGTGATCTATGATATTTACTATTTTTATAGTAACCATTTCATTTTGTACAGCGAAATGAGATGATTATTTAAAAAATGGATGCATGCATGTATTTATAATAATTAATATCACATTTTTTTATGAAATTTGTATTTGTGTATCGATTAGAGTCTGGTCGTATTCGTTGTTTCAATTCACTGTAATTAAATGATGGTTTATGTTTTTGTTAATTATGAGACAACATAGTAGCCTTAATATAAGCAACAATACGACAATGAAAAACAACAACAAAAAATTTAAATATGCCATTAAAAAAATATTGATTAAATAGTTGGTATGAAATCCACGTTACCGATTTTCTCCATTCGAAACGGCAACTTTATATTAAAAACGCTTTTATATTTTGAAATATAATTATATATATCTCTACGCCTACATAATAATATGCGCATATATGTATATGTACATATATACATACATCTGAAAATAGTACTCACAGAGCATGTAATAAGCTTATTTTCTATACTTATGTATACACTGATATGGAGAGATATACCTATTTATATCTCCGTTAGAATTTCCAATAATTACGCAAAGGTTCATAACGTTTACATTTTGCCGCCTACGGCCGAGATTATTGACGACCATTTAATTAATTCTCGTACTACTGCTGTTGAAAATTATCTAGCATATTCTTTTCTAGATTCTCCACAACTTGTTTACTGTCTAATGAAGAAATGAATCTTCGAATTTTAGTAAATCACGCTTGTAACCGTGCTTTTCTGCGACGTTTCACCAAAAACTAAAACCTCTGTCGAATCCACGTCGCACACCTATGACTTTCGGAATATATATGACTTTTTGAAATTATGTGCGTATTGATTGACAATTATCGCCTGCTCTGTGCCTCTGAGAGCGCGTTAAGCCGTCGGTCCCGGTTGCCATGAACATCTATGGCAGTCGTTATTGGGAAGTCAGTACCCTATAATATCCTGACGCTGGTCTAGCCTTAGGGTATCGTTAGCTTTCGGGTTGCGGAGGTCAGGTTGCAGCTAGTCTGTGTAAAAACTGATATCCAGTCCAATCAGTTGGACCAGAAAAGCCGACTCCAAGTGACTTGGGAATTATAAAGGCCTAGCCTTTATAATTCCAGAGAAGATATTAAAGTAAATTTAAATGTTATTATTGATATATGATTTTTACTGTATTTGTCGCTATATTGTAAAAAAAACATGATAATAATTTATATAGGTATATTGCTTTTCAGAATATGTTAAGAATTATATTTAGAAAGAAAGAAAGAAATACTCTTTTTTTTGTTTCACGTCCTTTATGGTAACAGTAAAACACAACCAATATAAAAATAACTAATAAGGTCCGGCGTCAGCAATGTTGCAGTGTAACCACAACGCTGGTATTTTAATAGAACCTGTTTTATAATTGTATTTGTTAGTAAAGTAAATACATTGGGACTCATGTAACTTTGAAGTAAATTTTGGACAAAGCTGTGAGCTTTTTTATAGTGAACCTTGTCGTAACTGACAAATTTGAGGAACAGAACGAACGTAAACACAAGCCTATGTTACAGAGCTTTTAAGGCAGGTCACATCAACAGTAACCATAAAAGCCGTAAATTATTACCGCTAAATACGGCTTTTGACAGCAGCCGTGATAGGTTTGACCGAACTTTACTCGCTAGTGGCGCGGACTGCTGAGCACCAAAACGATAGGTAGGTAGGTATAAGGTTTCAAGTTAACAATCTTGTAAGTTTGCTACGAATTTCATCAACAGACTTTCCCCAACTAAAATAATGTATGGAAAACGGAAAACAGCATCTATTACGTGCAAGTTTTAAACACGCAGCTAACGAGATCTGGCTGTGACATACCCCATCTAACCCTTCAAGCTTAAACAGGTATATTCAAGGCATGTGTTTATTTAAATAATACGCAACTTAAGGGTAAATATTTGTAAACATATTTGAAGGTTTGGATGTTAAATACTTCCTCACGCATAAACCGTTACGTCATGGATTTGGATAACAAACTAATATTAGACCACATCCTGGACGGACATACATATACTCGTAGGATTCATTTATCACGTGTTTCGTCCCGGTTGTATTTAAACACATAAAAAAATAAACTTTAATAACGTGAAGGCTTAACTTTTTTATTCTATATTAATAGATCAACTAGGCTCCAAAAATTGCGTTCAGTAAATTTTCCGATAGTTTTTACAATTATTCTGGCAAACGAAGGAGCTTTAAGCTTTTTCTTAAAAAGGAAATTCTATCGCTTATTTTATTTGATATAAAGGAAAATAATTCATAGTTATAAAAAAAAGTGGATATAAATACCTACGTAACTGAGGAGACAATTTGACTAGATTGTTTGCAGGACCTTACATATATATAACATTCCGATAGACGGATATTCACAACATCCGCCTTTTGTCATTTATGTTTGAGAGTCCTGTTAGACGGTATGAACCTATTCCTAACAAGCATACTACACATACATACACTGGCCGATGTCTATGCGGTGCTCGGCACCAACTAATCTCCCATTTGCTAGAGCACATAAAGCAGCTGTTCTTATTTAATTATTGATATTTGATTAATATATAACTAATAAGACTAGGAATCACAAGCTCAAAGTTTACTTACTGCAAAACATTTTTAGTATATCAGATAATTGATGTTACAGGATACTTCAATCATAAAATGGCCGCGGCCTCGGCTAACTCTCAGAAAACATAGCCAACTGATGCGGCATCAAATCGAATTAAATTAGAAACTGAGACAGGTTCATACGTAACGGAGACCACTCTAAGGTGCACATCTATAACATTTTTTTGAAACTTGGAGACATATTGCACTAAAATGCTTTTAGAGTTGGTTTATGTCTTTCTCGATCCCCTCTACAATAACACTCTTTGTTGTTACTTTGTACCCTAACGAATACTAAGGACCGAGTTATCGACATACGAGGGTGCGTTTTTAAGTTCGCGGAATGGAATAGAAGGGGATGAAATAATACTACAAAATTATTTTTCCTTTTCAATATATTCACCTGAAACCCTAATACATTTCTCAGATCTATGAATTAACTTATGAATACCTTCATAAAAAAATGTTTTGTCTTTCTCTGAAAAATACGCCGAAACTGCATCCTTCACTTCTTCATCGGTTGAAAATTTCTTTCCTCGAAGCCCTTTTTTCAGATTTGGAAAGAGATAATAGTCGCTGGGAGCCAAGTCTGGGCTATAAGGTGGGTGATCAATGATATCGAAGCCCACCTTGTGCAAAGCAGCCAACGCAACTCGACTCTTGTGAACAGGAGCATTGTCGTGCAAGAGCAGGACACCTTTGGTCAATTTTCCTCTTCTTTTTTCTCTGATTGCCTCTTTTAACTGCTCTAAAATTGAAGCGTAGTGTTCTCCGGTTATGGAAACACCTTTTTCTTTGTAATCAACCAACAAAATTCCTTCTGTGTCCCAAAAAACTGTCGCCATGAGCTTTCCCGCCGATTGCGACACCTTGAATTTCTTAGGCGGTGGTGTACCCTTTTTATGCCACTGCATGGAATCTTGTTTAGACTCAGGTTCATAGTGATGAACCCAAGTTTCATCCCCAGTAACAATTCGCTCCAAAAAACCATCCTTGTCTTCATTACACTGGCTCAAAAACGCACGCGAACACTCGACGCGCTTCTGTTTTTGAGGCGGTGTGAGCATTCTAGGCACCCATCTTGCACTGACTTTTGTCATGCCGAGATGATCATGGAGAACCTTGAAAATGGTCGTTTCAGATACTCCAACCATCTCTGCGATTTGTTTTTTCTTCAAACGTGCATCCTCCAATATTAATTTTTCGATTTTTTCGATAAGATCTGGAGTGGTGACCTCAACAGACCGCCCAGGCCGGGAATCGTCTTCAATTGATTCCCTGCCTTGCTTAAAGAGGTTGTGCCACTTGTATACCATGTTTTTTCCTGGACAAGAGTCCCCGTATACAGATGACATCTCTTCCAAAATGGTTTGAACATTTTTTCCTTGCTTGGTAAGGAACTTTATAACGGCGCGGAACTCGATTTTCTCCATACTTCACAATTTCTTCCAGATTGAGTTGCTTGAGGGACGATAGTTCAAAGACTAATGACCTCATTATGATAATACTCGGTATATATACTAACTATTAGTTGCTAAACACGTTAGTGACTAAACAAGCACCCCCACCACCTTCCATACCCTCCATTCCGCGAACTTAAAAACGCACCCTCGTATATATACATGAAGTAACAAAATTTTCAGTGTGAACAGATTTTCGCCATAGTTCATAACGCCGACCCGACGTAGGTCTGCAGACGTCACACTTTCTTGAAAGCATTATGCAGTACTCTTAAACGTACAAGTTTCTTTACGATGCTTTTCTTCGGTTTTAAAGCGTGCGATGATCGTCTTATTTATAAGCAAATAACATCAAAACGATGTTCATGCCTTGAAATCGATCTCAAGACTTCTGCATAGCAGTTCAATGATTTACCACTTGGCCATCAAGTGATAGGACAAAAATAAATGTAGTGTTTTAACGGTATTTGTATAACCTATAAATATAGGTAGTCAGTTGGCTAGAACAGAACTAAAATAGAGCAAAGGCTTTGATTAGTCACATTGACGTGACTCTCAGGATACCTTAAAGAGCAAACAGAGAGTTGCCTTAAATTAAGTGACAACATAAAGAGGTGAGAATTTTATATTAGAAAGTGAATATTAGTATGCACATTATTAAGACGCCATTGCTGAACCATCTTGAAGCGCAGTCCAACCCAATCTAAGGAAAAGATAAACAAACCAAATTTGTTACCACATTTGATTAAAATTAGAAAATCTTAAACGAGGAGTGAGGTTATTTGTCAGATGAAAAACTATCTATAATTTATAATTGCATGGTGCTGCACGACAAAAATAATTAGTGCATGTTTTGAATGATGTAGTAATAGATTAGTTAATGGAAGTTCAATAAAAAGCTACTAACATAAAATTAATACGCATTAAAATATATATATTTTTAGAGAGGGCTCGCACAACTTGTTTTATTAATCTGATGTTGAATTCTCTATATTTAAAGATGAAGATAAGTTATTATAAATTCAGAGAAACAATTACAGATAAATATATGTCAAATTTATTATCTTTTCTATTTTAAAAGGCGAATGCCACATTAGGAATAATTACTGTATCTTGGTTAAGTTCAGAAACATTCAAAAAGTGGATATAGAAACACCCAGAAGCTCGCACCCGCACTCGGCGCGAAGAAACTACTTCTTCAAGTCAACCATTTAAACCACTACGCCGCCGACCGCGTAAAATGCAAAATGTAAAAAAAAGTTCTTGTGATTTTAGTGTTGGTATAACTGTAAAGGTGATTGTTTCTGTGTTTGTATAATCAATAATGCTATAGTAACTAAAGAACGAGTTGCAAGACTTATAATAATAGTGAATAATGTTTTCATAGCGTTCTGTAAGAAATGTTTTTATTGTCGTGGGAAAGCGTAAACACGCTTATTATGACGTACCTAATTGACATTTTAATCATGAATAGTGGCTAAGCGTTATGATTTCAGTAGGTATATTTAGTAGTGTTTTGAATGTGATTTGGCTACGTGCCGTTAACTTTATATAAATAATTATTTATTCATCCGAATTTAATGAGAATGTAATATTATACAATTTGAATAATTGACATCGTTAGAGGCATTTAGTTACAGGTTAGAGGGGCAAAGTAAAACGTAGTATGTTTCGAACTCGTTCGCCGAATTAAATGATTTAAAATTAATAAATAATATAAAATTAGTAAATTGAATGATTTAAAAAGGTAATTAATCAAATTACAACAACAATTGGACAACAGTAAAATGTCTGAGGTCATGTCAATGAACAATTATTTTACTTTTCTTATAAAGGGATTGAAATGGTCTATAATAAATTATGCTATGAATTTGGTTTTGTTTAGTTTTTGAAATAACATACAATGGATATCATTTGGATTTAAAACTATAGACTACAACTATTACGATTGTGTTTAATAACTGATCTTATTGAAAATCTATAACTTTAAAATAAAGTGTGTTCGTTTGCAGAACCAATTTAAAATCTTAAGGCAGAATATTTATTTCTATTACAAACTAATATTAAAACTCATATCAAAAAGCAAATCGTTCATAAATCAAAAAAAAATTTGCTTAAAATACTGCTTTGCTTTGCCAAAGCCAGACAGAGTGCGGCATTTAAATATACATAGTGGAATTTAAAAAGGTAATTCTAAAATGATTGCTTTAGTGCAGCTGCGTTTCAAAGGGCGAGGAAGATAATATGTGCTAGCAACTTACAGCACACTCAAACCGTGTACTTAACCTTTATACAACTGAGTAAAATTAATAAATTAAATATTATAAGGAAGCCCCTTTGAAGGAAATATACGCTTTAACAGAAGATTACTAGATTTGCATTAATTTACAACGGGACTAAGAACTAGACGTATTCCTCGCTGTCCCGTTGCACTATAGTATATATAGTCACTAGCCCTGTTGCATGTGGGGGAATGCCATGACGCATATCCCTCCGCGGGGGTGGGCGGAGAGATTATGTCGGACTCGCCGGGGTAAAAGAAAGATGGAATAATAGTAAAGTACCTCCCGGAATACCGACTAAACCTACCACGGTGTTCCTCGACACAACCACTATCGACGGGCCCGTGCGAATCGCTTTCGCATGCGGTCGCGACCCCGCCGAGATTACGGCCCGCCGTATGAAACGGCAGGCCACTACACAAAGAGACCTACCCAAAATAGGCACTTCTTCACACTATAAGAAAACCCTATGGTCTCCCCCCTAGAAGGGAGACGGACTCGACACAGAGGCGCGCGTGGGAACACGCACGCCGCCTCTCGGACCTGGTGCTGAACGGATGGCGGGCAGGCCCACAAAGCCCACCACCCCCAGGTCAAACCTTAGGATGGCTGGAGGTCATCGCGCGCCCTCCGGCGCCCGGTTCTGCGTTTGGGGAGAGGGTTTAAACGCTCCCTCTCCCGCTCCGCCGCCTCCTTAATGGAAATTACTTCCTCGCAGAAGGAGGCGACGGCGTTCCACGACCTCTCACTCCGGACCATAGACTGAACTACTCGGGAGCGAGAGGGCAACCGATCCGACTGCCGCGATCAACTCACGGCGCTGCGATGCCCATGCGGGGCAAACCGCCAAAGTGTGCAGCGCCGTGTCCTCTACAACGTCGCGGTAGTCGCCGCAGTGGTGACAACCGGGCGTCTCTTGCCGGCGTATACGACACAGGAACCGGCCAAAACAACCGTGGCCAGTCAGAACCTGTGTCAGTCGGAAGGTGAGGGCGCCATGCTGCCTCTCCAGCCACTCCTGAAACACGGGACTTACCGCCACGATCGTGGCGTGCCCGGCACTGGGGTGCACAAGTCGCTCCTTCCAATTCGCCACTAGGACCTGGCGGAGCTCGGACCTCGCCGCCTTCATAGCGGGAGGATCCGGTCCTTTGCCCCGAGCTAGCGCCTCCTGGCGCCAACGATAGAGCGACGCCAGGAGCGCCGCTTCCAGGTCCCATGGCATCGATCCGGTGAGGAGGCTCGCAGCCTCGAACGAGATCGTCCGGTATCCCCTAATCAACCTGACGGCCATGGCGCGCTGTGGTACGAAGCGCCAAGATGTTGCGGGCCGTCAGGTTGTCCGCCCAAACTGAGGGCCCATATAGGGCCATGGACCGCACGACCCCCTCGTAGAGCCTCCGGCAGGAGGTGTTTGGTCCCCCAAGGTTGGGCAGCAGGCGCGAGAGCGCGCCTGCAGCGCCCCGAAGAATGGTGGCCAAACGACGAAAATGGGCTGTAAAGTGCCACCGGCTGTCGAGCAAGAGACCTAAATACTTTAGGGTTGACTCGACGCCGATGCGGACCCCTCCTACCATAATATGGGCCCCTGGAGGTGGCCGTTTCCGAGGGCCGTGGAAACAAACGGCCTCGGACTTGGACAGAGCCACCTCGAGGCCCAACCGCCGGATACGACCAATGACTTGTGCGACCCCAGCGGTCGCCAGTATGGCCGCCGCCCGGTGCGACTTACCCCTCGCTGTGACAAGTGTGTCGTCGGCGTAACAAATGACGCCGACGCCACGGAGGAGCGCACCTCGCAGCATCCAGTCGTAACCGATGTTGTACAGGAGCGGACCCAGAACCGATCCCTGTGGAACATCGCACGACATCTCTCGCCGACTCCAACCGTCGTGAACCGGGTAGACGATTACCCTCTCTGAAAGATATGCCCCGACTATGCGGCGGAGGTAGGTCGGCACTCGATGGAAAATGAGTGCCTCCCTGGTGCCTCCCTGATGATGTTGAAGGCATTCGCGATGTCCAAAGACACCGCGAAGACGACCTCGCCCCGGGACACCGCATCCTTCGCCAGGCTCCTCACACGCAAGACTGCGTCTATAGTGGAGCGCCCGCGGCGGAAACCATATTGGTTCTCCGCCAGATCCGGACCCACTGAACAAAGACGCTGGACGAGGCGCTCCGCGATAATAAACTCGAAAAGTTTAGCCACCTCGTCCAGAAACACAATGGGCCGGTAGGCGGATAGAGAGCCCGCCGGGCGCCCCTCCTTCCTGATCAAGACCAGTTTCTCCACCTTCCACTGGCGTGGAAACCGGCCCTGTACCAGACACTGACTGAGGAGCCCCTTGAGTCGGAGCGCGAGCTCCTCGAGGACCAGGGCCAAAGCAAGACCTGGAATGCCGTCGGGCCCTGAGGCGGTGTTTTTCGAGCGAAGTCTCGACACCGCCGCTCGCAACTCTACCTGGGTCACTTCGGGAACCACGTCGTCGTCAAAGTCCGCGCTGGACGCCATGGAAGGCGGAACCATCTGCGGAGGTGTGTGCTCCGCCCGTGAAGGAAACAGAGTGGCCACCACCTCCTCCACCAACTGTGGCCGGAGACTCTGGGACAAGGGGGCGCCCAGGAGCGAAGCTTGCCCCTTACCATAAGGTATGGACGCCCCCAGGGATTAAGGTCCAGAGTCCCCAGCAGCTCTTGGCGGGTCAGATCCTTGGCCGCGCTCTGTATACCACATACAATTCCGCCTCCTTGGCGTCGAAATCGGGAGGGCGGCGACGCCTTCTACGAAGCCGGTTGTACTGGCGTCTGGCCACCACGCAGGAGTGGCGCAGGTCGGCAATATGTTCCGACCACCAGTACACCCGGATTATTTTTAGCGCTATATAAACTATGTCTAACGCATAGTTGAGTGGCGTTAGCCCAATGGATAAGGCACAATGCCGCACCGAGGTGGCATAATTAATTGAATTGTTAAATTATTTTTTTATCAATTTATTGCGGTAGGTAGAGGTGTATTCCACCCACGTTCCCCCAGATATATAATATTTATTTATTTATGGACAACCAACAAAGCATACACTAATTATAGACATTGTGATAACACATTAGCACGGATACATTACGTAGTGCAGCCTTACTTACAGGTAGCCACGACATGCAATAACAATTTAAAAAAATTATATTGTTATTGATGCTGGTTTGAAAAATTACGATAAAGTGACATTACTTACATTAAACAAAATACAAAAAAAATACAAACAAATAATTTATATAAAAAATAAACTAATAATAATCATAACAAATTGCATGCATAGTTAAATACTATGCATGCAATTTGTAAATAAATTTATAATATATATAAAATATTTAAATTATATTAAAAAAGGAAATCGATATGACAGTAAGTTATTAATTATTATAAAACTTAAAAAAAAAACTTTAAATGCTGACAGTAATTATCATATAATAATGTCATAATATAATAATTATTATAATGAATAAAATTGAATATACTTTACTACTATATACTTTATTGTATATTTAAATTGTAAACGAATATAGATTTAAACTTGGGCAAGGAGTAGAATAAACCGATATCCATATCAGGTAGCCGTGACAGGCGACTGTATTGCACCTGCATTCTGTTAATAGATGAGAAATGCCCTAGATTTTTCCTAGAGATTTTGGCGTTGAAAGGCTGGTATCTAGACGACCGAGCAAGTTTGTATGGCACATTAATATTAATTTGGCCAAGTAAATGAGAGTAGTCAATCTGGCTATTATACATTTTATACAAGAACAGATAATCCAAAATCTGTCGACGATTCTCCAAGGTAATAAGTTTAAAGTATTTCAAACGAGTAGCATAGGAAGGTAATTCTTTAGCCATTTTGCATTGGTAAGATAAATACCACAGGAATCATTTTTGAATGGACTCCAAACGAAGTTTATGTATATCGTAGAAGGGAGTCCAAACTACATTACAATATTCTAAGCCTAACCTGACCAGAAAGTTAAAATGGATATTTTGCTTGAGGCATGTTTGAATTCCCTACTGTTACGTAATACGAATCCAAGTAGTTTAAAACCCTTTGAAACCATGTTATCGACATGAGTATGAAAACGCAGTGTGTTGTCGATATGAATAACGAGATGACGAGTGGCAGCCCTTTTCTCAATTTTGCGATTGTTAACTATATAATTTGGAAAATAAGGTTTTAAAGAAAAGTGGACATGGTTAAAGTCACCCAATATTAACACAGCATTGGAGTGTTCTAAAGCACCAAAATAATACTTTATGAAATATATGTTGCTTTCTAAGTTTGAAATGAAAATGTTTGAAAATGTTTCAGTTTTATATTTTGTAAACTCTTATTTTGGTGCTATTGTTCATGATTTTAGTCTGTGACAGAGTTTAGTTTTAGTGTACAAGAAAGAAACAAAATCTAAAATGGGCACAATTGGCTGCCTTACGTCGATGCGCCAGTCTGCTTGTAGTCAAAGCCAATGCAAACCAAACCGATAAGCCTTGCAAAAAGTAATTGGTAGTACCGAGACTGATCGCGTTCATATACGTGTTCTGTTGTTTTTTCTCAGTTTGAAATGAAAATGTTTCCGTTTTATATTTCATAGTCTTATTTTGGTGTTATTGGTCATGATTCTAGTCTGTGACTCGAAGTTAAGGCAAACCGAAACGACAAGCCTTTCAAAAAAGTATTTATGTACCGAGCATGATGGCAAAAACAAAAAGGCAATCAATGATAACAGATATTAAAAGAGACCGGATATTTGTTATAAAGGAGCTCTCGAGTCTTGTTCCTATATATAATAGCTCGGGGTGGTAATGAAAGAAGTCAAAGTCAAATTGTTGCTACCATATGTTATATACAAGTAGACGTCAACCTTGCTATTATTCTGAATGCACGTGTTTCATAACCAAAAACGGAAGAGGAAATATTTATCCAAGAAGAGCAAAATTTTCCTATTCTTGGATAAATGTTTCGTGCTCCTATTCTTTGTGAACACGGCGATATTGTTTACTTATAAACCCGATCTAAGGCGAAAGTAGGTCCAACTCACCACTTCATTCTGTTTTAATTAATTTATACTTCCATTCTCTGCACCTGAGTCAGGTACAGAGTCTGGCAAATGGTCTTAGGGGAGAGCGCAAGTCGTGTAGATTCCTAAGGCAAAACTGGTGGACTATCTTTCCCGAGGTTGCCGCCTGTTATTGTTCTGGTTCCATAAGAAACTGACGTAACCAAAACCTCCAGCCGTTACACACACACACACACACACACACACACTTACACATACGTACGCACATACGCACGCACACACGCGTGCGCACACACACCTATACACACGCACACACTTACATACAAACCCACACATACAAACATATACACACACACCTATACACACACACCTATACACACACATACAACACAGCAGGATTTTAAATCCCAAAATGAAATAAAAATATGGAAAGTGACCTATATAAAGAAACTACCCCAGGAGAGTACCAGCGTTTGACGCTGGAGAATCCCTCCCTGACCCTTCGAGATCAGGCTGCTCCACGTATTCTGGGGGAAGCAATGGATCACAGACACCAATAAATCAAAGCGAGCTGACCAACGCAATGCCTAGCGCAGAAATCACTTCAAACGCCTCCTGGAGCATTGCACCGCGTAGTAATACGAACGTCCACTCCGCGAAGCACGTAAGCACAGGAGTAAACAAACAAGGTGGTAACCGCAGCCGGCGCAACTGACGTAATCGGCGTGCGAAAGCTCCTGCTGCGCAACCAGGAGGAAGCGCACCGACTACGTCGGTGCCCGCACCACTGGATGCACACTTAACAAGTAGGACCAACGCATCTGAGGGGAACACTCAGTCAGTTGACCTAGCCAGGACCGGTGACACTGTGAGTTTGACTCGGACGGAACTTCCAACCAAACGCGACACGCACGGGGAACGCGCATGCCAAATGCCAAAACAGGCACGCGGGTACCATTGAGTTAAGGAGCAGCGACCCTATGATGACGGATACCACACTTCTGACTGAACAACGTGATGCGAAGGTTGGAACGACGTCGGGGGCAGCCCATGGTGCATATCCAGTCATGGCTGGTGACGAGGCAGAGCCGACTCACTTAGCCGCCACTTAAACAGGCCCACGTCGTAAACGCGGGCCTCGGAAACGGGGACCACGCATTGATGCGAATCGCCCGTCACGTCCAGACACAGCGGGTGCACCCACTCTACCTGCAAAGGCAAAGAGAGAGCGCCCGAATGATACGCTGTAGCCGAGAGATGGACCGAAGTGCGCGAAGCTAGACCATACGGCAAGGAGGACAACGACAAGCTATGCAGATGCGACTCAATCGCACCTGCTGATAGCTGTCACTGCCATGCCTCCTACGGACCTAATGGTGGAACATATATCCCTAGATCAATACAAGTACAATCCCATAGTACAAGCTCTGCTTAGTTTGGGCTAGATGGTGTTGTGTGTATGTGATAGAATATTATTATTATTATTAACAATATCAGCTCTGCTATTAACAAACTTCTGTTCTAGAGACTTTACCGCTGTAGGACTCCAAACAGGGCCCAACAACCAAACGTTAGTACTAGCTTCAGTATATATGCCCAGCGATGAGGAAATCCCATCTAAGGAGAACTGTAACAACACTGTGAAGACCACGGTTGGCACATTATCATCTCAGCCGACGTAAACGCTTACCGTCCACTGTGGCGAAGCCACACACCGAACAAAAGAGGTGAATTCTTAACAGAATATATATTCTCAACTAAACTATCTATAATAAAAAATGGCTGCGAGCCCACTTTTGTCCGTTCTAGGTACCAAACCATAGTAGATATCACCCTTGCAACGGATGGTGCGGCAGAACTAGTGTCAAATTGGCACGTTTTAGCTGAAGCTTCCTTTGCAGATTACAGGCGTATCTGCTATACTATACGAGTGCCGGAGAAGGAACAATTGCCGAAACGCAACCCCCATAAGACGGACATAGCAAGGTACAGGACTCTTCTCCAACACGAGGTAGATAAAATCTTTTTTAAAGACATGACATATAAGGAACGCACTGACAACATAGACCACAACACTAACATACTTACCAAATACATCCAACAGAATTACCAAAAAGCCTGTCCTCTATACAACCACCATCGGCAGGTAAGTCACAGAGCTGGAGGGACTCAGACTTAATCTGAGGAAACTGGTCAACCGAGCTAAATACACCAGGACTGATGAAGACTGGGAGCGATACTAACACCCTTTTGCCAACTCAAAACATTGAACCACGAAACTGCGCGAAAAACAGTGGCCAGAAACAAAGGAATATAGACATACGAAGGAAGCCCTTCCATCCTTAGATAAACATCTGTCACGCAAACTGCTACGTTCCACAAGAAAAATCCTACGTCACCTAGTGGGTGTAATAACAGGCCACTGCTCACTCAATAAACACATATTCAACATCGGCATCACTGATAGTCTCTTATGTAGAGGCTGCATGGAGACCGAGGAGACACCGGCTCACGTGCTCCTATGCTATAAACAGTCCAAAAACGATGCAGAGAGTACGCAACATCGGTCCCCTATTATCTTTCTGGACGGAGCTTAGGTGGTATGAGTAACCGAACAAATTCTTGCGTCGGTTATTTACGCACAATGGCTCAATTGTGGGGCTAAGTCCGGATAACATACGTCCAACTAACTAACTAACTAACATAGACCCGATCTATAACAAACACTAAAAGCTCAACCAATCATAAGTAATTGGCTGAGCTTTTGTGTAGTTTAGTGTTTGTCTGATTTCTCACTAGACGGGGCTTAAAATAACATAGATTTAAGTATAACCTTAACGAAAATTAACTTATGATTATTTAGACGAAAATCTTTTAGTATGTTACGTACATAGCTTCCTGTATGTAACGGTGAAGGAATAATGTCTATATCATTATGTTTATATAACTGGTTAAAACCTAAATGTATATTAGCGTTTTAACAAGTGGTCGTGTGCTTCTAGCAGGTGTCTTCTCATAGGCTTCCTTTGCCTGAATCGAGAAACTAACCTTAAATATATAGGTTCAGTTGTAACATGGTAAACTCACTAACACATACACAATGTAAATTAGAATTAAAATATAACAGCACGCATTTCTACTAACAAGATAAAACACAAACTAAAAAATAACGATAAATAATAACAAAAGGAATATATCTTGGTCAATGTATGTACATATGTATATTCTATGGTTACACAGTGAAATAAAACCACAAAACCTAGCGCGGCTAATATCAGACAGAACTTTATGTTTAAGGGTGGTCTACTCTTAAGATAAAGTTTATTAAACTGAATTCCGTCAAGACTTAACTTCCCTAATGAGGGGTGGCCTTTTTCCAGCAGTCGGACAATTTTCATACCTTATTTGACAAACATCTGGATGTGATTTTAAGACAGTCAGCTCACAAGATCCAGTACCGTCGTATGATGACGGGTATCCATTGTTCACGAAGTAGGTTCCGTTCTCCGACGTTGTACTGCCACATGACGTCATAACTGGAATAATAAGTTATACAGTAATATTAATTTCAGCGCGAAAATGAGGTTTAATACTGTGTTCAGTGTACGGTTGATGAACGTGAATTCACATGAGAGGATTCGTAGTCTAACAAATGTATTAGTTCACTTACTAATATTGTATGCAATTATAAGTTTGTTACGTTTTCAGGCCTTGACTACTCAACCGCTAATGATTAAATTTCGCATACTCGTTGTCAGGAGTACAGGAAAGGACATCGGGTTACATTTCATCCAGAAAAATTATACTATTCGCAAGCGAAGCCCTGGACAAAAAACAGTATTTTTTTAACAAAACTTTTGTAATGATGTTGATAAATGAACACATTTACTTGGCGGATATTGACTGCATGGATGGCGGAATAATATAAGTGGCCAATTTGCAACTACGCTGCGCCGAGTACTCTAAGGTAGATAGATGTCCCAAGCCTGTGACATGTGAGTGCTGTTTGACATAGCTAGAGTGACTCGGGCCACATCCTGCTTGTAGGCCTATTTGAGTAGGCGTATGGATGTGCGACGGCGTTAGCGTGCCTTATATAGCTCCGGTACCATACTGGAGATATGGGAGGCGGCTTCTCCGTCGGTTTCAGCGAGATTTTCGTTAGACACAAAATGGAAGCTAATAATCAATAGCTGTTCCTTTATAGTTTAATTACAGTATAAATATTGTTTATTTGTTGCAGTCATTTGCATGCGGCTGATCGTGATGCCAAGGTAGGGCATAGAATATACATAATAAGTATTGTTATACCTAAACTGACTACAATGACAAAATAAACGTATGACGTTGTGGTTTTAGTGGCCACCTTCGGCGGTCGACTATTTCTAGATCATACAAATTAACCCGTGTGGGGATAAGAGATAATTTGTTTGATCCACAAATAGTGATCTTTGTGTCGGTTGTCTGATTGTTTGGATGGAAGATTGAAACGATATAATACTTACATATACAACATAGCCCAAATCCATTGGCGCAGTATCCGTTAGCAGAGCCACCTCTACCAGAACACTCGCGTGCCGTCATACAAGTGCCATTGTCACCCGATGCGCCTGCGCAACCGCCATTTGGAAACGTTACCACCGTGAATAAAGATAGAACTGGAAATAAAAGTATCTGTCGTTGAAAGTGATAAAAAATATATAAAAGATTAAAAAAATAGCCGTTTTCACAAGAAATGTGGTAAGCTACAGGCTTTGCTGTTGGTTTACCATCTTCGGTAGAAAAGGTGTTATGTGAACTATTATCAAAGTATAATGGTAATAATCGCGCGTTGCCGAACTTGGTGTAAATATGATTAAATATTTCGCCCAGGAATCGCATGACGCATTAGTTTGCCAGCACACACTGGCAAGATTTTGTACAAACTAGGTCTTTTCTTCTCTTATCTAAGACCGGGATAAACGGGACTTTAGTGTGCTGTTTAAATATAGTGTGCATAATAAATAATAAACGAAATGTGTGGGAAGCATGAATGGGCGACGTCTAGCTACCTTTGGAACAGCTCTTTAAGTTCGCTGTAAGGGCAGTAGAATTGATTTTATATATACTACTTTCTACTGAGTGTCCGGTAATTAATGGATAACCTTGAAATGTCTTATAGTAGAAATGAAGGCCGTTCAGAAAAAAAGAAAAATAAAAAATATGTATATTAAAAAGTGCAAGCTATAATAGCATAGCATACTTTTGACTATCTTTACTTTATCTATTAGTATAATTAGTGTTTAATAATAAAACAACAAAAAACCGATGGATTTCATTCATTTATGGTCGTAGTATACAATAAGAAAGTTATACATGGTAATTAAAAAAAAAACCACATATCTCAGGTAGTAGCTAGGATAGATTTTTTTTCATATTTATTTCTGAACGGTCATCAGTTTCACTATAAGACATTTCCAGGTTATCCATTAATTACCGAACACCCTGTATATATATATATATATAATTAAGCAGTAAATAAAGCAACTATATATATAATAAGCATGAATTTTATCACGCTCCATGTGGGCGATTTCCTAAGGTTTCTTCCGCCAATTTTATGAGACATAAAAGACAACTGACTAACATACTCGCATAAATGTTGCTCAGATATTGCGCTGTAAGAATAATAAAAAAAATGTATTCATATTAAGTATTGTCGAGACATTAAATACTAATAATAACTAAGTATGAGTACATAACACAATAACAACAAATCTTAAGGAAAACATAATAATAAAATTTAAAAAACCCCCGACACAATATTCATTTGATACCCATATTGAACAATTTTAATTTGTGGAAATTTGTAATTTTCTGGTGGCGGCCATCTTGGATTTGAAATTTATCATAGTGTATAGTATTCTACTTGTCAAGCCCTTTCATTTGATACCCATATTGAGGGAGTTGTGAAAAAATATATAATCCGCCATTTTGTGGTGGCGGCCATCTTGGACCGATTTTTATCAAACGTAGCTAAGAACACTCCCGACTAATTCACCTTTCAAACAAAAAAAACAAAATTAAAATCGGTTCATCCGTTCGGGAGCTACGATGCCACAGACAGACACACACACACAGACACGTCAAACTTAAAACTTATAACACCCCGTCGTTTTTGCGTCGGGGGTTAAAAAGAAATGGCACAAAATATATGCTAGGACTTTGACTGCTACACTCGAAAGTAGTCAATTGATTGACTTGAAATTTTACACAATTTTAGATTTCTATCTTATATAGATGTGTAAAGTTGTATGTGTGTTTTCATATAGTTATTATACCGGAAAGTTCCCACGATAACGGGAATTACTTTCCTATTAATTATTCTCAGGCTGAGCCACAACAAAGCATGGCAGAGCTACATATGTATGTATATGTATTTGTGTAACTGGTAGTGACTGACTGAACTGCGAACTATCCACATAAAACGATAAGCTATCCACGCAGTTAATAAAAAAATGGGCGGTATATTTTTTACAAACTGCAACTTTCAATCAAAATGTATCCGAGATGAAAATAGGCTTCTATGAGTGAAAAGCAATCAATGAACTGAATGGAAACAAGTTTTGATAGCTCAATATACCTCAAAACCGGTGAAGTTTGAAACACAAAGACTATCAGAAACCGCACAGTTCTAATTGGTTGGATATTTCAATATATGTAGAAATGTGAGTTTGGAGATATTATTTAATTTGCAATAGCATTATTATAAATTGTAAACTTTACAATTATTATAACGAAATAGGTTTATAAATATGTTACCTAGTTGCCGTCGGTAGAATTACGAGCGTCTATACGATGAAGAGGAGTTATAAAAACACTGTGTATTTGTATATATATTTTCTATTGTTATTATTATTTATATTACCGAGATGCCAAATAATATTTTGGCTCGGTAAGCAGTTATCGTACCTCATGGACGCTTATGACTTTATTTAGCTGGGTATTCCTTATGTTCGCGCATTTCCTACGTTTACGGAGATGACATACGCATTCCTACATGACACACCTATTCCACATAAGCTTCACTATTTTGAACGAACATTTGAACAAATATATTGCCACCCACCTTTATAGGAAATATTCGCGCATTGCAAGCCTCCTTAAAACATATATCTAGCTACAACCTCCTACAGATATGCCTAGGTACTTCTAAATTTAGCGTAATCTCTGTTATACATGTAAGAGTTTGCTGTGAACTAACTAAAATTAAAAGTCACTTTTGTAGCCGGCGCGATTCTTACGGATTCTATGCTCATTGTATGGGCTACTTGTGTGGAGAGTAAGTTTAGTTTGTCTACAACCCGCACAAGTGCGTCAATTTGCGCATGTTGTTGTCAACATGCGTCATGTACAAGAGCTCTTATTACGGCTTTCTTATTTAAACGATATTTCTTAGTCGCTTTTTAATAGAAAGAAACGCACAGATTCGCATTTATAGCAGGATAGATATAAAAGTAATTAAGAACTTACATCTACTCTCCTTTGGTGCTGGCGACCAGAATCCCTGCTCCTTTCCATCTTGCACCTTTCCCGACCAGTTCGGGAAAGAAACGCCCAAAATGCCTCTGCCATTAATCTGCTTTTCGCTTGCCACACACAGACCAAAATACAACACAACGATCACAAAATTACCTTTCATATTGACTGTATAATATCCGACAGGGATGTGGCACTTTTATAATATTGCTATTACAATATATATCAACGTGACGGAAAGAAGAACAATGACAGTTTTCACCTATTATGGAGATGGTTACAATGGGTTGTGATAATTTTCTTTTAGCCAACAGCCCATAACACCCTTTGTATTGTTATAATGATGGCACTTTACACGTAATCGGTTTGTAGTTTTGGTGACGATTGCGCGTTTAATGGTAAGAGAGTTTGGTAATGTTTTTATTGAAAATAAGCTTATTACAGAAATAGGTCGAGGTTTCTGGCCCTTTTGAGTAGATTAGCGTGTTTATGAACAAATTTTTACGTCGAATATAAGTATTATAATTAATAATATAACTGTGAATGTGAGTTTGTTACGCTTTCATGCCTCAACTACTCGACCGATTATCACGAAATGTCGCATGCCCGCTGTTAGGATATAGAAAAAGACATATGGTACCTTTCATCCAGGAAAAATTATGTTACTTATCTGACCTAACGTAACCTACAATTACTCGAGCGAATCTTCGGACAAAATCTAATAATAATATATTCATAGACAATTAAATAATACAAATTCGGTCTAATTATAGTTAACTGAAAAGACTTGCATAATATTTAGAAAGAAAGATAATTATTTATTTGTCTGAAGGAGGAATTTATCATTCTAACTAATATTATAAAAACGATTGTTAGTTTGCGCCTTAACTATTTGACCGATCATCATGAAATTTCGCATCTACGTCGTCAAGGGTACGAAAATGGACACACAGTATCATTAATTCAGGAAAAAGCCATCTTTCTGAGGGATAGCTTGTTAGCTTACCACGATATTACTGTGGTTATAGTAAAGACCAAGCAATATTATAAATACTCTGCCCGTCGCAGCTAAGTCATCTTAATGATAAATTTCCTATTTTGAAGAGCTTTAATCAAAAGAAATGTAATAAAATATCTATAGAATAATAGGAAATATACTAAAGCAGATTGAAAAATTCCTGTGCCGCGAGGCACTTGCTAAATATTCTAATAGTGGAAACAAAACAGACACAAGTAGAATAAATTGTTACAGATTTCACAAAGTATTGTCCTGTCTTGAGATCAAATGAACAACACTCGACACAATCAAACAAATCCAAATTGATACGACAACACATTAACTAAAGTCGTAAGAAGTACCTTTTAAGATACTTTTCAACATAAATTAACCTAAGAATTCGTAAAAGTATTTATAATGTCTTGTCGTACTTTCGCTGCTCCGGTTACACAACCTATAATCAAAATGTATATCATATTATGTACTGCACTTACTTACGCCTGTTGATATGTTACATAAATATGTTTTGTCCAACATCTGACGCGGTAGACTTCTGTGCGGTTGTTATGGTATACCATTAATCGGGTTGTTTACTGGTCAGTGATTGCCGATTGTGGATACTTGCAATAGTAGAGAGCGTAGTCCATAACGCGCACCTAGTGCTGCCACGTATCCTCGTAAAGACGGCCGGTCAGGCTTTATGTTTACTTGTGCAGCTAAAAAATTAATGGTTCTCCTAAATTACCTAAATGTTCAGCCAAACTGGTTAGTCTGTTCGGCTTCTCGGTAAACCTTATAAAGTAAAGCGGTACGCTGTTGAAGGGAGGAGTTCAGAGAAGTCACGTTGCCTGTAGGATAACGTCAAGAAGTTCTAATAGCTCCTACTATCAGCTATAATAATTAGTCTTGCATATAAACTGTCCCACTGCTGGGCACAGACTCTCTTCTGAAAATGAGCTCGTGTCCAGCAGTGAGACAGTCACACTTATCTGAGGAGAGTTGGGATGTAGTCCACCACGCTAGCCCACAGCGGGTTATTTAATTATAGAGAACTCTTAGACATACAGGTTTCCGCATGACGTTTTCCTTCACCACTAAGCGAGCGATAATTAAGTATTTAACAACTAGTAACAGTAACTCACAAAAGCATAAGATTATTTCGCTATGCAATATTTACGGTAGGGGTAATTTGCCGTTGGCTTTTCACTTTGTGCCGTCGGCTGTGGCATACCGCTATTAAAATTATCGTATTGCAGAGTATTTACAAACGTGTTAACAATAAACACCATATCATTTATTTGCAAACTAAATAGCTGGTAAACTTAAAAAAGATAAGGCTTTATCTGACAATTTCTGGAATGGCGGAAATAAATCTGTACTAGCCGCCGACGGACCGTTGCAAGGTAGAAGGTTAATTCATACCTTCTCCTGATTGTTTACGAGCTCAAACAGAAATCCAATCAAGAAAACTGTTTGAAGAAGCCCAAGTAACAAAAGGTAAATTGGTTGATAATAATATAAAATGTATTTGATAATTAAATATGTATCACTAGCTACTATGTCTTCGATAATACAATATATTATTAGTGACCTTGTTCTGATCTGGATACGCAACATATAATTTAATATATTTTCTATTTAACCATTTAGCTAATTATTCACGTTTCATGATGGTTGTTGTTTCAGTATATGCATTTTAGAGCTTCCTTTAGAAAGAGACAGACTCGAGCTTTCGTTTATTAGTTAAAAGTAAATTGTGCGTAAAAGTCGTAATTTTCATTAATCTGGGTATCAAAAATGTTGAGAAATTACTTTTGCTATTTTGTCCTGAACAACTTTTTGGGCTTAACAACTTTAGTTAAGGTACTAAAAACGGACTATAAAACCATAAAACCTCAGAGTTTTCTAAACAAATTGCTTTGAGACTATAGAAACATGTTACTGTATAATCGCAGACGTATAAAAGGGCCTATAAATTAATATACCTATGTATGTAAACGTATTTGTGTAAAACGTTCACTTTGCTTTTGTGTTATCTTGAACCTAATGACCTTCTTACTACAAACGAGTGACCAGTCTAACTAACAATACTAAGCTGTAATAATATTGTACGCTGTGTATTTTCGTAAATCACGTGATAGGCTCGACAGTGGCCTCAAGCTATTTGCTAATTCGAGAACATGTATCAAGCATTTTGAATGATCCATTCAACAATGTTACTCTTGCTAGTCGTTTGCCAATTGTTTTATAATGATGATTGTACAATGATCCGGCTCATACGTAGAAGTACTACCGGCATATAGGAAATAGTTAAACTATTATTGCATTTTGCACGATAAGTGGTAGTTCTGGAGACTCAAGGCTGAGAAAAAAATAATAATATCTCACAACAATTATCTTATTGTGATACTAAATCAAAGTAGAAGTATTTCAAAGAACACCTCGTTCTTAAATATGAATGTATAACAATCTTGTAATGCTTAGTTTGTTCGTTGACTTTCACTTTAAGCATGGCTGAATTTTGAAGTTTCTTGGTTCGAAACATTATTTCTTAAACTTATGTTGTGCGGGAACTAATTCCTCTTTTTCTCCTTAATGTTTTTCATCTATTATACTGATTTTATTCCATTTGTGTTACATTTAGGTCGTTTAGTATCTCCTTAATTTCGTTGTTAAGCTAGCACGTTTATTTTAATGACATTATTAAATAATTAACATAATATATACACAAATTATTTACAAGAAATATAAACGAAAGAGAAAAATAAAACTTCAAAATTAAAAAGCGTCATAATATTCCTCCACGTCGTCGTCAATTGGCAACGTGCCCAGAAGACTGGCAGCATTGCCACGGTGAATGGCAATACTTATACTGATTGCTTATAAGTACCTACTATATATATAGCGTAGGCATAGTGGAAATATATATATATATATATATATATATATATATATGTATATATATTAAAGTATAACAGGTCTAATTTCAGAAATACTAACATCTCTATAACATTATTTTCTACTTATATTATAAGAGCATGCACGTATCTTTAAAAGTGAATGTTGTCTTTATATAAATGTAAATAAAACTGCATAAGCAATATGCATTTGCCAAGTATCAAACACGTAGTACGGTAACTTATTTGCATCCCAGAGTAAGTATACAAAGAATTTCCTTTGCACAAAACCCACGTAATAAAATGAAAACTTCATCAAAACTCAATTCCATAGCATGTTGTTATTTTAAGATATTGCGTGCTTCACAAGGAAACGACTGACTGTAACATCACTAAACTACTTTACTCGTGTAAATAAAGAGATTGTTTATTCTACAATATTCTGTATAACTTTAGAATACACTTGGATTGATTATGAACCAGCATGCCTTGTTGCGAATGGAAATTTGATTTGATTGCGTGGTATGACCGTAATGACGTACACGGTGCGTTGTCGTAGAATTGTCGCTTATACGTCACGTTGTAGTTGCGGTACCATCGTGCATGTAATGTTAGCGCTGCTACATATTAAATAAATTAAAATAAAATAAAAAATATTTCATAGCATTTCCTTATATGCTATTTTATAATGAGTAGTTGGATTGATATTTTATGAGACTATTACCCGTGTTAAGAGACCCCGCTCTTCACATTACAGTATAATTACAAAAGCTTCACAATAACTTGGTTTGATTTGAAACAAATGTTTAGTAAATATAAACTTAGGTACAAAATCGCGTTTTATTTATTTTTGTTAACAAATAGATAAAGTAGTCATGGGGCGCCTGCGTGATGCTAAAGCAGCTCACAAGCGTCAACGTAATGTGTGAGTCGCAATAGTGACGTCAGCATGTCACATACTTTTTAGTACGCCTACGCTGCAGAGAACTCGCTGTTTATATTCGGCCACCTTATTCAATTTGTCATCAGTATCTATGTAATTTATAATAGCGCTATTTTGTTCAATGCTACATGCATAACTTTTTTGCGCGGGATGCTTGCTTTAATCCTACCTATATATAATTGCGTATCACATCGACCGTTTAAAAATATAATAGTAATGTATACCAGACTTAATTACGGCGTTCTATATCAACGGAGACTAGCCATTTGCAAAAGAGATATTGTAGTAGACAATAATTTGCACAGATACAAGTGCAGTCAATATTTCCACGATATCATAGTCCGATGCAAAAGCAATTCGACACGATTCAGAGCTTAGATGCAGGAACAACGTGTAAAGCGCATCCATTCCGAGGCATGGAGTGTAATAATGTTACTTGCTAGGCGAATTTCAATAGGAAAATTCAATAAGATTGTTGACCAAGTTTGGGATTGGAACCGATGAAGTCACAATAAAATTGACTAGACTAACAAGATCCTCTACAGGATACAAACAACATGTGCAAGAGCTTAACAGATGCCGTTAGACTTGAACAATTTAAGCAATTTAACAATTTAAACATTTAAGCATCATTAAAAGTAATATTCCGATTCTCGCTCAATGCGGACGTGTTTATTGTGGATTGTAGCGCAATATATGAATATAATAATGTTATAAATATTAAATGTTAGACTTGGTGAATAATTAAGTGTGTCACGACTATACCGAGTGATTGCAGTTTTTTACGTGCATAAACAAAACAATGTTTATTGGTTTTGTCTGACTTCAAGTATTGAAAAATGGCCAGCTCAAGCCCATTTGGGCGCAGTCAACTAATGGGATGAAGCCCTCCGCCGTCACCATTGCCCTTACCGTGTCCTCGTCAGGAAGTAAAGCCGCCTGCTGCCGCTTCTGAGCCATTTGAGGTCATCAAAGTGGATCTTGCTTAGACCACTTCATTATTAAAACAAGCCAACCATCATGTACTTTTGTTACTAACTCAACGATCACAGATCATCACGCTGTCTTACTAATAATAAAACTATCACTTCATAAAAATAAATGCACACATAGCTATACTAAACTAAACATAGAAAACCTCGCATTTGATATACCTAACATTGATATTGCCCCCTTTTACTCATATGCTGACCCCAACATTTCACTCGATTGTCTCATAAATGCATTGCAACATGTTATTCACAAAAACACATCAATTATAAAATTATCTAACAAACATAAAATAACAAAGCCTTGGATTACACAAGGTCTTTTGCGATGCATTAGGCATAGAGATAAACTACATTTAGCAAAAAATTCACCTGATAATGAGATTATGTCTGTGACTTACAAAAGGTACCGACATTTTTGTAATAAACTTCTTAAGAAATTACAACTTCAATATAATAAGACAGAACTGGAAAAGGCGGGCACTAATAATAAGCTTGTTTGGAAATTTATAAAATTCTGCCATTTTACTACAAAACCTCAAGAACCCCTCCCCACTCCTCTACCATCAGATCTCCTACCTCAAGCCCTAAATCTTTTATTTTATTAGACATTGATGTTGACGATGTGGTCTAAGTAATAAAGGGTCTGAAGGACACTTATGCGGTAGGATGGGACAATATACCTACGACCATAGTCAAAAGGTTTAAGCATTTCCTTGCGCCTCCTTTAACGCATATTTTTCAAATCTGTTTGTCTAAAGGAATATTTCCTAAGTCTTTGAAAAAGGCTATTATTATCCCAGTGCACAAAGCCGGCGACAAAAGATGTGTAAATAATAACAGGCCAATTTTAATTTTGCTAACGTTGTCTAAAGTTTTAGATAAATAATAAATCTCAGATCAGTAAAATATTTAGGATCTAACAATATAATTTCAGACAGGCAGTTCGGTTTTAGACCCCAAAGATCAACAAGTCAAGCAGTTCACATGTTGCCTGATCACGCAGTAGCTAACATGGATAACGGGATGTATGCTATAGGGATCTTTTTAGAACTTGCCGAAGCTTTTAACTCTGTTTCAGTTCCTATACTACTAAAAAAGTGTGGGAATAAGAGGTACACAATTAGAATTATTTACAGACTATCTTAGGGATGTCCCTATATATGATATATGTATATCAATGCATAAAAATTGGTAAATGCTTTAGTTCAGATATCCTCAATGCTCCTTATGGGGTTCCTCCAGACAGTATACTTGGAGTTACGCTGTTCCTAATCTACATAAATTACCTATGCAACCTAAAACTCCAAAATGGTATCATAGTGTCTTATGCAGATGATACAGCCTTATTATTCACGGGCATAACTCGGACTGAAGCGACTATACACACTCAGTATGGCTTCAATACAGTTAGTAAATGGCCTTTTGATAATGTACTAACCCTAAATAACCAGAAAACAAAATATATTCACTTCTCATTGCGCAACAACATACATGATTCACCTAACGATACTCACAATAATAAATGTCATTTACACGAAGACGCCGCACGCACTTGTCCTACTTTAGAATCAACATACTTTATAAAATACCTTGGCATAACGCTTGACGCTAATGTAAATTTTCGCAATCACATTGAGTTATTATGTAAGAGAGTATGAAAATTAATATTTATTTTTAAGACCATTCGTAGAGCTGCTAACTTTAAATTACTAAGACAATGTCAGTCAATCATACTATCTTACTACATTACCTCATGGGGTGGAACATCGAAAACGATTTTATTGCCACTGGAACGAGCTCAACGGGCTATTCTAAAAGTGGCGACGTTTCGACCTTTCATGTTTCCTACCTATGAGTTGTACCAATCCACTAATGTCTTAACTGTTCGCCAATTGCTTATTCTGCACACCGTGCTTAAACAACATGCACTACTTCCATTCAGACCACTTCCTCCAGACAAGAGATGAAAAGATTTAGTATGTTAGTACATACTAAATCTTTTCGTCTTAAGCTTAACTTCATGCTAAACATGCCTTTATAAATAAATTCTTCTTATTCCCAGGGCTATTTTTATATAAAAGATTAAATAATATTTTAGATATATAGTCTAAGTTATAAACAATGTAATGTTATTGTTACCAAATACCTGCAAACACTGACCTACTCCGATTTGCTTACAGTTGTAAAATAGTCTTAAGTCATAATTAATATGTAATCTAAGTTATTTTATTTTATCAATATACATATTTTAAGTTTATGCTCATTGACCTAAACCCTAATATTATTTGGCATATATTTCTTGTAAGTAGAGAAATAGCCTGAAACACTGGTCTAAACCTAGTTCAGGCAACCACATTATAAAAACCTAGCGCTTGAAATTAAATTAGAATGTACAATGTCGGCCGATTAAAGTATGCCTAAGTAAAATATGTACCAGATTAAGGATAATTATAATTTATTGTAGTATAATATTATTTTAGACTAATAACAAAAATGTATACCCCTGTATTATTATTGAATAAAATTATTATAAATTATTATTGAAAAGGGAAAGCCGCTATATACAATATTTATCAAAATTCGCATTTTCCATAACGCAGACCAGGCTTGCTCGCTAAATAAAATCTGTACACTGTTTATTTCTGAATTAACTCTATGCCTTATTACCAAAACTTTGTATCTGCAGAAGATTTCCACACGATAAACAGCTTACTAATCTAAAACAAACACTGAAGTTTGAGTGAAAATTGTCTCTTTGTGGTTGTTTACATGTAGATGCACCATTTAGCAGCTACATTTTACTAAGAATCTATTTAATTATAATAAAGTCAAAGTATCAACTAGCTACTCAAAAGTAATTGCTACAAAATGAAAAGAGAGAATATGATTGTGTCCGTTCTAAATAAAGCTTATTAAATTACTCAGAAAGGGATAATTGAATTGCCTTATATTATGGGTTTATGGAAATACTTCTAATAATCATAGAAAGCCTGTCTCGGTGGCGCAGAGAAAGTGAATGTAGCTGCTGTATATAAACTCTAGGTTTGTACTCGCGGGTCGCGCAACGTGTTATTGAGGTGCTCTGTCAAGACATTCTCAATAATAACAGATGGAAAAAGTCTCGCTTTATCGTGTAACAATATCTGGCGAAATGTGGAAATATACCTCTAGACGCCACTTCGGGCATACAGCCACATTCATGCATAGTCTCACACTATGCATGAATGTATGTAGATCAGGAGATTAGTAAATCATTTTATTTAAATATAATTAGACTGTGGTAAATATTGCATATAGACACGCAGCGAAGTTATAATAATAAAGATAATAAAAATAAATAAATAAATAAAATTGTATTGCATTAAAGTTTAACAAATGATAAAAGTTTATAGGATGTCTTTATAGGATTAAAATATTTCTCAGATTTTGGCAATAGATCATTTTCATTCCTTTTTTGCCCGCATGATTGCCTACGTGCCGTAGCTGCCTAGGCTTTTTTATTCAAGACCTGCAAACCGAATCTTGCATGTTGGTGTGCATGTGATCACAGCTAGGTTCTATTCCCGGGTAAAAGCAGAGCGTTATATATATTCTGTTTAAAAATCTTTTTATTAAAAAAGCTTATTTGCAATAGTTCCTGTACCGAGTAAAAGTCAATTTTAAGATGACACTATTAGGCGCCTGTTTAAATTTTTTATTCAATGAGTATTTATGTCTAATACAACGAAGTAGTCCAGGCGTTATCCATGACTTTATAATTTTTTTACGGTTTAGTACCTTAATGGTTCTCAAATTTGAGTCAATTGCTTGTTTTATTAATCCAATCATCGTCTCTGTTGCAATGTGAGGGGCCTTGCATTTTATACACGTGACTAAAATCTAGTTTCTATAAGTCGGCGTCTAACTGATCATAGTTTATAGGTTTTTAGGTTTATTAATGTGCGTCTAGCATACAAGTGTCGACCTGATTATCCATGATACAAGTTAAATCTTACTTTGTGTTAACTATTATTACTGTTAACTATACTGTGTACTTATTCTGGGATATAAAATGTATTATTATTATTATTCATTACGCCCAACAAATGAATAATCATCTTCCAAGGCGTTCATTAGAATTGTAATCCCCCAAACAGGCAAAGAATAGAATTAAATATGAATTAGAATGTTGTTATGATCAACTACAACCTAATACTCACTCCTTACACACCTGCAAAACTATCAAAGCTGATTCGTCCAAGTAAACGAATTGCCTCATTTTGCTGTAAATGGTAATAATTTCTAATATAGTAACTTTAATAGCTTACTTTGAATGTAGCACACACGTACTGCAGCCCGTAATTACATCTGCTTTGGCGAACGAAAATTGCTGTAGTCTGCCGTAAGTAGTCAGAGATTTCAAATTAAAAAATAATTTCCTTTAGATATACCTTTTGGAATTCGGTAGCTGTAACATAAATTGCATCATTAATCTCCGATGGAAGTAGGCAGTTGTATATGACATTCACATTGCACTAGATATTTTTTAAATTCTCTTGTAGTCACGCAGACTTTGTGTTGCTATTGAGATTATTGGAATAAGATTTTTTTTTATTAAAAAAGCTTGTTATAACACAAAAAATATATGGGTCCCTATAAATAATATAACTAACCGCAGTAGGAAAACTAACACCAATTCTGGCTTGTTGACCTCGGCAATATCACCCCATTTATCAGTGAATTCGGTAAATGACTTCTTCTCTGAAATAGGTGAAAAGCTTTCCAAAAAATTTACGAGTGCTTCAACAGAACCGACAAATAACACTTCAAGTAGATTGCAATCTATGCTACCGATAGATAAAGAAGAGGTAAGTAGGTTGGTTATAGCCTTGTGTTGTAGTTGTGCTGTGGGATGGGATGGAATATCTAGTAAGATAAATCAAAAGCCTCAGTACTGCGCTCGTTGCTCCTCTAACCTACATAATAATATGCAACCTTGCTCTCACTACAGTGAAGTTTCCTCGACCGTTAAAAAAATCTATCATACACCCAATTTATAAAAGCCTTGTGTTGTAGTTGTGCTGTGGGATGGGATGGAATATCTAGTAAGATAAATCAAAAGCCTCAGTATTGCGCTCGTTCCTCCTCTAACCTACATAATAATATGCAACCTTGCTCTGACTACAGTGAAGTCTCCTCGACTGTTAAAAAAATCTATCATACACCCAATTTATAAAAGCGGAGACCGACACCTAATGTATAACTATAGACCGTCAGCGGTATTGCCTGCCCTGTGAAAAATGCTAGAACGCATCATGAACGAGAGGTTGGTTCTCTAGAAAAGCATAATCTCCTTTCTCCTACACAGTTTGGCTTTCGCGCTGGAAAATCTACCGCTGATGCGGTACATGAACTTACCAATTTTGTAACTACTAAAATGGATGGCGGGCAAAAAGTCCTGTGTATATTCTTGGACATAGCCAAGGCATTTAATACAGTATCTATACCCATATTTATACGTAAGATGGAAGCTTTGGGAATTATGGAAGTTCAACTAAATTTCTTCCAAAACTATCTGAGTGAGCGCACCTATAGAGTTAAGATAGGTGACTTCATTAGTAAAGAGCGCACGTTAACTTATGGCACCCTCACGACAACGTCATTGGTCCAACACTATTCCTTATATACATTCACGATCTGGGTGCGTTCGCTCTCCCCAGGGGTAAAATAATAACTTTCGCGTATAACACAGCTCTCCTCTTCAGCGATAACTCGTGGAGGGAGTTATACAAACATGCACAAACAGGTTTAAATAGGCTGAATGAGTGGCTTTTAAACAACAAACTCACCCTGTTAATCTCTAATTAATTGTTACACTAACTAATGTTTCCATTGATTTTATTTTATGTTGTATAAGTGTAAACAGTTGTTGGTTACATTGCCATTTCTACGAGAAGCTATTGACCTACACCAGCAGCTTGCCATTCTATTGTAGCTCACACTTGCTCGAAACCACATATATATATGATGGATGTAACTGTATTCAACTACGCAAGTCGCTTATGATTAAATATCTAGGTGTAACAATTGACAATACGCTAAAGTTCCAAGACCATATGGAAAACTTAAATAGTAAATAGCGAAAAATAATATACATCTTCAAATCATTAAGACATGTGGCAGAAGACAAACTACTAAGAGCGGTATATCTCACCCTGGCCCAGACACTGCTGACTTACTGCATCAACTCCTGGGTTGGTGCACCTGAGACTATTCTTCTTCTCTTTTCAATCTTGAAGGTGTCATCGTTTCGCCCATATCGTTATCCCATAGCAGTTATACTAAGAGGTTAAAGTGCTAACAGTAATAGCTAATAACGTATGACCCTGCACTATGTGTCGATAAAAGTTAACCCCGTCGATCGCCATCAACCTGAACACGATGTTTTCTAAACGCTTCTTTTGTCACCTCGGTGGTTACCGATATAATAAAATAAATAGAGTATTGAATATATTCAGTCTCTCAAAAAGTAAGTGCAAGAGCAAAAAAAACAGAGGATTTTTTTATTAGCTTTGGATCAGCGTTTGGCTGCGAGAGAGGTTTACCAGCTGTCTCCGCAAGGGTGACATCCTACGAAGATTTTATCAAACGACACTTGTAGTTCCTAAAAATCAATTAAACAAACAAATGTATAGATTTATATCTTTTGATAAATTGAATAACATTGAATTATAGACTGTTCTGTTCAAAGTGTCTGTTTGGAGCCAGGTAGTTAGAGAACTACCTGGCTCCTAACACACAATTACAATGACACTGAAAATCTCCTTGTTAATCGGTCTAAATGTAAAACAAATATCTGGTTCTTCTTAGTCACACACACAAATACACACACACACACACAAACACACACATATATATACACACACACAAACACACACCAGACATATGTACTTTCACTCATAACCTAACTACTAACAATTTCTTGCTAATTATTCTCTTGTTTTTAGATGTATTTCAAATATAAATAGTTTGTAAGTAGCAAACAGTGCTTTTTATATGCATATATGTACATTATACGTGACATTTTGTTATCCCTAATTTTATTTTATGTTTTATATTCTTTTATTGATATTGATTGACTCTCATTTGATTATATAAAAAATTTAAAACTTAATTTAATATTTAATATAAATAATAATTATAACATTCCTAATAGAATTTGCACGCCACATCTTATGGCAAACATGTATGAACCACTTAACTGTAACATCTTGCATGTACAACAATGCATGTATAACAACATGTTTATGCAAATAAAGATCATTCATTCATTCATTCATTCATAACCAAAATGTAAAATGAGGTGGAGACCTGGTGTCCTGAAATACAAGCCACAAGCTTAGCTTAGGCACCAGTCTCACACAATATTGTACACTGTAATTATTATATACCTAACCTGTGTAATGTATCTAGCTACGTAATATTGTGATGAGAAAATAAACGTAATATTTTTTTTCTTTCTTGAAGCGTAATTTTACGTTTTTGTTTGCGAACAATATATATAAATCTCGGGTTCAATTCACGAACGCAACAAAAGTTATTAGGTTTTTTATAAACAAAGTTCTAATAATTGATGTTACGAAGATGGCGGTGTTTCACTCCGAGCCTCAGAATGTTTGTAAAGCTTATGGTTCCAAGTCTGTGGTTTCGGGGACCTTATGATCAGACGCTGCATATACTACCAACAATTAGTGTTTGTCTATGGGTTTAGTTATATAAAATATGTTATCGTACCAGTTTAATTAAGTGCACTTCTAGATTAATAATAACTTTATGCCTTTTAAGCAAATCATTAAGCTGCAGAGTTACAAAGCGCTACATAATTTTGGCGGTAGAATTTTTCATAATGAATGTTAATAACCTAAACAACTGTTTATTGTGAAATATTTAGTTTCACATTTACAGTAGTAACAGTAGTTAGAGGTTTGTACTGTTCAAACAACATAAACTTAAAGTTAATTTTAACGCTGACTAATATTCTAACCACCATCACACTGTGGCATGTATAAACATGAGACAGTGTGTTGTTGGTCCTTTTATCATACGGTGGCGGAGCAACGGCTTGATGTGATGTTTTGTATAGAAAGTTCGTGGGCCGGAGAGTAAAGCTATATGTAA